>OX387968.1:11669650-12294650 GCA_947578425.1 Eugnorisma glareosa | reverse complement strand
TCCATTCAGTATGATGTCAAAAATAATTAAACAAAATCTTTTGCAACAATTTATACATATAATAGTATTCATATCAAAAGCAGCAGTAGTAACAAAACAATTTTGCATATTTTTTCTTGTTTACCTATGACTTGTATCACGCTTGTGGTAACTTAAGTTCACTAGACAAATACCTATTTTCAAACGTACCTATATGCCTCAACAAATTCAAGGAATCTACCTAAATAGTAGTGGCGTGGCGAAGGTTCCAAACAACTCGATTCCTACCGGCTTCCCTTTAAAAAATGGCACAGACAGTATTTTATAGACAAATAATAAAATCACATTAACGACAAGTACTCCGGCTTGCCTCTTCAAAAATTTACCCTTCGCTACTGTAAATAGGTTGGTACTGGAGAGGTCAATTCCCAATACTGAATCTTCAGAAGCCTATCCCCGTGGGGTGGCAAATATTTGCATACTTACCTATGAGCTGGGGACCGCGGCCCGACCTAACTGTCTCAAGTACCCTCTTTTGACAAGGACCTCATTAGCTACGGCTCGCAAAACTCAGTTTGTAAACTCGCTGAAGTGTTTGGCTAAGCATGACTTGATCTAAATGGATTTTACTTTATTATGCCTTATTTTTCTGCTTGCCTAACAAGCTTTTGTACTTCTATTTTGCATTTCTATTTTTAGAAAAATGAATCTTCGTATTGGTAAATAACCAGCCATGCACTAATGTGCGTTAGAAACTAAAGATCGTTTATTTCCATGTAAACAAAACTCTTTTACTGGTCGCAAACACATCAAGTGCACTTCATGCAGTCCGAAATAAGTGAAATGCGCTCAAGTTTTAACAGCTTTCATGCTCACTTGAACTACATCGGCACTTACAGCCCTAAGAGCAAAATTCAGGTGTAAAAACAAACCTTTCCCTGTCCCGCTATTGACATGGTAAAAATAAGTCAAAGATTTTAAAACAAACAATATCTTTAAGATATCACAACAAACTACAATATCATTACGAGTAATAGAATAGCCATTGGACGTTATGATATGGCAATTTACGATATAAATGTATCCGGTCTAGTAACTCCTGACCTGATCGGTACAGTACGGTACAAGACTATAATAAATGGTGTTCAGAACCAATCAGATTATAATTATGTGGTACATCGTCACCTTGTGTGGCCAGCCACAGCCACCAACTTGCCGGTGATAAATTGCTTGTAACATGAAAATGACATTGCTGCTAATTTATCAAAGCATTAGAGGAGCCGGCAAAAAGTAGCATAGATGATGTTCTTCTATGGTTATACCTACGTAATACGTATGGAACTCGATTCTTTGAGAGGAGGTTACGACTTGTAACAGCATAAATATATTAAGACGTTGGTGGTACAATTTGTCAAGCAGTTGTGATGTTGCAAGTCATGTTCAGATCCTCATGTTAATAATTCTCGCCGGTTCAGATTGAAACGTTTAGGGGTCATCAATATCCGTAGGTACTAGCACTCACGCTGTTGTAGTATTCGTATCATGTTACGGGCGAGTCGGAAACTTTGTTTTAAATCAAAATTATTGTTCTATTCTATATGTCGATGTCTGGAATCCAACCAAGACCCGCAACCTTTTCTTTAAAGTCCAAGAGCTATTTTTAAATATTAGACATCTAAGAATTTAATTCTGGCCCCATTAATAATTAATTAAGGTAATAGTAACATACAAGCAAGGATCGTATAAGGAATAGTGCAGATTAGCACTGTATAATGAGTGCGCGGTGTATCTAAGGGCCTCCAAACGTGAGTCGCATATTATTCACCAACATAATACTAAGCAGCATTCCTTACCATTTCAGGAAGCTCTTTGTGAAATTAGCCTTAATACATAGTTTCTAAACGTCCCTTCGGGGTGGAAGGACTGCTTATGAATTAGAAGTATTTTAACCCAGTAATCAATCTTCATGAGTACTGAACTGCTACTAGGAGAAAATAATGTCTGGCAATTAACCAGTTCGACCGGCGTCAGTCCCCGGCGCCTACGGCTCTGAACGAACCTCTGCAATTTTTGCGATCCTGGTACACATGGCACGCACGACGAAATTCCTGCTGCAGTTACTGGAACCCTTATCACAATAACTGAAGAACTAAATTCCTTTGCATTTACTTGGTATGTTGAGAAATATAATTAGATCTATAATGTGTATGTTAGTTTCTATGTGTGTATTTAGACAAACAGGCAGTCTCGGTAATGGCTGCAGATCAATCGTTATCTGTGTATGCGAAATCAATAGATGCATCTGCACTGAATGCACTGGCCGACTTCCGGAGGCGTGGCTGCTCGTAATGTTACTTTGTAAAGGTTTTACATAATTGAAGCCCATTTTACGAGTAGTAGTACCTGCGCCAGTATTTATTCTCCTTAATTTTAAAGTCTGATGTACTATATATATATATACTACCCCTGCTATAGGAAATATTGCGACTCCCAGAGGATTACTATTCAATATTATTTTAGCAGAAAACTAAGAAATGCCTTGTCTTGCCGAAGGTTAATAAAAAAGCTCCCGAGATTCGGTCGGCCAGAATTCTAAATGAACACAAAGTTGTTGACAATCTATGTAAGTGCAAATCAAATCACCGATTTTCCTTAAAATAAACACGTGTAAGTACCACTTTACCACTGATTAGTCGCAAGCGCACGCTAAAAACACCAATCATCCGCGCACTACCTCAAGCAGTACGATGCATCTACATCTTCCCTCAAAGGTCAGACGTTGATGATAATCTCATGCACGACATTATCAATCAGGGACCCGATTGGCCATATTACAGCAATCATATCTACTTGTACATCAATAAATCTATGTACGAGCAATAATCAGGAATATTAAGTGGCAGTCTGCTAGTAAGATTAGCTGCAGTGATGATAAGTCAGTTGTGTGTCGTTTCTTTATAATTATTGATGCCGTATTTACTCAAATGTGTGGTTTTATCCGTGAATATGAGTTTCTTTGGAATTAGCCTAGCATTATATGTATGAAGGAATGCAATTTCAGAATCTTTGCTTTAGCTTCTCTTACTTATATTTATGTATGTAAATAGGAATTACTCCGGTACGTTGACTAATAGAATAATGCCAGCCTAAATGCCATAGATTCCAGTAAGGTCACACGTCTCATAACGTTAATCAAAAACAACTGTTTCCTCGTATTAATTCTTTGCTTCCACACGATTCTATTGTAGGCAAACCAAGTATTTGCACTCAAACTATTCATCTTCAGCCACAAACCGCCACTTCTTTACTAAAACGATGACGGTAAAACATAAATGAAACCTGCGGATACCTCTGGTACAATAGACGATTTACTGAACTGAAGTTAAACGTTTTCTACGATTGAATATTGATAGGTTATAGGTAGGTTAAGGTACTTTAGTAGTTGTAGTACTAAACTGAATAAGTATGACCTAAAGCCTCCACATATCCGTCGGTACCTACCTATGATTTTCTATTAGAAGTAAGATTATGTTTCAAAGCAATGGTAACATCACAAGCGCAAGCACAACTAATTTCTAGACAACCCATCACACAAAAATAATTGTCTGAAACTAACACAGCAAAGGTTCGCAGCGATTAAGGAAACCTATTAGCGTGCAGGTATGGATAACAACAATAAATCGACATCTGTCTAACGGACATACGAGTGTCCATATTTCAACCATCAATGTTAATATGTTACGAACTGATATTCTGTGAAATGATTGACTGTGAAGTCGGAAACCAGCTTAAATCGACGAAGTGGGTGTCTCAACGAATAGGCCCCCTACTGAGCCAGTTTGTCAGTGTCATTAGATCCTAACATTGTCACTTCAATAATAAATTTTAATACCGTTTCTTGAGTTTTAAGTGCGATTTTGTCGGACAGTTAGGTAAACACCTACCAATAGCTGGTCGCGCGGAAACACGGAATTACGAAGAGTCAACACTATTGACGTGTGCGCACGCGCGGATGAAAAGTAAAACAAATATGAACAGCATCGAGTTTTTATGGATTGCTACAGTTGTGTAGTGACTTAACAGAGAAATTTTAGTCACGTAGGTAAACTGGAGACTTGGTAACACAGCTATAAAATGACGCTTCCTAATATTTGTGAGATTCACAGTTAATTGACACCGGGTTGCGACATGGGTGTAGTAATTACCAATCGAATGGTTATCTACGTGTTTGCAGTTATTTGACCAGTGTCGGGGGCCTTTATATCTAATTTTTACCTTTTTCTCCCTAGCTGCTAGCATCAGTAGTTCATTAATCGTAGTGATCAAGTTTTAAATAGAAAATCTTTAATCTTTTCAATTTAGTATCATGGCACAAACGCTCGTGGTCTTTATAAAATTCTCGAAAGCATAATCCAACCAACGCCATGGAGGAAACCATGTGAACTGAGTGAAATTGAACATCGAACAATGTAGGTACTTAAAGTTTTGCACCGATGCGTTAGCTTTCACCACTCTTGTTATATTTTCATCTCGTTTCGATCCACTATTTTCACAAAATTGCTTTCATTCGTATGTCATGTTACGATTTGTTTTGTAACAGTGTATGGAACAATAATTATGGATTAGTTTCGCTATCGTTATGAATCCAGTTCTTAGGCCCAAAAACGATTCGTATTTCTGAACAATCTTGAACATAACTTGTGGCAAATACAAGAGAATACATTTTAACGAAAACGTTCGTAAGGTCTATGGGACATAAGACGGCTTAACGTAAAGATAGTAATACTAATACCTATTAGTTTATTACAGCCGTAACTACCATACATGACGTTCACACAATGGAGCGACCTGTCTGAATCTTTCCTCTAAAAACTATTCATTACCTTTTAAGTTTTACCACACTACGGAAACATAGGGCCTCGGTTATTAAATCTCAAAGTTATTGTTTCCTCCCGCCTGCTGGTGCTCGGAACGTGGGTCTCTTATGGTAAGATACAGACATAGAACTTAGCGTAAACTTACGCCATCAGGGAGTCAAAGAACATCGGCATTTCATTTTTTTTTGGTTTCGTTTCTATTTTCATGCACTCGAAATCGTTTTGAGCCTGCCAGAAACAGCCTCACCTATGTTAGCTACTATTTGAGATATTTTTTAATTGCTACTTTTACGCCCAGATTCAATAAAAAAACGCCAAAATGCCAATCATCGTTTACGTTTGATTTCGTCTCTGTATATTACCTTTTTTTTTTTTTTTTTTTTTGTTTTCGGGGGGAAACCTTCAAAAGGCGGCCGGTCTTTGGGGATAAGACCGGGGAGTGTGGGATTTGAGTGTTGGGATTTTACCGCACTAAAACCACCCCGGTGGTCACCATCTGCACATGAGAGGAGGCACCGTTTCCTCTTAAAAGACCTGTCCGGAGCCCCCTTTGTACAACGCCTGAAAAGGCACATCCCTGGGGCGACTATACAGAAGTCTCCCCTGAGCCTCGCTGTGCAAGTGTGCACGACAGCACGTGACCACTGTGCTGCCGATCATCTCTAAGGTCACTCGGTGAGCGCACAGAGTCCCCAATCTGAACGCCTGTGACCCCAAAGTCCCACCTGCTTTAAGTAATGCAGGAGGGGTTTCGGCGTGTTAAACGACGAGGCGGTTGCCTCCCCGACGACTTCTTCTCCTACCAGGATCGGCCCTCTCACGATCCCGCTCGGCAGCCTCCTTCTGGACCATTACAGTCTCACAGAACGAGGTCACCTCCCTCCAGTTGTCAGACTCTGCCAGCATAGCCCCAACTATGGCTGGCAGAGACAGGTCTTGCCCGATCCTGGCTACCAGAACCCGTCGCTCAGAGTCCCATGCAGGGCACTCCTCGAGCGTGTGCTGTGCTGAGTCCAGGTCACTTCCACAATGATGGCAATTGGTTGAGGCTTCTCGCCCAATCTTATTCAGGTACTCGCCGAAGCAACCGTGCCCGGTAAGTACCTGAGTAAGTCTATAGGAGATGCGCTCCCCTCTTTTCATCCAGGCTTCGAAGTGTGGCAGTACGGCTTCGACAACGCGCTTATGCGAATATTGCGGCTGTTGCAGCCGCTCACGCCACTGCTCGAGCGCGTGTCGCCGTTCCTGGCGCCTCAGCCTCCTCTGTATATTACCTACCTTTATAACATAATATCACTACTGTAATCATCGAAGGGCAGAGGTGTACCTAATAGTACATACACGCACTTTTTGCCAGTTAAGCATGTGTATAAGTCCCATGGAACAGGAGGCGAGCCTATTCCCATCAACTGGGCACAAAAACCTGCTCCTTCCTTTTTTTTATGAGCCTGATTATCCGACTGCACGGCAAAAGCCTCCTTTCCCTCTTTTCATTTATCCTTTTGATAAGAGTCCAGCTCGTCACGCCATTTCCTTCTACCGCGTCGTCGGGTTCTGTTGTTCGAAACCTATTACCTAAAATTGGCCTAATTTTCATGCGACATGCGGTGATGCCTAAACCTAAAATTGGCCTAATTTTGATGCGACATGCGGCAGATGTGGCCTGCCAAATTCCATTTTAATTTGGCGGCTGTGTTGCAAACGTCTGCGATTTGGGTCAAGTGTATCGAAGAATACTGTTCAGTTTAAGGTTAGAAATGTTGACTCCTAGTAAACTTCGTTCCATGGCTCGCTGGCAGACCCCAAGTGCGGATTTTTGACGCTTCGTTAATCAGCACGTTTGCGCTCCATAGGTGAGAACTCCGTGCTACTGAGAAATTTATAAAGGACTTTTATATCTTAATGCCCTCCACTACTTGCTATTCGCAAACATCTAAATTTGACTGTTATCTCCACCAGGTGGTGCTAGCGATGCGGGTGGCGGGAGGGCGCGCGGATGGCGGCGGCGGGGGGTAGCATGGCCGCCACTCTGCTGCTGGTGCTGGCCACGGCTGCGGCCGGCGCGCGCCTCGGGGAGCTGGCGCGCCGGGATACTGGAGACATCTTCACCATTACTGGTCAGTTGGAGAATATTGTTGAACTTGCCTCTTTATTGCGTAATCAGCCTACAATATTCACATATGAGGAGTGGGCTGTAATCCACAATTAAAATTTTTTTTTTGGCCAGTATCATAATGGCGAATGCAGAATTTTAAGCTTAATACTTTTCTGATTCTCGTGTTTTATGCTCCTTTTAATGCAGTAGAGCGGTATTTCTAGTGGTCGCAGGCGCGACTGCTGAGCGTGGGGTCCTGGGTTCGATTTCCAGGTCGGGCAAAAAGTGCTATTGGGTTTTCCATTAGAAATTTCTCAGTAGTAGCCCGGAGTTTGAAGTTGGCGGTATGATACTCCCGTGCCTCGGAAAGCATGTTAAGCCGTTGGTCCTGCGCCTGATCTCTCTCCGGTCGTGTCGGATTGCCTTCCCATCGGACTATGAGAGTAAAGGAACAGAGAGTGCACCTGTGCCTGCGCACACGCTTGTGCACTATAATAAATCCCGCGCCGATGCGATGGCTAATCACCGCTTACATTGGCCGCCGTGACCGAAAACAGTCAGGAGGACTATTATTATTAATTAATTATGATTTGTTTGATATTATTTTTATAAACCTGACAAATAATTTTGATAATTAAATAAACTAAACTGAACTAAATATTCGACGTCAAGCTTAAGCAACGGCCGAAGCCGGCCCGTGGATGGGTGACCATCTCTAACAGACAGTCGTACCAAGGGGTATCGTGTTACCCACTAGTAACTGGGTTCTGGAAGTCGGACAGGCAGTCGCTCCATGTAAAATACTGGTATTCAGCTGCATCCGGTTAGACTGGAACCACAATAAATAAGGGAAAAGGCGAGGCAGATGGATGATTTTCCTGTTGATTCCATAAAACATCCATTTATGAACATTTCCAGGAGATGAGTGCAACGCTGCACAATGTTCGGAGCACGGCGCCGGTGCACGAGCACCGGACTCGAGCGGCGAGTGCGCGTGCGCGTGCCCGCAGCGCGCGCCCCTCTTTAGAGAGGACCGAGAGCTGTGCGTCGATGATCTGCCAGGTAATTACGAGCTCATACTAAAGTGTGAATGAAGAAGGTTCACTCCTGTATGTCAACTTTCTTCTCTAGTTAAGAGTCTTGCCCCTACCAGTTGTGTGGCTTCTATTGTGTAACTAGATACCTATGCTATATCAGTATAAGAATACAAGTAGTGTCAGAAAAATATAATCTAAACTTGGGCGCTCATGGCTTCCCTAGTCGTGAGACTGGAGATGCTCATGGCTTTTCTAGAGCAATAAACCTTGCTAGCACTTTTCTGGGATGTGAAAGTTCGTAGCTTTTCATCGCTTTACTTAGGAGTGAACCTTCTAGACAAGTTTTTGTGGTTTAACTCTGTGGGACAGTTTCAACAAGCGCTTCCTTTTAGCTTAACCCACTACATCGACAAATCTGTGCACCTCCTACGTGGCAGTTATGTCAGAGCTAAGTGGGAACTAAAATTGATGTCGGTAATGTAAGAAGTGCATTAGGTGCCCAGAAACAGTTGTAGAATAGTAAGTGTCGAACCAGATTCCATTTTACCGTCATTCTAAACGTGATCACTTGACATGTGGTTTGAGGGCAAATAGAGAAAGCAATGCTTTTTGACACGTCACGCTAAGGGCGGGCAATCATGCTTCGAATCAATTTCCGTTACAAACACAGAGCATCTTATATATACTGGTTTACTAATAAATTTTGAATAAAGCTAGCTTTTGTATTTTGACAAAAAATGTGTCAAAGAGAATCAGTTTTTCTTAGTACGTAAAGTTTTCAATACTTACAAATTCTTGATTTTGCGTATGAAGAAAAAAACAAAATAGGTACCTATACCTACTTACGTATGTAGGTAAATCTATCATAACCAAGTTTTTTACCAAATCAACAGTTGCAAGATTAGTTGCAAAACTGTTAAGCTCAGTCGAACGTGGACTTCATTTTGCTAGATCACTGTTAGAGAACAGATAATTCCACCGTTCAATGTTACATTTTCGAAACCTCGCACGTCGCGGTCGCTTTCTTAACGATGATTCAGGAGGATTTCGCTTAGCAATACTGCGTACTAGGAATTAGTTCATACATATGCATTAGATGCACATTCTTCGTATATTAACTTGATAACCTTGTAAAGATTAATAACAATTTCACAAATTATATCGATTCGAATCAAATGCATTTTAATTTATTCGATGATCTAAGAGATTGCTTTTTAAACTGTTTTATCTCATACCTGACTCACTTAAGATCCGATAAATATGTTATTTAATGGATTATACATAACTAGCTGTTGCTCGCAACATTCGTTCGCGTGAAATTATTATAAAAAAATCTTACTTCCCTTTTTGAAACGAATTTTGTTACCTATTTCTAGGGTTTTAACTCCCTATGACATCAGCTATCTGCCAGTAAAAGTCCCGTCAAAATCAGTCCAGCCGTTTCGGAGATTAGCCGGAACAAACAGACAGATAAGACAAAAATTTAAAAAAATGTGTTTTTGTTATAACTACCGTATATACTTTCATATGCATTCAGTAAAAAGCTGTTATTTTGATATTACAAACAGACACTACAATTTTCTTTATTTGTATAGATATACAGGGTGTTACAGGACCCTTCACGAAGCCGTCAACCAAGCATTATGTACATCAAACTATGCAACTTTACGCAAAAAGTATTGCTGGGAAACGACTTTTTTTTTGGTGAAAAATCACGTTTTACGGTAGAACTCAATGCAACGCACTCAAAACATTGCGCCGATGTATGGATTTAATACTAAGGGGGTCGTGGAAGTGTATATAGTAAAAATCTTACATTAAAAACACGTATTTAAAAAAACAGCTGTGAAAAAGTTGAAACTTTGACCCCCAATATCTCCGTAACTAGAAGGTTCCCAGATATGGCCTAGAACAAAAAAAATATCGCAATGATAGGAAGAACAAGTGCCTTTCGGCTTCGTGAAGGGTCTTGTTACACCCTTTAGATGTAAAGATGTTTTTTTATAAATCGAAAACCATCTTTCAATAGGGAAGATACTCGTATCATTGGTTTTGCTCTTTATGAATCGATATAATAGGCTAATGGTACCAACATAAGAAAGACAAAAATTATAAAAGCCCCGTGGGAGATATGCAACAAAGTGGCGCTTTTCAATGGCAATGTTACGTTGCTACCTCCTGTGGGAAATTACTCCATAAAAACAATCGAATAGCTTTCCATTTTCCTTGCTTTTAATTAGATAAATACTCGTAGCTATCTCACATAGCAATCTCAATTTTCCGATATTATCTTTTAATATTACATGAATTGCTTTCATTTGATGATTGTTTCATTCGTTTTCATGGCGTTACTTGCCAGTAAATTATCATTAACTCCCAGTATCTTGGTTTTGGTCTTGGCAAAATATTTTCGTACCCTTATCAAATGTAAGTGCAAAATACGGACATAATTGGAAGTATTTCACTTCTTAACATCCCAATTCCTTCGAAATTATAGGTATTCCCGGCATAATTTCATTTTTGATACTTACGATGGTCGTAATTACACTTTAGGTTCGAAAACTAAATAACTTAAGAGCAGACGCGTGATAACTACCGCATTTAGCGACACTTAAGGTGTAAATGCGAGGGGTTCAAGTATACACTGTTAATATGTATAACACCGGATTCCAAAAGAAGCTTATTTTATCGAATGGTGCGTTATTAGTCTTAATTCCTTAACAAATGAGATGTCCTATAAAATGTTACGAATGGTAGACCCTGTTCACGTTAGTCGAATTTGACACATATTGGTATTGAGATCTTTGGCATTTTCGCTGCCTTTTGCGTTTATTACAGCCAAGTCTTGATCTTCACAATTTGTTTAAATTGAGCAAATATTTTGTTTTACAGAATGTTCGTTGGCGACGTTTGGGACCGGCAATGCTGTGCAACGAATACCGTTCGTTTATTTGCCGCTGAAAGGCCAAATTATACACCCATCGAGGGAGATTACTTTCCAAAGTGAGTGTTTAAAATGTCATATAGTATGTATACTTATTTATACTTAAACTTTCGATCATAATCATTAGTACAAATTAACTTCTTGTCTCTCTCTTTAGCTTGTCTAATTTTTTCATGTACCCAGGTATTTCTCTTATTTCCCAGATGTCAAAACACCAATATGTGCAGTATCAGGCGCTCAATTTCTCACAAGAAAAGGCTTCCTTGATCTTCGGAACACTTTAGATGCTGATGTCCCCTTCAATCTATTCCGTGACGAAGGCAGAACATTTCTGCAGGTAATCAATTTTCCCACACACCTGTCTATTAGGCATCTAGTTTTCAATTTTCCAATACTAATGGTGTAATATTCGCAGTGGAGCGGGGAGAACGACGTGCGTGCAAGAATGACCGGACGAGTAATGGTGGTTCGGTTGCTGTGTCGCGATGTCTCCGCTACTCCCACATCGCCACTTGATTTGCGAGGAGTGTTCACACCATGTGTCGCGTTCAGGGTGCAAGGAACTCCACCGAAACCGTATTCTAGTAAGTATAACACTTTTTCTCCATATTAGAAAGTCACAATTTCCAACTCAAACTCCAACTCAGATAATTATTTCAATGAAACCATTTACAGACCTTTGAATTGTCGAGGTGTCAGTCAGTAAGAAAGTTTAAGCTAGTTAGTTGCCTTTTTCAAAACGTAGACCTCTAAAGAGAAGAACCGGCATGTAACTCCATGGACACTCATTTCATAATGTAAGAGATCTGGTGATTTGTTTTCAGATATAACAGAAGTCCAGTTCGCACCAAACGCGCAAACATCAGGGTCGACCAGCACTTCAGGTCTCTCAGTCTCCGAGTACGTGGCTATCGGCATCAGCTCTCTCCTTCTCGGTCTCATCTACGTTGCATCTGTTTTCCTATTCCTACATATTCGGAAACGTCGTAAGGCAATGTCTGATGAAGACAGCAACAGAAGACCTAAGGGACTTAAAAAGAAAGATGGCTCTGTGATCACTGAACGTGATATCGTAAGAGTGAACAACGAACGAATGCAAACGCTGCCTAATGCCATGGGTCAAGACGATGGTGTTATCAAGAAGAATCCATTGTTAAATATCAGTAGGCAGCTACACGAAACTAAAAACTTTCCCAGCGATTCAGGAAGCAATGTATCAGATTCTGATGACTTTGGTGATAGCGCCCGAAGTGATGACAATTTATTCACTGTAAGTAGAAACTACTGAACGATGAACTTTTTAGGTCTGACTGATAGGAAATATTATTTAGATATGTGAAAATATGTTTTCAGAATCAAACGACTTCGGCAGTGATTCATCAGCATTATGGTGATTTCAAAGTAAATAAAAGTGATAATTCAGAAGTAAGTCATCGAGATGAATCAGGCATTGAAAGGCTTCCAGATGAACATGTGTCGATTGTAGAAACTCAAGATGATAGAGAAATAGCGCGACCAGTCGGCACAACACGCAGGAAATTGTATTTCAATCCTGCTTATTTCGAACCACAGCTAATGGCGGTAAGTAAACAAAATTATTTAATTTGAAAATAATTATGCAAATTCCAACCCGCCTAGGCGCCAAGCGTGGCGATTATGGCAAAACCCACTGGGGGAGGCTTATGTCCACCAGTGGACGTCTTGCAGCTGAAATGTTAATGATGCAAATTCCAAATTAACTACAATAATGTATTTTTGCAGGAACCTCCAGCTGCAGCACTAGAATTTTTAGTTAAAATTAGAGAAGTAATCGCAATAGCAAAGCACAAAATGGCAGCCAAACGTTTTCAACCGATTCTCAATCAAATACCCGAAGAAGAGACATTCCCATCTAACGGAAATAGTATAGATATCTATCAAGGTATGGGGAGCCAAAGAAGTGGCAGTGTTGTTAGTTTGAAAAGGGAAAATAGCAGAAAGAAAAATTGTATAGGTTGTCCAGGTTGTAAGATAGACGGAGATAATGATATTCAGCAAATTGCGAAATACAATATCCCAGCCTGTGTTAACTGTCTTAGCAACAAAGGAGATAAGCAAAATAGTATACGAAAGTGGTTGGAAAATATTCCCACGGCTAAACAACACTCGATGTACAACGACTTTTTACCCACAAATCAAAACGGTTTGGCAGAATCACTATTATCGCTTCCTCCTACTGAAAATCGGCGAAAAGTAAGAAAACAAAACAGTTTTTCAAGTTCCAACTCGATGTATTTGACAGATAACTTTTCAGTACCTAAAAAGTCTTCGACGTTATCGGTTAGATCAGAACCTATGATGAGAAACTACAATATACCATTGCCTGAATTTGGGAACCCAGACGTCCAACGCATTGATTTTAATATGTATTGTCAAACTGTTGCACGAGTAGATGATATCAGACCTATTGGCCTGAATGATTACCGATCTTTAAGTCTTCGGAATGCCGTACTTAATCCAAGAATATCGAAACCTTTCACTAATAAAAATGTATTACCCGATATGGTTAACGAAGCTATAGCTCTCGACCATTGTACAAAATCCTACAACCAAAGTAGTTCTGACGACGAAAGAATCAGTCATAGAAATCCTACTATTCCTATTCCAAGTCCATATATAAGAAACACATCCGAGAGTCCTTCCGGAAATGATTACGAGACTGACAGTTTGGAAAGAAGTACCAATAAGAAGGGCTTGTGTACACCGACTGACTACCCCGATGTGCCTTCATCGCAGGCCAGCCCAAGCTTGAGCAGCGCATTACCATTAGAGGAAGAACTAACAATGAGGAATGCTGTATACAAAATTCATTCTAGCAGTAACAGCAACACTCCGTCACCACATCGAGAAGTTTGCATAGACAATCATTATGAAGTAATAGAGAAAAACCAGCCTCCTCCGTTTGAAACACCTAAAGCTAGCTTAGTAAGTGAGGTTTATGTGAATAACACCTACAACTTCGGGAGTACCCCAACGTCACCAAGTTGCTCAGATTGTTCAATGGGAAGTAGAAAATTGGTTACAACCATTAACGAAGCCGAGTTAAAGCCCGGTTGCTTAACTATTGAAGTGAAAGATTCCCCTGAGAATTATATTAAAATACATGAATCCGATGGTTTCGAACCAGATACTTTAGACAGAAAGCACCCAAAACATAAGGATGCTGCTGAAACACAGTTCAGTAGAAAAGATCTAATAAAAAGTATTGACAAAGAAGACAGCCCACCTATCCAACAACGTATACAGCTTAGAAGTAGTGGTACTTTCCAGAAAACGAGTGATAAAGTGGAAAATGCTACAAAATTTAACAGTCTTAGGCATGAATATGAACAGCGCAAAAACGGTTATGACCGCTCAAACTTGTGTACAGGTATTTATAGTGGTTCAAAAAGTCTCGAAGACACTACTGACGAGACTTGGCATGAAGCCGAGGAATGGACGACAGAAGAAGGTCGAATTCTGACGTTAGAGTTGAGACATTCTAAGAGACAACGGCAAAGCACACCTCCTACGATAAAACAATTACAAAATCTAGCACGACCCGATGTATTGCCACCTTTGCCGCCTAATGACGAAGATCCAATATATGAACAGCCAATTTTTCCACCGAGGAAAGTTGAGGCGGAAAGAGACACCACCAATGAAATTCATCAAAAAAACTTGATTGGCAGAAGCCTCAGTCCGAGGTCATTTACGAAGAATTTAACTATTGACTCTAAGCACGATAGTTCGATAACTTCTGAATCCCACTATGGACCTTCCTGCAGTCCAATGAGAGCTTCTGTCCAATCACAATCCTCGGAATATGAAAACATGGAGTCCGTGAGCGGTACAGTTAGGAAAGCAGGCGATTTGAGCAGGAATTTGATGAGAAAACGATCAGGCAGAAGTGGTAATATAAATACTGATACTTTCGTTAAAGGGCCAAGGTTAGACGGGCATTCTAAACCACGATTCAGAAGAAAGAAAGGTTTCAATATTCAAGACTCAGGGTATTTGAGCAGTGACTCTACTTCTTCAAGACAAGTACCAAGAAAATTAGTGATTGCGAAAATAGTGAGCTGCAGTGAAAGTGACGATACAGAGAACGAAGCTAGAAGTGAATCTGGTGCTGAAAGTATAGAGACACATTCTGTTTACTTCGATAGCTTTCGCAAGATGCAAACTGAAGTAGAGGACGATTTGAGTTTTAGTAGTAAAAGTTTCAGTGACGTTAACGGAAAGTTTAAACATTCCGATTACTGTTTATAACGCATTCCTATTAATTTTAGTTGTGGTGCAATAGACTTTACTTAGATAGAAAATGAACAATGTGCAATATCATGTGCAATACGTGAAACGGTGTTAATTTTAATTCGATAAATTACAGGTTTGATCATGGATTAATTTTATCTATAAGAATCTTTATAATATATTTGGTTATTTTTGTACATTTTCTTGTTATGTTTATACTTTCATGGAAATAATTCGCATTAAGTTTAGTTTTAAAAATGTGTATGACACGATAGAAAATGCAATGAAAACACTTAGTATCTAATCTAAATGTTTAAAATACCTCTTAAAAACATCGATTTTATTTATTATAAGGAAATAGAAATATTTAGTCAAATAGAGAGGCCGGACGTGCAATGCAAAAATAGATTAGTTGAACTATAATTTAATATTATAATGATTATTTTTATGTACAGTGTTAGTTTTTTTTTTTTCTCATAAGTTATTGTATTGTTTTAGCTGTATATTTTGTTATAGGCGAAGAGTCAGGCAGCAATATTTAGCTTCCTAGTACCTGACAGTATACAGTGCTCCGGAGAGGATAAAAAATAATGACATCCTCTCCGTTGAATTTCAAGAGCACGAAAATTATGGTTGTGGCATTTGACGTTAGTTGGGAACAAACAATCGTCAAGCATTAAATGCTGACTCCGGGCGTAGGCGAAAGAACATACAGCAAAAAATCGAAAATTGTTGTAAATTAGACAAGTTTTTGAGATCGACTGGGAAATTATAAAGTTGTTATCCTTGAATTGGATTAGACGAAGAGATCTGATGATAACTGCTCATCAAGAGGGAACAAGAATGCGACTCACTTTAAACACCTTCACGATCCCCGTAGTATTCAATGCATCCATCAGCACAATATTTTGAGAGCGTTACATTGAGTCCTACAGTAAAACGTGTCTTTGAATCCCAAAAAAAAAAGTAATTTCCCAGCAATAATTTTTGCGTAAAGTTACTTAGTTTGATGTAAATAATGCTTGGTCGACGGCTTCGTGAAGGCTTCTGTTACACCCTGTGTGCAAATACAGAATTCTGAACCGAACTTAGTAGGAGGATATGGGCGTATCATACAGATTCACACCTACCTCTTTGAGCGGCTAATGATGTATGGTTGGCTCCATTTCTTCGCCCGGGGTTAGATTGTTTGTTACCAACAGTCAGGGTTTTAGGTTGAGGGTTATTTATTATGTTTAAATAGATTTTTTAAATTAGAAAGTAGCTGATAAAATGGTGCTAATGAAACGCATAAGGGGTAAAACCGGGTACTCGTATATTTTAAGTTGACTTTATAATTTTACGTTTGTTTACGATGTTTATTTCTTTACCGTCTTTTGTAGTTGGCTGTAAAAACTTTCAAAATGAAAAAAAAAGAGAAAATGCTCTTACATTAACATTAGTGACGTCTGTGAAATTGATAAAAGTGTATTGTTTTTTTAGCTAATATGGGTCAATGACCTGAAATAAATAAATGTTATTAAATTTTTT
This sequence comes from Eugnorisma glareosa, assembly GCA_947578425.1. Classification (NCBI taxonomy): domain Eukaryota; kingdom Metazoa; phylum Arthropoda; class Insecta; order Lepidoptera; family Noctuidae; genus Eugnorisma; species Eugnorisma glareosa. The sequence goes on along the minus strand of OX387968.1, from coordinate 12,277,916 downwards.
TATTTATTAAAAAAACTTACTTTTGTTCTACAACTTTTGAGATATTAAATAGACTCACTCAGGTATAAAAAAAAACTTGAAAGGTTTCATAGCCACTGAAAAGTCACCGCGTATGTACTGAGGCTTACATTAATTGGCAACCCATGTTTCTAAGACATTTTAACAGTCGAAAAGTACACAATAAATGTGGGTGTCTGTTTAGAAGTACTTCTGTTTTAAGTCGAGTTTCACCAATAACTGTTGAACAGGATCAGCAAGTCTAAACCACGTTCAAAAGCTGTCAGTGTCGAAATTCCATAGCAATGATGACACGACAGCTTGTGAACGTATGTGCTGATCGCGTTCAAGTTCATCGGTGGAATCCGTCCTTAGTTAATACAATATACCAGGTGGGCCAAAAGAAATCACCCTATTGCTCTATGCTCTTATTTTTGCAAATGGCGGCCAATGTCAAATCTGTTTTGACATTTGTGGACTAGACAGATGTAGAATACAAGTGAACAAGCTATGGAGCGATACACTCCCCAAGAACGCGGAATAATCGTGTCTATTTTTTTGTGTAACAATTCGTCTGTGGTGTTGGCGCAGCGCGAATTCCGTCGCCGATTCCCCGGTCGTCCGACACCGACTGCGCAAACTCTGCGCCGTTTGGCCACCAACCTTGAAGACTATGGGACCACACGAGACGTTGCCAAGAGTGGCCGGCCCCGGAGCGCCCGTTCTGCCGAGAATATCGCCGCTGTTGCCGAGGATGTCGAGCTGTCGCCGGAATCATCGACCAGACGCCGTGCCTCGCAATTAGCCATCAGCCGGTCGTCCCTAAGGCGAATTTTGGTCAAAGACCTGCGCATGTTCCCGTACAAAGTCCAGTCCGTGCATCAGCTGCTGCCTGTCGACCGCCAAACGCGTGTAACCTACGCCCAAGCCATCCTCAATCTCGAGGACGAAGTGGACGATTTTTCGACCAAAATCGTAATGAGCGATGAGGCTCATTTCCACCTCAGCGGGTACGTGAACAAGCAAAACTATCGCTTCTGGGGCACCGAAAATCCACGAGTGATGCACGAGAAGCCATTACACCCGCTCAAAGTGACTGCATGGTGCGCTGTTCACGCTGGAGGAGTCATCGGGCCATTTTTTTTCGAGAATGCCGTTGGTCAAACGACAACAGTGGACGGCGCGCGCTATAGGGCCATGTTAACTGAGTTTTTTGTGCCGCAATTGGACGAATTAGGACTGGAGGACATGTGGTTCCAACAGGACGGAGCAACGGCACATACTGCGCGAGCCACAACCGATATTCTGAAGGCGGCGTTCCCGGGTCGCCTCATCTCTCGTTTTGGCGATTTGCACTGGCCCGCAAGATCACCCGATTTAACCGTTCCAGACTTTTTTTTGTGAGGTTTTTTGAAGTCTCGTGTTTACGTGAACAAGCCCGAGACCCTGGAAGCCCTCAAGGACAACATTCGACACGAGTGCGAGAATCTGTCGCCCGAAGTTCTCGCCGAAGTGATGAAAAATGCCATAAAACGAGCCCGTATGGCAATCAATTGTGACGGCGCCCATTTGGCCGATATCATCTTTTCGACTTGACCAATAAAATTCTAAAGGTTCAAATAAACATAATCAAAAAACAGAATCGAAGCTTTTCATTTAGAAAAAAAATGAGAGCCAAACAACATCGGATGACTTCTTTTGGCCCACCCTGTAGAAACAGTGTTTTAAGCAACTGTGAAATGCTCAATTATGTAGTATTAAAAGAAATTATATTAAAAATATTTATTTTTAATTTTTATAATTAAAAAGCTCTCTTTACAGCCAGTATTTTATAGTGGCTATCGTTTGTACATTTTATTTTTAGTAGCCTAATTTGTTGTAATATTAAATTTAATTTATTTTATCGTCACCAATAAGTTACAAATAAGTTTTTGTTAAGGACAGCCGAAACTAAAAGTTGGCACTTTTGTAACAATATATTGAATGTTTTGTTATTATTAAAGAATGAGACACAGTCTTTGACTTATTAGTTATTTAGTATAAATGTAAATTATACGTAAATCGCGCTTTTTTCCCATAGGAATAGGCAGAAACTATGGAACACCATCTACAATATATTTACCTTAAATTATTCTTAGGCACATAACATACTTAGTTATCGTTATCACAGATAAAAAAACTTATAAGCTTCACAGGAATACAAAATATTCAAATAGTAACTACTTGGTAATATTCCATTTAACTCACCAGGTTCAGATATGAGTGAATAAAAACCAATCTTTACCTGTAAGTACTTGAAAATACAGACCTGTTTTTCATCTGTTCGCATAGTTATCACAATTTAATCCTTAGTAGTTCTCAAAACTTGCACTTTCTTGATCTAATCGTATCTGAACCCAAATTTATTAGACCGATTATTTTTTTTTACACTAAATAGGCTTGCGTTTGAGAGCCGATCTGTGTAAAAAAAATGGAGCAGGCTTGCCATAACAAACCGATTCACTCGAACTCGAACTTCATCTTCCGAAGTTATTGAAGACAGGCTACAAACTGGTATTCTTAGTAGGTACCTTTTTCAAGACTTGTACTTTCCTGATCCGATCATATCTAATCAGAAGTACGCTCTAGGTACTTTCCTCTCAACATAATTGTTTTCTAACAGCCAGTCAGTCTATACACATAACATCACCTTCAGGCGCACCTTGATTTCCATTCAACGACTTAACGCCTATAGCAGCTTCTTCCCTCATTCTATTTTTAAATTCCAAGTAAGACACCTCACCACCAGCAAAGAGGTCGATTTCTGTACCAATCTTATTTTGAACAACAGAACTTTTTGATTCAGCCATCTTTACCATAGAGTAATCTAGATATTTTAGTATTAGTTTAGTTCGATTCAGTATGGAGGTTGCATAGTTCTGGTAACTGTATAGCAATTGAGTTTTGTCCATGATTTCTTCATTGTACTTCGATAGTGCGTCGTCTTTTGCAGTAATTTTAATGTTAGGGGTTGTTATAACTAGTTTTAAGGGCACGGCGTCGTGTATGTAGTGTATAAGGGCTAGAACTTGAGATGGTGTCCTGAAATGTAACAGAAAAGTTGCGTTACAATAAAAAACGACTTTATTTTGAGGTAAAAAAGATCGCGCTTTTGCATAAATCGTTTTTTAAGTACCTAAATGACGTGAATTTGTTTTTCAAGTGTTTTAACTCAAAGAATGCGAATGCAACTCTATTCTCTATGGAATGTCAATGAAATCAATGAAAGACTGCCAGTCAGACTATATTTTTACAGTTGATTTATTGATAAAATGATAATGATGAATGAAATAATGCTGTTTGTATTAACATCACGCCTGTATTCTCCGAAGGATGAGATAGAGGCCTGACCTATAGACTATAGTACACCCACATTTTGAATAAGCTTATCAATTGGGCACAATTCCAGACTCCATGCTGCAATTGAGAAACTCCTGATGAGAAAACCCTATTATTGGGTTTCTCATCTTTACCCAACCTGGAAATCGAACCCAAGACCTTAAACTTAGCAGTAGTGCCACTGGCCCAACGAGGCAGATTTCAGAACTTAAATGTGCATATCATGATCTCACTTTTTTCACTATGCATATATACTTAGCTTTAAAATAATATCATTTAATAGTAAATACCTTGAATAAACAGATATCATCAAAGAATCATTTCCATTTGTTGTTTCACTGTGCATTACCACCATCATGCCATTCAGTACATGGTATGGAGACTGTCTATGTATAGCAACATTGTCGCAAAGAGGTACTCTTTCCATCAGCAAGTATTTGCAGAAGACGTCCAGAGACAAAGGCAGATCATTGTGTCTCTTTATGTGCCTGAATATGAGGTCAGTTTTCTCTGAAGTAGCTAGTATCGCAAGCATTATGTTGTTATCTGAAAGGAATGGAGAAAATGGGTAAGGAATATGTCATCGGTAAACAGCATTAAGAGGAATTAACATAATATATGTTCTCTTTCTGTTTTTAAGTTAAGCATCGCCAATGGGTTGTATTATGTAACGGGCTGGAAGGAGTCCGCAACTCCACGTCGTCCAAAGCGCGTATTTTGCGTACGGATGGGAAACGCGATACATCATAGTTCCCCGAGAAAGGCCAGCAACTCCTTAATGTTGCTGACTATCTCGGGGAAAGTACCTGGGTTATTGAATTACTTTGCCCTGATTGGGGCAAAATTTGGGCAAGCTTGGCACACTGAGCTGTCTGTGACTCCTATGACAAAGAGGTGTTTAATAAAAGAGCCGTGTCCAATAATGGCGGCTGTAACTGTGCGCAGCTGTAGTTTGATCAGCCGAAGCGCACCTCCTCTATGGGTTAGGCAAAAGTGTACCCTAATGTAGGTGGAAACCCTGTAATAGGGGACGAGCCTATTGCGCTCAACCGGGCACAAATGCAGCCCAGACTACGTGGCTGCTACTGTGAAATTCCTGACCTTGGCATCGAATTTTGGACCTCGTGCTCAGCAGTCACCACTAGACCAACAAGCTTGTATTCATTTACACAAGAATTACAAATGCACAATTATAAACCAAAAAAAGCATAGCACCATCCCAATACTCCTGTTGCTTTTTAACAAGCAATATGACCAACTAAAACTTTAATCTATACTAAAAATAGCTCTTGTCTGTTCTTCTTCTTAGTGTCTTGTCGGTTAAAAGCGTGAATAGTCACGACTGAAACTACACTGGACTGCAAATAAACCGAGCCACCCGCTACCTTGGAACTCTGATTCGATTTTCTCAAAAAGTATATAACTTATAACTATCAAAGTTATACCTACCTACCTACAGAAAGTGCGTTTCATGATGATTACAATGACTATAAATATATTCTAAAGTATCGTCAACTCACATAGTAATCAAGCAACAGACACAATGCTAGCGATTTGCTCTGTTTTGACTAGAGTTCGCAATTAGCATTATTTTTTTCTACAATGTGGGAAGTCGGATATTTCTTATAATTTCTTTAGTTTTTGTCCACAATTTGCTCAGACGTGTGTATTTTTGCTACTTTTTTCAATCAATAGTGGATACGACACCTCAGGAAGCAGCTCAAGCTGAAGCACTACTTCAAGACCCAGGTTAGGATAATCATCATCATTATCAGCCTACAACCAGTCCACTGACACACGGACATAGGCCTCTTCGATTGCACGCCACTTAGCTCGATTTTCGGCAACTCTAATCCAGTTGCTACCAGCCACCCTGCAAAGATCGTCGCACCACGATTCGCGATATCCACTCAAGAATACGTCTACCCCAACGGTCATCGGTCCTAATATGATTTTAATTCCAATATGGCCGGCTCATTGCCTTTTGGTTAGGATATAGTATACTTTTTATTCCAACAATACGTTTCCGTGGTATAATTTCCAACCTCCGCGAGAGCGCAACTGGGGGCAACAAATCTTGTATCACATGAATAAGTACAAACCCATAGGAACACTAGAAATGACATCGAACTCCTCTCCCATAGTATCTAAAGAAGACAGTTTGACATCGTCAATAGGTAAAAGACATTCCTTTCCATTCTTCTTATAAAATATGACTCCATTGAACTCAATCTTGCTCACAACATTGCTTTTTAATTCTTCCAAATCAATTACAACTACTACAGCAGAGTTGATCTTGTAATTTAGTGTTTGTGTTCCCCTTTCCTCCCAGATTGGTGACATGTCAGTCTTTTCATAAATCTTTGTAGTGTATTCAACAGATGCACCGGTTGTTCCATGGATAAGTATGTGGACGTCTTCTAGGGACCTGCAATCATTACAGAATTTTTTGGAAGACCAGTAAAATAAATAAATATTGCGCTACTTAAGAAAATTCGTTTCGTTTCGTTCGTTTTTTTTTGTGGGCTTCTAAAGCGCACATAGACTTACATAAATATACAAATATTTTGTAATTCCAACAATATTTATATGGATTGAATTGTATTTTTGGGGATTTAAAGGCCAGCGCAGACCGGGGACTTACTACAAAACAAAAGAGTAGGAAAGAAGCCTACAAACAACAATGAAAACAGTGTTTGTTTTTAACAAAAAAAATGTTTAGAACAATTCTCTCATACATATTATTTTTAATTGCATTCCATAGAGAATAGGATTTTACAACAATTATATAGCATAAAACTCCTTACTCTGTACTTACTCATTATTTAGATTGCACACATTTATGGCAATAACTATTTTCTTATTGCAAATTTTAATCCAAGGAGTTTGCATGTTGATTCTTAGGGCACTGGCCATCTGAAAGTTAAAAGAACAAAGTACATTTATTTAGAACAGACACACAATTTAGTTAGCAAAATAAATAGAAAAATTAAAAAAATTGTTCTTCACAGCTGCACCAAAAAAGCTCAGTTCAGCAAAAAAAAAATGCCTTGCAACTAGGGTCTGGTGCCAGTTTCAACTGCGCCTGTTGAAATATTGATTGAGTGTAACTCAAGTTAGTTTCTATTTTAACTTATTTTTAACATTTTATTAAGGACTAGCTGTTTACCATGACTTTGCCTATGTAGAGGTAGTAAAATGACCCAGGGAATTTAAGTATCCTGGGTATCCTAAGTCCATAACTCAGGTTATTCATCTGTTAAGGTATGAAAAGGTAACAGGCAGAAAACAGAATGAATAATTAGAATTATAGAATACAAATCCATTTATCACTTCAATACACATTTGGCAAATTTCAGTTTAGTCTCATGTAATATGAGGCGAGCATAATGCCAACAACCAAGCACAAATCCAGACCCCAAGCTGCTACCTACAAATTCCTAATGATTAACCACTTTCATGTCTTGGGATTCAAACCCTCAAGGACCTCATGAAAATCATCATCTGAATAGCTTCTTACAAACTATGTTGGAGTTGGCATCTGAATACCAGATTTCAATATTTAGGGGACCAGGACCTATGGTAGTCTAAAAAGGAGTAACGTAAATAAAGCAAATGGTTTACCTCTTTAGCACCATCCTTGAAAACAGAATCATCTAAATTTGGATGGATCTTTTTATAAGTTGAAAAAGCAACACTTTGATGAAGATCTAATAAGTCTTTGTAAATCTTCTCGTTACATTTCACACTGTACTTGGCTTCTGTTAATTTCCTCATTAAATGTGTTATTATTGGTAAAGCATTGTCATCTTGCACTTCACTGAACGTTGTTGATATGTCTGGACGTTTAAAATTCTCGAAATTGTCATCAAATATGAGAGGGACTGCATCTGCTTTGCGAAATACTCTCAGACAAGCTTGACCACTACAAGAAGCATCATTGATATCATACCTCTCGACACTGGTAACTACTTGATGTATCTCAAGTTTGTCTTTTCTTGACAAAATGGTTATTTCATCCTTGAGAGCCACTAAGTAAAAGAGATCACAGTTTGCATTCCTCAATGTCTTAATTTCTGACGGGTTTGCGACGCCACGGAGTTTTATTGAAGATACCAAATCTTTTTGGTAATATTCTCTTACTTCCCCGTTTGCTGTGCCTATTGTAATATCAATGTTCTTATCATCTCTTGGGTGTTTGTCGTAGAAGACGAAACATCTGATGTCGTTTACTACGGCTGCTGGAACTAACTTTACTAACACTTGCCGCACATTTTCAGCTAATATATCTGACATTTTCAATTAATTTATTGTCTTGCAACTTTTGCAAATATAACAAGCTATGTTTGTTTTGTTATGATTTCCCACTCGTAGATTAGATACTTGACAAATGTCATTGTCATTTGTCACGTCACTGTCAAAATAGGGCTACTAGTATTCAACCTTAATTTTCCTAAAAGTAAACCGCTTTTTAATAAGTTGAAATAATTTACCCTTTGGCAAATATGTTTTTCTACTTCATTTCCTGAATATTCATAAGATAACAATACCGTAACGTCCAATACTACTGTTCATTAAAGGAGATGTCGATATTTAACTTTTTGAAAAAAAAAAAATGTATTTAACCACCTTAATTCGTCGTGTTCGAACGTACTCTTTAGTCCGGCAACGCCACGCCCCCGTGCACACTCACGCACTGGCATGGCAGTGGGTGGACCATAGTTCGCGAGTGCATCGCCACGCTTACGAAACAGTTGTTTTGCTGTTTGTACCCTGTACATCCTCTAAATACCTTTTACATAAATACATACTTAAACTCACACCTTTTTCCCATTGGGGTAGGCAGAAACCACAGAATGCCACCTGTTACGATCCTTACATACTCGTTTTGCCTCGTTCATCGCCACGTTCATCACTACATCATCATCATCTACATCTGTAGGGCTATTGCGTATCTCTGTTGACAGTTCATAGTGAGCATCACTTGGCAAGTTTTGATATACAATGACCGTTCTTGTTGGTTTCGACTGACGCTATCCATGCAGAACTGTCATTGTATATCAAAACTCGCCAAGTGATGAGCACTATGAACTGTCAACAGAGATACGCAATAGCCCAGCTGGTCATACACAAAATTAAACACCTCTTTTTTAACGTGCCTGAACTCATTCAATCACACACATTGACAACCCCTGTGAAAATTCTTCTTATATTTATAAACATATAATCGGATTTATATTGAATAACCAGTTTTTATAAATTGTAACAATTAAAAAAAAAAAGTTGATGCAGTGATGCACGCTAATAAATCTGTACCAATTATTCCCATGATTATGGGTAAACTTAAAATACAAAAATATGGTACCCCAAAATATCACTGTCAAAATTGACAATGTGCGATATAGACTATAAATATTCAGGCAATGGTGTGAAGTAAACACCATGAAGTTAAAGATAAAACTGGAGCCCAGACTTTGAATACCTACTTGAAGCTCAAATAATGTATCGCTATCTCGCTCTCTGTGGTCTCACTCTCTCTTTCTAAGTAGGATAACCTCTATTTCATTTTTCCCAGGACATCACTAAATAAATTAACATACAATGGTTAATTGAGACAATAAGATATTCTACAGGTCTGCAGTGCTATTCTATATAAAACAGCCTCGTCACGGCGCGGCCGCAGCGCTTACACTAGCATGGGACTAAAGTTCGGTAAGCCACTCGCGCTAGCGAAGAAATCGAAGAGCACATCCTAGAATCCAGCGATTTCTTATAGAGAATAGTATAACTGTGAACGTCTAAGACCTAGCCCCTATTTTTTGTAATTACGATCATGATTCATTCATTTTCTGGATGATTGCTGCACTGCACAGTTGGCGTAGTGGCTGAGCGATCGACTGCTGCGCAGCGTGTCGTGGGTTCGATCCCCGCATCGAATAAATATATATATGATCTGCAAGTAGTTGTTCCAGGTCTGGGTGTTTGTGCATGTGTGTTATGTTTGTAAACGGACCCACGACACGAGAAATTCTTAGTGTCCGCAATGCTTTAAAAAAAAATACTGAAAGCCCGATTTTTTTCTAGATTTAAGTCAATGTATTTCTATACATAAATTATATCATACGGGACTATAATAGGAAAGGGAATAATTATATAGAAACCTAAAAAGAAACAAATACTTTCTGTTATAAAATCATTTATTAAATTTTCTTTTACACATGACTGAATATCTTTACCCTTTGAAGTTTTTGTCTCTTGCCACGTAAATCACCTAATATGTTTTCGGTAAGAGTCTTTAAATGAGCTCGTAATCGCATTTTAAAAAATGAATTAGCAATTTTTTTAAGTATAATGGTTTCATGCAAATCATTGCAATAAATTGAGTCCGTGACCGGATGGTTAAACATTTCTTGCAGCAGAGGCGTAAAATGTAGTGACATTAATTAACTTGTTTTCGATGTTATTTGCCCTAAGTTGGCCAATTAACACGTTACCTGCTGAATTAAATTAGCTTGTTGAAAGACTTTGTCACAATATTTTACAATGTTATAGGCTGCTGGCGAAGGAAAACAAAGTTTGCCTCGGTTTACAAATGCAGAAAAGGAATTAAATTTATTTACAATCATGGAATACGAATGATCTGTTGGCAGACTTTTAGGTGCTACTAAAGCATTATTACAATGTTCACAAGACATGCTGGTAAGTATTTGTTTTATAATGTAACCAGTTACATAATATAATATATTTTCTTGGTATGGACTGGTTTGAATTACATTTAAATTTTTGAACACATTTTCAACGACTTGTTGATAGTCAGGTTCATCTGGAGGTAGAAATAAACTTCTTTGTTTGTTAAAATCGAAGACATGTGATGTCTCAAAACCATTGTCAATGCAGTTAGCATTGATGAACGGTTGGACAGAATGTCTGAATAACATCTTTCTCATTATATAGCGGAACTCGAGAGGACTCGGGTTATCTTGTGCCCGACCGCGAGCTCTAACGCATGAAAAAAAAATTTCCAGGTTATCTTGTGAACATTTAAAAGTCAACAAATATTTTAATGGGTTCTGTTCCAGTGTACACAAATTATTAACAAGTATTAACAACGACAAATTATGTATATTCATTAAAAATCCTAAAACAAATGTTTTTCTAGGATGCTTTAAAACATCCTTGCCATTTATTGTTAATGATTTTAAATAAATTCTGGTATCATTAAATATTGGTTCCCAATAACATTTGTTTTTCAAAGATAATGGAGACTTAAAACCTTTTCCAAAAGGTGACTTGGAATTCATCAAATCAAAAAGTCTATCCATCATATGTAGGAACTCCGTAGTTGCTTCACTATTTTGAAATTCAGGATGACTACTGATCCTTAAAAATTCTATCGCATCAGCAACTGAAGAGCTGAGTAATTGTGCAGCAAGCCGAACATTCATTTTTTTGTTTTTAAAATCTACGTGGGAAGCGCTTAATTTATTAGCGAACTTCAACCCCTCACTGCTTTGTACTTTGTGTAATTTTCTAACATAATCAAAAGAAATATCGCCAGTGTTTGATTTTAAATCAAAATCGGCCAAAACATTTCTAGCTAGCTTTAGCATGTGTGCAGCGTCAAGCAGACAATATATATTGCTTTTCATGTTGGGATGTGGAAAATATGGTTTGAAATTATTTTGATCGAGTGAACAGCCTAAATATTCATAAGCCTTAATATTTGAAGATGCACCATCACAAGTCAAGGATCTGACGGTGATACCAATTTCATGAAGAAGAATTATTGCTGTTTTTATTAACTCCGACAACAATTCCCCAGGCAAGTTATTTGAAATAAAAAAATATGCGATTGGACACTTAAATCGTACACCATACGATACTATTTGAAATACGAGAGCTTCATTAGCTAATTTCTCTGGATCACTTACACAAATTGGTCCTAAATCAACATAACCAATAACTTTGTCCATTTTTTGATCATAGGCCAGATGTTCTTTTAAAGCCATCCCATCAAATATTAATGCAACGTTCTTTAAAAATATTTTTTCAGGTAATTTTACTTGCTGTTTTAAATAATCGAGTACTTCTGTTAAGAAACCAACATTGCAATTAAATAAAGATAAAGATCTACGAATAGTTTCCACATGAGGCAAAGCAGTGTATTTCCTTAGAAATTCGTAAGCCTTAGGTGAATAAAAATTTAGCGTTAGAGCAAAGGCTTTTACATCTTCACTATATCGAACACCATGTGGATTAGTCGGTCCCTTTTTATTAAATTCTTTACAGATGTCCGCAAAACGCCCTTGGATAATATTCTCAATTTCGGACTGGCGTGTGTACTTTTTTACAGTTGCCATTATGGAAGACATTGTGAGAATTTTCTTGGCCTGTCGCGCAACTTTTTGCTTGAGAACCTTAGCTTTCTTCTGCAGTATGTTTTCTTTTGTTGACTTTTTATTCACTTGCACGCCCCTATCAGTCTTTGCAGGAACGCGATCTTCACTGGTGACCTAAGAACACAAGAAAACATTGTGAAATCAGTACAACATTTTAAACCACGAATTCATTTAGTCGATTCACTAAAAATAATATTCTGTCGAATAGAGAACCTCCTCCTTTTCTACAATTCGGTTAAAAATAGTTACAAAATACAAGTTGTGCCCCGCGGTTCCACCCACATTTCCCTACTCCTTTGGGTTGTAGCAGTAGATTAATATAAAGTAATTGAATCCTTACAACTAGCTTTACAAACCCTACAATGGAATATCGTAGCGTAATAAAGCAAATTTTTAGAAAATACAGGTTTCAGTAGTTGTGCGTTGTTCATAAGTTGTCAGAAAAATCGTCCTAAACTTCTATCGTAAAATTCTTAGAATAAGCAGTTACCTACTCAGTAACGGTAAGGATTTGGATAGGGGGTCCCGTGGTAAAATCAGTCAGTAATTATGTATACTATAACCCCCTAAGCATCAAGGTGGACCAATCTGTAACCCTGTATACAGGCTGTCCCGGGAAGTGTGGATCATTCTGGAGAAAAAAGATTGGAAATTGGATTCTTTCTTGAAAAGATTGGAAAAGATTTCTCATATGCCCTGTTCAATTTGATCAACACTTCCCAGGACACCCTATATATAATCATACATTATGCATATTTATTATTTGGTTAAATGGAATCTTACCGGTAACATGTTAAGTTCGATATTTCCAATAACTCTTAGACATTGTTTTTTGGTGGTGTGTTCTTCAATTTTGCAGCCAGCACGTTTCACTCCTATTTCAGAGGTGTGAGAACTGGTACTTGGTACAGCCAGAGCAGCTGTTTGTACCATTGATTCTTCAATTAATGAACTTGATATCTGAAATTGTAATATATTTTACAAAACATTGTCTTTTGCCATATATGTATCTGAACAATTATCTTTCTAAAAGCATAATATGCATGGAGCGTGTGTTAGACGATTGGATCAGTGCAGAAACCTGATCAGGAAGCATTATTAGGAAGTTCCTTTTTCTGGAGCCATGACTGCCGGTAGTTTGGACGCTGTTGCTGACTTTAGGTTTATTATCCTCAAAATGTTAACCTCTGTTGTTTATGTATAAAATGTATATGCAGACAAATAAAGGGAATTGTACCTTGCAAGGTGATGATATAACTTCTTGATTGACAAAATTAGAAGGAATTGCAGTATGTTTTAAGCGTCTGGTTATTAATTCATAATCTGCTTCTTGAAAATGCAAATTGCAAATTCTTGCACTTTCTTAAAAAATTTTTCAATGGCACAATCGATAACCACAATTTCCGCTGATTACTGTTTTTAGGAAATCTAAAAAAAAAGATAAATAAAAATTAAATATCTAGCAACAGATATTCTCATCTCCTATATGTTTATAATTTAATGATTAAGAAACGTGTATAATTAGTTAAGGTCCCACAGACAGTCCCAGAAATTTTGTCTATGTGGTCACACTACTTCTAAATGGCTTCATATAAACAAAATAGATAAAAATGAAATAAGTCCATGAAATTCGATGTAAAATCTATTTGATCTTTAGATTGTTATCAGAATATTAATTAACTATAATGTTGCTAACATTTGTTATGCGTTTTGCCAACTAATTAATTGAAAAAACAAAGGAATGTGTTTACGATTATTGAATGTAAGAAATGACGATTTAAACACTTACGCGTGAAAACGTATATCACCTCCTGGACACCACGTACTGCCGCAACCACGCACTATACACGTTTGCACCATTTCTTTAATTATAAAGCAGTTAAAAGACAAAAATGTAAAACAAAGCTGTGAACCGCAAAGTAAACAACCGCCATATTGGCGAGATTTTCTTAACGTCAAACATTCAATGTTGCCACTTTACCAAACCCTAATAAGATGGGATTTATTACGAACTCGTCAACCATGAATAAAAACCGCAGTGACCAACAATTTCAGGATTTATAGTTTAGGTGATCGTAGTTTTATTACGACACTTAATTAATAGTTGATCACACTACTTGACAGTGTTTAGGTCCAGATTTGGTTTATGCAGTGACTGTTTTGAAGAGTTTTCGGGGAGTTTATTATAAATAATAATAATAAGCTTCTTTAATCCATTTCCAAGTAACAAGAATAATACATAGTTATGTTTTTATTGCACTTGTAATGGATCCCTTTTGGGTAAAAGCCTCCTCCATCCTCTTCCAATCCTCTCTTTTTTCGCCGAGATTCCACCAGTTCCTGCCTGCAACTTCTGTGATATCATCTGCCCACCTTTTCTTTGGTCTTCCTACTTTTCTTTTCCCCAGTGGGCCAGACCACTTTGTCGCCTGTGAGGTCCACCTTTTATCTGCGTATCTTGTTACGTGGCCCGCCCATTGCCACTTCAGCTTCAAGGCTTGCTTAAGGGCATCTGTCAGCTTTGTTTTCTTTCTTATATCTTCACTTTTTACTCTTTCTATTTTTTTCAGTTTCAAGATGCTTCTTTCCATAGCTCTTTGGGTTGTGGTTATTTTATTTTTTATGTTATTTGTGTAGACCCATGTCTGGCAGCCATATGTTAGGCATGGGAAAATGCTGGTTTCTATTACCGTCTTTTTTAGTGGCATGCTGTAGTTTCCTTTCATTATTTCTTTTTGGGCCCAAAAGCTTTTCCATGCACAGTTGACTCTTCTTTCCACTTCTTTTTCATTGCTATCTTGATTGAAGGATACTTGTTTGCCGAGGTATATATACTCGTTGACATATTCTATTTGGGTTGTGTTGTCTATTTGGATTGGTTTCAGTAGGCCATTTGTCATCACTTTGGATTTACTTGCATTCATCTCTAGTCCCGCCTTTTTGCTCTCTTCGCTTAGAGTCTGTATCATTTGTTGCAGTTCTCTGGCTGACTTAGCGAAGATAACAATGTCATCTGCAAATCTTAGGTGGCTTAAATGTTTATTAGTTATCCAAATACCCATTTTGCTCCAGTTGATGTTTTGGAATATATCGTCCAGTACTGCAATGAATATTTTCGGAGACAGGGGGTCACCCTGCCGGACTCCCCTTTCTATTGCAATCTCTTCTCCTCTTGTTTCTAGCCTTATTTTGCTTGAGCTGTTTGTGTAGATATTTTTCAGAATGGTTATGTAATTTTCCTCTAAGTTGCAATTCTTTAGTGCTTTCCATATGGAGGTATGAGATATGCTGTCGAACGCTTTTGTGTAGTCTATAAAGCCAATATACAGTGGTTGGTTGTATTCTTTGAACTTTTCTATTTGATTCGATTTGGTTTATGCAGTGACTGTTTTGAAGAGTTTTCGGGGAGTTTATTATAAGAAGGTAGCAATACTAAGTCAACACTAGAAAGAGAGGTTAGACCACAGAGAGCGAGATAGATGTTTTGTAGGTATTTGACTCAAACTTTTGTTCGAAGTCTGGACTCCAGTTTTACTCTATACCTTCATGGTAAACACCCTCAAGGCAAATACTATTCCTTGACTAGCCGTATCGTTCTGAAAAACAATGTCTTTTATACTCATATTAAAAAAACGCCTCATTGAAACCAAAATTATGAAAACAATAAGATCATATTTGCTTGTGATTTTAACAAAAGCTGCCATTACTCGTATAAGTTGTATGCAAGGTTTTATGTTATGTTACGGAACGGGAACCGTATCCGTATGTGTAATTAATTTCACATCGGGGGATTTCAAAATACTCTCACTCTCTCTTCTGCTTTCAGTTGCTGTCCAAAAATCCATTTTATTCACAAGCTACGTAGCTTTTCAAATAGGCATAACAGTCCCTTCATGCATAACTTGACAAGCATGTGAACGTTAGTGCATGTGTTCAGAGGACAGTTTTCATGAGATGAGCATACAACTGTATGTAGATATAACTTGACCTCCGGGGCTGCGTTATTGGCAAAGGAAAAACGTCACATTGAATACAAACCAAGGGTTTGGTTAGAGTGGCTTTCTGCTTAGTGCAACGATTCGTAGCTTTTCAATATCGCAGTACAAAAGATCGTTTCCCATCTCACAGAGGCCTGTTATTACGGTGACAGGCTGTATACATACAATGCTCGTGATTTGACTCGCATGCATAATGCAACACAGCTCACATGAATGTAGGCTTTATTTTTTACTCGAGTTGGATTGGAATAGATTTCATATCAGTGTCTAGACGGTTTACGGTCTACGGCCTGTGGAAGCACAAGTTGAACTAAGTAGGTAAGGTACAGACGCCAGCACATTAAGCAACTCGAAACACTGACAATTTTTTCCAATCAACCTTGAACCTAAAACTTCGGCAATAAAGTTGAAAATCTAGTAAAGAAATTTGACAGCTTGTAGGTTGAACCTTGCAAGATTCACAAAAAAACATGAGGCAAAAAAGTTGACTTTCAAGGGGGAAGCGCCTGGGTACGAAATTCTAATTTTCTTACGTTTTTCTTTCTATTTGCCCATCAGTGTCAAGCTGTATGTTAAACAAAATATGATTTGCGGCCGTAATACGCATGTATTTAAAAAATTATACTCAATAATTTAAATCATCAAAACAACCCTCTTTTATGGTGGAAGCGCCAGGGTAGCCCGTGAAATTCATGAATGATTTTTTCATGGAATAGTTATTGAATGGGTGGGATGGGTAGTTAAATTTACTTAGAGGGTTGTAATATGAAAATAATTCTGTAACTACATACGTGTTACTTGCGCGACAGATTTTTCAGCAACATACAACCTAACAATGGCCTGCAAATTGCAAAAAAGTCAGAAAATTTGAATTTCGCGGGTTACCCTGGCGGTTTTTTAACTCCGAATAGTACGTATTACTGCAGCGACCAGCAAAAGAGGCATTGATGGACGAACATCATACGTAAGTCCATCAATGCCTAGATGTGGCCAAGGCTTGTATAGTATTTTTCTGAAATAATGCGAGGAAATTAAAACTAAATTGATTAAAAAAAAAAAAGGCAACTACTACTAGGTAGTAGTAGTTTCCTTTTTTTTTAAAATCAATTATGCAAACAAACAACAATAATTTTTCTCGCGTTGAAGAGTTCATTTGATTTTTTTTTTTCAGTAAACCGCTGTATATTTGCAAGCCAATTCAAAATTTAAATAAAATCTTTGATAAGTTACCTCCTTGGTTGCCATGTTTCGGAGTAAGAGATCGTTCCATTTTTAACCGACTTTATTCAAAAAGGAGGAGGTTCTCAATTCGGTTGTATTTACTGTACTTTTGTACTTTTCTTTACTGTTTTTTTGTACTAACTTCTAGTTACAATGTAAAAACTAATTCATGACAAGAATTTGTGTGGTGTTCTCCAACTAAACAGGGTAAAATAAAAAAACTTTCTGCGAAAACATAACCGACTTCTAAAAAAACACTAAAAAAGTCTAAAATAACTTGACTTTCGGAAGTCGGTGGCAAAAAAGATACAAACAAAGACACCGACTTCCGAAAGTCAAGTTATTTTAGACTTTTTTAGTGTTTTTTCTAGAAGTCGGTTTTGTTTTTTAAATAACACGACAGATATGAGTTTAGTTATTATTTTGGCCGCTAAACTCGACAGATAAATGGATTTTCATACAACTTTTGCGGGCCGCTGGTCGCATGTATCTGGCCAGTACAGCAATTTCGATTTATCTCGAAGAAGGTGGTCAAAATAATGCTCAAACTTATATTGTATACTACGTATCAATAGTATCCTGCCTACTTCAGATTATCTGTGATCAACTACCGAGGTTAAAGACCCTTGTTATTTAGTTGGAATTTAGAATATATTTTCCTGCTAATTTATTAGGCGGGTATTGGAATTCCTTTTTTATGACCGTAGAAGTTTAGGTCTCTACAGTTGGTAGGTACTGACTGTTTTTTTTTATTTCGGGACTTTTGATGATGGCGTTGGTATTTTCAGTTTGAAGGGCAAATCAAGCTGAGAGCCTGTGGATGGTGAGTAATGGTCTAGCTCACCGTCCGTCCGTCTTATGACGAAAGGCCGTGTTGACGACGACGGCGCGTTCGTGTTCCACGCTCGCCACAAAGAGATGTCAGCAAACGGGAACGGGTCCGAATTGACCGATGCCTGCCGGAGTTCCGGGACTGTTCGAAAGAGATACCGCGGATACCGGAGGGGTAATTAAATGATAATTACCTACTATGCTTTGAATTAACAGGAAAAATGTTTTGCATGATACTTATGTAACTCAAACTGTAGTTAGTTGTGTTTGGTAATAAGTACCGTATACGTAGATTAGTAGGTATAGCTGACCTCAGGGCTTTTTGTAATAGCCATTGTTAATAAAAACAGTTATCGGTATTACATTTATTACAAGGATAAATAGTACCTAAATATTAACAGGGCCTATATTAAGGTACATTGTACTCATAAGAATTGGTATAAAAATATAAATAGGTAGGTACCTAAATGGTCTAGTCTATATAAATATAATTCTCTGACAGCTCGCAGGAAGTTAAGCAAAACATTAAACTAGTTTTATTTGATGGTGAAACTATGCAAGTACCGACCATAGCTGTTAAATATTTAAATTTTGGTATCTTCAGAGAATAAGTTATCTATTATGTAGAGGTAAGGATCAAAACCCTTCGACTCTATGAAGTTTTAGGCAACGTAGTTATTTAAAGCGGAACAAGTTTGCAAAAAAAATATTATGTTGAAAGATAGCGAAGGTGACAGCACAATATACAGCGTGTAACAGAAAGGGTATAGTCATATGGAATACTGTGGTACGGACCATCAAACTGAACAACTTTCTCTATGGGACCACCATCGTAATCGTAAAAAAATAATCAGCTGTCCCATACATTTGGGTCGAGTAGGTATTGAAATTTTGTATAGGACAGCTGATTATTTTTTTACGATTTCGATGGTGGTCCCATAGAGAAAGTTGTTCAGTTTAATGGTCCGTACCACAGTATTCCATATGATTATACCCTTTCTGTTACACGCTGTATAGCACAATATATTCCATATTTATACTGTGGTGACACTACAGCGTCACAGCAGGACTATCTAGATAGGTACCTATCTGTTTCTTAACAAACTACAACATACGGTGCAGACGCCAGCACATCAAGCAACCCAAAACTGTCAAATGTTCCAAATCAACCTTGAACCTAATGCTACACCTAACCTAGCGATAAAGTTGAAAATCTAATAAGTAAATAAATTTGACAGATTGTTATTGTAGTAGGTACTTAGTTTGATATGCTGACGTCTGTACATAAGAAACCAAGGCAAGGATTCATTTTATAGAATCCCTGATAAGTTGCCTTTTTCGACATGAAGTTCAAGGGTGACTAAAATAAACTGATGGTCTGCTGATCAATGCGATTAATTTAATCGTGGGAACTCTGTTGAGCCTGCTCAGTTACCCTCCTATTAATAAACACAGAATAAAGTTATTCCAAGTTTAAACCTTTGAAAATGTATGGTTATTCCTGGTGTAATTTTATTCCGTGTTTATTAATAAGAGGGTATGGAATTAACGCTTGCTTTACTCACAGCTATTCAATACTTATAAATAAACCTATATAAGTAGTAGGTAGAACACTGTAGGCACACACTCAAACACAACATTGTAGCACAGTACCTATAAATATGGACTGTAAACCAAAAGTATTAGGGCCACTGGGCGTCGGGGCAAGGTCGCGAATCGCGATGCTGCGCTATTGCACCGCATTGCACCATCTGTGCCTATTGTATAGCCCACACTCGGGCCATCAGGTGTATGACTGGTATAAAATATTACATCATAACATAACGTTTCTAATCCCCGAAGGGTTAGACAGCGGTGTGCCTACTAATTATAATAATAATACACCCACATTTCACCAGTTACGTTTAAGTCCTATGTAATTGAGGGCGAGCTTATTGCCATCAACCGGGTCCATCAAATCCAGACTCCTTGGCTGCTACTAAGTTTATTATGGACTTGCGGCCCGTCCCGGCTTCACACGGGTGCCTATGTTACTCAGGGTGAATGTAGCTTTCTAATGGTGAAAGAATTTTTGAAATCGGTGCAGTAGTTTTTGAGTTTATTCATTACAAACATACACACAAAACTACAAAAATACAATTATTTCCTCTTTATAATATTAGTGTAGAAAACAAACACAATTACACTTTGCCTGACCAGGAAACTGAACCTCCTTCAGGGCTTCAGTGTTGGTACCTCAATGAGTAATTGACTAACAGCCGTTTTATATAACTTACTTACGTATAACGGTTAGTTACTCTAGTAGCTATCGGTGTTTAAATATACAAAGTTAGCAATGAATTGACAGGAAATATTTAGGCATATTTAAATAAGAGGAAAATAAAACTGGCGTTACTAAAAACCAATGTCAAACTCAGAACAGAGAGCGAAACTTGTTTTCCCCTCCAAATGTAGTCAGTTGTTTAATTGAGCTTTGCCTTCCTTTCATTGCGGGCACGCCACTGACAGGAATATCCTATCCACATCACATATCTGTCTCTTGGAGGGTTGACAGACAGTTGATGTTTCTTTAACTGTTTATCTGAGGTAGCAACGTCCCGTTAACTGTTAGTAAGTTATTGAAAACGGCCGTAAGTTGTGCATACCACCACACCACATTGAAGTGCCAACCAACCTCAACATAATATTATGTACCGCATGTTAGTAAAGATTAAGATGTAGCTGATCTCGCCGGAACACAAAGTCGTAAACTCCTGGCACAGGAAGCGCACCGGTTCAGCCGGAGATCCCGCGGGCCCCTTCATACCTAAGTGCTAAGGAAGTCCATCTAGTTTTAATTTATGGGGGTCGGATGTAACTTTACTTATACATTATGTACCTAGCGGATACCCTTACAGATCTAAACGCTAGTGAAGATCATCTAAATGTAAAAACTCATCCACTACCTATATACCACTGAGTTTGGGCCAAAATAATCACTATGTGGCGCTCTGACACAGCCAGAAGGCGACGCGGCAGACCTAGTAGAAGAAGGCTGGAGGATCTGTCCAAAACCAAGAACCCAGAGGTCCACAATAGCCCTCAGTTGAAAGGAGAAGCCTTTGCCCGGCAGTATTATTAATCGGGCTTACAGTGGTAACACGCCAAGGGTCTAGAATTTAACCATCTCTTAGATATACTTACTTACCTAAAATAGCTCCCACTTCTCGCCTTTCATCCAACAAATTGAATAAATACCGACCAGAAACAGAAACCACTCAACCACGTTCGCAGCTTGGGCAACTTTTTGTGCTCATGCAATATAGATGACTTGGATCATTGTTACCCACTTAACATGGGAAACTTACACGTGCTGACACCATTTATGTTCCCTTTAAATAACTGATCGTATTTCTAGGTTGGTGGTGATTGTAGCTAATTAAAAAAGTGGTGTGGGCTGATACTGTACCTATCGATTTTAAATACAATCACACAGACAATCATACCCACATAATATCACGCCTGTAATACACGAAGGTTGAGGCAGAGGTGCACCTATGGTACACTCATATTTTTCCAGTTAAGTTATAGTCTATTGCCATGGACCGTATCGTATTCAAACTACGGACTGCAACTGATAAATTCCTGATGGAAAATACCGCTTTGCCGGACCTGACAATCAATGCCAAGACTGGCTGTAGTGTTATCCGCTTATACCTACTTATCAGTTAGCTTAGAGTTCAAACTTCAACAATCATCTTGAATTAAAAGTTAAGGCCACCTACCGCCGTGCACCTAGGCCGGAGCTGCGGGACTGTTCGATAGAGATACCGTGGCCCCGGAACACAAAGGGCGATGAAGGAACATGGATGGGTTTTAGTCAGTGAAAGTCTGACACTCCCTCCTGCTCAGCCCAGAGCGGGAGGGGTTATTTGATGATGTCCAATCGGAAAAAAAATAGGCCACCTTCAGAGAACAACACTGATCATGAACTCCCCTACACAACAACAGGAATATTTCAGACCGTCAAGACATACCAGAGTAGTAGATTATTCTAATATTAGCTCGGCAGGACCTCCGGACTCCTGTCACCTACGAGTGGCCGTGAGCCGACGACGACGGTTTAAAATAGTTACTTTAAATGGCTACTTCCTTCGACGGTGATTGTCATAGAAATCACTGGATATGTGCAGTGGTTCGAGTGCACTGCTTGAAACGTTTGAGTCTACTGTGGTACTACGGCCTGGAAGACTTTCAATAAGGTACGAAATTCTAAAATACATTAGCACTACCCAATATTGGGCTCTGGTGCAGTCGGGAAATAAAACGTTGCTATTCGAAAAAAAACAACTGCACTTTGCAGAATATTTTTTTTAGTCACTCTTTAAAAGTGTACGAAACTGTCAAATTTTCCCAATCAACCTTGAACCTAATGCTTTAGCGATAAAGTCGAAAATCTATTACAGAAATTTGACACATTGTAGTAGCTTGATTGTTAAATAAATGGATAAAATAAATGCAGGTCTAATTGGGATAACTGTAACTGGAGCATTAATTCATCCAATACAATTAAAACCCACACCCACGGTCAATTAATTCGATCTCTTTCCAAGCAAGAGTGTCATGAAAATTCCGTAAACGTTTCCATTAGTGTTGAGATTCCATTGTCAATTGCCAACGATGTGATTCACCAATTAGTTCATCAGCAGAAACATTCATAGCTGAAGATGAACCACGAATGAAGTGGGCATTTATGGCCACTAATAACTTTGTGAACTTGTATGGTGTTTTATATGCTGCAAAATTGACACTACTTCGTTAGGTATTCGGCATCCATAGATTTTCTTTGTGGTGCTTCACCATTCACACGTCATGTTCAGATCAACATTGGTCGGCAAAGTCAGGCCCAATCGAATAGTGCTAGGCACGTGCATAAGTTCGAGAAAAAGCTGTTCGGGTCTGCTTGAACTTTGCAGAGCAGAAACGAGCAATTCGCACATGATTCAGAAATGCCGAACGAAGTTACCGGCCGGCATGCGCCGGATACGTGTAGTAATTGTTACGATTCGGCTTTGTTGTTCAATAAAATAGGAAGGTACTGCTAAGCACAATCATGTTTTAAAATTGAAAATTGATTCAGTATTAATTTTATACTTTTTGCTGTGGCCTATAGGGTCCGTAATATTGTATGTCCATCTTCACACATTATGGAACGCAAAAAAAGATATGAATATGAATTGAATCTGCCGAGTCCCTTGATGCCCTTTTTGTCCTGCTATTGTTCTGTTTTTTTGCTAATCTTGCCAAAAAATTGCCTTTGCCTCTCTATTCCTTCTTCTTATGCTTTTTGTATTAATTCCACTCGACTATTTCGTCACAAACTTTGATACTCCATTTCTCCTTGCCAAAATAATATACTTATTTAATAGACATACAGGTAAGTAGGTGTAATGCGGTTAATAGATCAAATATAATTGCTTCGGTTTAATAGAGAAGGTAAATTGATGGTGAAGAAGAACCCAACCTGACCTTAATGAATGTCCTTCAGAAAGGTCAGATATTATGCGTAGTACTTGCAACCGACATGCATGTATATGACCAGATGTACATCATATACATGCACGTCGGTGTAAATGCTACGAACGATAAAGAGTGTATAAGGATCGCAGCAGGTGGCGTTCTGTTGTTTTCTGACTCTCTACTTAACCCATTGAGGAAAAGGCATGAGTTTATGTAGCAGGTCTGTAAATTAATTGAGTAACTATACATACAACATCTATGAAAATTTATATGTGGCCGTTCAAAATTAAATACTGAATACGTGGTTATCGTTGGTGTGTCGATCCCTTGCACCCTGTATAAGGTTTAAAGCCATGTTGGTAGTTGTGTTTCCAAAAATAAATGGAATATAACGAGGTAGGTAATTGTGGTATGAGCTATTACTCTCTATTACCGACACGCACGATTTTCCAATATCGTTAGAGCTGGTGATATTTGAATTACTAATAGAAAACCTATTATTTTTGGATTCTAGTTCTATTTGTTGATGGTCAAATGTTCAAAGTCTAAAAATACTCTTCAAACAGGTAGAATGTGAAAAAAATCGCTTCCATTATTCATTTATGTGAAATCGATTTTTGTTGATAGTGTTTGTGACAGTGTTTTTCGTCACTGGCAGTAACGCGGTGGAAACTGACCCAAAAACGGTGTCCTCTCCTTGTTTTGATGATTGAAAATCCACCTATAAAGAGCTCATTGATCACATCTGTTTCAATTACTTTTGAAATGACCTTTCCAGGTATTATAATTTTGGTAGGTACCAAGAGTTTTCGAGGAGCAAGCGTGCTAGGACTACCTGTATGTACCTGTGATGTACCTGTATTTATTTGTTCTAGACAATATTTTCGTTAGTTATGTGTACTGTAGCTCTAACACTAACCATTAGCTCGCCTCATAGTTTCATACCGATTGCCGCAGCAGTGCCAAAGGTCGAGATGACTCAGATTCAGTCATTCCTCTCAGCTCCGACTGATTGCATACATCACACTCGTATATCTTCACACGCCCCTTGTATCGAATTTCTTTAATTCAGTCGTTCACAGTTTCCTATTTCATCAGGAGATCAGGAGTAATAGACATGTAGGTTCAATACCATCAGCTGGCAGCAGTCTACTACTGGACGTAGGCCTCTCGAATCGCACGTCATTCAACTAAAAAAATAGATATACAAGTCTATGCACTTTCAAAAAAACGGTGATGATCATACCCTTGCTGGTCGTTGTTATTGCGCCATCGAACATTTAAACACTTCAAAATTGTTGGTTATTCAGCTATATCTATAAGGCTTGATTGATAAGCGCTGTCTAGCTTTTTGTTTGAAATTGGATCAGTTTTGATGTCGGAACGACAATATTGACAGAATGATAGCTTATCCAAATGGTGCCCTTCGATTGACCAAATAAAATCGGAGGCGAAGGACAACAATTTGGACCATTGGAAATACTGCCAGTAAACTTACCACCATCATCATTTCAGCCTGAAATATTCCACAGCTAATAGGCCTTCCCTTTCCATACTTCTCAGTTCTATGCTTCACTCATTCATTTGTTTCCCGCAACTTTTTTATCGAAAACCCAACGCTCTCTTTTGGACGGCCCTGGTTCCACTCAATATAATGTTCCCTATTAAATGATCAGAAATCTCTCTTTGGTCTTCGGAAAATTATACAGCAGGTGCAGTACTGCAGGTTCCTTTGCCGCCACATCAAGCTTTCACAAAAAATACTCACACAGTAGTTATTATGTATTGTGGTGTGGCAGAAACGACGCTGTACGCTTTTCGGAAAATAAAGAAATTCTTCCATTTTCGATGCAGTCTGCCATCATTGCCCTTGGTTTCAATTATTTGTGAACACATCAGTCCATCAGTCTTTTCTTTGGCCTACCTCCATCTTTATCCATCTTAATGATTAGGTTATCGTATTCCTAATTCTCAAAGACGAATTCTTAGTTCTTGGATAACTGTCGGATCGCTAATGTAAAGAGACGAAGTGCAAAGGAAAAGCCCTGTCCCTTAAAGGAAAACGGATGTTATTTATTATTTTACTCTCGAAATTCATGGCTATCATTCCCAGAAATGTCTCCGGGCCTTTAACGCACAGCTTGGTTTTCATTTATTTCTGTTTACCGTATCACCATCATCATCATCCGCCTAGCCTTATCCTAACTAAGTTGAGTTCGGCTTCCAGTCTAACCGCATGCATCTGAATACTCTATCTATCATGGAGCGACTGCCTATCTGACCTCCACCATTTAATACTGGGTAATATGATTCCCCTTGACTGGTTGTCAGACTTTTGGGCCGCTGACTACTGTAACGACTGTCAAAGATTACAATCGGGACCAACGAATTAATGTGCTTTCCGAGTAGTCTTGCGCATAATAGTTCGCGACGGAGATCGCTCAATTTCGTTCGCCGCTCCTAAACGAACTAGTTCGCTCTTCTAGTTCGTCCGCTCCTACTCCCAGCCCGAATCAGTCAGAGCCGAGGAAGGCCGAAGGCAGATCGTTCGCGCTCGTTTTGATAATGCTCCTGCACGGGCACGCGCGACTAGAATATGAATTGCTGTTTTGATGAAATCATTTTGAACGCCTGTTTTGAACACAATTATATTCTTAATTGTATCTTTACGAAACAACTTGTTTTTGCATAACACATTTAACAATATACTAAATATAATACTGATGAAAATTTTTTCCGTTTTCACACACTTTTGGGTCACAATAAACACTTATTTCTTGTACACAATTTTCAGAGGCGAAATACTGCAGCCTTGAGAATCGAAAACTAATTAACTTTGACTCATTTTGATGTCTATTACTATCCTACAATAACTATAATAACAGAGTAACTAAGACAAATACGACACGGCGCGGTTTAACTTTATTTATTTACTAAAGTTTGACATTACACTCTCTCTCTCTCTAGTTCGGTTGACGCCACCCTTGCTCATTCGGTCACGAACTAACGAACTATGGAGCGGGGAATGACGGAACTAGTTCGCGTAGTTCATCTGTGGGAGCGCTCTTACGAACTAGTTCGTTCGCGAACTACACAAGACTATTTCCGAGGCACAGAGGAAACTCGGTACGTAATAGGTCGTCACCCATCCACGGACCTGCCAGGCCAGGAAAGCGCGGCTTAACTAGAAGATCTACCCGAGCGCTGATATTATTTATGGTATCTCGATATTTCTATTTACCGTATGACGTGTCATATTCTAAGTGTCCCCATTTCACTATCGGTAAATCAATTGGAAAATCAATTGACTCGATCCAGAGCTTTTGTTCATATACAAAGCAGATAAAATTTATCATTCAATTGAACAAACGATTTGATTCATAATCCTGTTGACTATTAAGTACGACCAATTCGT
Source organism: Eugnorisma glareosa (assembly GCA_947578425.1). Classification (NCBI taxonomy): domain Eukaryota; kingdom Metazoa; phylum Arthropoda; class Insecta; order Lepidoptera; family Noctuidae; genus Eugnorisma; species Eugnorisma glareosa. The sequence continues at coordinate 12,251,178 of OX387968.1, read as the reverse complement.
CCATGCATCGATAACAGGAAACGTTTCATATCGACGGCCATAAGAATGATCAGATTGTGCCTCGTTCACATTGACAGTACGATCACGTAGTACTAACACTACTGCACTGTTAGCTAGCTAGCTAGCATTTACTTTGATTTTCATTGCTCATTCGCTATTAACATTCCTATCTGTGCTAGGCTTATGAAAGCAATGTATTTGCTTTTTGTTTTGGAACGTGTGCAATCAATGAATTGCTAATAAAGTTAATTGAACAGAGCTTCTTAGGACGTGTAATCACTGGTGTTTTTTTTTGTCACAATTTTGTGGAATGAATTACTTTCAAGCGATTTCTTTTATGTTGGCTTGATAGAGGTAGGTACGTCATCGCAATTTATTGTCAACAACTTTCTTGATTCGTCTTGTGTTAGGTATTTTATTTTAACTTCTTCTACATCGTAATTCGTGACTTGTATTGAAATTAGATGTTGCTATATCCCAGTTATAGAATTTCTAGACATATCACCAAAAACCTTGAAATGAATCACGCTTAGGTACCTACTCGAAATTGACAAAAATGTTGGCAGAGAGTGTGGGGAAAACTCTAAAATTATCCGTACTAGAGTTGACTAGTTAGTCAACCTGAATAAGACAGGTAGAAAGAAAAAGAAACGTTATAATAGGTTGGTAGCTCTTGAACATTCACTTTTATTGGATTTACTTGTAGCACTTGTTTGGCCTTACTGTTAGGTAGGTACCTGTATATCCTACGTATTAGCATAGACTGTCTCACATCCCATAGAAGCATTTAATATGGCATAAAATGGTGCTGGAACGACTATTCAGTACCGTACCTAATTTAATCCATTTTGAAAAATAAAATAGAATAGCATGTATGTTTCCAATTACAATATTTAGGTACCCTTAGGTCCTACGGAGGAATTATTATTGAAGACAGCGTGATCTTTGGACGTTGCTGGAAATGGAATCCCAGATTTTCATTGAAATTACGATATCTCTGAATTCGTCGGTTAACTTTATCCATGCCTTCGTTCGTGGGATCATTGCGACCTAACACGACAACCTTTAAGGTTGTCTGCTCATTAATCTTCATGAGTAAACTCGCAAAGGTCAACAATTCACAGCATTGTTCTAAACAGAGATAGGGTAACACAGATCGAGGCATGGATGGAAAAAAAGGAAACAATTTGATGTTCCAATCCAAAAGATAACAAATAAAGAACTGGACCAGAATGTGGGAACAAGGTCATTTAATCAGCTGATACAGCGAGCTATACGGTAGACGGTGACCCTCTGAGTCACGCATGCGTAGACAAAACGTCTCAGAATTTATAACAAAATATTATAGAGAAATGTAAAAGCGGGTGATGAATGTAACCGCAGAATTGTTCAGCGCTGTCTACGGAACCGGGTCAGTGGCTCGGAATTCGCAAGTCACAGACTGTTACAGTTGGCACATTTTTGCAAAGAAAATGGTATGTTTTCGTTGTTATGTATCGGGGTGGTTGCCAGAAATAAAGCTGCAGTGCAGTAGTCAGCTTGCAGCGGCAGACTGCGGTGCTGGCTCACCATTCATTGTGATGGCGGGGAGGTCGATACGTCGTCAGTGTCGCCGCGCCTTCTGTGTTGCGCGGTCGTTGCCAGCCACTCGGTCCGCGCCGCTCTGTGACGCTCGTCTGACGTTTGTGAGCACTGCGCAACCGACTGATATCGACAGTGAAGCCTTTATTTATAAACAAATTGTAATTATCTGTGCTTTTAATTATTTTTAACGCCAATTTCATTCATGATAAAAAGTTTCGATACGTCAACTAAGAGTTAAAGTGACATTTAAGAAGATAACTTATTTATTTAATATTTTACGTGAAAGCGCACGTGACGACGGACTGTATTACATAAATATTAAATGATATGGACACAATTTTTTTTGCGACTGTTTTGATCAGTAAGTACACGTGGTATGCACCTAGCACATGATTGATTTACTTTACATTATAATTTATTACCTTGAATGGCTTGAATAATAGTTGTTAAATTAGCGAAAAATGTTCAAATAAAGTTAAGGAGCATTGTAAAAAAGATGAATAGGCTAACATATAAATACCAGATGACAAGTATTTAAAACAAATGAAAGGTGACATTTACTTAGTTATATGGGGACGACGTACTGAAACTAACGACAATAGATGATTAATACAAGATGACAGCGGTTATGTAGGAGTACGCATTCAGCCGCCCACAGATCCAGCGATCCACTGCCGCAATTCAAACATGGTGACTGACACACTCGTAAATCAAATTAAGAAGCCAATAATAAATGACGACATCAAACTCTACAAGACAACTCATAAAGTAATTTTTTAGTTATAAGAGCAGATATCGCAGCAACAAAACATTATATACATAATTAATAGTAGTAGGTACGGTAACAAATGTTTGCGACGAGAACCGGTCCCACAATTAAGTACTTCAAAACAAAGCAAACAAAGTTGGCAATGCCTAAATCGTGTTTAGAAATTAAAACAATCGCATCAATGAAGCAATCCAAACCGTATTCCAATTTGATGTAACTGGCGGAAAATTCGATGATCCTATCGCAATGATCAATTAAAAGTGTATAAATATTGATACACATTCTGAAATAAATGATCAAAATGATTTTTTTGAACCTCCCTTCTATCGATATGATCTAAAAAGTTTTAAACGTTCGAAATACAACATATAATGTTACATGCAATAAACGATAGCGATGAACGATCATATCGCGTGACGAGCTTTTGTTTAAAACGCTTAAAATGCTTACATTTATACCCTGTTTTGTACTGACTGAAACAACGTATTGTGGGAAATTTTATCACAAAATTCACAATCGATTCTATTCCTGTTGTCACAATTTTGTGACCTTAAGAAATAGATTGAGACTCCAATACTATAGAAAACATTCACGTTATAGTATTGTGGTTAAGATTCGCTTTCAATCTCTAATATAAACATTTTTTTAAAACAAGCAAACAACATGATAGATTGTTCCATTATTTTTTGCCCATCCGTTCAATCAACAAAGCTTTGGTAAAATATTGATTTCTTTGGTCCGCAGATTTCTATTCATCTTTGGCAAGAATAGATCTTTCTCTAAATTGAAGATGTTTGACTAACAAAGTGTCTGTACCACCTACTACCTATTGATTTAATAAATTCCGCCTTTGCCGAATTCTCTTTTGCTTGGAGGTTGTATTTGAATAATTTTGAATGAATATGTTATATGACACACAATATTTGGACGAGGTCAGCCTGTATCTTCAAATAGTAGGTAGGCACTAAGTTGCTAACCTTTTAGAATGTGCTGGAAAATTAATAGTATGCAATGTTGCGTGAGTTGCGTCCACCGTTCTATAGTCACAACAAATCATTAGTCAAAAGGATGTAAAAACCAGCTTAGACTTCGGTAAAAACATGTCAAGGTTGAACATCAAATAGTTTAGATTGTTGCCTGGTTGATCTTCGAGTGTCTTTTTTATAAAGACCGTGGCCAATAGAGCATTAATTGATTACAATAGTTGTCTAAATGCAAAATGCTTAGCTAAGTACAAAATCATGCCGTCTTATTTTCTATCGATTCAAGTGAAATATTATGTAAGATGATGATTATAACATTGAGACTTAGAATGAAATTCCTATTAGCGTTGCGTAAGAGCTCTTTGGCTCAGAATTTTGGAATAAATTATCGGAACCGGTAGCTTTTGTTGAGTTATTCTCGTGACCCTACTCATTATGAATGCGTATGGCAATTTCTTGTGAAGCTTCGGATACAATATCTTCGTCCCCCAGTACTTCAATTATAATGTTGTTATAATTGATAATGTTAATTATGATAGACTTTGCGTTCTAAAGTGGTTGGTCTTATACTTCAAACTTTATATCTCTGGAATATGAAATTATAGTACGAATCGTATTTTTCTTGCACATCATTTTAGGTACCTATAAAAGCTTCCCATCCACTTATAAGATAGGTCTTTCTCTTACTAAAATCTTCTAAATATATCCTTGCGCAAGAGTCTTATCAGACTGGTAGGTACATGATCAACCTTGTGTTTATCAAAAATGCATAATAGAGAAATTTATATATGGTAGAAAGAAAATTGCAACGTAAATCATCGAAAATTTATTCTGCCTTGTCAGCATCATAATTTTTTGCCAAAATAAGCTGATTTTTTACTTTTTATAAATGCGGAACTATTCAACTCTTGTTTGTAGAAAAGCTTTGGTTCGTTAATCACCACTTATTTCTTAATTTATCAGTATCAATGCGCATAGTGTGTGCGTGTAGTATACTGAGGTATTAATTATCCGTATTATGCCTATAATATACATAATAATTAATACCTGCCTATTACTGACGCACTGCTGGGCAAAGGCCTCTTCTCAACAGAGAAGGCACGAGCATTGATCACCACCCTTGCTCAAGACGGGTTGGCGATTTTAGACTTTTGTAAGTCCAGGTTTCCTCACGATGTTTTCCTTCACCGATGTCTGTGATGTCCAAGATAAACTTAGAAAGTAGGTACATATGAATTGAAAAAGTCACATTGGTACTTGCCTGGATTTGAACCCACAACCTCATGCATGAGAGGTGAGGCCTTAACCTCTGGGCCATCACGACATATTATGCCTACATTATACAAAATGTACTGAACAGATGTTTTTTTTTTTCGCAATTTCGGGGTTGGTCCCATAGTAAAAGTTGTTTTTAATGATGAGTACAATGACTCCCTATGAGATTTATTCTGTTACACGTTATGCCTATTGGTTTTATAAAATGTCAAAGTTTCGCTTGTACGAGTATGGATTCGTTAGCAATAGTTTGTATACCAATACTCTCCTAATTGCTAATAGGCAGTTACACATTACTATCATTAGCTGACCGATCGTTTTACAGTTTCATTTAAATACTTAGGTACCTACATAATGCTGATCGCTTGTTTACAAGGTAGTAACTTTGCACGACAATCAGTTTGGGTTCAGGCCCAAGCTGTCCACTGAGAGTGCAATACTTAGCTTAAAGCATGCTGTCAAGTATTACACTGACCGCAATACTGCTGTTTACGCCAGTTTCCTTGATTTATCCAGGGCTTTTGACCTGGTTTCCTACGAAGTGCTGTGGCAAAAGTTACGCGACCATAAAATTGCACCTGAAATAGTTACCATCTTCCAGCACTGGTACGGCAACCAGGTCGACTACGTGAAGTGGGCGGGAGCTCTGTCGGACTCGTACAGGTTGGAGTGCGGGGTGAGGCAGGGTGGCCTGAGCTCACCAACGCTCTTCAATCTGTACATGAATGAGCTTATTGTCGCGCTCAGCAGCCGCCATGTTGGATGCCATGTCGATGATGTTTGTTTTAATAACATCAGTTATGCGGACGACATGGTGCTGCTGAGTGCGTCTGTGGGTGGTCTCAGGGAGCTCATGAGCATATGCGAGACGTACGCTCACTCACATGGTCTCAAATACAACGTCGCGAAGAGTGTGCTTATGGTCTTCCAAGCTGGGTCCAAGGGTCTGATGGAGGTTCCTCCGGTCAAGTTGTGCGGCGTGCCCTTGGAGTGCGTTCAATCTTTTAAATACTTGGGCCTTATTGTGACGCCTGACTTGAAGGATGACGCCGATATTGAGCGGGAACGGAGGGCGCTATCGGTGAGGGCGAATATGATAGCTCGCAGGTTTGCTCGTAGCTCCAAGGAAGTCAAAGTCACCTTGTTTCGAGCCTACTGCACTGCATTTTATACGAGCAGCCTGTGGGTGTCATACACGCAGAAAGCCTATGGAGCCCTCCGAGTTCAATATAATAATGCGCTGAGGGCATTGCTGCGGCTGCCTCGCTTCTGCAGCGCGTCGGGGATGTTCGCCAGTGTGCGCGTAGACTGTTTTTATGCCACTATGCGCAAGAGGGCGGCCTCGATAGCGGGCAGAGTGAGGGCCAGCGGCAACAGTCTCCTCACCGTCGTCGCTGACAGGTTAGACGGGCCATTCATGCGGCATTGGTTGGCCCTACATGCGCCCATTTTTAGGGATTGGGGTAGATAATTTGTGTATTTTATTCTTGTTTTCGATTGTTTTTATTTATTATTAAATTTATGTTATATATTTATGTTATTTGTGTTTATTGACAGGTATTAATATATTGCATCTAATTGACTTTGTTATTTTAAATTATTATGTTAAATTAATTGCCTCATTTTCCTATTTTGAATTATTATTTTTGACTTTGTGTATGTTATTTAATTATTATTATTTTATGTTTATTGAATTGTTTTGTCGAATTTGTGTACAACCTGTATGGATATTTATGTCTGATTAAATAAATGAATTGAATTGAATTGAATTGAATTAGTAAAACACTTTACGTTCCACGCTTATTAGTAACAAGCCGTCGCCCGCGGCTTCGCTCGCGTTTTGGTCGGAAATTATCCCACGGCCACGATAGCTTAGGGCACTCGCGGATAATGACACTTCTTGTTAATGAAAGTATTTTCAAAATCGGTTCAGTAGATCCAGAGATTACCCGTACTACCTCACAAACTCTACCTCTTTATAATATTAATATACCTACATTACATAGATCAGCTTTGTTTTAATACTAATCATTACCTTTTCAATTTTATCGTCTCGTTAGTGACATAATAATCCAATACTAATGAGCAAAAGATTCCTTTGCTCAGTGGTTACACAAATGACAAATAACAAATATTAGGCAGGTATGTACTTACTTTTATAAATATATCTCTTGACTGTTCTTCTACTTAATTAAAGGGTATAAATAGACCCGTAACGGAGACGAAAGACACTTGTTTCTCTCCGTCATTGCGAACATTTTTTTGTTACAGACCGTACCAGGGAACCTAGCTACGGAGATATTGGGGGTCAAAGTTCCAACTTTATCAAGAGTTTTTTTTTTAAATACAAATACTAGTTTGAGTGCATTACATTCCTCCTACCGTAAAACGTGATATTCCACCCCAAAAAAAAAGTCGTTTTCCAGCAAAAGTTTTGCGTAGAGTTACTTAGTTTGATGTACCTACATAATGCTTGGTTGACGGCTTCGTGAAGGGTCTGGTCTACAGTTTTGCTCCCTGTAAGGAGTTATTCCAACGACTTCTGCGCCGGCGGACTGCCTCATTGGACCAGTGGTCGCAAGCGCGACAGCTGAGCATGAGGTCCTGGGTTCGATTCCCGGGTCGGGCAGTGTTATTGGGTTGTTCCATCACGAATTTCTCAGTAACAGCCCCGGAGTCTTAATTTGTGCCCGTTTGATGGCAACAGGCTCGCTCCCTATTACTCGGGACTTATACATTACTGGTGAAATGTGTGGGTTGTACTAGGTACACGTCTGCCTAACCCGTCGGGGATTACAGGCGTGAAGTTATCTCACGAAGAAGTCAAATCTGTTTTTCTATGACTCAGTCATAAAGTATTACGAACTGTTACAGATAGGTAAGTAATCTCTCATCTCTATCGATACTCTGATAGAGATTGAGTGATCGATTGTCGGCCTATGTATCATACTGGCCGGTTTGTTTCTATAGTTATAATTAAGGTTACTACGGCCTCGTGGCATTCCTAAAGCTTTTCCATAAACATTCGTGGGAACAGTTCAATGATATCTTCGTTGTCAAAAATATCATCATCAACCACGCATTCGGCTTTGGTGTATAGAGATAAAGAATAAGATTTGTCAAACCTAAACTTGAGACGAAAAACGATCCAAGTTCCACCACAGTAAACTCCTTCGAATACCACAATTGAGTTATTGTTCTTTCAATTGGTATGTGAGTATCGCTATTCACAAAAATATGATTAATGGATGCTTGAAATGGTAATGAATATATTTCCATCTATCAGTATCAAACGAGTCTTAAAAACAATAATCATTTCGGTTTGCCCGAAATTACTGACCTCAACAGTCGACCCCTTTAACCGTGCTACAGTTATCTGGGGGTTACTGTGACGTCTTGAACAACGACCCGTAGACCTACTAGACGAGCCATATAGCTCTGTTTCTTTCCCACACTGGAATTACTCCTGCTTTATGACGTCATAGTAACCCCCCTGTTCGAACAATTTGATACAGTTTTTCATTATTCTACGATCGTTCTGCATAAAACTGTTACATAATATATTCACTAACATAAAATCCAGTGTTATCGTTTTAGCGAATGTGAGCTCATTAACGCAATGAGAGATTATTTAATTGCTATTGTTGTTGAGCTCATTAGTGTCATTAGCAAGGTTGACGTATTTTTCGCGTTCGTCATTAGTAACGTTTAGAAAATGAGTAATAGTAATATTTCTGTTGAACATGGAATTCGATATAATGAACAAAACTAGAATGTCACGATATTTTTTACTAACACGTGTCAAACAAAACAATACTAGTGCACCAACCCTCCTATTAATAAACACAGACTAAAGTTATTCCAAGTTTAAACCTTTGAAAATGTATGGTTATTCCTTTGTTATTCCTAGTGTAATTTTATTCCGTGTTTATTAATAAGAGGGTAAGAGAATAGAAACTTCCATAAATTCCTAAAACGTGCAGATATCAGGGCACGTAGGACATTTATAAAGTGACTGCGCAACTGCACCACATTTTTGCTCTGCCTATTGTATGCCCAAATAAGTTGGGATAAGGGCAAAAGAATGATGATCATGATATTTATTTGATAGATTTGTTTGTACAACAATAGACTAAAACAAGGTAAACATGAAATCTACAGTAAAGACAATTTGAAAAACAATGCCAATGAGGAATATGACAATTTCATGAGAACAGGGGTTTGTGCGACTATGTTTACACAACAGACAGAAAACATTAGGCCGTGGGAAAGTACTTGATCTACAATTCATAGTTTACAGTGTGTGGCGAAAACCATATTTATGGTGGAAACAGGATTGCGAAAATCAACAATAAGATAAACTTGGCAATCTAATAGTGCGTTGAGAAACTGGGAAACCTCTTTGCAAGCAACCTGCAAATTGCAAAATCTTCAGAAAATTTAAATTTCGCGGGCCATCTTGGCGCTTCCACCTCAAATGGAATGTTTTGCATGTTTGGAGTGACTAATTATATTCTATAACGTTCCTTCTGTTACACACAGGCCGTCCCTCTTCGCGAGGGAGAAGCCATTATTCACCACGCGGACCCCGCAGGTGTAACATGTCTTTAAATTTTTGGTTCTAGGACATGTCGGTTTCCTCACCATGTTTTCCTTCACCGTTTTAAGAGCAGTGGCGATGAAATACAGTGTTTTAAACAACATGCAATAATATAACCCATATGTATTCATCCGTACTAAGAAAACAAGGATAATAAATAATAGGCGAAAAATATGAACGCGGTTTGAAAAAAGAATCGTGGAGGGTTCGATAAGATAAATAAGACTCAAATACTTGTATTATCCACAGATAACTATTCCGGTTTTACTATTTGTGTGAACAGTACAATATGCCGCATTTCATAAAAGAAATTGTAATGTCTGAGCAAGTCTAAAGCTTTCACGGTCTTCTTAGCAACTAAGCATGTGTTCGAGTTTTTGGACGCCATGTATCATATTATCACAATTCACAGCCTGAAGTGGCCCACTGCTGGGTATAACTAGGCCTCTCTTTTCTCAATGCCAACCCCCACGTTCTGAAAGCCAGCCTCATCGAGGGTTTTCCCCCAAAGGCAAGACCTAGGTACATTTTATTTCATGTATCCTATGCCACAATTTGTATCGAAATAAACAATAATAACCATGTTTGAAGTTCAAAGTTCACATTCTTAGACAAACGGTGATATGTTGTTGCTCAATAATATAGGTAACATGAACAATGAGCTACTATGGCCTAAGGACCATAATTATGATCCTTAGGTGCCCATTGTCTATCTTGAACCCTGTATACTTTGAAACAGTGTGTCTACCAGGTTCAAAAAGTTTTGTCGGCCATAGATTCAACAGTTTCGTCTTTTGTTTGTTTGCTGTTTTGTTTTACATTTTTTAAAGTTTCTTTTTTTTATTTCCTGGAATTGTTTAGCATGTTTTTACTTTTACTTAGCATTGTGAATTAGTGACATTTATCTTTAGGTAAGTACTGGATCAACGACAGAGATCTGTTTGATGATTTATGCACAAATCTGATCGCATTTACTTCAAGGTTTATTTTTTGATTACGGAAAACTTAATTTAGTTTTTTATTTTTTTCTTTTGTGAATAATCTTTGCCCTACTCTAGGAATTCCTCCTGTATCGTGGGTGCGTTAACAAACATTTGAACTCACACAAAACAGATTCTTTCAATTAGGTATAAAATACCGCGAAAAAGGTCACTGCTTTCAACAAGGTTCTCTCAAAGACTGCTTAAAACTATTCTTAGAACATGAATATCGTATGTAAAATACGATATTAAATGTCACAAATAAACCTACATAACGGTAATGTGACCTGCAAGAATCCATGATTCAGATTCCATTTTGATGCGCTTAACTCATCAAATATGTCCAGCGTAATTTAGAGACTCAAGGAAACTAATGACCCCGTAATTTACGATCGGAACGTGTAATTTGTAATTCTTGGAATACTGAATACTAAAGTTTTGCTACAATTGTCTCAAGAACTAATAATTAATGTTTAGAGCTTTGTGGAGCATGCAATGAAATAGTTTATTAATTTTTCTTTACTGAGTACAATTAGCAGCACATCCAGCTACCCAAAACTGTCAAATTTTCCCAATCAACCTTGAACTTATCAAAGATAAAAAACTTTTTTCAAAAAATAAAACTGACTTCATAAACACAAAAAGTTAAAAAATAACTTTAGCTTCAGAAGTCGGTGACAAAAAAATAAAATCAAACAAACAAAAGACTACTTCTGCAGCTAAAGTTATTTTTTAACTTTTTGTGTTTATTTATTTTTTTATTTTTATGAAGTAAGTTTTATTTTTTGAAAAAAAGTTTTTTATTTTTCCATTTTTAATTGTTAGTGTAATTAATCGTAGGTACGTAGTAAGTTGAACTAAGTCATTTAACTTGAGTAATTATTTTGACTTTGATTTTGACTTTTAAACGTTAAAGAGTTTTATATTCCATAATCATCTCATCTAGATAACCTGATAGAATACAACTATAAATACGTCCCCATAATATATTATTAAAGAATTATCCTCCAACTCCTAACCGATAAGGAGTTTTACCTTTCATCATCAGCTCATCAACATGAGGTGATGACTACCAGATGCGAATACTTGAATAACTTCAGAAAAAAACACGAAACACGTGCCAATAAAATTTTAGGGTTGCCCTCGATTTGCCTGAGATTCCATCATTAGATCCTGACATGGTGATAATGGGATCACCTCGCGTCGGGAGTATACTCTTTCGAAAGAAAAAATGAATTTTGAAAATCAGTCCACAGTTAATATTTTACTAAAGAATTATCCTCCATCTCCTAACTGTTAAGGAGTTATAACTTCCACCATCAGCTCATCAACATGAGGTTACGACTCCCAGATGCGTATACTTGAATAGATTTAGAAAAAATATGAAAGACGTAATACGTGCCTATAAAATTTGAGGGTTGCCCTCGATTTCCCTGGGATTCCATCATCAGATCCTGACATGGTGAAAATTGGACCACCTCGAGAGTATACATATTCGAATAAAGAAAGAATTTTGAAAATCGGTCTACAATTGACTGAAATATCGCTGAACATAAACACAAAAAAAAACCGACGACTTGCTTGAAAACCTCCTCCTTTTGGAAGTCGGTTAAAAATTGACAGCTATTTTAGTAGCTCGATGTGCTGGCGTCTGTACCTGTACGTAAATAAATTATAAAGTGTAGGTTCTTTGTGATCGGATGATGTAGCGACACTGAAAGCTGTCATGAACGTGTTTCGGCTGATAATTTATTATGGATGATGATGTTGATGATGAATAAAATGCTCTCGGAGGTCCTTGAAGATTTTCTTTTTAACCAATCAAATTGTTTCTAAGTTTTCTCCAATGATTCTGTTTCTATTTGCGTTCCGGCGAACTTCTTCCCAGACTCGACAATTTCGAAACATTTTAAAATTTACTAGTGAGAAAAACTCACGTGGCGCCGTGCCGCACTGTTTATTTCCCTTTCAGTTTTAACACAAAACAGATGATGATACAATACATAATATACACGATAAACACATACGTTACTTCACTAACCGCAAGGTGCGGTAACAACAATGACCGAATTGCGGCAAGAGACTGAGATGACACCAAACTGGTAATCTTACATCGTCACACTTCGTGAGACTTCGTAACACCTCGGGTTTCTACCGGTCCCTTTAGAAAGTTGACTTGGAAGTCAGGACTTGTACTGAAACGACTTCTTTTTGTCATCTGCAGTTTTAGTGAACATTTAGCTAGGTTTTAGAATCTTTGCTTATTGCAACTTCTTCGTTTTTTGTGCTTATCTTTAGCATAAAAGCCATATTTCTAGTTATTTCTACCTAACATAGGTCAGTATTTTATTTAACAAGAGAAAAGCAGCGTTTTATCAGATCCTTATACTTCTAAAGTTTACACAAGCTCTTCAGGAATAACTTCAAAAAGTTTATTCGATATTAGCTTATGCCCGGCTTCACCCGCTTGGAGTTCAATAATGTCAAACGGGACCGTACTACCGGGATAAAAAGTATCCTATGCGTTAATCCAGGGTCTAAACTATCTGTGTGCCAAATTTCATCCAAATCTGGTCAGTAGTTTTTGCTTGAAAGAATAACAAGCAGCCATCCATCTATGAGGGACAATTTCACTAACAAACTTTCTATATGATATGATATGTTAATTTTGCAAACACTTTCAAGCACACATTTTGGATCGAGTCAATGGAAACTTTAGAAAAACTTCAAAGCCTGGGAACACTAATATTTGAACTCGCTGTATTGTTCGTGCCAAATGCAGAATCGTTTGCAGATGCATCATAGGCTAGAAATAATATTGAAAACAAGCATCCTGGAAATATTTTAACGGATGAACAGAGTGAAAGACTGAATGTTTGTTCCGTCTGATTTATAAACCTTAGGTGTAGAACTATTTTATTATCGTTTGAGCTGGTAGCTAGCTTATAGGTGAAGCTAAACCAAATCAGTGCAGGACAGTCAAATCTGATGAAGGCTTGAATTTAATACATCATCTCTTGTCCTTATCCCAATTCATTTGGAGTCGGCGCGGCATGTCTTGTTCTTTCATACTTCTCTACTAGCTGCTGCCCGCGACCTTCGTTCGTTCGACCTGTAAAATTATTATAAAACATATTACTTTCCGTTTTGAATCGAATTCTGTTACCAATTTCTAGGGTTTTAACTTTTTTTCACAGAACCCTAATCGTACCTTTTCTTAAATAAAAGTAGCTTTAGTTATTACTCGTTATGACATCAGCTAGCTGCCAGTAAAAGTGCCGTCGAAATCGGTCCAGCCGTTTCGGAGATTAGTCGTTTGAATCGGATTTTGTTAAAATTTCAAGGGGTTTTTTTTTTGCGCGGAATTCTAATACTTTTTCTAAAATAAAAGTAGCCTTTGTTAGACCTTATAACATCAGCTATCTGCCAGGACAAGTCCCGTCAAAATCCTAGCCGGAACAAACAGACAGATAGACAGACCGACAGAAAGACAAAAATTGAAAAAAAAAATTTTTTTTCTTTTATGTACTGTGTACTTTCATGTGCATTCAGTAAAAAGCTGTTATTTTGGTATTTTACAAACAGACACTACAATTTAATTTATTTGTATAAATAGATGTATAGATTACTCGTCATCTCATCAGACACCTTTCATGCCTTATCATCCTTCACACAGTCCATTCATCGTTTCTTTGGTCTTCCTCTACGCTTATCCACATTCATACTCAAAATCGAAGGGTCGAATTTAATACACGGTGGCGACTAACACCGGTATTCTTAGTCGTGGATTGAACTTAAGTCGGACTTGACACGCCTACATTCCGCCCCATTAGACATATTGACAGCTACAGTTTGTTTATAATTGGACATAAACGCCGTTTAGGTCGGGTTTATACGGGCGTTTATGTCAAATTATAAACAAACGCGTTTAGGTCGGGTTTATACGGGCGTTTATGTCAAATTATAAACAAACTGTAGCTGGAATGTAGGCGTGTCAAGTCCGACTTAAGTTTAATCCACGACTAAGAATACCGGTGTAAGTCACCAGCACTCGTCACTTTCGCTTTGAAACTCATTTCCGATTCGTGAAAGATTCTGTATCTGTTGGATCCCTTGGGAATAGCCGCTCTTCTATTGTTTATATATTTTATTATCTCGCAGTACCTACACATATATTTCCGAAGATCGTACCGTATGTCGCCACATAGTGGTCCTTAGGGAAGGCCTATGCTTCTTCGATTTTTTGTACGAAACTCTCGTTATGACTCGTGACATATTTACTTGGGTATATATTTTTGTCACTAGTGACAGATCTAGCTAGATCACCTGGATTTCTTCGTGTGTACGTCCAATTCTAAAAGTGTTAGCAATTACACTGAGACACGTTCTTTTATAAAAATAGATCTAGGCAAAGTCGTTTTGAACCGTCACACTCAGTTAGAATTTTCTCATTGGGCAAGTCTGGATATTAGGATTTATTTTTGTTGATTTTTAAATAAACGATCCTAGAAGGAAGTCGATCTATACTGTTTTAATCCGTTTACCCTCAAAACTTTCAAATTCATTTGCATTTCGCTGTCGATTTGGTGCCATTTTGACAACATTATACAACTGTCAAATGTTTGGCTTTCGAAAAACACTTTAAACGTTACGTGCTATGGGTATCGATGTCTTCATTTAGTTACAATAAAACAGTTAACATTAACTGTAAATACTTTACGACAAAGTTAACGATTTATATAAATTAGGCGTAAGATATACAAAGCGTATCTCCTGTCCCGTGGAAGACTACAAACAGAAACCTTGGAGTCTTGCCAAACTCTGTTCTCCTAGTTACAATCATCAATGACATTGACAATTTAATAATATTTCATAGCTTTCCTCGAGTACAACTAATAACTGAGTAATTTAAGCATTTTCCAAGGTTTTGTTAAACGTTATCGTTTAACTAATATGCCTCAGTTATCTTAAAAAATTGTCTTATAATAATGGTGTACAAAAGTAATATTCATCATCATCATCCACAGCCCGACTTCATCACACACTGCTGGGTATACGCCTCTCTTTGCTTGTGCCAACCTCCACGTTCTTGTGTCAAGCTCCACGTCCTTGTTCCAGTCTCATCTAGGATATTCCTGCGATGGCAACAAAAACAATATTACCTATATTAAATTCATTTTTTGAAAAACACACTGTCTGTGTGGGATACCTGTCTAGTTGCTCATTATTGTTTATTTTCTTTATTTTGTTTTCTCTTTTTTTTTTCTTGCTAGTACTTCGATTCAAATGTAGTTGTATATTTTGCCTATCAACCTTGAAAGGTTGATGACCTACTCCACAGATAGTTCAGTCTTCTTCTTTTTATCGCGTCATCGTATTTTCAATACCAATCTTATCTACAGTCGAGATATTCTATCTTGTATGTATCTCAGTAACAACGTGTAGGATTACTATCAGAAACTGACACGGGTTATTTGGAATTTCCCTTTACTACGTCACGTCAGTTAGTATGTTTATTTGCAATTGAGATTTAAATAATCTAATCACGAGTGTTAACACACTAAAAATATTTGTATGCCATCATATCATCAAATATTTATGAAACATATTGGATTTGTGTTTGTAATTGTAGAGCTATTAGATTAAATTTTGTGGACAGTCACGGAGAAACGTTTTAGTTTGTTTCACGAGAGAAAGTGACGAAAATTTCTTTAGGTACAAGGCATTGATCAAGTAATGACCCCAAGCGTGATCAGCTGCGTGTCAAGCCAGTTAATACTAGAGTACTCACAAAGATAGCCATGTTTACCCAACATATTCTTAACTTGGGAAGTAGGGATCTATAGTAATCTTATCAGTTCAATCCAACACCTTTGCTCCATAGATAAAGTGACATTAACAATAAAAAAAAAACAGTTTTAGACTTTTACACGCGCTTAGTTGACATGCCGCCGAACTAACAGCAGCTTCGGCGTGGGGGGTCCACAATTAGGCCCGAACTCCACCAAAGCGGAGACAAGCGGTGCGGAGAGGAGACATACCAACACCGACCAATCTTATTGGTTGAAATCGATATCGCGTTTCTCGTCTCTCCTGTGATTGGTCGAATTTTTCAAATCTTTTGTCCTCTCCAGCTCCACTCCTATCTGCTTTGGTGTAAACCGCGACTGATGTTGTTAGCTGACAAAATAAACTTACTGCAATACTAATATCGTAAAACTGAATTACAAACATTATTTCTTATGTGTACAACAATAAAAAATGTTCATGATCTCCCTCATATTATTTTATTATGGGTTTAATATACTCTTAAGACGTTGCCTGCGGCTTTATTACGTTATTCAGCTAATTTACCATCATAATGTAATGATCAGTATCTGGAAGAACGAGCAACGAACCAATTCGATTAACTCCGACGAGTTTTTCTGACTCAACTATTAATTGAATCCATTTCTACGACGGAAACTTAATAACTACATTGACTTGGCGGCTTTCAGAAGCATTCAGCGGTTATTAGACAAAGTACTATTATTGGAATCAGAGTAGGTAATGTTATTAATAAAACGGTAGTGAACTAATGATTCATGAACTTCGGTAATTGGTATTAGGTATATTTCGAATTATTTGTATGACTTGGTTAGTTGAATGGTATTGTTTTGCTTTAATTGTTCATAAAACTAAACTGTTATACTTATTGTTCAGTCACTACAATAACGTTAACGTATGCAAAGCTTAAGAATGTTTAAATAACGGCTATAGTTACAAATACTTTATTTTAATTAGGCAAAAAAAATAATTACAGGTATTCCTATTTAGTTTTTACTGCGAGTGTACGCGCACGGTGGTAGGTGGGTACATACATTGGCCATAGAGCTACAAAAAGTTGGAAGCGGCATCTCAGCAATAGTTCGGTAATACCGCGAGCAAGTCTATCTTTGCATTGTTTTTTATTAACTCTATGTAATTCAAACGTGCCTCGACGATTAGTTTAATTGCGGCGTGCCCTAAAGCGCTTTATGTCAGAATGCAAATTATAATGACAGGTCTGAGGTGTGATGATTATGTTGTATTTGTCTGTATAGCCTCTTCCGCGTGTTTTTGTTGGGTATGATCGTTGGTTAGCATTCTGCCTCAGGTTAAGAAAGCTTGTGGCTCTATCGCGAAAGATTACTCGTATTGACCTGATGTGCTATTCTAATAAAATACAATGAAAAAGTAACTAAACTATTATAAACCTTTTGAACGCCAGTGCATAAACGCACGCGAGTGCCCTCCACGCCAAGCCACAATTTTACCTACCATTTTGTCACATATTTGTGTCGTTTGGCGTACAGACGTCACGTGGGTGATAATGACTTTCAAAATAAATTTTCTCTGTGATTCCTCTTCGTTTAAACAGACAACTCCATAATGTAAATTAGAGTTATGAACTTATGACAAATACCTACAATATCTTCCATGTATATAACTAAAATGAATATAGGTTGAACTACATATAGGGTGTAACAAGACCCTTAACGAAGCCGAAGGGCACTTGTTCTCAATGCGATCATTTTTTGTTCTAGACTATACCTGCCAACGTTCTAGTTACGGAGATATTGGGGGTCAAAGTTCCAAGTTTTTCACAAGTTTTTTTTTAAATACCTGTTTTTAATGTAAATTTTTTACACCCCTCCTCGACCGCTGTACTATTCAATCCATCCATCAGCACAATATTTTGAGTCCGTTACATGGAGTCTTACCGTAAAACATGCTTTTTCACCCCAAAAAAAAAGTAGTTTCCCAGCAATATTTTTTTGCGTAAAGTTACTTTGTTTAATGTACATAATGCTTGTTGACGGCTTCGTGAAGGGTCTTGTTACACCATGTATACATTAACAGAAACGTAGAACAGTCATCAAACGCTAAACTCCAAGATTATGGCATTGACCTTCCATTGCGCTGCTCGCCGGAAGCCTATGTTTAGTAACGGATATTCACCGGCAAGAAAAAGTTTAATGTTATAGAGATTTACGCGGATCTCCGCAGGATTTACGAAATTTAACCTTATGATTGGTTTGTATACAATTATACATACATCTTTTTCGGGGTGATGTAAGATAGAGAATAATTATGGATCCCTTTATCATCATCATTTCAGCCGAAAGACGTCTAATGCTGGACTTAGGCCTCCCCCAAGTGTCGCCACATTGACCGGTCCCGTGCGTCTCGCATCCAGCGGATCCCTATGAATCCTTTATTCTAACGATATTTTAAATTAAAAGTATCTTCGGATTTCGCAAAAATCCCAACAACACTATTGAATACTTAAAAACATATACTACTGAGTTCACTGACGGTCTGCCAGTTTTCTTTCACCCTTATGCCCTAAATAATAAGGTTGAAAGGAATTGGGGAGGCCGTAAAGGCCTCCCCAATTCCTTTCACGGCTTTTTCCCACAGCTGGGTAAATCAGCTGTGGGACAACAAAAAAAAAAAACGTTAAAAAGTGGTCGACGCTCAGTGAACTCGGTAGTACAGACGGCAGCACATCAAGCTACTACAATCTGTCAAATTTCTTTAATAGATTTTCAACTTTATCGCTAAAGCATTAAATTCAAGGTTGACTGGGAAAATTTGACAGTTTTCTACATATCAGTGACAATTGTGCATGTTAGAAAACAGTTCTTCGCTTGTTTTAAAGCTGATTAAATTTCCATTATGCAGGACTATTGCTAATGTATTTCATTTTTGCTGCATCCTTTAGCCTTTTCTGCACAACACGAGCTTGGTCAGCTTAAAAAACCGGCAAAGAGCTAGTCGGACTCGCGCACGAAGGGTTTTTATATTATATTATTAAAAAAAACACGTTTGTTATATTTTAGTCTCTTTTTAGTATTTGTTGTTATAGCGGCAACAGAAATACATCATCTGTGAAAATTTCAACTGTGTACCTATCACGGTTCATAAGATACAGCCTGGTGACAGACAGCCAGCCAGACAGACAGACAGACGGACAGTGGAGTCTCCGTTTTTACCCCTTGACTACGGAACCCTAAAAATGCTGGGTTTACCTTCACTGCAAGCTTTTTATATCCCAAGTATCTGATGACGCAGAAAATTTAAAATGCCAGGCCATATCCCGGTTAACAGAGACCCACACATCCTGCTAACCCATGCAATCTACCCGACCTGAATATTGTACGAGGAGGCAGAACGAATTAGATTATGTAAACGATCTCCCATTCGTCCCATGCGTAATTGTTACAATAACACTTGCAGTTGGTGTTACAGTGTTACCATTCGAATTTTCCGACATATTCGCAAGAAAGTCCGGACATTTGACTTGTAAAGGAACGGTAAAATTGATATACACCGTGCATGTAACTTTAATCAACTACAAAATGTGTGAATCAGTGCTTTTCTTTATATTTTTAAATAATCTTCATAACTTTTTTATTTTCCAAAATAAATTGCCATTACTCAAAAATCAGCAAAAATAAATGACAAGGCTGGCTATGTGCAGAAGAGGGGCCACAAATTTGGATAAATCCGGACGTATGATAATTCTACTAGCAGTAAACATTCACCATCATCATCCCCAGCCCGACTTCACCCACTGCTAGTATAGGCCTCTCTTGGCTTGTGCCAAGCTCCACGTTCTTGTGCCAGCCTCATTCAGGGTATTCCCGCCATGGCAACAATGTCGTCTACTCACTGCATCAGTGGCTGGAACAAATTTGAACTTTTTGCCATCGATACACTAAGAAGAATCTCGTCGCTCGACGACCACCACTTCTCTTTCTAGTCCTTGGACGTCGCTCGGTCACAGCCATACAGCTTTACTCCACCAGCCATCACCGCGCCATAATAAACATTAGTGACGCAGAAATCAATTCCCGTAATAAAACATATATACAACCTCGCGTGGTTATCCAAAGATGTCACGACTACATGGGCCTAGTTTGTGTTATTAGATTGTATCGACGATACCAACCTGATCACGCAATGAGCTCGTCAGTGTACTGTTGGTTTATATATGAAACGTTAGCATTATACTAATGTGAAAATTAATGGTGAATAAATTTGTGATTTGATAGGCAGGTGTGATATGTTTTCTAGGATGTTTACGAAACCTAGATTTACTTTTCCATTTTTTTTATACATGGCGGCGATTGACCTGCAAGTTGCTTCCAAGGGGGTTACTTTAACGTCTTAAAGCAGGAATAATTCAAGCGTGGGAAAGAGACAGAGCTGTACTGGTCGTCCAGTGCCATCTCTTTCCCACACTGGAATTGCTCCTTCTTTAAGACGTCATGGTACACTACTACTGGACAGCTTTCTCATTCGCCTCATCATAATCCTGGAAAGTGCAGATGGTTGCGTATGTTGGAAAGGATATAATGAAGCATGTTTCCATGTGATACCGCTTTTAAAAGTCTTTTAGTTTCTGTTCCTTTATCCTAAGTCGTAAACTTGCATTCCTCCAATTTTAAAGTTGTAACCAGGGTTGCCATAACCTATATTGACAATATCGGACAAAAACATAAAAACAATTGGGATAAATTGAAATTTTCCCTGGAAATCGCAAAACGAACAGTATCTATGGTGATAGTGATTCTGTGAATCCAAACAAGAATTGAGGGCGCAGTGCAGGCGTTCGCTCGGCGGCCATTTTCCAGCACCAGAGTTGGCTCGGATACGGTTTATCTTCACGGATAATTTTGAACTGAGATTTGTTTTAATTTATTTATAACTTTCGTGTTTGCACCCGGTGTCGGATAAGTTACTTTCTTTTGACCATTCACGCAGAATTATGTAATTACGAAATCGACATGCAATCCGAAAAGTTTTGGGGAACGTAGAACGTAAAAGCGAACGAAGCAACCTGGTCTTTTTTTGTATTCCGATCGATAGAAATTGGGTTCAGACGGTGTTTTAACTACAAGAAACTTAAACTTCAACTATAAGAAAGAACTGCAGTATAGAATATTATTCTCCCCCTGCGCCACACGCCTTGCTCACAACGGGTTCGGCAAGCTTGGATTCCCCTGATAAAAAGGGACCAGATTTTAACCGCACTCCTTTTAAAAACCCCGTCTGAACGGCGGGCCCCCGGAAGCCCTCCAAACTAGGACACATCCGGGGAAACTCGTATGGCAACCAACTGTAACAGACATTTTTGGTGATAGATTTGATGAAAGATTTCTAGAAATTGTAAGGACTAATAGCGTGAAACATCAAAAATATACTTAAAATTATACTTACTCGTAATATGACCTTGTAAAGATGGTTGCTACTGGACCTACAAACAGCACAGGATACTTTTAACCCGGATACTTGCGCTAAAATATATAAATAGAAGTACAACGTCTCTTTGTGTGTCATACATAAAAAAACTTATTTTCCTTATACAATCACAATGACTCCATGACACGTAAAATCCTACGAAATTGTTAAGTATTTCCTCTCCGCTAATACAAATTCAGCGGTACATTTATTAGGTACTGTTACATAATATCGAGTTGCAATCTCAGAGCTATTTTCTAGAGAATGCGGAGGTCACACAATACGGGGGTTCGCTCCTCGGCAAAACCAATTTTCCTCGGTCCGGAGGTAGATAATCCCTTAAAAATTAAATTGCTTGCTCCACAGCCTCTTTGGATTTTTTGCTTAGGCTGGTAGGTATTTCTGGGTTGTAAACATTTACGATTTTCTTTTCTTATTCCGTTTTACAGTAATTGGACGCACCCGGGGTTTGTTGTTGAGAATTTCTTATATAGGTACCTACTGTAAGTACCACTACCAACTGGAAAATATTATTTTCAGAGCTGAATAGAGAGACGATATTTAGAACTCCCTTTTCTTTTAATAGTTCTTAAGGATACTTAGTATGGGTTAGTCACCAACTGGACACGAGAGACTGGACACACGTGTGTCCAGTTGGTGAAACTCAAAATTAGTTTCACTTATTATTTCGTCATCTGGACACGCCAAGATTTTGACGTGTGTCCACATAGTGAAACTCAAAATGACGTGGGGAACTAGGAAGTAAAGAAAACATCGAAGCATACAATACAAGGTGAAAGGGAACACCGACGCTCAAACGGGTACCACGTATTCAGTACATAGAAAATTTTCGTCAGTAATAAAAAAAAACCAGCTGTTCCAAACATTTTGACTGTGTAGGTAGGTATTGCCGATTTTTAGGAATCAGCTGGTGGTCTACAATGGCCGCTTTACCAGAAGCATAATAGGATAATAATATGAATCACGCTAAAATTCTTATTTTTTTTTTTTAAATTCACAAAACTGTTGTACAATCACAAAAGCAATGAAAATGGTCACAGATGCAGCGAATATCATGAAAAAAATACAGCTGTTTCCTACAAAAGTGCAATACCTAAAAGTACACGGTCCAAATGTATGGAACAACTGTTTTTTTTAAGATTACCGATGAAAAATTTCTATGAGGGGGGGGCCTTCAGAATGATGTACTAAATACTTGGTAACCCTTTCCACGTCGGTGTTCCTACCACCCGATACGTAAAACCTTAAAAACGGATTTTATTTACGCACGTACATGTAATGCCTCCCATGTGTTCATTATTTATAACTAATGTAAACTTTGGTCTGTTGTCAATATAACGACGAGCTGGATTATACACAAAAATTGATTGTGTACATTTAAACACTCCTTGATACTGGCTGGCGTGTCAGTTTAGTAGGTAATCTAAACACTTGTACATGATACGTGATAAATTGTCAGTTTCCTACAAAAGTGCAATACCTACACGGTCAAAATGTATGGAATAAATGTTTTTTTTTAAGATTACTGTGAAAAATTTCTATGAGGCCAGAATAATGTACTAAATACGTGGTAACCCTTTCCACGTCGGTGTTCTTACCACCCGTAAGTGTAAGTGTTTGTTATAGATTTTTAATTAATTAAAAAACAAGTTACGTTTTTAACAAGTGCGGTATTACTGGATATCCCAGTTCATTATTGATTTTCGTACCAGCATAACGTGCTGTGTATCAAACCGGTATGTATGGGTATCAATTTATATTAACTGTAACTTTATGAAACGGGATGCCTTTGAGCCTATTACTGGGGAATAGTTGATGGGCTAAATGTTGTTGAGTATCAGTTAGTTAGTTTAGGAATTCTGTTCGCTATCAAATTCAATAGCTAGAGTAGGTAAAGTTAAACTTTGTAGTTAGAGAATATGGGTGCTATGATGACGTGCAAGAAGTGCAGTGTTTCTATGTAGGTTCGGCCATGTACCTATTCCTATTTTCTTTTAGACTTGCCAAAAACTACGAATTTCTTCTGTATCGTTGATGCCAAACATTTAAACTCACATACGAAAACAGCCAGACCCAGAACTTTACCTATGTAGGCCATACAAATACTTGTTTCGTGCGGGAATTGAACCCAGTGCAGCAGTCAATCTTTAAGCCACTGCGCCAACCGTGTCTTCAACAAAAGTTGCTTTCGCACGGAGCTGGTAATGATCGTGTATTAATCAGTGTTTTTTTTATGTTTCGAAGATTACCGCAGGCACATCAAAACTTACAAACTTTATTATAGGTACTAGGTTAGATATACTAGGTTAGAACTTATATATATTCGTATAATTTGAAAAAAAAATTCACTAACCTCACAATATTCAAAATCAACTTCTCGTACTTACTATAATATTATGCATATTCCGTACAAGTATTACGCACGGCCGCCAATCAAGCTATGCAAAACCAAATTAAGCTGATCTCTCATCGTACGTGAAGCTACAAAAGAAGTTACACAGAATACAAAGCGAAGTCAGGTTAAACGACTGGTTATGTATAGCTTGATGTGCCGCCGTGTGTAGGTGTACCTAGGTACCTACACCGCGAACACTTTTGTGCCTGTAATTTAGACCCAGGTCTTTAATGAAAAATGAAATAAAAATGAGGACAAAAACTGAGAGAACATCATTAACTTTGATATCATAAATCATGGTTGGATCCTGTTATGCTTTTAAGAGCCTTTTTATGTTTTTTGTGCGAAACAGAGTCACATTATGGCACGATGATTTGCTCGACATTAGCGAAGTGTGCCGGCCGATGGACAAAGGTATTGTTTAGTCATACTGTGTAATGGGAAAAAGAGGAAGTAAAACTAGATAGGTAGGTATAGCCTCGAAACTTTGGAGATTGGTAATTACCTAGATGTAGGTACACACGGCTACACATCAAGCTATACATTTCCAGTTTATGCTGATCTCGCATTGTACAGGATTTCCGTACAATGCGATTTCAGCTTATACTGGAAATGTATAGCTTGATGTGTAGCCGTGTGTACTACCAAGTTCACTGACGGTCGCCAATTTTCAACTTTATTACTTAAGACATAAGGGTGAAAAGTGGCAGACCGTCAGTGAACTCGGCAGTACAGTCGCCAGTCAACAAGTTACCATAAACTATCAAATTTTCTCAATCGATTTTGAACTTAACGCTGTACATTTTATGGATTAAAATCATTTGGAGAAATTTGTCAGTTTGTAGTAACTTAATGTGCTGGCGATTGTAGTACCTATAGTTTGAATTGAGCATTTGGTTTGTGCTCTCACTAGCAGCCACAGAGCCTGGGGCCTTAGTCTGCTATTGCAATAGTGTCAGAATGGTCTATAATTGATTTAATAAGGCCCCTAGCCCACGGCGGCGTATTGCAGCGCGTTCGAAACTCGTTTGACGTGCGTACAAAGGGTAATTCGTCTGCGCGGGGCCTTATTAAATCAATGATAGACCATTCTGACACTATTGCAATAGCAGACTAAGGCTCCTGGATTTGTGCCCGGTAGATGGCAATAGGTTTGCCCCCTTAAACATATCTAGTGTAAATAACTATTAGGAACACTTCTGATGACTTCTGCCTAACATTTCAGACTTCAGAGATTAGAGGCATGTTATGTTTCGTTATTAAAAGTTAAAGTTAAAACGACGGTATTGAATTTTCAATGCCGGGCTTAGCGAAGAAAGTTCAAGTCGTGCATTGAGGTTTAGGCATTCATTTAGTTGACGCCTAGTGTTAGTGAAAACACGTGTAGGCTTGAAACGGGTAGGTACGCTTACGTCATTACACTCATACAGTCATA
This sequence comes from Eugnorisma glareosa, assembly GCA_947578425.1. Taxonomy (NCBI): domain Eukaryota; kingdom Metazoa; phylum Arthropoda; class Insecta; order Lepidoptera; family Noctuidae; genus Eugnorisma; species Eugnorisma glareosa. Next base: position 12,225,868 of record OX387968.1, on the reverse strand, counting down.
CCATTACCCCCATCATTATTGACAATGACTGTTGCTAGTTGTTAGGTAATTGTATGTGATTATGTCAAATTAGATAAATTAGTGCAAATTACCATAATTATATTACCTAGAAATACTTATTCTATACAAATACAACACCGAAAATGTTGCTAAACAAAATTATTTAAAAATTGCTTCTGTAAATTGGTCGACATAATTTTATGGAGCAGAAATGATTATCGCTTTTCATGCCATGGTTGTTATTTTAAAATTCTATTTAAGGTAAATCATTTACAAATTCAAAATAATGGATCTAGAATTGCTAATATACCACCTTAAATAAACTCACATCATTACAACGAACGTGAGGTCATCTAAGGTGGAATATAAATTTTTATTCGGTTATTTAAAAAAACAGCTGCTTCCTACAAAAGTGCAATACCATAATACACAGTCACACACCTTAAGCAGCACATTTAAAAAACGTTGTGTTACTACTTAATTTACCAAAGCGCAATTCCTAGCTCTAACGTTTTTCAGACCATCAAAATTAGGGGCCTCCAGGGTTGCGGGACTGTTCGAAAGAGATACCACTGCCCTGGAACACAAAGGGCAAAGGAAGGAACATGGATGGGTTTTAGTCAGTAAAAGTCTGACACTCCCTCCTGCTCAGTCCAGAGCGGGAGGGGAGTTATTTGATGATTTATAACCCGAAAAAAAAAAGGTGCCTAAAATGGCTGCTTTATCAGAATCATAATATGAATCACGTTATAAATTTAAAACTCTTAAAATGGACTTTGTGGTCATAACCATAAAGACCATTTTATGAATTTTATATTTTTAACGTGATTCATATTATGATTCTGATAAAGCAGCCATTATAGGACGTTCCGTATTCCTTACGGAACGTTGTCCAGTTTTGATGGTCTGAATTCAAGGCTTAAGGTTCGAAAAAAAAAATGGACCCTTCCTACTAATTGCGTCATCTTGAGCCCAGGGGGCCTAAAATGGCCGCTTTGGCAGAAATTAATAGGATATTAATATGAATCACTTTAAAATTCTTAAAATGGTCACAGACGCAGTGAATATTACCTATGAATAATTGTCACTTTGTGAACATTTTACGAATTGTAACGTAATTTATATTTCCTAATACAGTTCTGCTAAAGCGGCCATTTTAGACCCCCAGAACTATGTTTCTTTGGGGATCCTGTCGAGTTTCATCGTCTGAATCACCACGTAAGAGGTATAGCGCTTATTCTGTTATAGGGAGGGTCCCTATAACAGAATAAGCGCTATAGAATAAAAAATAAAGGGTTTTTTATTTACTATATTCGCAGTTGCAATATTTTCCGGTTTCAACTTCCAACAAAGAGAAACTTGTAAGTTGTAATGTTTTCAACAATTCCATTTCGAGCAGTGTAGGTAAAGTACCTACATGTTACTTGAAATTAACATTCTAGGTAATTCGAGTTTCCTTAATTGACAGCCTACCTACCTAGGTTTTTTGTGTTTGCCTGAATTTGCCAGTAAAATGCATTGTTCTGTTGGCTTTGGACTCGCCATTAACCGTGACATTACGAACAAAATGGCGTCTGCTCATAATGAAAAGTGCGCCGTACTTATTCAATGATCAACATCCGTGGTGATTATCTATATTTAGAACTGTAACAGTTTTGTTTGGCGCATTCGACTCTCTGTTCTCAATGTATCTGATGAATATACACATTGTCACCTACCTATAAATACCAGCCTATTACTGTCCCAATGCTGGGCCTCTTCTCATACAGAGAAGGCACGAGATTTTAATCATGATCACCATTTCAGCATAACATTTTTTTTTCTTCTAAACTTCATGTTCGTGTGACGTAATTTATGGATAGATCCTAAGTGATACGTGAAACCTTAACCGTACTTGTAATGCCTCCCATGTGTTCATTATATAAAACTTATGTAAACTTTGGTCTGTGGTCAATACAACGACAAGTAGGATTACTCACAAAATTGACTGTGTAAATTTAAATACTCCTTGATACTGGCTGGCGAGTCAGTTTAGTAGGTAATCTAAACACTCGTACATGATACGTGATCATTTCTCAGTTTAAGTTGGTAAACATAGGAGACGCTAACACTTTTTCAAGTCAAGACCATAAATAAACTCGATATATAAAAGAACCTTCAACATACAAAAATTCTTTGAAAATATGTAAATAAACTAACATTCATACAGCATTCCTCAAAAGTGAGCGTGTGCTAAGAAATGTTAAAAATGTTTACAAGACTGATGATTTATAGCATACTTATATGACCATAAATACCTAGAGGCGGTGAAAAATGGCTTCCATGGCATGTTTACTGCCTACTCACCCACTCTCGCCACTTTTGATATTTCCCGAGATATCGATCGAAAGTATCGATTAATAATCAATTAAAATTTGATAATCGATTGTGAACGAACAAACCGTTGCGTGCGCTTTCAATTTTTTGTTGGTTGATTTACTTTTGACATTTCCCGACATGTGTATTCGCGACCACAGGCGTTAAATTGTGAAAAAAAGCGTTAAAGAAACCGATAAATATAATATGATTCAATTTAAGTTTGAATTGTGGTTTTGTTTATAGCATAAAAAACAAATTTAAAAAAAATTGACAGAAAATTAACTTTTTTCGGTATCAACTTTAGCCAAGTTACCTTCAAAGGTTAATTTTAATTCTCTCCTCTGCCAAATTCCATTTAAGTCAATTCGAAAGTCATTCTTGAAAATCTTACAGACAGAAAACTCATTTCCGTATTTTTTCTCTTGCAGGTGATGTTCTAGGTCGCAGTAGAACAAACAAATGAAGTGCGCGAAAACAGTGAGAAGTGCACTCAGGGTTGGCACGTAGTGTTACGATGGTAGTAGGTCGTAGGAACGTCAGCATGATGCGACTAGGGCGCTGCGTTGCCTTCCTCGCCGCGGCGGCTTTCCTGCTCCCCTTCACTATCCTGCTGATGGTGGCAGACCAGCAGTACAACCTTACCTACAGTTCCAAAAGAGTATTCTATCAAGAGGTGAGTTCTGTTATTTATACAGCTTAATTTGTGTGTGACAACCCTAGACAACGTTAACGTCTACAAAATTGAAGTTTAGAATCGTTAATGCTTTCTAGGGGAGGGCAGTCTATACCGGTCTGCACAATGCCTAACAAAACTAACCCCCCACTACACGTTTTGACTGAAAAACACGACTTATGCATGAACGGGTGAAACACTTTTCCAAGAAAATTTGAACCTTAAATTAGTCTACGAACAATAAAATGTCTCTTCAACTCAACTCTTCCAACCAAAATTTTACGATAATAGAAATTGAATTTATCACAAAACACAATTAAGTAATATCAATCAATCAAAACAGACACTTTTGAGTGAGTTTAAAGCTTCGTTAAGGTCTAACCTAGACATTTATATATTGCGGGATCTCGCTGAGATTCTATAAACTTAAGTAAATAAGTCTATTCTTCTCATTTCGCTGCTGACAGCTTATATAGAATATTGTGTCAAGACAAGACCATGAAATTATGAAATGGCACATAATTCTAACATTTCTTGCAGGAGTTGCATATTGAATTGAAATTGAACATGAATTGGTACAAAAATACAAATTATACCACATTTCATCATTTCAAAGTATGATTGAACCAACGTTGTTTTGAAGAGTCCCGGCCATGTCCTGGCACTCAAAATTGACCCGAAAACAAACGAAAATGAATTCAGGTCAAATTTCTTCTTTTACAGAGCGACTTCTATAAAATTAATGGAACATATTACGCGCCTATTTCCGCGATAACTTCACCTACTATTTCGGACAGGACAAAGGTAAACAAAGTTGTCGCATACACCGAGCCAGCCAACGGCAAAGGCACGCAGCGGGATCTTTAGACGTTCTGGACGTTACAGTGACGTATTCTTGGCGTTTAATTTAGAAATAAAGAAGCTATTTGCCGAAAACATTCCTCCTCCAAACCGATAAAATCTACCATATTGAACAGTCAGCCAACCGTGACGAATTTACGAAAGGCATTACGATTCCGTGTGATTAAATTGCTTTATTTAGTCTCAAGATTCTTTTGCCGCAGAACGCGTTACGAAAGCGTCCTGTCAACGTCATTTTCGTTCCCGCTGTTTGCCCAAGCCAACACCGCACCCCACGCTTTACTTACAAAATTAAAAAAAAAACATGCAAAGGTCTAAAGACGGCTGTGCACGACTAACAAACAAATTACTCATCCCTGTCGATGGGAGAGCCACTGAGCACCTGTGCCTCTGGTGTACGTTAAGGTGCGACTAGATTTCGGTCGATCGACGGCGATGATATTGATTGTTCTAATCGATTCAGCGTGCTGCATCGGTCGGTCGAACGACGACAATTATTTTCATTTAACATCCATCAATAGTGTGGTTTTAATTGTAAATAACCCTGGTGTTTTCAAACTGAATAGCGATCGCTGGCACGTCGTTTATCGATGGATTCATCATTATATACTGAGCGACGTCGATCAATATCGAATGGTCGTCGTCGATCAACCGCAATCTAGTTGCACCTTCATGTAGGGAGCGAGTTACGCTACAATTGTGATAAATCTACGCAAGCAATCGTAGTGTTAACTCGATAACTACGCTGCATACACTTGAGGAGCTGTAGACGTGTTTGTGACTATACCAGTTACTGTTGAGTGTTGGATATCTTTGGGATTGTTTATTAATGTTTCTAACAAATGCAGCTGATTTAGTTTTAAGATGCCATCTGTGTGTTAGTTTTATTTGCATGGGGTTGGGTTTCATTATTAATGTTTAGATTTTAAGATCATTAGTTTAAGAAAAAATGTTTACGAACCGACGACCTATTACCGAATCGACGTCTTCATTTATCGGATCGACGGATGCATATTTTTTCTATAAACTTGGTATGTTTTGCCATGTTTTGTAGGCCACATTTCTATTTTACCCAGTAACTTAGTAAAAGAAGATTCGCTACGCTTGTTCACGACACGCGAGCTTTACAACCCGACGCTGTTTGCCACACAATCCATCTACAATCGATGGTCAATAGTCATAAATGTTCAAAACTTTTTTATCAATTAATGTATCGTTATCAGAGATATCGATTAGTTTCGGAAATGTTGTGTAGCTTGCTGATGTCGCGGTAAGTTTATATTGTGTGTCTTAAAATATAGCATGAATGCATTGCCAATGCATCAATAAACATACGAAGGATGCATTTTTAAAGGTGCCTTTAAATATATGATACGTACATATATCTGTAACGGAGTTCAAGGCGTTCACCAACTATGCATTTCTTAGTCATTACGCATACCTACTTACTCCGTAACATCATTGTGTCTTCTAGTCATGTGCTAATTGGATAACTGTATAGTACCGACCGACCATGCGACCAACAACCATAATGAGTTTATGGCTGACTCACTCTGTTACTAATAAACTGTCAAAATTACTGGACCAACGTTCAAATTATCTTTTTATTATTATTATAGCAAATTACTGCGACTAGACATCGGACATAATTTGATGTAGTGGAAAACAGCCGTAACGAATACAAAATTTTTGTAAAGCAAAAAGTTAGAAGTGAATGATTTTCAGTTTTTTAACCAGTATACTATATGTTTATTAAATTAATATAATACGTGGTGTAACCTTTCTTCACGTCCGTTCTTTGAGGTGTAGATAAAGCTTTCCGTGCAAGTTGTAATTAAAGCAATTAAAGGAGCCGGATTGTGCCGGCAAGTAATTGGATAGGGTGGTAAACGTTCGCGGTATAAACGTTTAACAGAGATAGGTATATTATATCTATAGGTAACGGATAGTGAAGACGATCCGTGGAAGTAACTATCGTAAACAATTAATTCCTGAAATTGAAGCATTACCTACAGAATAGACTACATGCGCAAACTTCATGTCAATAGCAAGAGGTCTAAAATGGCCGCTTTAGCCGAATCATAATAGGATGATAATATGAATCACGTTAAAATGCTTAAAATGATCACAGACGCAGTTAATCATTGTCACTTTTACGAATTGTAACTTTTTTATTTTTTTTTATTTATAGGTGGCCTTTATCGTCAAAGGCAGGTCAGTTTCATCATAACTTAACCTACTTTAAACTAAACTACAATATAAATTGTAACTTAGTACGTATATTATTAATTTATTATGCTATTATGATTCCGCTAAAGCGGCCATTTTAGACACCCAGGTGGATTTTAGCACGAACTATACGAAAATATTAGCCAGTCAGCAAAATATATCAACAGCCGATAGCTCAGAGTGCGGCCTATTTTTAAAGTGCATTAGATGATGACTAAAGCCAGTCTAAAGCCCGTATTACAGTACGTCACTCAGATTCAATGCATGTTAAATGCAAGACCCAAGTGCAGGTTCCACTTATGAAACAACGCGATCAGCAATCCAAACCATGACTAGGAGCTGTCATTAAATTACTACGGAATATTGACACAGGCAGGTCTACATCGGCGGTAGGTGATTTTTCGACGATTCAGGTCCATTGGTGATATTTAACTTATTTTAACTATAACTAATAAAAAATAACTCATTTAAGTGTGCCACGTGACAGTTAGCATTTTCTTCGTTATCATTTTCACTGGTGTCCGACTCTAGGCGTAGTTTCGGTCGAACCCGACGTCAATTAGTCGGCTATCGCCAAACGGTTTAACCTCTCTAAGAAGAAATTCAGTTCAGGATTGGCTAAAAGTGAATAATTTAAATTAAAAGTTTATATTGACTGTATTTAAACAACTTGGCGAGATGAATAAAATTACCTTGCAACTTGTCAAAAATAATAAAACTTCGAAATGCGTGACTCTGCCCCCCGCGCGTCTTTAGTTCGTCCAATTTCGGCGCTTGCTAGAAACCTTCCGCCCCGGTCAAAATTTCAGCCCATTTTGGCCGAAGCCGAAAGTGCTTTTTTTCGCCAAACGTGGCCGAAACTTTGGTCCGACACTAATTTTCACATGTCATTGCTACAGTGGACGTCAAATAAAACCGCACATCTGTATGCGAGTGACAGGCTGTGGTGCGTGCCATAACGGTTCATTGCCAAAGACAATGACTGCGACTGCACTCCAAGGAAAAAATGACATTGCTCTACTTTTCGCTAAGAAAACATTGAGAATATTTATGGTTTAAAAGTTGTATAAAACATATATTTGAAACGGTTACATGAAGACGATACAATAGTGTATCGTCTTCCTCACAAAAATATGGTCAATTTGTTAGTCACCAAGTTCAAGTTTTTTGAGGAAATTGAGGAAAATTGACCAGCGTAACACAGCAGAAAAGTAAAAAACAAAATAATAAACTTCTTGCAAAATACGCAATAAGAGGCTCCGTTCTTGGAACATAATAGCAGATTTGGAAACACTTGAGCAGATGGTTATTGAGCTACAGAATTGTTTTATATTTGCCACTTCACACTGTCAATCCGTACACACTAATCTCATTACACTTGAATAACTTGAACTATCCTCTTCATTATCTGATGGCTGTAAACAATTACTTAAAAGTGTTGGCCATCGTGTGAATGGGTCGACCGATGTGTAAACAACTATCTTAAGTGCTGAACTGCTGATTACTTCGCTTTACTGCGAGATATGCAGTTTCTCCCTGCTTTTTGCACTTTGGGCGAGGAATACGACTATCTGACTGTCTGTTGCACCCCAAATCACTTGATGCGTTTAGACAAACATCGTTTCATTTTGTCAATTATTTGAAGATGGCAGTGATAAAACGATAAAAGATTGTCCTATTGTTCTTAATTCGAATTCATATTGCAAATAATTATTGATGTGACTGATTAAAATTCAAAATTATTAAACAGGAGCTACTAGCCACTGGTCATGACTATTATAGATTATACTTATTACTTAAACTTATTAAAGACAAAGCCATGGAGCAGTTTGGCTACGATTCTGATTTGATCATAATAATTATGATCAAATCATTTACACAGGTGAAGCTTATTGTCTTAGAATTTTACAAAAGGTTTATGTAATAAGTATAATTTATACTCATGAGCAACAGCTACCTCGGCAAGAATACAGCATACAGTGTACAATACTGGAAGTATACTCAGGTAGTAGTAGTACGTTGGTTATTTCACACGCCATTAAAGGCATACCGCATACAAAGAAGATGTTAATTAATGGATCAACTTTAGACGATGGTAGCTGATTCACTTGAGTACCTATAGAACTAATCGTCACTAACCTTGAATTAGAAACGAGGAACTTTGAACTGGGACGAAGGCCTTGAATTCGTTTTGGTAGTTTCCTATCATATGGAGAAGAACCGATGAGAAACTACATGGTTACTCTTTTAAAATTATTTGGTTTAACAATGTTATTAAATTACAGAGTTAGTTCTTCAGTTTGGGAGGACAGCGTAAGCCCAACAATAAGTCGTTGCTTACTACACAAAAACGTAAAGAAATATACTATAGAAAAGTTAACAAGCCTCTAGGAATCTACAAGGTCTATAATTTTCACACCCCTTCATGATAACGACGACGTAAAAGACATTTTTTTTTTAAATAATATGATTTTGATATAAGCTATCGAATAGGAAGCTCTTAAGTCAATTTTGTTTAACGTTGTTCTAGAAAACGAAACGGTTTGATTGTCAGTTGTTTACTCGTAAGTATTTAGGCTTATAATGTATCGGAGGAAACTTTATCCCATCCCAACATCGGAAGAAGTTAGAAAGGCGAAGATTGCGTTCCATTTCGTACAAAAAGTGCCCCTCCCATTCTGCCATCGCCCCCGGCAATGTCTGCTCACTCCTTGAGTCTGACGTGCTAATATAATAAGCAGTTACAGTTTTAAACTCACGATTTATAAACGTGAGTTCAGTTTTACGGTGTTTAAACCTTAGTGCGTGGATTGCACTTTTTATATTTTCTGAGAAAAACCGTTCTGCTTCTGATTCATCTCGCCTGATAATCGTCAATCTTTTTATCTGTTGAACATGTAATTTGATCATTAATATATTTTGACGTTGCTTATCTTTTTTCGGGAATATTCAATATTTTAGAGATCGTTTTTTATGGGGTATTAATATACTGGGATTATGCTGCTGTAACGACATGGCTCGCCCCTTATTAGGTACTACCGTATTCACTGACGGTCTACCACTTTTAACCTTATTACTTAGGGTATAAGTAATGGTGAAATGTGGGCGTACTATAGGTATACCTCTGAATAACCCTGTGAGGATTACAGAAAAGTTGTGTTATAAGGACACCTCTGTCTAACATTTCGGGGTTAACAGTAATACAGGATGGAACGGGCATTGAAGCACAAACGGTTACCATGAATTCAGCAGATGAATCTAGATCACCAAGCGTCAACATTCTTGGTCTAAACCTTCCTCTTGTAACACTCTATCTATTGCTGAAAACTGCATTAAAATCCGTTGCGCAGTTTAAAAGATTTAAGCGTACAAACAGCGGGAGCGACTTTGTTTGTCTATACTAATATTATAATGAGGTAAAGTTTGTATTTAGGGGGTAATCTCCGGATCTACAGAACCGATTTAGAAATTTCGTTCACTAATAGGAAGCTACATTATCCCCGAGTGCCATAGGCTATATTTATAACGTGCCCGTGGGATAATTTCCGACCGAAACTCGAGCGAAACCGCACGCAACAGCTAGTACTATGTAAAGAAGAAGATAAATATTAATACCGTAGAATAAAACTACTTCAATGACTAGTAACTTTTTAGAAATCATTGATCACTAGGTACATAGTATAAAGCAAAGTCGCTTCCCTCTGTCTGGCCTATGTATGCTTAGATCTTTAAAACTACGCAACGGATTTTGATGTGGTTTTTTTTTAAATAGATAGAGTGATTCAAGAGGAAGGTTTATATGTACTTACAACATTGCACCCGTGCGAAGCCAGGGTTGAGGAGCTAGTTATTTAATAATTGATTAACACTGTATTGATCTCACTCATCCAAGGCCTCGGAAACTTTGCGATATTATATCGATCATTAGTCAGCTGCAATATTAATATTTTTTTCGTTGAAAAAGCTCGATGTGTGTGAATTCCAGGTATTAAATAATTCAGCAAACGTAATCCATTTTGCATCAGTCGTAAACCGAAACCACAAAAACAAAACAAAACGTCTTTTAAGAAACAGTTGAAGGTTGTCAAAGAATTTGGTTTTTGGGAAACTCGTCCCATTCCAAATTGGCCGCACGGTCGTAAAATTGATCAAAGTAAACTGGTCCCTAACCTGTTTTGCTTTCAAGAAGAGTTATCACAAAATTAATCATTTGGAATAGGCTGAAAACAGATCAACCATAGATCCGAAATGGAATTTCTGCGTCATGCTATTGAGTCTCCCCTCTATTCCACACGTCCTACATTTCACTCAAACACCTCGACAGCGCTCCTGCCCCATTCCGTACGGTTGGGGTGTATCTGTGCCCCGAGCACCCCAAGTCCCCAACACACATTATCACGTAGATACTCGGTCTACGTGCAACATGGCTGAACTATCTCAAACGGCGCTCTTGCACTTTATCCGCAATGTCACGTACGCCTCTCCGCGTCGGCGGTTGTTTGAAGTTGATACATAGTTTATTTATCAGAGTAGGTATTTGTGTTCTTACTTTGTGCTTAGAAGCTTTGTTGAAAGCTTTAAGGTGGTTCGGAAAATAACATAACAATATGCCCGTAATTCCCGAAGAGTTAGGTAGAGGCGCTAGTATCTAATAGTACACCCAAATTTCTACAATTATGTTTCAAGTTCCATGTAATGCAAACCTTATTTCAAATTCTGCTTAAAATCACAATACACCAAATATGCCATTACCAAAATATACCATTCATGACTTAAAACGAGGAAATGTTGAAGCTTTCACTTTAAACCAGGCACAATTCCAGACTCCGTGGCTGCTACTGAGAAATTCCTGATGAAAAAAACCCAATAACACTTTGCCCGACCCGGGAATCGAACCCAGGACCTCATACTCAGCAGTGCGCTTGCGGTTGTCACCACTAGACCTATATAAAATAACAACTATGATTGAGATTTGAGAAACTAAGTTTACGACTTGTTTTGACCATAGAACCATATTGTTAGTGTCCGGAGTCACGTCCGCAATCTGTCCGTACTGGTTTACTGAACCTTGAAAGGACAGACGAGTCAAGCCAAAACCTCTGCGAAAATCAGATAAACGCGTTTGTATCTTTTCTTCGAACGTTTTAAAAACTACACAAATCTAATATTTTTTGCTAGAGAAACAAACGTAATCCGAATTATAATTTAAACTTCTAGTTCAAATACGATGAACGGTATTTCCAATGTGAAATTGAAGTCGACCTACACACGCACCTTAGATTGTTTTGCGTGTTCAATTATTGATGGTAGCTATTTATCGTACCACCGATACTTCCACATTGTTATGTAGAAAATCAGGTCAAACGTATAGTTGTTCTAAAAGAACAGAATAAATTGCTAGCTGAAGAAGATTACTTTTCAAAAGACAAAAGCAGTTTTAGTTATCACGTTCATGGTTCCTCTGACATTCTTTGCTCCATTACCCATAGATTTGAGCTTTCCCATCTCAAAAATCGTTCGGGACCTATAGGTACATACCTCCTCATTAGATGGAAAAAACGTAACATAATATGTCAATTAGACCCGCCATCATTCTTTAGAACATATACCTAGGTACATGCAATAAACACACAAGACTTTCCTTTACAAACATTTATTTAAGTTAAAGAAACAATAACATGTCGTTTGAATTCAGAACACGCGATTGATCGAGTCGGTCATGATTGCAAGGTGAGCTCGCTGCGTTTATTTAGAGATAAATCTATCAAGTTTTGCATTATAAGGCTAGTGATACACCATATTATATTCTATGGTAGTTTACAAAAGAAATAGAAATTTTATAGGTACAAACCGAAGGGCATATTTGTTAATATGTCATCTCAAAACACATATAAAGGGTGTAACGAAACCCATAACGAAGCCGAAAGTCACTTGGTTTTCCCTCATTGCGATATTTTATTTGGTCTAGCTAGACATTCAACCTTCTAGTTACGGAGATATTGGGGGTCAAAGTTCCAACTTTTTCACAAGTTTTTTTTTTAAATACATGTTCTTAACGTAAACATTTTACTGTAAAGTGTAAACACCTCCACGACCCCCGTACTATTAAGTTTAGCCATTGGCACAATGTTTTGAGTGCGTACATTGAGTCCTACAATAAAACGTGATTTTTCACCCCAAAAAAAACCTTTCCCAGCAATAGATTTTGCGTAAAGTTACTTAGTTCGATGTACAGAATGCTTGATTGACGGCTTCTTTAAGGGTCACGTTACACCCTGTATAGTGTTGGTGATCATTTATTGATTTCCAGGAGATATCCCTACCTAATCGCATAAAAAGCCCTAAAAATTTTTGTTAATTTAACATCCGGAGCGGCATTCTATCAACGATAACGGTTAAAGACTCAGTAATCAAGTAGCCGTCTGCCATCACCAAATATTTCGAGCAGCAAATATGATATGCTTTGAAAGCCATTTCAGGAAGTAACCAAAACAAAAACCTACCAATATTCAAACACTAGGTAGGCATGATGTAGTTCAAATACCTGCATCAAGATTAGCAACAGGCAACACGGCACCAGCGCATTAGATACAAATTAAAGTCCGGAACGTGACGCTCGTGCGGTGCGTGACATTGTGGAACACATTTATCTCGCAAATGGAACTGGGGGCCTACCACCACTTCCAATAGCAGCAAAACCGATTTTGTTTCTGTAAAGGTACGTCCTGCATAGCTCTATCTCTTTCCCACAGTATGACTAAATGATACTGCTATTGGAATCATTTTCACGTACCTTTACAGAAACGAAATCGGTTATTAATGTATTTAAACAGTACTAGTTCTGATGTATGTGATGTTCTGTGTCAAGATTTGCAATAGACAACACTGCAACAGTGCGTTAGATACTTGTACAAATTAAACGCTGGGACGTGACACTCGTGCTTAGCGGCCGCCCGGCCGGTGCGTGGCTTTGTGGGTCACGTTTATGATTATCTCGCAAATACCCGTTCCATTTGCGAAATAATCTGGAACTGCCACCACCTTTATAGCACTATGATATTATCTTAATTCAATGGAGCAGCGGCTGGCAGCCCAGTAGCCAGCCCGACTTAAGATTTCAAATCCAGGCACATTACTTCGTATAATTTATTTCACCACCACTTGACAGCTCTCAAAACGGGGATAAAAACATCGTGAGAAACTAGCATGCCCTAGAACCTAAAAATCGCAGACATGTGATATCCAACAATCCACACGTAGAACGGTCTACTTCTCAAAAAGAGGAGGCCTGTGTCCCAGCAGTGGGAACGTTGTAGATTGATTATGCCACTTGAGTGTGGGAAAGAGATGGAGCTATAGATACTACCGAGTTCACTGATGGTTTGCCTTTTTCACCCTGATGCCCTAAGTAATAAAATCAAAATCAAAGCATTTATTTCAAGAAAGCCCGTTACCGGCACTTTTCAACTGTCGAAACAAAGATAACAATGAAATGTAGCTACAGTCCCAGTCACAAGGCATAAAAACTGTGAAAGTACTGTAGTTGCCCATTCCCTAGCGTAGATCTCTATGGAGAAGAACGGGCAAGAAACTCCATGGACACTATTTTAAATCAGCATATTGTTACAAAACCTTGGTTACATCATTCATATTGAGATGGTACATTATGTGAGAACGATGTAGCAAGATGTGCACGTTAAAAGTGTCCATAGTAAAAACAAAAAAGACAATTCAAAAAAAAAAATAAGCCGTGGCAACTAAGAGATGACCAGTCACAACTGACAGCGCCCGTTCACGAACATGACGCATGGATCAGCACCATTCAACTCAACCATTTTGAAGGGAACTAAATGATCCGACACACGCGCCACCATCAGCGAGACATTGAGAGAGCATGAAATACTCTCAACCGCCAGGGCACATTCAAGTCGAGAAAGGACGTAGGTTTCCAGTGAACGATACGAAATAAGGTTGAAGAGTGGTCGACGGTCAGTGAACTTGGTAGTAGTACGTCATGCGTAAGTGAGTCTCTTTCACACACCGAAGCAAGAATAATAAGACTGCTATAAGAGTTGATGGTAGGCCCCCAGCTCTGGTATAAGTTCCGATACTTCCCACGTTTAAGAAGTTTTTACTGCACTTTGGAACGTTGAGCGCAAAAGGGAAAGGCTTGAGACAATATGGACGGTTAAAATAAAATTAAATAACAGCTGGTGTTTAAATAAAAGCGGTTTTTAAATAAGGCTGGACTGTCGTTAGTCATAGTCAGCCATTATCTAAAAAAGAAAACTTTTGTTTTATGGGAGTCCCCCGAAATACTTATTTTATTCTGTTTTTAACAGAGATCTATACATCATCTGTGAAAATTTCAACTGTCTAACTATCACGGTTCATGACATACAGCCTGGGGCCTTAGTCTGCTATTGCAATAGTGTCAGAATGGTCTATCATTGATTTAATAAGGCCCCGCGCAGACGAATTACCCTTTGTACGCACGTCAAACGAGTTTCGAACGCGCTTCAATACGCCGTGGGCTAGGGCCACTGCAAACCGTCAGTGAACTTGGTAGTACCTAAATAATAAGGTTCATATTGGCCTACATTATATAGCAAGGACATTAAACATCAACATTCAGTTCATTATTTTTTATGGTTTGTTCTTGAATAGATACAATAAAACAACATTCGAAGATAAAAGCGATAAAACGTGTAAAAACAATGATTACTAACCAGTGGTTGGATATTTTTGAGCGAAAATGAATATGAAATCAGTGTGGAATACCAAATTGTGTGGAATTCTATTTTAGTATTCCATGTGCAAATGTAGTAGGTCAAATACTCAAATAGGTACCGCTTATTTCTAATGTCAATGCCGATGTTGACATTTAAAGGGTGAATGCCTAGATAACCCAGATAGTATACCACTACATCCATAACCTGTACAGCCTGTCTGTCTGTGCCTAGTAAAGCTATACTGGTCGCATATACTACTGCTTAGCATGAGGTCCTAGGTTGGATTCCCAGTTCGTCTCCATATCATTTCATTTTATTTTTTACATTTTAGTAAAGCTTACAGACTAATAATATTAAAGTAACAAAATATAAACCTAAATTGCTAATAACAAGCCTCCACAGATAAATACAAAAAATATTAGTTCCCTATTGCATAAGTTAGTTCTTAAACTATTTATAGAATTTATATAAAAACAATTTGAATACAAAAAAAAAGCAAAAATGGTGGCACTGAAACATATCTGGCGTAATGTGAGTGTACTATTAGGTTAATTGAGTTAGGTACATCAACCTCATTATCCACGCCGAAAGTATACAGGGTGTAACATGACCCTTCACGAAGCCGTCCACCAAGCAATCTGTACATCAAACTAAATAACTTTACGCAAAAATTATTGCCGGGAAACGACTTTTTTTTTTGGGATGATAAATCACCTTTTACGCTAGAACTCAACGTAACGCACTCAAAGCATTGTGCTGATGAATGCATTCAATAGTTAGGAGGGTCGTGGAGGAGTTGTGTGTTTAAAATATCTTACATTATTAAGAAAAAACTTGTGAAAAATTTTAAACTTTGACCCCTAATATCTCATGGAGATATTAGGGGTCAAAGTTTAAAATTTTTCACATGGAACTAGAAGGTCCCAAGGTATGGTCTAGAACAAAACATAATATCGCAATGACGGGTAGAACAAGTGGTTTTCGGCTTCGCTAAGGGTCTTGTTACACCTTTTATAGCCCGACTTCACCCACTATTGGTTATACGCCTCTCTTGTGTGGTGGTTGTACGCTCGTGCCAAGCTCCACGCTCTTCTGTCAGCCTCATCCAGGATATTCCCGCGATGGCAACAATTTCGTCCGCCCGTCTCGCCGCCGGACATCCAAAACTTCTCTTTCCATTCCTTGGACGATTGGTGTACAGCTGTGCCTAACCCTTCGGGAATGACGGGCGTGATATCACGTTAAATAACATTTTATATTTCAATATGTTTTCTGAAAATAATTTTATTGTAACAAAAACGTCTATTTAGTGGCTCATCGGAAATTCGGAATGAAGTATCTTCAGTCACGCGAGTGTACGGAACTCAATGGTTTGAACCCCATTATTTGTCTGACTTATTGAGATCAAGTGCTTTTTAGCTTTAAAAATTCATGCTCTTTTGTTTTTTTTTAAGTGGGCTTACTTCGCCTTATTCGTGTAGGTAAAAGATTTGTATTTTGGGTAAAATAAGAGTTATAGAGTAACGGTGGCCCAGTGGTGGCGGCTCCGACTTACGAGCAGTAAGCCGTGGGTTCGAAATCAGGCAAGCGCATTTGTGTAATTTATTTCATCACCACTGCTCTAAAAACGGTGAAGAAAAACATCGTGAGGAAACCGGCATGTCCTAGGACCGAAAATTCGAAGACATGCGAAATCTACCAAACCGCACTGGGCCCGCGTGGTGGATTATAGCCCATTTCTTCTCATAGATAGGAGGCCATGTGTCCCAGCAGTGGGAACATTAGGTATAAGCTGATTATGCAAGACTTGAAAGTTAAATCAGAAAAGAGCTTAGAAACCTACTTGCGTGCGACAAGGAAGGGACCTACTGTTTTGTTGATAGCTAATTTAATTTAATTATTTACTCAAATTAACATAAAAAAACAATAAATCGAAGCTTATAAGTACCCACAAAGTTTCTTGTTCTTAGAAAAAGTTTAAGGAATCGATTTGCAAGCCTAGCTCAAACAAACTAACGCGCAGCAAGCAACCAGACACATTACTTCCACTCCAAAAAGGATATTACTATGTAAAAACCTATTTATACAAAAGCCTTTATAAAGTACATAAAAGGACGGTCCATATATAAAACAAGAAAGGGAGGCTCGAAGGCAATATTTTCCCGGTTTCGGCGGAGGATATCGAACCCTGTCTGTTGGCGGGCGTCCTGCCGCAATGCGTCACCGGGTTTACTGCATCGTCAAGATATTATAGGCCTTATTATTATGTACATAAGCATACATATTAAGTATCTACTTATTAGTCAACAATATAACGTCAAGACTTTTAATCCCCGAAGGTATAGACAGAGGTGTATCTAAATAGTACACCCATATTTCACCAGTTATGTATAAGTCCCATGTGATAGGGTGCGAGCTTATTGCCATCAACAAGCCACGGATATCTACAGTCTCCGTGGCTGCTACTGAGAAATTCCTAATGGATAAACCCAATAACATTTGGCCCGACCTGGGAATCGAACCCAGGACCTCATACTCAACGGTAGTGCTTGCGACTAGACCAATGAGGCAGTCAGTAAACAATACGAACAGAAAATACTCCCTATCCTTTATAGGTAGCTCTACTACCTATCAATATTTAGAGGACTAGCTGCTGTCTGCGACTTCGCTCGCGTTTTGGTCGGAAATTATCCCACGGGCACCTAGTAAATACACATACATTCACACATTGATTCATTCATTGTGTTGTAATACACACATACATTGGTAGCTTCCTTCCTTAAATTCAGCTTTAGTGAAAGAATTTTCAAAATCGGTTCAGTAGATCCAGAATTACAGAGATGACAACCCCACAAACTTTACCTCTTTAGTTAGAGATACTAATTAACTGTGATAACTGTCATAAACCATTTTGCAAATCTAAATACCAAAGATTAAAAAACAAGCGCAAATCCTGAAACGCAGTTTCGTCAAAATTGAATTTCAGCCATTGCTTAGTGAGTATTTTTTATAAATATTGCTGAAACTGGAGAACGATTCTGAAGCACGATTAAACCGGGGATTATTATTTTATGAAATTAATTGGTGTCCTCTTCCCAACTTTTAATATTTTCGTTGGGAAAATCCAATTTAATTTTATTGTTGATAGAAATCTTTTCCCATTCCTTACTCATTTAATTTTAGAGTGACCCTTTTGAACTGAATTGGGGACAAACAAAACAAATATGTAGCGACTCTACTGTCATCCTAAGTTCCAAATTGATTTCACAGCTCAAATGGCAATGTCCTTTTTGGTTATAAAACGGTAAATTAAAATACAGTATACTTCCAAAATGGGTATCCTCAAATTATAGTTGTTTCGTTTCTTTTCAACGGTTTTTAAATAACAAAGCGATTAGTGTGAAAATAACTACGTAGGGTCAATAGTACAAGTCATGCTTTACCAACTATCATAAACTTGCTTATTGAGTTTCATCGGATCAAATATCGTATTCATCACTAACGTACCATTTTATTTATTTTATTATGTTCAAACAGCGTTTAGTTTTTTGCGTAGAATACCGAGAATTATTCGCACATCGCGCCCGCCGTCCGGTTCGCTTCGATCAAACAAACCTCACTGTCTGTATGATAGCTGTACTAGTGTACGTACTTATGTGCCTTGATTTGGCCTCTTCGAAAAAAACTTAAACAATGATGGTGTTGATGAAATTCAAATCCTGACAATAAAGCAAAAATATTAAATGTTTTGCAAAATATTCAGTTTTAATTCCGCGAAAAGATTCAGGCCTGGATTTAGGACGCAGCAACGCCCTCCCGCCCGCAACAATATGCACATGCATGAACAGCAATTATAATTAGCATAATGCCATGCAGCCAAAACTAGGCTAGAATATAAAGTGCTAAGAGTATATTTTGCATAACATTTAATGTCATGGATTTCCGCAAAGTAACGCCTGATTCTATAACTTAGAGCAAAAATAATAAAAACGAAAACATAGGACGATTTACCGTTTCGATTTTCAATTCAATCTAATAATTTGATCTACCAAAAATGGCAATTCGATGGCACGTCGAATTATAATCGTATCATCTCACAAAAAGTTTCATTTTATACTATTAGTTACGTTAAAATTATTATGTAAAAAAATGAGAGCACTTTTTCATCCGCGAACGTTTAAGTCATTGTAAGTGAAAGTGGGTACGATATTATAATAAAACATTAAATATACGTCCGTAGGTGCTAAAATTAACTTTAAATGTTTTATCGTAAATGTACTTTGCATTAAAAAAAATAAGTTAGTGTACCTACACACCAGAGTCGAATCGTTTTGTTTACTGTCGACTTTTGCATTTGGTCTTGGAACATTCTTTATTGTTTTGTTGTTTGTAACTTCAACATGGCAGCTTTTTACTGAATGCATTATTACGGCTGGTCCGATTTTGACGGGACTTTTACTGGCAGATAGCTGATGTTTTAAGGAGTAACTGAAGCTTTTATTTTAGAAAAAGTAATACGGTGCCGTGCAAAAAATTTAACCCGTGAAATCCGTTTCAAATAGGTAAGTAATCATTTTATAATAATTTCACGTGGACAAAGGTCAATATTATACTTGTATATATAAATTATATATTAATTGTATTTATAAATGTATATATAATAACATACTTATATTAGTAACCTGTCTAGTTATCACATGACATCGCAAATACCAGTAAATGCCCTTAACCCTATCTCCGCGGCCCTCTGTCAATTTGCAAACGATTCCCACAGACGCGTATTTTAACACCACGAACGAGATTTGATTCTCGTGTTTCATCTTACGAAGCTAGTTTGCAGACCTTCTCGGATTATTGTTTATAAGTCATAGAATACCCTTAAACACAGTTTTTCAGAAAGATGTGGTCATATAGTCATATAATTATAAGGATGTGGTATAACATACAACTTTTTCCATGGATCCAACAAATTTATCGCGAAAAAATATTGCGCTAGGCTCCAGGTACAGTACAGACGCCAGCACATCAAGCTACCCGAAACTGTCAAATTTTCCCATCAACCTTGAACCTAATGCTTTAGCGATAAAGTTGAAAATCTATTAAAGAAATTTGACAGATTATAGTAGCTTCATGTGCAGGCGTCTGTACCTACCTGGGGGGTAACCATGACGTACTAAAGCAGTATTGTTTTAATGTTACTCGAGTGTGGGAAGGAGACAGAGTTATAAAGGTCGTCTATTAGCGCCATTTCTTTCTTAAAATACTGCTTTAAGACGTCATAGTAGGCCACCTAGACGCAAAAATGCTATTTTGGAAACAAAATTGAATATGTTGAGCGTCGTTTCTGTTATTCCTGTGTGCCAGTCTCTTTCTGAAGCTCGATGTGACTGATAGTTTTTTACAATTCCGAAATAAATCCTATCTCAACGTGAATAACGGCCAAATCCGAAATACAAATACAGTATATATGTCAGCAACAATAGGTCTACGATCGACATTACTTCAATACAGACTGAAGTAATTTAAATAATATCCTCGGGAAATAGGCACGAGTTTTATAGCTTTATAATGAGCAGGTAATCGTTCTACTTACCTGTTTTTACCATGCAGTTTTCCATCAGACACGGGATATAGCTAGTAAATCTAAAGAGAAGCCTTTATTTATTCTCAACTTCATTTTCTACTCATATTATTTAACTAGCTGTTGCCCGCGGCTTCGCTCGCGTTTTGGTGGGAAATTATCCCACGGGCACGTTGTAATATAGACTATGGCACTCTGGGATAATGTAGCTTCCTATTAGTGAAAGAATTTTCAAAATCGGTTCGGTAGATCCAAAGATTACCCCCTACTACCTCACAAACTACCTCTTCATAATATTAGTATAGATTAAAGTTTGTCACTAAAAATACTGGTATTCAGCTGCATCTGGTAAGACTGGAAGCCGACCTTTTGTAGTTGGGAAAAGGCTAGGCAGATGATGATGCTAAATTAATGTTTTAGTAACTTTTCTTTTCTGATAGTTTTTAGAATACCCACTGCAATATTGATTTGTGGCTAGACAGGAGGTGACTGCTGAGATGACGAGTATTAGAGAAGTATGGAAGAAGAAGACATGCTGCGCCGACCACAAATAAATTGAGATAAGGCCAGGAAAATGATGACGATTTGTTTAACGATAGTATTATAACTTAAGGCTAGGAAACGACGTCCGTCTTATGACACAGGCCGTGTCGACGGCGCGTTCGTGTTCCACGCGCGCCTCAAAGAGATGTCAGCAATAGGAAGGGGTCCGCAAGGGCCGATGCCTGCCGGGGCTGCGGGACTGTTCGAAAGAGATACCGTGGCCCCGGAACACAAAGGGCGATGAAGGAACATGGATGGGTTTTAGCCAGTAAAAGTCTGACACTCCCTCCTGCTCCGCCCAGAGCGGACAGAGTTACTTGAAGATTTCCCACACGAAAAAAAAAAAAACAAATGCTAGGATACGAAAATAAATCAGATAGGTTATACCTTCTTATTAAGATGGAATAAAGACCAAGAAATTATGGGTCGGTTTTTTGTTTTTTACCTATTTTATTTCAAAAATATTTTTAATATGTTTCAGTAAAAAGCATGCATAACTGTAACAATGACACGCGTCTATACATTTTGATAGCTGTACGTTAGAAATTTCTCCTATAGAAACACAACAAAACGCATTACCCTCCTTCTAAGTAAGTAGGGTAAAAACAAGATTGACACTCATACGTTAAGTGGCGAAATAAACTAGTTTTTTCAATAAACCACGTTTTCTAAAAACGAAAGGTTATAGTGAGATACTGTTATTTTACAAGTACCCACAATAATAAAGATAGGTTACGACCAAATGCACATAGATAAAGAACTAGAACATATTTTCTCAATATCCCCCAATAGGCCCCATCAGTTAGTTTTAATACAAAAATAACTAGGTAGCGTCGATATACTCTGGTGTACACATTCACCCACATTTTGGTCTAAATCGACTTCGATATTGGCGATAGGAAGCGAACAGGCAATGGCGTAGGAGCCAACAATACGGCAAGCCCGTAAGGCAAGCAGCCTGCTCAGAAACCCTAACATCATGAAGAGGAGCAGGATAAATGAGCAACTCAAGCATTTTAGGCTTTTGTGAAACTACTGCCACTAAGAGTAGGGTATGGAATTATGGATGGATATAAGTATGTCGGAGACGGTCATTGGTACGGGCTTAAAATGAATCATAAGTGCGCGGTGGTGACATCACGCGATCTACTTACAAATCTACCCACACCACAGCGCCACTTGTCACAGAGCCCTGTTGGTCACAAACTCTGAGCCAGGACGATAGTCAGTGTCTGATCGCGGCCGAGTTAAGACCTCTTGGAACTGTACCCGATTCATTGTGCCCCGTGTTATTTTGCTAAGTTGTAATCTCAAGTAATTCGTTAGTTTTGCTAGAAACAATGTATCGCTCAGTGTCTTTTCATAGCACGAAACCCATCGTCTGCCCACATGATGTAGAAGCCTAGCGGAATAAATCCTGCCACTCCGACAAGTACATATTAAGATAAAAAATAAAGTAGATACAAGGTGTAACAGGACCCGTCGAAGCCGTCAACCACGCAAAAAATATTGCTGGGAAATATTTTTTTTTTTGGGGTACATTAACATGTTTTACAGTAGGAGTCAATGTAACGCACTCAAAACATTGTTCTGATGATTCGATTGAACAGTACGGTCGTCGTAGAGGTGTTTAAAGTAAAAATCTTACATTATAAACAAGAAAATAACTAATGAAAAAGTTGGAACTTTGACTCCCAATATCTCCGTAACTAGAAGGTTCCCAGGTATGGTCTAAAACAAAAAAAAAAATCGCGCTGACATGACGTGGAGTGTGACAAGTGCTTTTCGGCTTGTTACATCCCTACATATAAATAAAATTGTAGTGTCTGTTTGTAATAACAAAATGCAACAGCTTTTTACTGAATGCATATGAAAGTAAATACCTACGGTACCTACTTATGGCAAAAATTTCGAAACAAATTTTTTTTTTTCGAAATTCAATTTGTAAATTTAAACTTTTTTGTTGCAACTCCTAACTTGGGGAGGGGGTTGAAATTTCCAAAATTTTTGGAAAATCGAACTATATCTCCGAAACGGTAAACCTTTTTAGAAAGCAAATTGTTTACTCTACAATTTTTAATTTTAAAGTTTAGCGATAAAACTTATGGTTTTCGAAACAAAAATTATAACTGAAAAATTGAGGGCGTTTCCATCTTAAGTTTTAAATTTAAAACTTATGATGACCATTTTTCAGCTGTAAAACGATCATCAGCCCGCTAATTTAAGATTTTATACATGAACAAAATCATTTGGGTAGAACCTTCTGCGAAATCTACCTCCTCCTGACGAAATCTACCTAAAAATTATTATTTCAATTTTAATACAACATGTAAGGTACAAATTCATTTAAAACGAGTGACTTCCGCTTCATAATTAACTTTCTTCCGTTACGATTCGTGACGCCAAATCGTTGCTGTAGTAAACTGATGATAACCATCAGTTAAAACCGTTATTATCGAATTACGCTCGACAAGTCATTATATTCAGTTTATAGCTTTATTATAGTAAAATGATAGGAACTAGCCATTTAATTTCAAGGCTACACTAGCCGGTCATACTTCCTTAGAAACGTAGTATGGCGATTACTCCACCGTTTGATACATATACATAGACATACACAGTATACATTCAAAATAAAAAAATGATATCAATTTGTCACATCATTATCTAGCCCTGTATGGAATCAAAAAAGTAAAAACAAACCTATATTTGAAAGTTGTAAAAAAAAAAGTTATTTTTTTAACTTTTGCTCTCTTTTAGACTCTTAAGGGTCACCCTCAAGACTTGTACTAGTTCAGTGTGTCGTAGGCAATGATATTATAAATAATAAAAAGAAGTAGTTACCGAACTAGCGCGCGCAAATTGTTGCAGACAAATTCAGACGATTGTCGTAATTTAAATATTTCAAGCACAATTGCTATCTCTTTCAGTATCATACGTTCTGTACTATCTATCGCAGTCGTAACAACGCAACGATATTTGAACGCCGGTCAGTATTATATTAACGTAGCGTCTCCTTTAAATAATTTAATTGGTCGTAGGTACTGCATTTTAACGTGTGGTTGATTGATTTATAATGTGCGTTTGTTGCTACTGTACAGAATAAATATAGTTTCTTTCTTTACTTTCATTATTGATTTGTAAGTGTACGATTGTATTATTCAAGTAGGTATTTGTTAAAATAAAAACCGTTCAAATGCGAGTCGGACTCGCGCACGAAGTGTTCCGAAGTGTTCCATACAATCGTAGTAGGCCAGCCCCCTGTAATTTTGATTTATTTTTATAATTTGTTGTTATAGCTTTCTTATAAGTTTTCCTGTATTCGATACTTAGGCAAAGAACTATTTTTCGTATTTTTTTAAAAAAAAAAGCTCGCCATGAGCCCTTACATTTTATATGTAACAAGATATAGTATGCAAAAGTTATTTTTTTTTTTCATTTTCTAATTTACCTCCCAAAGTGGCATCCATGTTTAAAATTAATTAACTTACGTTACACGGCCGTCTGTGGGCTTTGTGTTTTTCATGACATAGTTACAGAATAGGGTTAAATGAACTTAGAGGGTTGTAAGTATTGATGATTTTAATGATTATAATTTTGTAACTACATACGTGTTACTGGCGTCTTTTTGTCGTCGTTTTTCATCAATATACAACCTGATACTGACGTAAAAAACGTAAGAAAATTCGAATTTCGCGGGCTACCCTGACGCTTCCACCTTAAGCGATACTTAAGAGCGGCCGACCCGTCATACTTTTCATACAAACGCTCGTACGTGATTATGCAGTTGTTATACATCTATCTTTGATTTTTTTGAACTAATAGGTATTTTGTGCACTATATCTAGGTTTCTTTGGGAGCAAAAAATAAAAAATTGTAGACACAAATTCAGTATAAGCCTCCAAAAATGGCTTTTTTGCACAAATTTTACCTGAACTTTGGCTGTTCATAATGTACTCATAAACTCTAAAAGTAAAGAAATCATCACGATAGAAACCTTGCACATGTAATGGAGATTTTTAATGACAAATTTTTATTTCACACACTTGTAAGACTTTTTCAAAAACACGTATTTCCTGGAACAAGTTTAAGAAATTTTCGAATACTATTTTTCGTTGATTGTCATCGCGATAGGCGGTATGACGTGCGCGGGAGACGAGTTGTGCGGGGTCGCGGCGGGGTAAGACAGGGGAGTTGAAAGAAAATCGCCGCTGTGGCTCTGGATGAAACAACAAGCTTTTCGACCATGCTCGCATTGACGATAGACGCGCCGGGAAGGGCCCTCTTAATAGAATGCCTAAATAAAATCGCTTGTTTCTACTTTGACAGCACTGAACCGAGCTTTGAAAATTCAACACGCAGCGCGCATGTACTTAAGTGCCAGGTGATAATTAAAATGTACATAAAACCGTTTGTATGTCTTAAAGACCTTGGAAGTTCTACGTCTTATTCTTGTCAACGGCTTGGCCAAACTAAAAAATAAAGGTTATAGGTACACAAGACCGGACGATCAAGTTAAATTGAGGATACTTTTTTATAGCATTTGTCTTTGAATCGGATGCCGAAATTATGTTAATAACAAAAACAAAGACAGAAATAATTTAATTGCCTCTATTAAACTGCTTTGTTGGTCTAGTGGGTGCAATCGCGACTACTGAGCATGAGGTCCTGGGTTCGGTTCCCAGGTGGGGCAAAGTGTTATTGGGTTTTTCACCAGGAATTTCTCAGTAGCAGCCACGGAGTCTGGATTTGCGCCCGATTGAGGGCAATAGGCTCGCCCCGTATTAACTCGGACTTAAACATACCTAGCTGGAGAAGTGTGGGTGAGGGGTACTATTAGGTACACCTCTACCTAACCCATTGGGGACATGTTATGAATGTACTCTTAACGCGTCAAAAACTGAAAACTTTGACACATTTTAGCTACAATATTTTACATTTATTCAGAAAACTTTTGCGCGCGGCTTTGCTCGCGTGTAGGTCGGAAATAATCCCACGGGGTCGGGAACTTTCTACCAGGATAAAAAAGTATGTCATAGGTCATAGTTTATCTGTATGCCATATTTTATCCAAAACCGTTCTGCAGTTAGGCTTGAAACGAGAATTTAAGAACTCATATTTAAAATGTGGTAGTGTTTGAAGCTTCCACATTTAAAATATTAAAGTGTCAAACACACTTCCACATTTAAATTATTAGTTTGGATACTTAATTCGAATAAAACTAACACCCACGATCGGGGGAAAAGTTCCATAATTATTATTTAGATCGAAACGACAAAAGAAACCAGTGGTTACTAGAAAAGACAACAATGATAAATGTTGCTTTTGTATTTTAAAAAAACCTATAGAAACACAACAAAACGACTTTCCCAATATTTCAGGTTGTTTTATTGACATTACCAACTGTTCTTGTAAAATTTCCAAATTACCCCTACAGCATAGTTAATTGGGTAATTTGGTCACATATCTCCATCAATCAGGAATAACGATAACGTCCGTAAATTGGAAATTGGACATCAGTAGGTAATTATTTATGTACTGTCTTTAAATTACACCTGGTATGTGTCAAGTTCAAGGCTAAATTGTACCAACTCATTAAAGTGTGTTGATAATTTAACTATTACTATCTAGGTATGTGGTTAGTCTAGTATCCATGTAGTTTAACAAGTCACGGTCAAGTATAAGGCGTTAACATATAAGGTAGGTACTACGTAGTTAATGGTGCTAATTGATATACTTACCTCCTTAAGCGACGCAGCGGCCAAAACCAAGTCCGTCTTGCAGACCGGCCAGACCATAATAAAAGTATTTAGTTTAACTAGCGGTTGCCCGCGGCTTCGCTCGCATTTTAGTCGGAAATTATCCCACGGGCACGTTGTAACCGATGGCACTCAGAAATAATGTAGTTTTCTATTAGTGAAAGAATTTTCTAAATCGGTTCAGTAGATCCAGAGATTACCTCCTACAACCTCACAAGCTTTACTTCTTTTTATGATAAGTATAGATCAATTCTTTTGAATCGTTTTCGAAACATTCCTAGGTTAAACAGCTCATTTCAGCACGGAATCACCCACTGTTGGGTATAGGACTCCCCTTTTTCTGGCATTCTTCTCTGTTCTGTGCGTCCCTTGCCCATCTGTTTCCCGCGATTTTGACGATATCGTCAACCTTCACGCTTTTGGACGGCGCTGGTTTCAGGCCCAACCTTGGCCACCATTCGGTCGAAACCTAAGTCCATCGGCCATCTCCAATCTGGCTGGTATCTTTGTCCATACTCTCCCTAGATAGACCAAGAGCTCGGCCATCAAAGAGTTGTAATGAGATACAGCAATTATTTATCTAGAACTAGCCCACAATAATAGCAATGGACAGACGTGTTTGGAAAAGGGAGATCAGATGCAGACCTTGACCCAGTAGTGGCTTATTGTATGGGTTAAATAAAACGAGTCCTGGATTTTAGCTTCCTATTTAAAACCATTAATGAGTCAGAGCTTAACCAAAAAACAATACTAGAAAACAAACGAACACCAACTATAACTTGATAAATTCATAATACAAAAATGAACCCCATCAACAATAATCTTTAAAAAGCACAAGTTCGACAAACAACCAAACAAAAATAATGACAATCACACTTGACCTTTGCCTACAAAAGGTTTGACGTCACGGGCCATATATAGCCACAGACCACGGTGTACAATAGACCGGACGCGGTTCCGTATCACAAGCCTGCAATGCTCCCGAGCTCTTTTGTTGCACATCCACTGACCCACTTGCAGTGCCACACCTGTTATGTAATAGTTGGTATTATGCACGTGTTTTGTATATGTTGCAGTTGGTTATTTCTTCTTTGAGAGATTACCAAACCGCACCGGTGTTCGCGTGGTGGATTACGGCCTAATTCCTCTCGGAGAGGAGACCTGTGGGACATGGGTCTGCTGATATAAGCTGATTATGCGATTATGTCAGAGTTTTTTAAGCTTAGCTTTGTCATGAAATATTTTATATTTCTCGATTCGTGAGGACTGGTAGTGAATAGAAAGAAAGATATACAACATGTAACAAAAAGGGTATAATCATATGGAATACTGTGGTACGGACTATCAAACTGAACAACTTTCTCTATGGGACCACCATCGAAATCGTAAAAAAATAATCAGCTGTCCTATACAAAATTTCAATACCTACTCGACCCAAATGTATGGGACAGCTGATTATTTTTTTACGATTTCGATGATGGTCCCATAGAGAAAGTTGTTCAGTTTGATGGTCCGTACCACAGTATTCCATATGATTATACCCTTTCTGTTACACGCTGTAAATCACAGTAGGTACTAGGAGAAGTTTTCTGCTTGATATACAGGCAAGAGCCATAAATAAGTACGGTCTTCAAAATAAAAATGTAATGCGTTGAACATGGAAAATGATAGAATGAAGAATTCCTTTTATCCGGGTTTTCTTGCCATATGCATTCAAGTCAAATATATCGTTAACTAGCATTTAAGTGCTTTAACACCTCAAACTCATTAAAATACAAAACAACGCCAAAGGATGCGCACACGCATGTCACCGGAAGTCTCCGTATTCGTCGCTTATTCTGTCGATACTTATTAACATAGTTGGATCCTGCTGGTTTCACGGTACTTATTGTACTTAAACAAACAATTCCGTCATCGCCGTCATCGGCCTAGCCTTTTCCTTTTAGAAAATTACTGACCGGCTTCTAGTATTGATTACTTGAACATTTTATATAGAAATCGCTGCCGTTTTATGATAGTGTTGATGGGTTTACTACAGTTACATACCTACGTATGAGTACGTACGCTTTTGTTGTTATAGGGTGTAAAAGTACTGTAGCGGACTGAGCCTAATCACCACACTGCTGGATTACAAGACTTCCTATTTTAAAGGGGACTGTTATACGAAAGTAAACGCCGTGATGGTTGGTGGTAGACTGGTCTTTTTAATGGAAAACAAAATATCAAAAATACAGCATTCGAAATATAAAAGAAACATTGTACAAAATATACCAAAAAGTATAAAAATTACAAAAAGGTGCGTCGTGCACATTCCTTCCCCCCAAAGTTAAGCACTCAGCTTGAGCAGCTTCCTCAAGGGCCTCTTCAGTGTGCCCGCTGCAGTCCTGACTTCCGCCACTCGGATCACCCCATCGCGGCCCGGGTAAGTCGCTGAGATGCGCCCTCTCGGCCAGGAGCCCCTCGGTAGGTTGCCGTCAGCCACCAGGACCAGATCGCCCACAGCCAACTCTGGAACGTCGCCTTGCCTGGGTCTGGGAATGAGATTCGGCAAGTACTCTTTAACCCAGCGCTGCCAGAAGTGGTCCGCCAGTCTGACCGCTTTGCGCCAACCGCTTCTCGACACCAGATCACGGTCCGTCAAGGTTGCTGGAACGGGACGCCCCGATGAAGCTGCAAGGAGGAAATGATTTGGGGTGAGCGCCTCTTCGCTGCCGGGCTCTACCGAAACGTGCGTCAGGGGGCGGGAGTTGATTAGCCCTTCTGCTTCTGCGAGTACGGTTCGGAGAACTTCTTCTGTCGGAGCACGTTCGGTGAGGGTCGCTCGGAGTGCTGTCTTCACACTTCTCACCAGTCGCTCCCATACTCCACCCATAAATGGACCCGATGGAGGAATGAAGCGCCAACTAATTTTCTCCGTTGCAGCATATTCTATGGCTGCGTCCCCGTAGAGTGCACGGAGTTCTCTTCTTGCCCCGATGAATGCGGTGCCATTGTCAGACCAAATCTCAGAAGGCGTTCCTCTGCGAGCCACGAAGCGCCGAAGACTCATTACAGCAGAATCTGTCGACAAGCTTCCAACAACGTCCAAGTGGATGGCGCGGACGACTAGGCACGTGTACAAAGCGACCCATCTCTTCTCCCGTCTTCGGCCAATAGTCACTTGAACTGGTCCAAAGTAGTCTAGCCCAGTGAATGTAAAGGGGCGCTTGTGGTGAGCTAAACGTGCCTCCGGTAAATTCCCTGTAGGCGGCTGGAATTTCTCAGCTCGGCGAATGCGGCATAGCTGACAACGGAAGGCAACGGAGCGGACGACGTTTCTTAAGCCGAGCAAGTAGAAGCTCTGACGAAGCTCGTTGACCACGGTCTCTGTGTTGGCATGGGCAGCTCGGCGGTGGTGGTGGTCTACTAGTAGCTGGACGGCAGGGTGCTTCCCATCGAGGATGATGGGGTTTTTTGTGGCTTCAGGCACTCCCGAGGCTGCGGCGATACGGCTGGATAGGCGTATGAGGCCGTCTTCATCCACAATCAGTGACAGTCGGAACAGCCGACTGGTGCGAGGTATGGGCAAGGGAGGGAGACTGCTCAAACACATCATCTCAACAGGAAATGAGTCCAGCTGTGCCTGGAGTAAAATGTGCGTCTCGGCCAGGCGCATATCGGCAGCTGTCTCATGCGCTGAATGTGGAGAGCCAAAAGAGCTTGAAGGCTGAAAAGAAAAGGTTAGTATCCGCCCTTGCTCACGCACTAAATTATCTACCTGAAGCCCCCTACGTGATAATGAATGGAGTCTTATAAGAGTTATATATTTATGAGCTTTATAAGTTGCACGTACCAATCTCAGCCAAGAGCTAAACCGCTTGGGATCAGCTGAGACTGGCACATGCCTCTCTACGCTACCGATGAGGTAAACTGCTGTGGTATATGCCGGATTCCTACTCTCTTCATTTACGGTTGGGAAGGAACTAGGCTCACTAGGCCAGTCAGAAGAAAGCAAGAATTCTGGACCAGTGATCCAGCGAGACTCTAGGGATAACGTAGTGCGTTTTAACCGGGTTGCATCGTCAGCGACGTTCAACTCGCTAGGCACCCACCGCCAATCACTGGCACTCGTTAACTCCAGGATCTCGCCGACTCTATGCGAAACAAAAGGTTTGAATGAGCGGGCCTCGCTTCGTAACCAACTCAACACCGTCATTGAATCACACCAAAAAACTTGCCTGACGGGTCTCAAACGATGAGAATTGCAGATTGTTGAAGCGAGGCGCGCGGCGATCAACGCTCCCTGCAGCTCCAACCGCGGAATCGACACCGGCTTTAAAGGAGCTACACGGACCTTGCTGCAAACCAGTGCGAGCTTGACTCCTCCATCCTTAAGTACGAACCGCCAGTAAGCCACCGCAGCAAAGGCAGACTCGCTGGCGTCAGAAAAAACATGAAGCTCGCAATGATTCACTTCATAGTCGGCTAGGCAGTAGCAGCGTGGGATCTGCAATTCGGCAACCCCAAACAAATCCTGAAACCATAGCCTCCACGCTGCACTGTCCTGCTGTGAAAGTTCTTCATCCCACTCGAGACCCTTGCGCCACGCATTTTGAAACATGATGCGACCGGTCACTACTAGAGGCGCAATAATTCCGAGGGGGTCGAAAACTCGCATCACGTGGGCCAAAACCACCCGCTTGGTAAGCTTTTTTGGCAGCCCATCCTTTTTTAATCCAATATTGAAACCGACACAGTCTGTAGTGGGCTGCCAAATAAGGCCAAGCGTCCTCACAGGAGTGGCCAGGTGGCCCAGGTCCACGGGTGAAGTCACCGGCACCTCCAGCAATGTCTCCTTCGGTAACAACGTCAGAGCCGAGGCACTGTTGGAGGCCCAGCCACGCATTTCAAAACCCCCGTTTTTGTGGACAGCGTGAATATCAGCGGCCAGTTTTGCTGCTTCATCCACACTGTCAAGGCTGCAGATGCAATCGTCCATATAATGGTCGCAAATGATTGCACGTGCTGCGTCCGGGTATTGTGTCTGATGCTCGGCCGCATTTTTATTTTTAATGTAAATTGCCGTAAAGGGACTAGAAGCGGCACCGAACATCATCGACGACATCCGGTAAACGCGCAGCGGTTCGCGTGGATTATCGCGCCACAAAAACCTCTGCGCGTCGCGGTCTTCAACGCGAATTTTAATTTGCGGAAACATTTCCCGAATGTCCGCGGTCAACCCAATTTTGCCTTCTCTAAATCGAAAAAGAACGCCGAGTAGTGGCACAAGCAGGTCAGGGCCCGGTAACAACAACGAGTTTAGTGAGACGCCCTTGGATTTGGCAGCGGCATCGTGCACAACCCGCAGCTTATTAGGCTTGTTTGGGTTGACCACGCCGAAGTGAGGCAGGTACCAAATACGTGGCCCTGTGGGTGTCTCTGGACACAGCTCGGCGTAGCCCTTCCCAACCATATCGAGAACGTTGGCACGATACCGCTCCGCGTAGGCACCATCCCTACACAACTTCTTCTCCAAGCCTAAAAACCTAGATAAGGCGAGGTTGTAACTATTAGGTACCGATAAAACGTCAGACTTCCAGATCAGACCTACTTCAAAACGACCACTGGGCAGGCGGCGTGCTGTGCGCTCAATAATCTGATCAGCACGTTCGTCATCAGCATTGCGCGCCTCACGTTTCGAAATACCTATAGACTCGAGTTTGTACTGCTCCTTAATAAGCTGCTCTAATTCGGAACGGTCGCTGTGGGCTACAGTCGCGGATTCAAACAGTGTGGCGTGGCTAACAACATCAACCTGAGTAGTTGAACTACAACCGAAACCGAATAATACCCAACCAAGCGCAGTACGAATCGCGACAGGTTGTGACTTAGACCCCTTACGTGTGGCCCTAGATACGGTGAGATGCCAGTTGTCAATGCCAATGATGAGCATTGGCTGAATATTACCGTAACACAACTCATCTGCAAGATCCGCAAGATATGGGTATTTCGTGACGGCGTCCCTGTTGACAAACTGAGACGACACCCCTAGACTGCCAATAGATCTAGCCCTACGAATAAGGTGACTATCTTTCGCGTGACGACCCTTGATGTAGAAGTCGACGTAACGCACCAGTGCGTTCTTATTAAGGCCCCCTATGCAATCTACGTGAACGCGTCCTTCTGGCCCCTTAACACCTATCTTAGCAGCAACCTCCGCATCAATAAAAGTAGCGGTCGACCCGTCGTCCAATAAGGCATAAGTATCGACACTACCAGACGGACCAGACACAGTTACAGCAACAACTTTCAGTAACGGGCGAAGACTCAGCGATTGCGCCGGACTTTCAGCTGAAAAAGAAGTTGACGCGTGGGACAGGATTTCTTTCCCTTCAGCAAGAGAAACTATAGGTACGGAGCTCGACGCGCACGGGGCGGAGCTCAGCGTGGACGGCGCAGTATCGTCGTCCTCTTCTAAGCCTACGTGAGCTGCGGCTGCGCGCTCACTAGCACTGTGCAACAACCTATGATGGCGGAATTTACAATCGCCAATGTCACACAAACTTTTTGCTGAACACGAACTTAGCCTATGCCAACCTTCTTTGAGGCACCTGTGACAAATTCTTTTCTTTTTTATAAAATGCCACTTGTCATCTACTGACAAGGAAAGAAATTTGTCACATTGCGTCAATGAATGCTGTTGTTGACATAAACACAATGAATTTTGCCTGAAACAGTCGTGGATGAACTATTTTTAGATTTTGACCGAGATTTCTCTCCATCAACGACTGCGTGCACCTTATCCCTGAATCGGCTATTGGCAGCGGAAGTCGAACTCGGTGCGCCAGCCGATTCAGGGAGGAGACCGAATCTAGACTGAAGCTCGACTATGTTGGCCAGGAAATCGGCGAACATGTCGAGCATGGGTAGACCACTGGCCGCGTGACTGCTGGCGTAGGCCACCCATTGTGCTCGTAACAGTGCGGGGACTTTAGAAATAACCGATTGAATCAGCTCTGGCGATGTTAGGTAGTGAGGCTGGTCGAGTAGCCGAATCGCTTCCACACAATTACGAACACGACTGGCAAAAATAGCAAGGTCTTTACCTTCACCGGAGACGCGCGGTAAAGTGCGCATTGCAGCTGCCTCCTGAGCCACTATAAGCTCGGGGCGGCCGAAGCGCGTATCAAGCGCGCGCAGCACGACATCAGGCTCACGCGCCGTTGCCAGCAGCATCATGACCGCTTCACGCGCGCATCCCTTCAATGCTTTGTTCAACCTAGCTAGATTTTCCACTGCAGAATGTGAGTCCATCGTATCTAGAAAGGCTCTTTTTAAAGAAAGCCATTCTAGATGCGATTTACCGTCGAAAAACGGCAATGGAAAATCCCTATCACCCCTACGGTGGCATGCGCCTTTATTAACATTATCTATGAGAATGCCTAACGACTTCACAAGGCGGTCTGAATCGCTGGAACAGAGATGCATGTTAGCATTTGTAGCTGTTGTGGCTAGGTCAGCCGGTTTTATAGGCGAAACCGGGGCTGGGGCTAGGCGAGAGGGGGCGACCGAGATAATTGAATGAAACTCGACGGGGTCAGCTAGGCCAACTGGATCAACTTTCAGAGCAGCTTGCGATTTTTGCAGCCAGTCATTGACCGAACGACTGCTTCTCGAACTACGATGACTGGCATCAGCATCTATAGCCGCCAATTCTGCTCGGAGTTCCAACTCCGCTGCCTCGCGCTCTCGCGCGGCGACCCTCTCTGCGGCGACCCTCTCTGCGGCGACCCTCTCTGCGGCGACCCTCTCTGCGGCGACCCTCTCTGCGGCCTCCTGCTCTAATTCAGCCATACGGCGAGCATGTAAAGCCTCTGCGGCTAACTTTCTAGCCACCATTGTAGCAGAAGAACGAGATGAAGTTCTACTTACTGGTCTCGACGGAGTCTGAATTGTAGTGACGGGCCTCGGCGGGGTCTGATTGCCGGAGACGGAAGGGGTCTGGACTGCGGCCGCCGCGTCGGCGGGTGAATGGCTGGGCCCTGGTTGCTCCAGCTCCTTCTCCACAGCGTTCCCTTCAGCCCCCATCTTGGCACCCGCACGAGTACGCACCATCACCAATATTTGCTAGACTGGCTGTAGAAGGACCACGATGTAGCGGACTGAGCCTAATCACCACACTGCTGGATTACAAGACTTCCTATTTTAAAGGGGACTGTTATACGAAAGTAAACGCCGTGATGGTTGGTGGTAGACTGGTCTTTTTAATGGAAAACAAAATATCAAAAATACAGCATTCGAAATATAAAAGAAACATTGTACAAAATATACCAAAAAGTATAAAAATTACAAAAAGGTGCGTCGTGCACAAGTACCCTAAATGAAGCCCAAACGCTACTTGTTCTCCCCGTCCGTCATTGCGATCATTTAGCCGCTTTTTTTTCTCTAATTTGCCGTTGCCTCATTGTACCACCTTTCAATTTCAGTCCTGTCTCTGAAGACGTTGTCAATAAATCCCTTCTCTCTATTTCCTCCTCTGCTGCTGGCCATGATAATTTGTGTTCGAGAATGATAATACCCATTATTTCAGAGCTACTTCCCATCCTTACTCATATTGTTAATTTTCTTTATTTTCTGGTATATTTCCGTCAGCCTGGAAGCAGGCTCACATAATACCACTTCCTAAAATAGGCAATTCTTCTTCCTCATCCCACTTTAGACCCATCTCCATT
The DNA here is from genome assembly GCA_947578425.1 of Eugnorisma glareosa. Classification (NCBI taxonomy): domain Eukaryota; kingdom Metazoa; phylum Arthropoda; class Insecta; order Lepidoptera; family Noctuidae; genus Eugnorisma; species Eugnorisma glareosa. Next base: position 12,190,421 of record OX387968.1, on the reverse strand, counting down.
CTCATTTTCCTTTCCAAAGTGCTCGAACACATTGTTCATGGTCAAATTTCCAAATATCTATCGTTTATGCCCCTATGTCCCCCCTTTCCAATCTGGCTTTCGTACTGGCACTGATGATATCCGCTGGGCTATGGCAACAAATCTCTGACTGTTTTAGTGATACTTGATTTTAGTTGCGCGTTCAACTCAGTGGATTTCGACATCCTTCTTGGGATCCTTCAATCTTTTAACTTCTCTGCCTCTATGTTAGCCTGATTTGACTCTTATCTTCAGGGTCGCTCTCAGTGTATTCGCCAAGAAGAGATCTACTCTGATTGGTGTGATCGTACTGCTGGCGTTCCTCAAGGAGGCGTTCAGTCTCCTCTTCTATTCTCTATCTTCATTAATACAGTTACCAAAGTTATCACTTCCAGCTTCCAGCTCTACGCGGACATTTCTTGTTGGCTGATGCAGAATCAGCAATCAATGCCATGAATCATGACCTGGAAAGTATCCATCTACGGGCTAAGTCGTACGGCTTACAGATAAACCCTACTAAGTCGCAGGCCATGATCATAGGCAGCAGATACTATCGCACTGCACTTGACTTGTTATCTTTGACTCCATTATCTCTCGGCTGCTCGACCATTGCCTATGTGAAAACAGCTAAGGACCTTTGTTTCTTATTTGACAGCAATATTTCTTGGCGAGCTCAAGAATGAGATTAGTCGTAAGGTGCACTTTTATTTCCACTCGCTTAAATCCTTACAATGACTAAAATATACTTAGCTCAAACTCTGATTCAGCCGATTATTGATTACGCTGATGCCTGCTATTTGGATGCCACTGAGGAGCTGTTGAATAAGCTCGAGCGTTTGCAAAATCTTTGCATTCGTTTTGTGTTTGGACTGAGGAAATATGACCATGTTTCTCACTTCCGTAAGGAACTGAAGTGGCTCACTATTTGTCTTCGCAGGAACACCCGGATATTATGTATCCTCTACAACATCCTTTATAACCCTTCATATCCTAGCTACCTGCGCGATCGTTTTTCGTTTACCCGCCCTTCTGATGCTCTGTGTAGATCCCACCTCAGGCATCATCTTAATTTCCCATCCCATAAAACCGAATTCTATTCTAATTCCTTCTCTGTTCACGCAGTACGCTTGTGGAACTCTCTTCCGCCTAACATTCGAGATTCTAAAACTATATTTGTCTTCAAAAAGCAAGTCAAAGAGCATTATCTCTCCTCTATACTGTAATATTCTGGATATTATACATATTATAGGTATATATTTATTTTGTATATTATATCAGGCAGGTGGGCTGGAGGGTAGATATCGATCGTGACTATCCAACAATAACGCTACAAAAAATCTTTTGCAAACATTTTATATTTGTGTGTATGTTTATTTTATATAGCTTTATTTTTGTTTTAAGTTTAGTTGAAATTTTCTTGTTCTGTCTTTTCTACACACTGTGTCTACATTTCTAATCAAACTTTCCTCTCGCAGGTCTGCTGGAAGAAATTTCTTATGAAATAAGCAGTACCTTAGTGCTCTTCTATCTTAATGTAATGTCCTATTAAGGATTTTGTGTGTACATAAATAAATAAATAAAATAAATAACCGTACCTCCATCACCTATGTATAATATTTCCCAATAAACATAATTATAAATTCTAACGTTGCTTCATGATAGAAGCTCATTCAGGACAGGGATAATAAAACAGATTTTATGGATGGATAAAACAAACGGTTATATCTTGTAATAAAATGATTACAAGCAAGCCAATAGACTATGGCTTGTCCATTAGCGATATTTACTTATTTATCTATGTATTCAGTCCTCTATGTATGTAAATAACGAGTAAAACGATGCTATATCATTAGGTACGTACAACGACCATTCAAGCCACACAAAACCAGTTTATGCGGATCTCTCATTGTATCCGAAATCTATACAAAGCGAGGCCATGTTATACTGGAATGTTTAGCTCGATGTGGCGCCGTGTGTACCTGACTACTTTGAGATTAAGATAAATCTAATAACAGACAGTTCAGGAAGTAAACTAACGTTTAAGGCTGCATTTTCGTTCTAATTATGGCTTTACTAGTTGTAAAGATAACAAAAGTTATGTCATTTCCATCAATTCATTTACGATGAAGATTATCATGTGATGTGTGGTGTGGTACTCGTATTATCGTGTTATCTTGTCAAACCAGTTTTTTTTTTTAATATTACAGCAGTAGGTACAGCACCGTACAGGACCAATTCAGTTTAATTTAATATGTTTTTAATTTTTTTTTTTTTCTTACGTTTACTTTTTATATAATTTTGTTTTATCCTGTGCGACACAAATGAATACTTGTTCTTAAAAGCAGTCCACATATACACGTATCATGAACTCTCACATAATACGATGTAGCCACCACGGCTAATCAATGTGTTTAGGCTACATTAGAATGACATAGTTGGAGTCATATTGACATGAAAATGAGTTCGGAAAACTTTGAATGCAGAAGAAAACAATAGTTTTCCGCTCTAGTCTGGAACAGACTTTTGCAGTTACCTATGTCGCTCTCGACTGACCTAAGACTAATAGCCATCGGGATAGTTAGTTTACTCGAGATAGATTCCCTACGTTAGCTGATATCAGGCAGGTAGATATCGATCGTCGCAATCCAACAATAACGCTACAAAACAATCTTTTGCAAACATTGTCAACCAAAAAACATAACCAAATTCGTTTACTCCTGTGCTCAAAAAAACCGTTATCAGAACCACAACATTCACGGCTCAATAATTAAAGACGAAAATGCAGAAATTAAGAAATTTTAACGAGGGTTTGGCTAAACCCGTCGTAATGAGGGTAAACATTATTATAGTCGTAAAGTTCGTCAGTACACCTCATAAACTGACGGACATTAAAGTATTATCTCAAAACTGCAAAATCCACGTGTTTCATAGTTTATCTCAAAATAACTGAGTTTAACTTTTATGCTGAGTGGTGCCATTAAAAATGAGATACTTACTTATCGCCACTTTCCTATGCGATGAAAGGTTTATATTTTCCGAGCAACTATCTCTCTCGATGGACTAATAAATAAGATTCGAATTATCTGTGTCGGCAAACCTCATACAACCGTAGACAAACCCAAACACAAAAAAAAGTAAGCAAGTAGAAAAACCCAACTTTTCGCTTAAAGCTCAGTGTACAACTGTACACTGCTGTATCTTCAAAGTAGGTACCTAGTACCGAGTTCACCGAGGGTCGACCACTTTTCAACCTTATTAAATAAGGCATAAGGGTAAAAGTGGCAGACCCTTAGTGAACTTGGTAGTACATAATATGCTCATAGTTTGCAGTTATACAACAGCTCGCCTAACCTAAATCCGTTTCTCGTAACTTAGCATAATAATCCACATAATGATAGGCTTGCCACACAAATTCTAATATACCACAACAGCGACCTGGGCCAGAATACATAACATGGGTTTACTATGGTGAGGCAATGCGTTGTGAAGCTTATGTTATTTCTGACTTTTCTTACTTTTCCTATAAATGCGAAATTGCTTTCACGGAAAAACTATGAACGGATTTTCCGTAGGGTCCACGGAATCTCAGCCATTCATGGTTTTGAATTGTTAAACAATACTTAAATTCTACTATTCCATTATTTCGTGTAAAATATTAGCTACGGTTACCAGCGGTTTAAGGTCGTTTTCCAGCAATTATTGTTATTAGCCAATCTCTTATTTAGGTGAACAAAAAAACAAGGAAGAAGGGGCACCGACGCGAAAACATCAGTCCTCAGTAGGTACATTATTCTAAACAAATGCACATCGAAATTTTTCGTCGGTAATTTAAAAAAATCTGCTGTTTCCTACAAAAGTGAAATACCTACACACACGATCAAAGTGTATGGACCATCGGATTAAAAAAAAAATACCGACGAAAAATTTAGATTTGGGTAGTCCAGGGATGTGGATGCAGATTTTTGACATCCGCGGATGCAGATCTTAATTATTTTTTTTAAGAATCTTCGTTTTGTTGCAGCTATTGCTTATTTTACAATGAGCTTTAACCTGGTAATTTTCATCTTTTTTAAAATAAGTCGAAATTTCAGTTTGTGTGGTGTGGTGACATTGTGTATTCACTTGTCCAATAGACTATTAACTGCAGAAAACTCGCTTAAAACAAACAATACGAGTTTGCCGTGTCTGGCATACCACTGTTAAACCCACGATGGTTTGTGTGGTATGTTTACGTTTTGTTAATGGCTGTAAGTGTGTATTTGAACAAAAAAAGGTAAAAAAAAAAACTCACTAGAATATTAAAAAACTGTAATGTGAATACGATAAACAAAACAATCGCGTCGGATCTTGTCACCAAAATCTTCGCTCTTATTAGTCAATCAGCACGTGCCACGTGGCACGCGCCACTCGCAAGCCCCACCCAATTTTTTCTGGTCACAACCTGCGCTACACCCGAAACCGCATCGATTATTGCGGATGTGGATGTCGAAATCGTTGCAGTTGCTCCGCATTGGCGGATGCGGATGCGAATATCCGCATAGCATCCCTGGGTAGTACGACCATGGTTACGTCGGTGTCCCTTTCTACCCTGTATCTCACTTGGGTGATTGAGTCTTTTTAAACCAAGAGCAAGTTCTACATTGATTTACTTATAACGTCGTTAGTTTAGGTTCATTGTAATCTTGCCATATTGATTTTTTTAAAGCCTTTCTATATGGATTAGACTGCTTGTCTTAGCCATAAAACAAACATAATTTGTATAATTCTCTCCATTTTAATTGTTGATAGAAGGATTTGTATAGCCTAAATTTTTGTTGTAAAAATAATTCATTAAATGAAAAATCAGTAAGTTTATTTTTTACATCATCTAAGATGAAATGAATACAATGTTTTGAATTATAAAATTATAATACAAGTGTTTTCTTGATATGAACATTAATGTATTATATGTTTTTTTAACAAGTTCTTGTTGCATCGCCAAAAGTGGATCTTTTTGATTGTTTTTTTTGACTTATGTTAAAAAAAATCTTAGCATGTTTGCTAGTGTGTATATTTTTTTATTTCCAAGTCAAAAACTTCCATTGTGTCTCAGTTACCATGACACAGACAAAATCATCCACGCCCATGCGCAAAAGGTTATTCAAATAACATTTTGTCATGTAAGATTGAACCTTTGACCATGAGCTCAAAAAGCAGACGTCGAATTGTTTAGACAAGAGTTATATAACTTCGTGTCATAATGCCAAACGACGTATTATGTAAAATAGTAGGCAATATTGAGCAAATTCAAAAATAAAATATTTTAAAGTTAGCCATCTAAAAGTTTATTTATTATTTAATACCTATATTAATGTAATAATCCAAATGACTGATTCGAATGTCGGATGTTATTTGGTTTTCCATCAGGAATTTCTCCGTAGCGCGTCACGGAGTTTGGATTTGTACCCGGTTGATAGCAGTACTAGGTTCGCCGTGTAATACATGGGACTTGAAACATAAGTGGCGAAATAAAATTACACTATTAGGTAAACTTTTGCCTAACGCTTCGGGTATTACAGGCGTGCATAATCAGCCTTGTTCCCACTGCTTGGACACACGACTTCCTCTCTATGAGAGGGAATGGGCTATAATCCACCACGCGGGCCCAGTGCGTGTTGGTAGATGTCACATGTCTTCGAATTTTTGGTTCTATGGTGGGCGGACATGCCGGTTTCCTCACGATGTTTTCCTTCACCGTTTTGAAAGGAGTGATGTTGAAATTAATTACACAAAGTTATGCGCCTGCCTGGGTTCGAACCCACGACTTACTGTTCGCCACCGCTGCTCCCAGGCACAGGCGTGATGTAATATTAATTATAATTATCTCTTTTTTTAATATATTTACTACATTTTTTTTTAAATCAGTTAGAGTACCGTTACGTTAAGATACGCGAAACTACCAACTGCAATCACATTTAATGATTCCGTTAACATTATTTACCTACCACACAAACAAGCAACATGCCTAGTTGATAATGTTACTCAAACACTACAATTACTCGAACACAGTAAAACATAATTGCTTTATGTAACAACACGTAATTTTTTACAATTAAACGCTCTGTTTGAATTAGCCATGTGGCTTGTAGCCTTGTTTAGACTAGTTTGTAACAGGAAGATGTTACTGACATGAAACAGACGAATTAGGAGCAATGCAGTGACTGTTACTAGAATTAGAACATAACATCTCGCCTGCATAATCCCTGAAGGATTAGGCAGAGGTGTACCTAATAGTACACCGAACATTGCGCCAGTTATGTTTAAGTCCCATATAATAAGGGGCGAGCCTATTGCCATCAACCGGGCGCAAATCTAGATTCCGTAGCTGTTACTGAGAAATCCTGATGGAAAAACCCAATATAACTTTGCCCGACCTCCGAATCGAACCCAGGACCTCATTCTCAGCAGTCGCGCTTGCGACCACTGGACCGACGAGGCAATCTGTCGCAACAAATAGGACAGCACCCAAACATAGTTACGCATTACTTTATAGTTAATTTATAGGGACATTAGTGAGAGATGACTCTCCTCTAATTTTGTCTTGTCAACTACGCATTAGGAGTCGGGGTTCGAGCAGTGGTGTGGTAACGTGGCCCTGTGGTATCGGCTCCTAAGTCACCGACTTACGAGTTAGAAGTGTGTGTTCAGATCACGGCAGGCTATTTAACATACTTTGTGTAACTTATTTCATAGTAGCGGACAGTACAAAAAGTACTACTGCTAGGTACATAATAAAAAAGTACAACAGCGCCATCTATGCTAAAGGAAGAACTAACTAAACAATTTAGAATCGTGTTATTAAAAGTTATCCGCGACTTAACACTGACACTGACCGGCAGTAGCCCACCAGACACAATACCCATCTGGTCGGAGGATCATCCCTTTTATATGGAGATGAAGAATTTTAAACCCTGTTCTTCATACTCCTATATCATCACCAGTGCAGTCACCAGTCAGTCAATACGTTGAGGGAAAACATCGTGAGAAAACTCCTGTTCCATGTCTGAACCTGCACTGGACCAACCATGGAAATATAAAAAACAGGAGAAGTGGCAAGGGGGCGTGTCGGTGACGCCGCGACGAGCGCACGATAAGCATGTCATAGGGCAAATGGCCGTCTCCGCGAATTAGTGTGCTTTCGACTGCGATCGTGACAACTGATAAGACTGCCGCCGTGTTGTTCAGTTGTTTCTTGTAAAAATCGAAGCGTGTGTTTGAACTGATTCTTTGATTTATAAAATCACAAAAAAAAATTAAATTAAAAAAAAAGTATTATTAAATATAAATATTATACATATATATTTTGTTATTATTTTTATGATTTATAGTATCACTTACTATATCTAGGTACAAGTATTTTACTATATTTGTCTTTAACATCACAAATCGTAAAATATTTCTTGCTCTTACTATGTTATTTCTGTTTTCAAATATCACAGCGACTGTACAAGTTTTGCAATTAATACATTGCTTCATAACCACTACCAAAGTTTGTCGCTAAGTGACTGGACAAGCAATGTAAAAATCACAAAACGATACTTTTTTAAGCATATGCATCGCGTAGTACGGCCGCTGCTAAGTGTCACCTAACTCGATGCCTTAAGCCCGTTCTCAGCAACACTAAGTGTCTTCTAACTCGATGCCTTAAGCCCGTTCTCACCAACACTAAGTGTCACCTAACTCAATGCCTAAAGCGCGTTTTCACCAACAGTAAGTGTCACCTAACTGAATGCCCAATTCCTGTTTTCACCAACACAAAGTGGCACCTAACTCGATGCCTAGTTCCTGTTTTCACCAGCACTAAGCGACACCTAAGTCAATGCCTAATGCTCGTTTTCACCAAAAGTAAGTGACGCCTAACTGAATGCCTAGTTCTTGTTATCACCAACACAAAGTGGCACCTAACTCGATGCCTTACCTTAACCCCGTTTTCACCACCACTAAGCAACACCTAACTCGTCGCATTAAGCCCGTTTTCACCACCACTAAGTGTCACCTAAGCCTAACGCGATGCCTTAAGCCCGTTCTCACCAACACTAAGTGTCACCTAACTCAATGCCAAAAGCGCGTTTTCACCAACAGTAAGTGTCGCTTAACTGAGTGCCGAATTCCTGTTTTCACTAACACTAAGCGACACCTAACTGAACACCTAGTTCCTGTTATCACCAACACAAAGATACACCTAACTCGATGCCTTAAGCCCGTTCTCACCAACACTAAGTGGTACCTAACTCAATGCTTAAAGCGCGTTTTCACCAACAGTAAGTGACGCTTAACTGAACGCCCAATTCCTGTTTTCACCAACACAAAGTGGCACCTAACTGAACGCCTAGTGCCTGTTTTCACCAACACTAAGTGACACCTAACTCGACGCCTTACCTTAACCCCGTTTTCACCACCACTAAGCGAGACCTAACTCGACGCATTAAGCCCGTTTTCACCACCACTAAGTGTCACCTAACGCGATGCCTTAAGCCTGTTCTCACCAACACTAAGTGTCACCAAACTCAATGTCTAAAGCGCGTTTTCACCAACAGTAAGTGTCGCTTAACTGAGTGCCGAATTTCTGTTTTCACTAACACTAAGCGACACCTAACTGAACGCCTAGTTCCTGTTATCATCAACACAAAGATACACCTAACTCGATGCCTTAAGCCCGTTCTCACCAACACTAAGTGGTACCTAACTCAATGCTTAAAGCGCGTTTTCACCAACAGTAAGTGCCGCTTAACTGAACGCCCAATTCCTGTTTTCACCAACACAAAGTGGCACCTAACTGAACGCCTAGTGCCTGTTTTCACCAACACTAAGTGACACCTAACTCGACGCCTTACCTTAACCCCGTTTTCACCACCACTAAGCGAGACCTAACTCGACGCATTAAGCCCGTTTTCACCACCACTAAGTGTCACCTAAGCCTAACGCGATGCCTTAAGCCCGTTCTCACCAACACTAAGTGTCACCTAACTCAATGCCTAAAGTGCGTTTTCACCAACAGTAAGTGTCGCTTAACTGAGTGCCGAATTTCTGTTTTCACTAACACTAAGCGACACCTAACTGAACGCCTAGTTCCTGTTATCATCAACACAAAGATACACCTAACTCGATGCCTTAAGCCCGTTTTCACCACCACTAAGTGTCACCTAACTCGATGCCTTAAGCACGTTCTCACCAACACTAAGTGTCACCTAACTTGATGCCTGAAGCGCGTTTTCACCAACAGTAAGTGTCACCTAACTGAATGCCTAATTCCCGTTTTCGCCAACACTAAGTGTCACCTAATTCAATGCTTAAAGCCCGTTTTCGCCAAAAGTAAGTGACGCTTAACTGAACGCCCAATTCCTGTTTTCACCAACACAAAGTGGCACCTAACTGAACGCCTAGTGCTTGTTTTCACCAACACTAAGTGATACCTAACTCGACGCCTTAAGCCCGTTTTCACCTACGCAAAGTTACACCTAAACTGTCACCTAACTGAATGCCCAAACCTCGTGCTATTTCCTTACTTTTTTATGTTTTTTTTTTGTATTTTAGCTTAAAATACGTTATAGTAATCGGCATGGTTCAGATAATATAATAGTGACTTTTGCTTATAATAAGTCAACATAATTATTCATGCTTTATTATTTGTTAAGTTTGTTTTCATTTATTTTCATTTTTTCCTAACTAGGGTTTTTTTATAACAAAAATCTATTACCTGCGAAGTAATTGCGTAACACACTTTCAGTAAGAATCGATTTCATTATGTCAGTACAACAACTTTCATTGATTTACATATTACTTAAACACATGAATATTCGATAACTTTTCGATTTATCAATCACTAGCGTGGGTATTCAATTAAATTGCTTTTGCACAGCGACAATGATACCGACCGATGTTTTTGGGTGGGTAAGTTGTAAGGTGCATGGTAAATACACGCTGTGTTTGATGGGATAAGTTTTATAATTGATTGTGTAGTACGTTCTGTTTTAAGAATTGCGGGTATGTTCGCGACTGCGTATCTATTGCTTTTACTGAATTGCATGTGTAGTAGTTGCCGGGTGGTCGGAGAAAACAGAGACAGTAGGTTGCGATACATTTTCGTATAACGGGCATATCTCCTTATTTATTATATCTATGGGACCAACGTAGTCGAATACGGCGCAATCCTTCTCGAGGATACCTTTGCCCCAGCAGTGGGAATGTAGAAATGGGCTGATTATTATGCATTAGAGAGAAGTAATCATGTGAAATAAGCCGGATTCAAGCAAATCCTTCTTTCATTGGATTGAACATATCTGAAAGAAAAACACGATTAAAGACAAACATTACAGATCGAGTCGTCAAAGAACAAGAAGTAAGGTACCTGAGGGTAATAAGGCCTACCTAATTTCGATTCGCTTTATTTATTTATTACTTTAAAATAGCTATTTTTTAAGGTCGGCCAGTATTGCTTCTTATAAATTTAAACAGACTTAGAAATGAAATACATGTGTTTATGCGTCATATTTTATATTACAATTAAAACAAAAATCACGTACAAGGTAGCCTAATAAGGCCCGGGTAGTTTATTAACGCCCTGCCCGTTTTCACGTTTTCGGAAAAATGTAAAACCATTAGAAATGATTCACTAATAATATTTAAACTGTAAGTACTCATCGTTCTTTAGTTGTATTAGGTATTATTATTTCTGTGAGAACAAGATTTTAAGCAAAATCGGTTCCCTTTAATTGAATAGGCTTAATTGCGCGATGCACATAGGCCTTATTAGCCGCAATTTTAATAAGTCTAATAATTAAGAAATTGTTAAGATATAATTTATATACTGAATTGGTGTTAGCTTTCAATTATTATTTTGTACGTTCTCTTTAATAACCAAAACGTTTACACTGTTGTAAGTCCATTATTTTTCATATGGGCGTTATTATACCCCAGGCGTTATTCGCCTCCGGTACCTTATTTAATCTTTATAAAGAATTTTTAACTTATTATAGAGACCACTAGAAAACTAGTCTTGGTACGGAAACTAAATTAACGTTAAAACAAGTTCTTATTGCAAATAAACGAGCTACCCATTAGTCCATATTTGATGGCAGATAAGCTGCATCGATGTCATTGATTGCACTCGCTGACTTGCCCACACTTTCTACTGCGAGCAAGAAGAGATTGGCAACACTGATTTTCCAAACTCCTACTTCAAGTAAAATATTTTATGGAGTGACGCCATAAAGGGCTGTATGGAAGATTGGCCGGAGAAAATCGCTCAGAAGAGTGGAAGGTTATGGAGGAGACTTCTGTCCAACTGTGGGACAAAATAGGTTTTAAAAAATATATTTAGGACCATTCCACTTCTAGCCTGTGGCTTCTCTTAATTCACTAAAAATGTTATGTAACTGTCCACACACAGAAAAGTATGATGAGTTTTTCTTAACTAAAGAAACAAAACACTCTTGTTGTGAAAAAAGATAGGTACAAATACGCGCCACGATAGATGATCATGAGACTTGACACAACACGTAGTTTGACTTGCGCAGTAGACCATTTTAAGGACTCTTTAGCGGTAAGAGGTTTACTGCGCAAGTCAAACCACATGTTGTGTCAAGTCTCATCTTTCGTGGCGTGTATTATACCTACAACTTGTTAATTTCGAGATTTTGGAGATATGTTTTTGGCTCCGTATTCACTAATACAATTAATAAAATAAATTATTGAGTATTGGGTAAGTAGGATCTGAAATCGCCAGCCATTCATAATTGCTTGCTAACCGCCGCCGCCGTTCCTACGTTCTCTCACTCACACAAACGTTTAATAATCTCTAGCTTTTCGCCATACTCGATTCGCTCATTTCAATTTCCTTATAGTCGCCACGCCACTTATTCTAACGAGAAAACGATAAATGGACCAAACTTGAGATTAGTCTGCAAGTTGCCACCACGACACCCGACGATACCACTCAAGTGCTGCAAACACTTAATTTATCTGATGATACTTTACGGGTGGGTGGCGGGAGCTGCCGTTGAAACGTATTATTGGGTTAGGTTGGTATTTATTAAGCCCGTTTATGGACTCTTTAGCTTTGTCTGGGAATTATTAGATTGGGATACGAGATTCAATAGGTTGGTACGATCATTCTTTCATAGAAACACCTAAATAATTCAAAATTTCGTATTCTGTCGACGTGTATAACGGGTAAGTGGTAAGGTAAACCTCAATCGATTATTCGATTACCAATATTACTATTTACCAATTATTATTATGTATAGTAGGTAACATAGTAACATAACATGTTTTATGTCATTTCATGTAATTCCAATTACATTTTCGCACTAGCCTATAAGACATTCCGTTCAGAGTATGTGCACAATACTTACGTCATTGGATGGACCTAAATGGATGCTCAACAAAACCACCCAATTTTCAAAGTTCGACTTAGCGCCGACAATTCAAATTCCAACAGGGCGCTTCCAATGTGTTAGTAAACAACGTCTTTACCTCGTTATTTGGTACACCATAATCTATACACACAAGATATCACGGTATCTAAGTCCCCTTCCTGATGGCCGACATCATCATTCTTTGAGCGAGGATATAGTACACTTGCGACGCGTCCGATAAGAGATCGTATAAATAAATATGCGATCAGAGGTATATCGGCACTCTTGATAACGTTGGAACACTTTTGCGAAAAGTGTCAAAGTCCCTTTGGCTTCACAGAATAATTGATTCTTCAGTAGGATATACATAGATTGTTAGGTACCCCCCACCAATTATGTTCCATAGTTTGTCTGACTTCAAGTTTTTTGAGGAACTCGTGCGTAAATGCTGCTCGGGTGGATCTTTAGATTTAGCCGTGCTTGCCTAGGTTGGTCTGTGGATGGGTGACCACCCATTACATAACGAGATTCCTCCGTGCCTCGGAAAGCACATTGAAAGCCGTTGGTACCAGCTGTCATTTGTAGATCTTTGACAATCGTTACAGGTAGTCAGTGCCCCTAAAGTCTGACAACCAGTCTTACCAAGGGGCATCGTATTACCCAGTACTAACTTGGTTGTGGAGTTCAGATAGGCAGTCGCTCCATGTAACCCAACCCCAAGATAGTCCGGAAAAGGCTAGGCAGATGATGTTCTGCTTAGCCTTCTCGCAACGGCTAGGTCAGCTCTGTCTTCAACCTCTTGTAAACACGCTCAGGGGTTGACTTTTGAAACTTGATCTTTTCTTAATACACCTCTAAATCGAAGGACACTTTTATCTTCCAAATAAGCTTTTAAGTAAGTCCAGATTGATTTAGATTGAACCTGACCCAGTCACGAAACTGATCTACCTGTACCATCCGTTTCTCTGGGCATCTCTACAACTTCAGAAGAATATATTTTCCATACATGGGTCTATCTTGAATTGCAAAGGCTTTGCGTCGTCAGTAAGTCTGTCGCGGAACTCTCGGAATAGATCAAAGCACCTATTTGTACAGCTCAGTGACATTGAAACACCTACATTTATATGTCACGGTTAATTTAACACATTGCCGCTTCACCAGTGAGTGGTCTCAATAGGCTCTCCCTCGATGCTGGCCTACAAATCATAAATAAAATGCTCGGCCTGGCCTTCGGGCAAGCTGGTCAGCCGTGGATCATGATTGTCTTACTTATATCATTGCATATAAATTAACGTTACATTATGCTAAAGTGTAGTTAATTAAAAAGACATAAAAGCTGCGTCAATAAGCGATATTGGTCATATTGAATTTTGCATTGTGTATTGTTGCCAAAACAATTACATTTATTGCAACGCGTAACACTTCTTCAAGATACGTTAAGCCGTTGGTCCCGGCTGTTTTGTACATCTTTGACAGTCGTTACAGGTAGTACGAGTAAGTGGCTCGAAAGTCTAACCACCGGGTTGTGCCTCCACAACCCAGTGAAATACTAGTATTCACCTGCAATCGGTTAGACTGGAAGCCAACCCCAAAATAGTTGGGAAAAGGCTCGGCAGATGATGACGATGATAAAGATATAAGTTTTGAAACTGACTGGTCAGCACTAACATTATCATTAACACTAAAACCGGGATATTTACCAAGTTAACATGGTAAATATCTCGTTTTTACATCTACTAGACCTCTTTTATTTGAAGACCCAAAGGAGGTGAGGTATCAACTGGAATTGATTTCTACTCAATGTGAAAAATAATCTTAATATTAATGTCAAGTTATTTAAGAAGATGCAAATGTATACAAAGCATTTGCATACTCGAAGGCACCCTCTCAGTTCGACAAAAAGGCACACATAATGTGTTAGTGACCTTTAAATATTTGCCATTTAACATAAAAGAAGACCTTATTTGCTAAAACCAACAGCCAACCCTTTGCCGAATGTTGGTCGCCATTCACCACGTCCAATTATAAGTTGGTGATCTTTGGCCAAATGAATTTGAATGAGATTGAATGATCGTCTTGGAAACTTTCCACGTGGACCTTGTAATGACACGAATAACAACAGCTGCACCGCATCTAGCATTTACCAGAGATTTGGAGCAATCTGGAAGTGTTAGTGAAGGGCTTGAGTAGTTGAGTACAATTGGTTGGCAAGGCCTTGGGTATTATATTGCGAAGATGATTTTCGAGATCGAGATTATGCAATTCAAACAACAGACACACCTTTTTTACACAATCTATACATATATAGTACACAAATTATAAAATACAAATTATATATGTATACAAATAAATAAAATTGAACTGTCTGTTTATAATATCAAAATAACAGCGATTTACTAAAAGCATATAAAAATATATACGGCACTTATAACAAAAACTCATTTTTTCAGTTTTAGTCTATTTGTTCCGGCTAATCTCCGAAACGGCTGGACCGATATTGACGGGACGTTACTGGCAGATAGCTAATGTTAGAAGGTCTAACATAGGCTACTTTTATTTTAGAAAAATAATTAGGGATCCGTGCAAAAAAAATTAAACCCTTGAAATTGTTAATTAAATCTGATTAAAAAAAGGGTAATATTTTTTATAATAATTTCATGCGAACAAATATCTATAATTTATTGACTGCCTCGTTGGTCTAGTGGTCGCAACCGTGATTGCCTGAGCAAGTTGGCAAGGTGTTAAATGGGCTTTTCTATTAGGAATTCCTCAGTAGCAGCCACGGAGTCTGGATCTATGCCCGGTTGATGGCAATAGACTCGAACCTTATTACATGGGATTAAATCACAAAAGGCGACATGTGGGTGTACTATACCTCTGCCTATCCCTTTGGGGATTATAGGCATGATCTTACCTATACATAATAAATAATAGCCAATGCTCTGTTCTGGTATATAAACTACTAGCGACCCGCCCCGGCTTCGCACGGGTGCAATGTTTTATATATAAACCTTCCTGTTGAATCACTCTATCTAAAAAACTGCATAAAAATCCGATGCGTAGTTTTAATACGTATACGCATACGTAGGGCAGCGGACAGCGACTTTGTTTTATACTATGTAATGTAGTGATACTACTGTAGTTTCATTCAAATCCGTTCATTATTTTTACGTCGAAGAGTAACATCAAACAAGCTTATCCTCACAAACATTCGAATTTATATTAGTATAGTAAGTAATATAGTAGTAAAATGACTTTAAAAGAACACCCCCACCCCTTCTCATCACAAGATGATTTCCATCAGCCATAGGCACAGGTTTCTATGGACAATGGCAACAAACTGTTTGATATTTAGTTGCCAAGCCAACACTAATGAACAAGATAATATATTTTAAACACCGACAGATACATAAATACTCTTGTCCGGCTGTATTTTGCTGACTGAGCATTTGCTGTTGCTGCATTTTCTGGCAAATCATGTGCTTGCGGTTTGTTGACACAGCATCTGCAGTGTTTTTCTGGCACAACATTTACTGCTTGGCAACCGCCACAGTACCTGGTAGTTTAATGTCCTAAATTCGCCGTATGATTGTCTTGTTAAAAGAATTATTATTGTTCTTGCAGTGTTTTAGGAAACTTTGAAGTATGATAATTAAGTGTGTAAGAGCGGTTTCGCACAACGTCCGATCCGAACCCGTGAAAATACAGACCGGAGTAGTCGTAGAACTATTTCTATGGCAGTTTCAGATTTCTATTCGTATTTGTATTTTCACGGGTACGGATTGGACTCGGATCAGACGTGGTGCGAACCTGCTCTAAGAGTCCTAACATGACCCGTTTCGGGAGTTTTGTATGAATGAAAGATGTCTTCAAATTACAACTAGTAGAACACAGACTTCTATTCAGTTCCCTTGAGGCCAATAACTCCAAAAACCCCCACGGAAAAAAATTCAAGCATACCTATCCACCAATTTTTTTAAATGTTCTAATCATATTTGAGTATTGGCACGGTAAGATATTGGCATGGCTTCAGAAACAATGACGTGACGGGGTCAATGCTCCTCTATACGTAGTTCGTACATAATACGATATTTTTTATTAGAGGTAGATTACTAGTGGTATACAACTGGGGTTACCATTTCGTTTGTCAAGTTCTGATAAAAAGCCGGATGGTAACCGTGATACAAGCATATTGTTGCGTGTTTAGGCAAAATCATAGTCCCATGAATTTCATAGAACCTTGAAGCTAAACATCTACAATCAACTACAAATAATGACAACATTGTCTGCTTACTGAAACCTTGTATACAGGATGACAAACATAATTGGTACCTAGAACCTACCAATCATTGATCAAATTATGCACCTAAGGCTTAAATCATCACCATTGTTTTTCTTGGAAAATAGCTACATAATATACCTTTTAGGAGAATTTACTTATTTAAGGCATAGTACAATATAAATGAGACAGTCATCAAGGTGGTAGAGCTGACAATGTTTTTTTTTTAAAAAAAAAAAAACAATATGGCTGCTTTAGTTCCGTATTTGTACACTCCACGCGCCAAAAGATCCCTGTAGCCTGATCATTCTGTAAATTGATTTTTAGATTATTGTTTTTCTCATGAGTCTTTTTTTTACTATTCTGAAAAAGCACCAAAACAGAGGTCCCTAGAGAGGAGGGCAGAGGTATCTTTTAAAGTCCGGACATATACTTGATCAAGCCTTTTTTTTTCTTTTTCGGATGTGAAATCATCTAATAACGTCCCGCTCTGGGCTGAGCAGGACTTAATAGAACCATTCAAATTAGTGTATGGGATGCTCTTAAAGAACCTCAGAGATTTGAGTGGAACTGTCCAGTCAGTGCACGCAATTGATAGTACTTAATCGTGCAGGTAGATCAAACTGTCGATTAAGCTAGAGTGCAAAGAAAGTATTTAGTATCGTCACACAATCCGATGTTATCTAATACTTTCGCTGTAATTGATCATCATTATATCACACTTACTCCGAAGTTACGTTACTTGTCCGTAGCTGTCAACACGACACGAACATCTCAATAACTAGCGAAATTGCAGACGGAGCACTTTCTAGGAGCATCTTAGTACTTACTTACGTAGGTCTCAGCGAGTACCTACATTACTTTCACTTGGACTTTCGAACTCGGACTGTCCCTGTCCTCATTTAGGCACTGATATCCAACTATTTCTAAACGAAGTAAGAGTACATCTGTAGAATTTATGATATAACCATAAACGAGCAGGACTTGGACCCGTTTGGACATTCAGCGAACCGTGTTATCTTCTTTGACCACAGAGAACGCACACGTTCTCATCACGTTCGATAAAGTAGCCATTTTAGGCCCCCAGGAAACACATTTCCTGGGGGCCTAAAATGGCTACTTTATCAGAATCATAATACGAATCACGTTAAAAAATTAACTCTTAAAATGGACTTTGTGGTTACCATAAAGACCATTTTAAGAATTTTAAATTTTTAACGTGATTCATATTATGATTCTGATAAAGCTTCCATTTTAGGCCCCCTTCTCACATTATGTCAATTGTATTCCTGAGTGTGGTTGACATCTGCCATAGTCAAAATTTAGGTTGGAGTAACGGCCACCATGGCTCACGTACAATGGTCCAATTTAGGGACTAAGTGCGGAAACCAAACCCTTAACATAGAACATAGTCAAAATTTCGATTCACGCTAGCACATAATCTTCTGCGTTTCGTCGGCCCAAAATTATTAAAAAAATTGTTGACCCAAAAGTTCGTCGTCGGTGGCAGTGTAGAGGTTTGACTGCATCTTTTTAGCCACTGAGTGCAGGATAAAAGGAGAAGCACAGGAATGGGACAAAAATACTCTTGTCTAAATATATTTTTGTTTAACAGTAGGTATTTAGACCATTATCGACTATTTTAATCCCATTCATGCTGGCAAAGTCGTTCGCACGAAAATAGAGCGTCAATAAAACTATTTTAGTTTGTTTATTTATTCGCTTTTTATAAGTATTACTACGTTTAGTCTCCTTGAGGCGAGCAATAAATTTCACGTGGACATTAAAAATAAAAAATAAAACTAATAAAACTGGATTCTCGTTGCGTGTGTGTAAATTCTATTGCTGTTGAAGAATTTTTATTTGCAGGTGATAGAACTTTATATGGTCAATTTACTTAGGTGTTAATTGACTAATTTACATCGAAATAGTGACTATAATTATAGGATTACTAGCTGTTGCCCGGGACCTTCGTCCGCCTAGCGGTGTGAAATATACTTTACGAACTATTCTCATACCTACCAAATATAAATAAAAAATCCGACAAGCCGTTTCGGAGGAGTGCGACCACTAACACCGTGACACGACATTTTTATAAAAAAGCGTATTGGCTAAGGCTCCTTTATCTGGTTCCACTGCCGTCTATCGTTCGCTACTCTTCTCCAGTTAGGTCCCGCTGTAAGTTAAATCTCATCTTCCCATCTTCTAAGTTCTTTTTCCCCTTTTCCGTCCCTCAGGTAACAATTTGTCATTGTTTTGCTCCATTTTTCTTGCTTGTGCCTCATGATATATATCGGACCAGCCGTGCTGGGAATCGATTTACAAATATAAAAAAGAGATCTCTTTATCGCTAGGTATTCCGATGAAATCGAGTCGAATTGAGTGCGTCTGCGGATTCTCATCCCAAACCAAGGCCCACCTCCTGAACTGCTCTTTGTGCATCTCCACCTGCACTTTAAGGGACCTGTCCGAAGCCACTTTCAAATCCCAACGCCGAATGTGGCCGAGTTCTCGTCGAAACAAATTTAATTTAATAACTATGGGAATCATCGACACGAAGAAGAGGAATATCCATCGCGTTTTCAGATTTTCGCTAGCTATTTTGATTTAACCCAAAGAATCTCTTTAACTTTTTGTGCTACCGTACCGTATACAACAAGTATTGATTACAATCGATACTTCCTTGATGTTATCGCATGATGTTGACGACAATAAGGACTCAAGTGAAAGTCGTATTAAAAAACCGTACCAGCTTGTTACGTGCTTGGATGTGGATACCGGTAACTCAATAATCCCACGCATTAAAGTCGGTTTTGGGATTGTTCAAAAATATTTTACAAAGAATGCACTATTAATACCACTTTCACGGTTTCACTTCATTATTTTGGTAACTCTTAATTCTAAAGAATAACTGCTGCTTATATTGCATAGGCATCTTGCCCGCGGCTTCGCTCGCGTTTGGTCGGAAATTATCTCACGGGCACGTTGTAAATATAGCCTATAGCACACGGGGATAATGTAGCTTCCTATTAGTGAAAGAATTTTCAAAATCGGTTTAGTAGATCCGGAGATTACCCCCTACATACAAACTTACAAACAAATTTTACCGGTTTAAAATATTAGTAAGTACCTAATAGATTCTACCTAAGTACAGACGCCAGCACATCAAGCTATCCGAAACTGTAAAATTTTCCCAGTCAACCTTAAAACAATGCTTTAGCGATAAAGTAGAAATTTGACTGTAAATAACTCAAAAATAGTAGTACCTATAACAATTTGTGTCAGCCAAAGTCAAAACGTTTATGGCTAACTAAGTGTACAATGTTGGTTTTATGTTATGCAGCTAAGAAATGTAGGCGAATCTAACAACGAAGTTGATTACAATTCACCCACCACAAAATGAAAGCTTGCACAGAACTTGTAATTCTAGGCAAGCTCACACACACCACTTCTTTCGAACCACATTATAGATTAGAATATTCTTTATTGTACACACGGCTACACATCAAGCTATTCATTTCCAGTATAAACTGACCTCGCATTGTACGGAAAGCCAGATGCGAATGCGAGATCAGCATAAACTGGAAATGTGTCGCTTGATGTGTAGCCGTGTGTTCATACACCATACAAGTAACATTCATAAAATAAATCATTTCACATACGGTGGTCTTATCGCTAAAAGCAGTATTTTGAAGACAACCTTCGGATGCAGGAAGAGGGAGATACATTTTTTTTAATTTATAATATCACTGGCAGGCACAGTATCGCAGCCACAAAGCGGGAACATGTTACAGAAACGGTTCTAGAATGCGTGAAGTGACAGTACCTAGATCTACTATTTACTGAACCGGTACTGACGGTATATGGGAAGTCTCAGTCAATAGGAACTTAACTTCCACTAAGTTTCCGCAGTTACATGTAGTACGTATACTTATCTACTGTCGTTTTCATCGCTCGCGTGCCTCCAAGCCATAATGCGATGAATCCAATAACTTAAAGCGGCGGTAAAACGAACTACCCCATTCATCGAAACCAATTCAGTCCGATGCATTCACTTGCACGAAGGGGACGTGTCCTGATTGTCATTTTTCTTGAAGTATTATGTTTATCTACAGTGTCAGACACTTCATAAAGTTTTGGATGTTTTAAAAAAAAAATAAAGTGGGTCGATTTCCTTCCAAAGTGTAGTCTTCGTTTTACAAGTAGGATACATTTTGATGATTTTTATTGCCTTGATATCAGAATTGAAACTTGTAGGTACTTATAAGAAAGGGTTGTTCATTAGCACTTGATTAACTAATAAACAATAGTTAATCATTACCTAGGTATGTCAGTTTGTGTGTGCTTTTGACATAATTGTTAATGAGACTCCCATAACTTAGTATAATAAATTGAAGTTCACTACATTGTAAAATAGAACATTGAAAGTCTACTCAAGTCCGGTTTTCCAATTTAGGATATCTCAACGTAAAAAAATATCAACGGTATTCGGGTGTGAATTAAATTGATTTCAGAATGACTAAAAATAGCTCAAGTTGTGTATCGCAGACCAAAATTATCTTTCAACTTCAATAAGTATCTAGATACCCCTACTTATTTAAGTTTTACTAAAAGCGTATTTCTTTGCACGTAAGGAAACTATATCGCGAATACAGACTACATGTTACGATAAACAAACAAAAATATACCTACATAAAATACAGGGTGTTTACAAATAACAACATTGTATAAATTAAAAAATCAGTGGGTTCAAGGATCAGTAATCGGGGCTGAAGAGATAGCAAATGACCCCCTTCTTTCAGCCCGTTCAATTTGGCAAGCGATGCACCAAACATTCTGTATATGTATAGGTACCAATGGTGTATGTATATGTATAGGTACCAATGGTGTAATAGACGACCTCTGACAGTTAGTTATTGAATTAAGTCAAATGAGATGTAATTGGTCAATTACAGGTTTGGGGACGCACTAATAAGTAGGTTATACACCCGACAATTGGAGTGTGGCCCTAATTTAACACACAATTTGCTATTGCATTATTGATTTATTTCATCGAGGGAATGGGTTTAATTCTTTGCCCATTTAAATTAAGATGGAAGCGCCACGGTAGCCCAAGAGATTCAAATTTTCTTACGTTTTTTGCAATTTGATGGTCGTTATCAAGCTGTATGTTAAACAAAATAACAGTAACACGTAGGTACGGTCGTACAAGCTATTTGGTATACACGCGGAAATTTTCACAATCCAATGCCGAAGCGTATACTTTTCCAAATTTTATTTAATAAAGCTTTTTTCACTACATACGCTAAAATAAAATTGCAAACAATATTTTCAGTGTACTAGGATTGTGAATATTTCTGCGTGTATACCAAATAGCTTGTTCGACTGTACATGTATTTCAGAATGATAATAAATAAAATCATCAATACAGCCCTCTAAGTTCAATCAATTCCTGCCTGCAAAAACTGTAAGAAAATTTAAATTTTGAGGGGGCTATCCTTTTTTTTTTTTTTTCTTTTTACCGATGGGAAATCATCAAATAACCCCTCCCGCTCTGGGCTGAGCAGGAGGGAGTGTCAGACTTTTACTGACTAAAACCCATCCATGTTCCTTCCTTTGCCCTTTGTGTTCCAGGGCCGCGGTATCTCTTTCGAACAGTCCCGCAACCCTGGCAGGCGTCGGTCCTTACGGACCCCTCCCTGTTTGCTGACTCTCCTTGAGGCGCGCGTGGAACACGAACGCGCCGTCGACACGGCCTGTCGTCATAAGACGGACGGACGGCGAGCTAGCCCATAGCTCACCGTCCACAGGCCCGCGCCTACGGTGGCCCCCGTCGCCCGGTGCGTCTCCCGCGACGGCTGGGACGTGAGGTTCTCTCCCTCTCACGTTCCGCCACCTCCTTCGCTAGCATGACTGCTTCGCAGAAGGAGGTGACGGCGTCCCATTCCGTCTCGCTCCGGACCATGGATTGAACCAAGGCCGGAAGCGAGAGGTCGCCGCCGCCGATCGCCGCTACGAGGACACGGCGGTGCTCCGCCCATGCGGGGCAGATCTCCACCGTGTGCTCCACCGTGTCCTCCGGTCGATCCTCACAATGGTAGCACCCGGGAGGGGGCTATCCTGGCGGTTCTAAAAATAGATAAAAAAAAAAAAAAAAGACGTGGTTTCGTAAAATCATCGTTCTGTACATAAAGAAGTACGGAACGATGGATTTTATTATCATTTTTTTTTAGTTTCGTACCATCGTGCCTGTTTCCGAGAGTGGCACATTTCGTCAATTCTATGTAGTTAGTGTGTGACATTTCTTTGCTACCTTCAACTAAGTGTATACCATTCCTAAAATTCTATCATGTCCCTCTTTACGACTCATAAAACATGGTTCTATGAGTCCAATTATAGAATAGGAAATATTATTTTACTGCTACTTTCATCCTGCTTCGAATGAAAGTTACATTTTAATGGTTTCCTCATCTTTGATGGAGCAGAAAGGCAATACGAATGAAATAGTAGTTATAGTTCCGTTTCAGAATAAGATTTCTATGAATTAAGAAAGTATGAGAATGTTTTCTACAATTTTACCGAGGGGGAATTTATCTTCAATTTCTGTAAGTCCGTTTCAAGGCATACACCGAATCTTAACACTGCCAACCCGTCATACTTTTCATACAAATGCTCGTACGTGATTATGCAGTTGTCACACATCTATCTTTGATTTTTTTGAACTAATAGGTATTTTGTGCACTATATCTAGTTTCTATGGTAGCAAAAAATAAAGAAATGTAGAAACAAATTCAGTATAAGCCTCCAAAAATTGCTGTTTTATAAAAATTTTAACTGAACTTTGGCTGTTCATAATGTACTCATAAACTGTAAAAGTAAAGAAAACATCTCGATAGAAACCTTGCACATATAATGGAGATTCTTAATGACAAAACTTTATTTCACACACTTGTAAGACTTATTAAAAACACGTATTTACTGGAACAAGTTTAAGAAATTTTCTAACACTATTTTTCGTTCAATGTCATCGCGTTAGGCGGTATGCACCTGCACGGGAGACGAGATGTGCGGGGTTGGGGCGGGGTGAGACGGGGGAATTGAAAGAAAATCGCCGCTGAGGCTCTGGATGAAACAACAAACTTTTCGACCATGCTCGCGTTGACGATAGACGGACCGGGAAGGGCCCTCTATAATAATTTAACTAGGTTCACTATTTTAGACTAGCAGTGAAATCGGTACCGGTGTCCATAGACGGGACACTGACAATTTCTTAGTTCAGTACATCTGTCAGTGTCCGCTGCCCGGTATACATATGATAGGGCAGCCGGTCCGAAAAAGTCCTGTACCAATTTGACCTAACATTTATTAAAGAAGGTATCACTTAGATTAACCCTACGGTACTTATTTTAAGGCTCCATCAAAGCGAGCATATTGTGAATGATGAAGCATATCTCTGACTTTTGACCAACATTCTGAAAATATTGCGAAATATATGCATAGGACTGCCTCATTGGTCTAGTCTAGTGTTCGTAAGCGCGACTGCAGAGCATGAGGTCCTGGGCTCGATTCCCAGGACAAAAGTGGCAAAGTGTTATGTATTGGGTTTTTCCATCTGGAATTTGCCCGGTTGATGGCAATAGGCTCGCCCCCTATTACATGGGACGTAAAAACATAACTGGCGGAATGGAGGGTACTATTTTAGGTACACCTCTGCCTAACCCGGGATTAATTACAGGCGTAATGTTATGTTATTGCCTAAGTGACGCGACATAAAATAACATAAACATAACTAAAAACAAACATTTCTTTATTTCTGGTTCGAATCGTGACGATCTAATGCCGAGTGCCGTCGCATGTCAATTGACGTTGCATGTCATTACTGTCGTGTAATTCAGCCTGAAAATAGACACTTATCATGAAAACAACTTCAGTTATTTATTGGCGATGTGGGTATTTAAATAATGTTGTATATGCACGCATATACTCGCTGCATGCATACAAAATGTAATTCTACGATCAGGGGGCCTAAAATGGAAGCTTTGCAGAATCATAATATGAACCACGTTAAAAAATTAAGATTCTTAAAATGGTCTTTATGGATATGACCACAAAGTCCACTTTAAGAGTTTTAAATTTTTAACGTGATTCGTATTACGATTCTGATAAAGTGGCCATTTTAGACCCCCAGTAATATGGATAATAAATTGGTAGTTGGCAGTGAAAAATGTTAAAAAAAATGCCGAGTGCCGTCGCATGTCAATTGACGTTGCATGTCATTACTGTCGTGTAATTCAGCCTGAAAATAGACACTTATCATGAAAACAACTTCAGTTATTTATTGGCGATGTGGGTATTTAAATAATGTTGTATATGCACGCATATACTCGCTGCATGCATACAAAATGTAATTCTACGATCAGGGGGCCTAAAATGGAAGCTTTGCAGAATCATAATATGAACCACGTTAAAAAATTAAGATTCTTAAAATGGTCTTTATGGATATGACCACAAAGTCCACTTTAAGAGTTTTAAATTTTTAACGTGATTCGTATTACGATTCTGATAAAGTGGCCATTTTAGACCCCCAGTAATATGGATAATAAATTGGTAGTTGGCAGTGAAAAATGTTAAAAAAAATAAAAAAAATTCCTGCTAAAATGACAAGTTTGATTATTGATTTACAGATTGTTTCATTTCTGCCTTTTAAGTATTTTTGGGGTAGAGGTCTTTGGTCTAAAGAAATTGATAGGTTTAGGTACACAAAAGTATTTTTTTTGCTTTAAATGAAAAGGCGTTTTCTATATTTTTACTTTAGAACACCTATCTTCGTAAGGATACGTCGGGGACTTTATTACACAATATCTTTACTATTCATTGATTACAATGTGATGTGTTATTCTGATGTTCAAGCTAGGTATATAAAGTCCTATTAAAATAGGTGGACAAATTTTAACACAGCGTCCGGTACGTCTAACCAATGATATATAAGGAAAAAAAACACTGATTAAAGTGATTTTATTTTGACTTAAAATAATAAATTGCCGGCGGCATTCTAGAATAAACACATCCATTAGATCAAAATAAAATCACTTTAATCAGTGTTTTTTTGCTTGGATATCTTTGGTTAGACGTACTGAACGCTGTGTTAAAATTTGTCCACCTAGTATTTTAATGGGACCTTATATATATATTACTGTAAAGTTTCATGAAAATCTGTTACCTAGTTTTGGCGTGAAACAGTAAGTAACACCCATCCGCACATTCTCTCATTTCGCGTAGTAGATAGTAGTATTTTTATTTATTTTTCCCTTCATACACTTGTGAATAGACTTAATTATGTACTATTTCTGTTTAACGCCTACCCAGACATTGCTGAATATTTTGCATAAAGTGACTGCCATATTATTATGAGTTATGACCTCCCCAGACAACCCGATAATGTCCCAATTCCCAAAGCAATTCGAACTAAAATGATACCTAGATAGATACCTAAAATTCTCAACAAAAAGTCGAAAATTAGGCAATTATTAGTCGATCACTTTTAACGGGTGTGTTTAAAAATACACGATTACGTCGATTTTGAACCTTATTACTTTAGGCATAAGGGTGAAAAGTGTCAGAACCTCAGTGAACTCGGTAGTACCTATGAGTAATTACTAATCCCATCGGGGACCTCATTATGAGTGTCCTCAAAATGAAGTTGTCTCAAAGGAATCAACTTAATTAAATAATTAATTCAAACAAACCTACAAAACAAGGAAAATATTCGTTTAATTATTCAAAACACATTTGATAATAGATGATAAATTATAAACAACAACCATTATGATTAACAACTGCCACACCACACCGTGACGATGTAAACGTTAAATCATTAATTAGCAAAGTTTAGCTACATGTTAACACAGTGACATTTGAATTAGTTACAGTTTCAAGTTTTTCAAGTACCTACTTGAAAAGCATGGGTAAATCTATACAAATAAATAAAATTGAAGAGTTTGTTTGTCATATCAAAATAAAAGCTTTCTACTGAATGCATAAGAAAGTACTAGCGGTACTTATATCAAAAACACTTTTTTTTAACCGTCTGCGGCTGACGCGGTAGTCCCACAGACACCGCGAAATACAAAATCACGTTTTTTACCGACATTTTTCAAATATGAGCGCCACCGCTGCGAGTACCTTACCGTAGAGTGCTCGCGCGTCGGTCAGTGTGCGGCGGGGGGTCGCAGTGAGCGCACGCGTGCGTAGCGGAGGGAAGGTGTCCACAAGACTACCACGTCAGCGTTAAGGTAAGCGTCCACGAGATTACCACCTCAGTCAAATGGTTATATCTTCATAGTGTTTCCTAAACAACCATGTCAGTCAATAAGTTTAAATGATTTATTATTTCATGTTATTTTCCAATTTTCATAAACTATTATATCTATACTTATACTACTTACAATTAGGATAGATTTGTACTTTTGTTTGTAATCAATTAACTTGAATAGTAAGCCGATTTTTTTTTATTCTTTCCCTAATAGAATTGTATACCTACATATTATCTCTGAGTAATACAGGCTACAGAAAACAATATCTATACAGCACACACGGGTTAAGTCGTGCTGGAAAACTAACAGTACTTAACTTGTTTTTAGATGGATATCTCAAGTAACACCCCTAAACCAAGAACTTCTGCTCGTAAGAGAACATCGGCTGGAACTTTTGTAAGTCATGAAGAGGAAATATTAAACTGGCAAAAAATTATGTTATATTTGTCCAAATAAAATAAAAAGACAAACTAAATACCGTTGCTGTGATTGTTCGAAGCCAATTTGCCTTCAGTGCTCTAAGCCACTGTGTGATAATTGTCAAACAAAGCTGTGATTTTGAAACTCTATAGTTTTTAAGTTGACCAACGAATGTATCTCATTTTTCCTAGACTGATTAATGTTATTGTGAACTTTTAAAATGTATACTGTGAAATTTGAAAAAGTTGATTTTGTTATTTTTTTTATGTCATAAATGTTTAAGGAGAAATTTATAGACTGATTTGTGTTAAGTAAATAAACCTTGTTTAATTTTGAAAATACATATTGTTTTTCTTTATTTCAAGTAAATATAACTTATAAAATAGGCAAGAAATCTAATAAATATGAATAAATTAGCTGCATACTTTAATTCTACAAAAATATTTGCTGTTGAAATGGTGTCTCGTATACTACCACCTCAGTTGAATTGTAAAAATTTAACCACGTCAGTTGCAGAGGGTTAATTTTGTCTCTCTGTTTGTTCCGGTTAATCTGCGAAACGGCTTGACTGATTTTGACGGGACTTTTACTGTTAGAAAAATAATTAAAGCTCCGTGCAAAAAAATTTAAAACCCTTGAAATTGTTAACAAAGTAAGTACAATTCACATTAGGAAGTATTTTTTTTTTAATAATAATTTCACGCGAACGAAGGTCGCGGGCAACAGCTAGTAAATAGTAAAAAAATATTAGTATATACGCAAACGGTCAAGTGACTATGAATGGAAAGCCGCTCAATTTTTACCTACATAAATACATTTGTATTAAAGGTGTAACAAGACTCTCAACGAAGCCGTAAGGCACTTGTTCTCCCCGTTATTGCGATCATTTTTTTGTTCTAGATCATACCTGGGAACCTTCTAGTTACGGAGTTATTGGGGGCAACGTTTCAACTTTTTCACATTGTATTTTTTTAAATACATATTTTAATGGAAGATTTTAACTTTAAACACCTCCACGACCCCCTTAATATTCAATCCATCTATCAGCACAATGTTTTGAGTACGTTACATTGAGTCCTACCGTAAAACGTGATTTTTCACCCCCAAAAAAAAGTTGTTTCCCAGCAATCATTTTTGCGTAAAGTTACTTAGTTTGATGTACACAATGCTTGGTTGACGGCTTCGTTAAGGGTCTTGCTACACCCTGTATACATAAATTCACGCCTTTTTCTATGGAGGAAGCTGGTAGGCAGAACCCACAGATCGCCACCTGCTACGATCGTTTCATACTCCTTGCACCTCGTCCAGGTTCATACTTCTGTTCATACACGCACGCCGGTTGCGAGTACCAAGTACTAATCCTCAGCGTTAAGGATTACATTCTTAGGTCATGAGTATACGACCCATGTTCTTTGTCACTAACACTAGGCCATGAATGCCTAAGTATGATCGCTCTGTTCAAATTTCAACTCTCGAAGCTACATGAGCAGTGCTGAAAATGAATCATTATACTTTTATTTAGACAGACGATAAGTAACACTAGTCGTAAGGACTATACCCACCTTTTTTTTTTTTTTTACCGATGGGAAATCATCAAATAACCCCTCCCGCTCTGGGCTGAGCATGAGGGAGTGTCAGACTTTTACTGACTAAAACTCATCCATGACTTTTACTGACTAAAACCCATCATGCGTCAGCGTAGCAAACTACGCTGACGCCGTCAGGGAGGTCGGCGCGCAGCACCCAGTCGTAACCGATGTTCCACAAGGGCGGCCCTAGAACCGATCCTTGCGGAACACCGCACGACATCTCTCGCCGGTTCCACTCTCCGCTGCAACCAGGGTAGATGACGTACCTGCACGTCAGGTAGTCCCCGATCACACGACGAAGGTAGGTCGGCACCCGGTGATACCGGAGTGCCTCCCTAATGCAGCTCCAGGGCATCGAGTTGAAGGCGTTGGCGATGTCGAGAGACACCGCCAAGACCACCCCACCCCGGGACACCGCATCCCCCGTCGTGAGGGCTCTCACGCGCATGATGGCGTCCACCGTCGAGCGCCCCCTGCTGAAACCAAACTGGTGTTCCGCAAGATCCGGCCCAATCCCCGCCAGGTGCCCGGCGAGGCGGTTGGCAATAACTCTTTCGAAGAGTTTGCCCACCTCGTCGAGCAACACAATGGGCCGGTATGCGGACGGAGAGTCCGCAGGGCGCCCCGGCTTCCGGATGAGGACCAGCTTCCCCGTCTTCCAACGAAGCGGGAACTGGCCTCTCTCCAAGCATGCGCTTAGGAGCGCCTCCAGTCGGGGCCCGAGAGCCTGCAAGGCCAGGACCCAGGCTTTGCCAGGTAAGCCGTCGGGTCCTGGGGCGGCAGTTTTGGCCTTAAGCCTGCCTACCGCCACTCTCAGGTCTACCCCAGTCACCTCTGTAATGTCGTCATCGTCCTCAGTGTGGTCCACTTCCGCAAGTGGCGGAGCCATGGGCGGGGGAGGATGTTCCCCTCGCGAAGGGAACAGAGCGCTCACCACGTCCTCCACCAGCTCAGGCCGGAGACTCTGCGTCAGCGGAGGGGCCCTGGTGCGGAGTTTATCCCGCACCATCTTATAAGGGCGCCCCCACGGATCTCTGTCGAGTCTCCAGCATCTCCTCGCGGGCCACATCCTTGGCCCGCAGGACAGCCTCTTGGAGGGCGGTCTTCGCCGCTCTGTATCCCTCATACAGCTCCGCCTCAATGGCCGCCGCGTCCGCAGGGCGGATGCGGAGCCTGCGATGCCTGGCGTAGTACAAGTGTCGCGCGGCGACGCACGCCTCGCGCAGAGACGTCAGCTCCCGCGACCACCAGTACACCTGACACTATACCCACCTGAATTAATGATTCAGGTATAGTCCTTAAACGCTTAGTGTTAGTTATCATTTGTGATGAGGCTACTCAGTTATATTTTATTTCATCGGAGTAGGTACGTTACTCATCGGACTAAAGAGTGCAATTCCACCTGTACCTTGAGGGACCTGTCCGAAGCCGCTACAACTCTATCGAGGTGGCAGAGTTCGGTCTTCTTTCTTTGTGGTTAGAGCATAACCTGGTGTTAGTTTTTATGCCGCTCATGGGCCTCTGACTTGGCTTTACATGCCTGGAGTTCTGGAATCAACGAAGAAGAACTGGTAGTTAAAACTTTATATGGCCGTGAACCCACTTCCAGCACAAGTATTAAGCTCAGCTGGGAAATGCATGGCTGACCTGGAAGTCTTTGAATAGACTCTGACATAGGTTGGCCGAAACAAGGAAAACCTGTTCAGGTGGAGATTCATAGATGACTCTGCCCTGGAGTGTAAATGTAGTGCTGTACAAACGATGGGACACTTGATATCGTGCCCTGCATGCCTGATGGCCGCTACTGAAAGTGCCAAACTCGTCGTCAAATTTTGGGCTGACTCAATTTAAATTGTAATCGACACGCTATAAGAAATAGAAGCTGAGGAAGTACTTACAGCTAATAATTGTCTCTGCGTACCCTACAAAGGCGTTTCCGCTATAAAGTATAACTTCAAGTAAAGAGTGCACAGATTTGTTCGTAATCCATAATAATTAGATGCGCCAGCACTTAACGGGTTTATGTTTCTTGCACGTAGGTAATCATGGTGTGAAGGAAAAGCTAATTTTGCATAACGATAACGGTTATAAACACAAGTTTTTATAATTAAAGCTACATGTGAGAAAATTGTTTGTACACCAGGTAAATTTAAGCTTCGGAAGAGCGAAGTGACCTAACACAGGCATTTTTTGTCTAAAAGATCACTTCAACCACTGGATGTAGTACATACCTTGTAAAAGAAAAAAAAAAAATATTTGTATTGTAGAAAGAAAGTCTGTAACAAAGGGGAAAGGGGTATCTATCATGCTTAACCAGCTGTGACTACTGGCAACTGGGTTGTGGGAGTTGGATAGGCAGTCGCCCCATGTAAAATACTGGTATTCAGTTGCATCCGACTAGACTGGAAGCCGATCCAATCCAACGTGGTTGGGAAAAGGCTATAGGGGAATTAAATGATGAACAAGTAACATTTAAATAAAAGTATCAAAAAACCTGCCTACAAATTGTATTATGTACTTACACCTATATAGGGTGACTGGTAATTAGTGACCGATACTTAAACACGTGATTGTACTCATGATAATAAACAACTTTCACAAAGAAACATTTTTTTTTATACGCAGTCACTTTTTTCACAATAACACAACAGCCTTATGAAATTCGCCGCGCGGGTGTTCTGCCTACCCACTGATGCACGAATGCATAGTACGATAGTAATGAGACGGAATGGTGTCACGCAGCTATCAGCTGATAGGTCACATGCGCGCGCAAATTTCATACGGCTGTTGTGTTATTGTGATAAAAGTGAACAGGTTTAAAAAAATGTTTCTTTGTGAAAGTTGTTTGTTAACATGAGTACAATCACGTGTTTAAGTATCGGTCACTAATTACCAGTCACCCTATATATATTTGTAATCCCCTTTTAATCTCCTCCATTTTGATACCCATTTTTCCATTTTGTTTTTTTTAAACCCTGTCTAAGGACACTTGGGTTTTTGAAACGAATCAATGATACCTTAATCGTCGAAATCCATCCAGTCATTTGGAACATACGAGGTAATAAAGAAATTTACAAATTAACAAGATACGCTCGAAAAACAAAATCCTTGGCAGTCGCGTAAAAAGAGGCACTGTTAATTTTATTGTGACACAGCCAATCAACTAGATTGCAGCTCACAGAAAAATATGCCTTTTGAACCGTTGCCAAAATGTTGAACTAGGAACTGAATTTATGAAAAGAAATTGCCATCGTAGCTAACATAACATCACGTCATGTTAACCCCGAAGAAAGTATTTGGCAGAGGTGGGCCTCAGTAGTAGCTAAACTCATTTCGCCAGTCATATTAGAGTCCCATATATCTAATACCTCAGCTTACAGTCACAAACCGAGCACAATTCCAATGGCTGTCAATAACGCGATTGAAAAACCGTTGTTGACATAACAACCTTATAGTAAGGTATTCTGATATAAATTACAGGAAAACGGCCTTCTACAACCAAATAGCCTGCAAAACGTACAACCCCGTAGTCTCATCTGTCACTGCTCCAATAAAACTGTCTCGGAAAGCTATTAAACGCTTGTAAGACATTAAACATATAAAGGGAAGAAGACGCTCAACGTTCAAGTACAGAGAGATCTACCCACAATGGTGAACGAGTGTCTATTCAAACAGTTTTATGAGCTCAGTTTTCCTCTGCAAACAGGCTATTAAAGCCTCCTAAGCTTGATCGACAGTACTAACTTAAGTTGATAGAAGGTAGATGCCTAAGGTCTACAGTACGCCCCGGGGCTGCGGGACTGTTCGAAAGAGATACCGTGGCCCCGGAACACATAGGGCGATGAAGGAACATGGATGGGTTTTAGTCAGTAAAAGTCTGACACTCCCTCCTGCTCAGCCCAGAGCGGGAGGAGTTATTTGATGATTTCCCATCAGAAAAAAATAATAATAATACAGTACGCTCGAAAATTCATTAGCTTGTAAGTATCTTATGAAATGCAAATCATCATCGCAAGCCTACAGCAGTCCACTGCTGGATATGGACCTGTTCAATTGCACGCCACTTGACTCAATTCTCGGCAATTCCCAGTTGCTACCCTGCCAAGATCGTCGCTCCACCGAGCCTGAGGGCGTCCCACTTTACGCTTGCCGATTTGCGGTCACTCAAGAACACGTCTAGACTAGAAGACGTGAATAGATAAGAGACAGGCAGACATATGGACAGACTTACCTTCACATTTATAATACGAGTACGGAAGAATTGAATCGAAACCTAATAGGGAAACGTTTTCCACAGGTACGTGAGTTTTTGAGTTCTTCCGTGTGGCGTATTCTGAAGAACTCACATTCAGTAATTAATGAACTTAAAGAGAGATGAATATAGTACATTTTTATATAAGTGGGGAAACTTTGTCATTGCTGGTGTTATGGAGCCGAGAACTGCAATAACAAATTCCCACGCGTATCAAACGACGTTTTTCAATACACTTTCGAAGAAATAAAATATTAGAACGGAAAGTATTTTTGTCAGGAATAATTAGGAAACTATGATTTAATTTGCTTTTTTTCCGCGCTTTGCTTTCGCCAGGTTGAAGAAGAAGCAAAGGTCTGATGCCGCTATACAGCCTAATATGAAAAAAAAACAATAAATTATGAAAGAAAGAATTCAAATATTTTTGAATTTAGAACACAAATAAATATTAATTTGTTCATAAAAATAAATATTTGTTATAAATAATCATGTTTATCTATGATATTCTATTTATAAACAATTTAAATACTCAACAAATATTTACGCCGTAAAGATGCATATCTCCTTGGCGAGATTTAAAAAAAAACCTACACCGCCGATTATAGCTATAGTCATTGAACTTTTCTGCGGTAATTTTTATTTCCGCACGTGTGCGGAAAAATATTAAAAATCCACGCGTGTGAAATACATTGCATGTTGAACCTAATCGTAGTGCGATAAGAACCAGTTTTCGAGAAAGTGTATTGAAAAATAAATGGCTAAACTACTCCCTCCGACTAGGTATATCAGAAGAGTTCTAGTTAGGTATATTGTTTACCTGAATTCCAAGAGTGTTTAGACTTCAAAGTGAACGTTCCGCTAATGTATTACCCACTTTATTATGAAAAATGTCACTCACCCGTCGTAAAAGATTAGCAGCATTCAAACAGTACAGTTTTTTATTTCCTGTGCCTACATAGCATCAGCGATTAATCTAAAAAAGAAACTAAACCAGAAGACATCCGGTCGTAACTCGTAGCTGGCAAAATTCTATCGAAGTAATGCGTTTCGATATCATCACTTCAATGTTTATAAACAAAATTTATTTTATATTTTTAGTATTTTCAAGTTTAGATATCGATATCCGTCTCTAAAGCTCCGCTAGCTAATTTTATTTTACCTCTTTTCAATTATGTTCAAAAGACTAGACAAGACAGCCTCGAGTGGCTTCGATTTTTGTTCTGCACGATTCCTAAAGTGCCAGACGTCCATCTTTAACAAAATCATCACGCAATCACGCGAAAACAGCCATATTATTTCTAATACTCAGTCCAAATGAGCGAGATACCATCAAAGGGAGTTATCTTAATAAAATAACAGGCTCGAGAGCGCTCCCTCGAGATATTTCCCTAATTAAGCATCCGTCAAGGAATGTCTTCACTCACAGCAAACTTCACTAAAGCAGAATATTCGTTTAATGAATCTTGCATTCAGCATCGCATTCAAGATTTCGAGCTTAAAATAATAACTTGTGGATTGAGTTTTCAATAAGCTATCAGCAAGTTTTAAAAACTTCTTGTTGATTTTCATTAGGCTTTTTCTTTATTGCTTGGATTATATATTAATCAAAAGATGGAACAGATAAAACTTTAGATTCAGAGCTCAAAGCATCACTGTCTCTTTGACTAAGTGACAGTCTCCATGATAAAGTTAATTTAGTGGTAGTGTTTGTTAATTAATGGTCTTATTGAATTTAAAGCTATCAACTGCTTTGAATTTTGGAAACCATACGAGTCCTAGATTTAAGCTACATATCGGAAAATAGGTTACAATAATGAGTTTCAATCGTAACAACGCATAGCTTTGGAATAAGCTGGTGGATATAAAGATTAAGAGTACCTACCTTGTGACAATTTTTAAGGTACCTATTTAGCTGCAAATGGTTTGTCTGGAAGCCGATCTCTCCTGCTTTTTACTATCTTACCATAGTGAAGGAAAACTCGTAAAATGAATATGTAAACACAAATTACTAATATGGCAAGGGTTTACAGTTATTGCAACATGTTTTTCTAGATTACCCAGAGCTCCTGGCCTGGTTTCTATTGCCTTCCACAAACCGCTATGTGACACGGAATAGGCTTAGAAATCCTGGATCATTATTATAATTCATCACCTGGTGATTTTTCTTTTCGTGGAAATTTGTTTAAAATGTACTATAAAATTTACACAATCAGCAGTGTGATACAAAGTTAACCCAAATTAAAGAAGGGGTGGGTGCCTAGAGTACTTTTCAGGTTTAAGCTCTGGCCAAATTGAAAGGAATCCCGCGTGGGATGTGGAACTAAATCGCTTGCTCCGTTTGCCACCTAACTTGTATGGAGCAGTTCAAACTGGCGCTGTTGGTCGCGTCCCGGGATTCCCTTCAGTGTGGCTAGAGCTTCATAATATATCAACGAGCATAAACCATTGCAACTTGTGAAGTATTTTTGCTATTTTCACTTATAACGCACTTCATAAACAATTAAAAAAAAACATTCTAATTTACCCATAGACTAATTTTGACTTTTTGTTTTAGTACGTCTTCGAGAACGGTTCCCGCGATGACGGTCTGCTCAACAGAGACAAATTCATGGAGGTAAACGCCAGGATGGAAGCTAGAAGAGATTACATGAGGGCCGAATGCACCAGACTCAGCTTAGACACATCCAGTCATAAGTCCAACGCCTGGGAGTATCTCATTAACAGGCAGTATCATGTCATATGGTGAGGTTTTGTCTTATTATGATGGGTTCTTTGGTTTTGGGAAGCTTGAATTTTTTTTCTGCAGCATTTCACGATTTATCTACATTAATTCAACATCGGTGATGGCGACATAGGCAGGCTCGAATGAATCGAACTAAAAACTTTCGACTTTATTGACTATGAAAGTCATACACTTTATAAACTTCCTGAAATCTTTCTAATAACGAATATCCTAGAAAGCCTTGAGGCTTTCAGCTTCGATGGATCAATGAAGCATTTTTAATTAGACCTAAATTCCAAAGTTCCAAGTTGGTAGAAATCAGGAGGCCCCTTTATGACCGAGGCATGGAGTTTTATGCCCCTGTGCCATTGCCTATACCCACGTGCATTACTGTGGACTCATTACTTTCCACTTTGGCTAAGCCGATGGTAATTAATTTGATGGGTTTTTAGAATTACCTCATTGCGTGTCAGCATTAGAAATGAGTTTACCAGAATGTATTATTATTATTAAAGAACAATTTAACTTCGACCCCTGTCATACTGGATGTCCTAGTTTAGGGGTCGAGCCCACATTGACGTTATTTTTTCTGAAGTTTTAAAAGCAAACTAACTTATTGATTGTACATAGTTAATGGAGTTCATAGTTCATTTTTGGTCTCATATTTTCAGGTGCAACATATTTAAAGCGGCTTCCACGTCGTGGATGTACAACTTCAACCTTATGGCAAACTATACAGCAGCATTCTTAGACAAAACAAAAGAAGTGCCGCTAGAATTAGCCAGGAGGAAATACGCGAGGCCCACAACAGAAATGATCAAGAAGGCCCAAGGAGACTCAATCACTTTCCTTATAGTCAGACATCCTTTGGAGAGATTGGCGTCCGCTTACAACGACAAAATTGTGCATGCATGGCCAAAATCTTTCCATGACAAAATGGGCCATAGAATCATAAAGAAATATAGAAAGGTAAAAGCGCTTCAAAGTTTTTGCTAAGTCACATTTCCGTTTCCGTGTTCTCAAAGTAAAACTTTTCTTTTTTATGATCTTTCTAGCCAACGGACAAGTCCCGCACAGAAAAGTACCCAGTATTTGAAGAGTTCGTGTCGTACGTGTTAGACGAAACGAAAGCAAAACGTTCTCTAGACATGCACTGGACACCCTACACCAATTTCTGCACGCCGTGCAAATTCAATTTCGACGTTATACTCAAGTTTGAGACACTGGATGTAAGTAAATGATCCACTTATTCTGGGCTAGACTAGACTCACTGTCAAAGCACATTTTTTTAATGAACCACTGAAAGGATTGCGCATTTTTATGCTAAAATTGGCATTAAGCCTGCATTTTTAAGTGGCCCATACTAATTTGGAAAGCGTTCGTGCTTTTGCACAACTCTTGCAAACTCTATTTTTATGGCACAGTGACCTGCGATTCCTGGTAACTTCGTTTTCAATTTATCCCGCAATTCAACACTACTGGTCAGTGGTCAGTGATAAATTTAATAACGACGGGATCCCGACTGCACGCTGCTTTTGCCGGTGCGGTTTAACATCCGTTCGGCGTCGCATTTCCAATTCTATTTTGATAGCGAACTCGAGCATAGAAATCTGCAGTTATTCGAGACTTCTGAACCTTCGCAATAAAAGGACCACTCTTTTTCTACGTGTTGTTTTTGCTATAGGGCTGATTTTTATTTCTGTTGGCAGGAGGACCAAAAGTACCTGATCCAGTTGGCTCATCTCCAAGATGTCGTGAAGCCTGAGTGGCGTAACAGCGGGAAAGGCACCAACACACTGCATAACATCAGCCATCTATACTCGCGACTAAAGAGACGCCAGCTTGACGGCCTTTATGACTTGTATATGTACGTATGTTTTTTGATACCACCAAATTTAAACGAGGTTTTAAGCTAAAATACTTTAGGGAGTAGGTATTTGCCTAGTGGTGGACCGTGATCGGCTTATACATCTGTATCTATGGAGTATAGGTAATAAACTCTAATCGCGATATAATTATTTCTTTTTCAGGAACGACTTCCGGCTATTCAACTACACCATAGACAACTATTACGAGATGATTGACAAGGAAAGAATGAGCAACCACGGATGAACTGTCAGTGAATACGTTTGAACGCTTCAAGATAATGTATCATTAACGCAGCAAAGCATCGATGGTTGGTGAATGAACAATGAATTATTCATCAATGGCTGGAAAGACTGATCGTAACACAGAAATGATTGATGGACGTATTATTGATCCACCGGCCGAGTGAAAACTTGCCCTTTGCGTCAATTTTCTAATTTGTTATCGCTGCAAATATATATTTTGTGATACGGCGTTTCGTGGTTTCGGTTCCGCACCATAGAGTAGTCATAGACTTATCAAGTGTTTTTTTTTAATGAACTGTCAAGTGCTGTTCTATTTTCAAAGACCGCTAGCTACGCCGCCTGTGAGAGAATGAGAAAATAAGATAAGTGTTATAGATAACATACTTGAACAGCAATGAATGGGTTCAGTATCAATTTGTTGGTACTGGTATATCTTACGGCGCCTCATCAATCACCTTGATAGTTTTAGTGTTAGAGTTAAGATAACGAAAATTACGAACTGTTGAGCTAATCAAAATTATACGTAGAGTTAATAGCTGAATTTAGTTGTTATTGACGCGTAAGACAAATTAATGTAAATAATGTTTTAGTTTTATAACGCAAACAAAATTCCTTAGTGCTTCCATTATAGAAATATGGAAATAATGTATGTTGTACCTTTATGAGAAACGGAGTCACTAAGTAGGTTATAGTTATGGCATTTAAGTTTAAAGGCAGGCAGGCGAGCTTGTTTCGTTTGCACCTTTTTTTTAAAATTAAGAGGCAAAGAGCCAAGTTGGCCTTTTTAGAATTAGGAAATAAATAATTGTTACCGTTGCATTTTATAAGTACGATTTATAATATGAGAATGTGATAATTTGAATCAAAGAGTTTCAAACGTTTAATTTTGTTGTTGAGATCATTAATTTGTTGTTGTAGGGAATTTAATCAAATACAGAACTTTAAAATGTAGGTAATCAAGAGATTTTGAGAAATATTTGTATTTTTTTTTTTCTGAATAATAAAGATTTTAGCTTTTAAACATTTTTAAATTTTGTAATATGCCATGTTGTTTTAATTGTATTTTTTATTTATTCGTTGTTAACACTGAACTTTGTTTTAAACTATTATACATACGGATAGTTGAACAGTAAGTTTATACGTAGGTAAAAGTGGTTTTTCCCTAGTTATACATTGTGTTCATTGTGTTTTATTTTATAAAAAAAATAATCCAAAATGGGCATAACATTCCTATTTGAAAACTAACGGTAATTAAGTCATAGTAAATTTGTCTATGATCAACCCAAAGACAATGTAAAAATTCACCCAAATAAAAGATCCGGTGCCCTCTACACCTGTAAATAAATAGTTGGTAATATTTTTTACGTATTAAGTACAAATATTGTATTTCTACGATAAACAACAAAAAATGTTTTGTTTCACTTTTAAAAATGTAGAAATTGTTGTATAATTATAATGTATTATCCATAGTTTTCAAAGTTCATTAATGTAATTTTTCACATATTATAATTCCCCAGTTACCATAGTTATGAATTTTAATACATTTATAATTCGGTCACGGTCGTTTAAGTAGAATATATAATTAATTACGTAGGTACCTGGTTTTATGAATATATTCATGACCGCGACATTATAACATCGAAATTCTGCCTTTTATCCTTATAATACAAATCGATCGCTGACAAAGATTCGAATAGTGTATCAAGGAGTCTGCCAAGTGCCAATAAAAATATGAATGACAAAAAAAAAATATAAAAGCAAGATGGCCGCTTGGACCATAGACATTTTGCTTGGCTGGCCCCTCCTTCATACACAGAATATTTTGATAGTTTTGTAAAGGACTCGTTAGTGTTTAAAAGACT
Source organism: Eugnorisma glareosa (assembly GCA_947578425.1). Taxonomy (NCBI): domain Eukaryota; kingdom Metazoa; phylum Arthropoda; class Insecta; order Lepidoptera; family Noctuidae; genus Eugnorisma; species Eugnorisma glareosa. Next base: position 12,150,460 of record OX387968.1, on the reverse strand, counting down.
TTAGAAGTGAGAATGTAGATAACAATACATGTCACTACATGTTTACCTTTGCCCGTAATCTTTACTTTTACGTGCAAAGGTAAACATGTACACAACATTTTCTTTAGCTTTTCGTAGAAGAACTAAATTCACTAGTCGTAGCTAATTGTAATTCAGCTTAAGACAATTTAATTAGCGATTTAACGCCATTTATATAAAACCTTTTCCACATAGTAATCCTACAAATAATTTGCTCTTAGTGAGGTTTACTTAGATACATAAATAGTTGATACGGAATGAAATTAGACCAAAAAGTTATGGCCTATGAAAGTAACTGTAATGGTGCTATAGTCCTATAGTTTTGATCTCATATCTGAGTGTGAGACTCGAATGCATGCACAGTTGTTGCTAATATTACGTAATGCGTTATAGATTCCAACGGTAACTGAGTCGGTTGTGTTTATAATAATGTTGAAAGAATTATTCTTAGTACTTATAGAAAAATAAAATTGACTATTTAATACTCTGTTGTTTTCTTGAACCTTTTTAGGTACCCGATACTCGATGTTCTGCCGAAGGACCGACAGCCGTTGGAGCAGGCGTGTCCTAGAGTGGAGGATTTAGTAAGCGTAGTGTGGGAGAGACCCCCCCAGCTAGATGAACCGACGACCTTTAAAAGGTGGTTGCGACTGACTAAATGCGGAAGGTGGAGCTTGAACGAAACCTACGTTCAGCAGTGGACTGTTTGATTTGACCCTATACTCGAGTATATAAGTACTCGTGTACTCAAATATAAAACGTAGTCAGAATGCAGGGATCGAGCGTGTTAATTTCGAAGAGCTAGGTAGCCAGGACAAAGCTTTTAGCTGCATGAAAGAGAGACAGAAAATTTAAACTGCAGGTTCCTACTTCTCAAGAAAAACCGCTACAACCTTTGCCATGGACTATATGCAGTCCCGAAGGCCATGAGCATGACCAACAAAACCAAATATTAACTGTTTACTCATTCTATGACACCATTAACGCGAATTATATCGCTTAATCCGGTTTGACAAGTACACTAAAATAAGCCCATGACTAAAATGTTGTAAAATGATCTTGAACTAGCCTACTAGTTTAGGCCTCTGGACAGCGATCTGATCCGAACTGTGTAGCGATTTCCCAAGCTGCCAACGCAGTCAAGCAAAAGAAAGATTTCCAATCGCGGTATTAGAATTCTCTCCGATAGCATGGCTGTCCTAATGGCACTAGACAGTAATATTATGTCTTCCAGCCTTATTTATGAATGTCACCTAGCATTGCAAACCATTTCCGACCACAACAGGGTCACCTTGCAATGGATCAAGGGGCATAGTGGATCATTGGGTAACGATGCAGCAGACGAGCTTGCAAGGAGGGGCTCGGAAGGGGTTGTGGCTGGCCCCGAGCCCCACTTGCCGGTTTCATTCAGTCAGATCAGGACCTGGATGCGTCTGTTAACCCAAACAGAACACAATGCCCGCTGGGCATCTACAACCAACTGTAGACACTCTAAAGACGCGGTACCTGCACTAACACCGCGACTGACTAGCAGACTACTCAGTCTCCAACGAACGGACCTGCGAATTGTAGTGGGTATGCTCACAGGCCACTGCCCACTCAACAAACATCTGTTCACCCTCAACGCGACAGACAGCCCGCTGTGCAGGGGCTGCCTTAGCGCGGATGAAACGGCAGCCCAAGTAATCCTGGAATGTAAGGGGGTTGCTGACCAACGGGCACAAATCCTCGGCTGAGGATGAGGTCGCTCCTAGAAGCCTGTGAACGTCCCAGGAGACTTCTGAGCTTCTGGAAGGAGCTGGGTTGGCTCCTGTAGCCAACCGTCCCACCCCACGCATAATGGACCGCCTTGGAGTCTAAATGCGGAAAAGGAAGCCCTCAACAATACAATACAATACGCCTCTGGACGACTACGGCAATTATTATATTAAAATAGTTGATTTTGTTAGTGGCAAAATAATAACAGCCACTTGGGTCGATCTGTAGGTTAAGCCGTGCTTGCCTAGGTTGGTCTGTGGATGGGTGACCGCCCATTACATACCTAGTTTCCTCCGTGCCTCGGAAAGCACGTTAAGCCGTTCCCGGCTGTCTGTACATCTTTGACAGTCGTTACAGATAGTCAGTGACCAGAAAAGTCTGACAACCAGTTTTACCAAGGGGTACCGTATTAGCCAGTACTAACTGGGTTGTGGAGGTCACATAGGCAGTCGCTCTATGTAAAATACTGGTATTCAGCTGCATCCGGTTAGACTGGAAGCCGACCCCAACATAGCTGGGAAATGGCTAGGCAGATGATGAGATGATGATGATTTTGTCCGTGGTTTCGCTCGTGTGGAAGATGGAAATTAGCCCACGGGAAATGTACTACAAGCATAAAAATGGATCTTATGTCTAAGGTCTACCAGCGTGGTGTCAGTTTTACCCTCGAAGTGTCATGTCTACCTGTGTGGTGTCAAATCTACCAGTGTGGCGTCAGATCTATCTGTGTGGTGTCAGGTCTACCAGCGTGATTTTAAGTCTAGCTGTGTGGTGTCAGGTCTATCTATGTGGTATCAGGTATACCCATGTGATGTCAGGTCTGCCTGTGTGGTGACCGGTCTACCTGTATGGTGTCAGATCTACTACCTGTATGGTGTCAGGTCCACCTGTGTGATGTCAGGTCTACCCATGTGATGTCAGGTCTACCTGTGTGGTGACCGGTCTACCTGTGTGGTGTCAGATCTACTAACTGTATGGTGTCAGGTCTACCTGTGTGGTGTCAGGTTTACCAGCGTGGTGTTAGATCTACCTGTGTGGTGTAAGGTCTGCCAGTGTGATTTTAGGTCTACCTCTGTGGTGTCAGGTCTACCCATGTGATGTCAGGACTACCTGTGTGGTGACCAGTCTACCCGTGTGGTGTCAGATCTACTAACAGTGTGGTGTCAGGTCTACGAGTATGGTGTCAGGTCTACCAGTATAGTGTGAAATCTACCTGTATGACAAATTTCAACGAAATCCGTTCAATGATACTGATTATGTGCAAAATGGTAAGACAGACAAACGGATTATTGTCGTGTATTTTTTTAAATGTTTTAGAACGTTGTCTTCCTTTACGTCAATTAATAATATTAGAGTTGATTTAAATTATTTAATAATTAATTTAAATAATATTAACAATACTGACTTAGACTAGCCGGTTTTTGTGTTCTGCACTAGATGCATTGGGAACTGAGGTAGATATTCTCGTTTCTCTGGCACTTTGGTTTTGTTCCTGTAACAATTAGTTCACATTGTTATTCCCAATGGTTATCCTAACTAACTAGGGAATAAAATCTTTGATGTTTAACAGTTTTTTTAACATGTGTTCAGTTTGGTATGATTCAAATCACCACCGGAGCGGCAAATCCGATTTTTTTGTTGTATCCAAATATATTCATAGGTAGCTTTGAGTTCGTTAATATTTGCTGAACAATAAAGCTGCCTGAAGCTATTACTGTTCATATATGAGTTGTGCTGATGGGCAAACTTTGTTCGGCATTTTCCATTGTAGAATATGCTCGGGTTGGCTCAGCATAATTCAAGCTAAGCCAAAGCTTGAATTATGCTGAGCCAACCCGAGCATATCTATATAACTCAAAGCTACCTATGAATATATTTGGATCAACCACTGTTGCTTTCACGGTTTACAACTAAACTTATACTGTCACTAATCATGGCGCTTGCAACAACGTCGAAATATCGGGAGTTCAAAAGAATGAACATTCACGGAAGATATCCCGTAAGTTATAGTACAAGTTTATATTTGGATGACAGGTAAAATTTGCAAATGCAATGATAACTTACTCAGGCTTCTTCTTCCGCTTAGGAGCATCCAATATATCGATAGGGTCTGTCGTAATGATGACAGGGCGCACGGACCCGAAGAAGTCCGTGATGGGCACCTTATCGGGGTCGCGTTTGAACAAGTCTTTACGGACCCCGACAGTGGACAGGCACGCGCTTTTCGGGCAGACAGCCAGCTGAAAGTGACAATGCATGATGTTATAAATTCTAGGACAGTAATTGGATGGGTCATCATTAAGATATGAAGAGTCAGAGTCTCGTTAAAACTCGAAAAAACTGTTGAGAGAGATGATGGGTCAGTATGGCCTCAACAGTTTTTTAAGACGGTTGACTGTGCAGAATATAAAAAAGACAGGTTCAATCATATTTTGGTTTCATATTCCAGTTGTACACTTGAAGCTTAGTCATGAGAGAGTTGAGTATTTGTGACTTGTTCAAAGTCAAGTTGAATAAAAAGCGACCAATAGTGTTAGACGCCTGACAAATAAAAGCGCCATCTTTCCCATTTACACCAACAAGAGCACAGACTAAAAATTTATAACAGCAAAAAATGACAAAAAGAACTTAAATAGTTATTTCAGATACTTACAAATTCTGTCATGCTCCTCCTACTGTTAGGGTGAACATTTTCCAGGAACTCCAGCACATAGTATGTGTATCTGTCTATGATGTACACACCGATAGCTGAGTCTACATGGTGCTGCAAAAAACAAAAGGAGATTATGGCTAGCAATTCGTACCTGCTTCGTAAAGAAGCAGATATGAAAAGCTGAATAAGATCTCATTGGTCATCAAATTGGGAGTTACTCATTTTTCTAATGATCACAAATACTTTGCTGAGCATGCAGTATTTGCTGAGTTTGATTCTCATGTTGGGAAAAATGTTATTGGGGAATTTTCTTTTTTAGTAATTTCTGTCTGGAGACTAGTAAACCAAGCTCAAATCCAGACTACTGACTGAGGTAATAGGCGCGCCTCTATTATATGAGACGTAAAAATATCTGGCGAAATTTAGGTACATTTTTGGCTATTTATATATACAATGATATGAATGAGATTGGAAAGTAATAAATTAATATAGTAATTATTATAGAAAAGAAACAAACAAAAAGACATTTACTTACAGAAAGAGAGTCCTCTCCAACTAAACTTGAGGCAGTAGCTAATATGTTAGGAGAATAGAATTTCTCGTACATTGATGAGGCTTGGCATGTGTCTATTATGAAGAATATCTCATTGTATCTGAAAATTAATTTAAAAAAAAAATATACTAGTCATCATTTAATTTCGGACTCAACCTCTGATTTTTCATATTCATGTGCATATTGTATAATTATCACTTGCTTCAGTGAAGGCAAAAATCGTGAGGAAACCAAACCAGCAAGCTTGAAAGATATTTCTCGATGGCATGTAAAGCCAAGTCAGAGGCCCATGGGTGGCATAAAACTTTGACACCAGGTTAGGCCCTAAACACGCAAAAAGAAGAAATAAGTAAGTTCATTCAAATAAATTGGAAGTTAAAGTTAAATGAAGATAATCCAAGTTTAGTACCTTCTCTTCTCCCACATTTGCTCAAGAGCATCAGCTAATTCCTGGCTGGTGATTTCTTCAGAATCCTGGAACTTGAGGAAGCCATCACCACCATGTCCAGTGAGGTAGATCAATATGTTGCTTCCTTCATCTGTAAGCAGCCTCTTGGAGCGAGGAGTATCGGGAGGTACTCTACCTGTCAGTAGTCGCACAAAGTTTTCTACTGATACCTGTAACCATAAGCAAATTAAATATTTTTAATAAATGTGGCATTTTATTAGCATTTACACCATTTGTACTCTCTAGCCCATTGGTTATCAGTCGATGGGTGGACATATTACTCTCCTCTTGTTGGTTGTTAACTAATCAGACTTCTTTCCTGATAATATAAAATCTATAGAATCACATTTGTTTCAAATGAATGTAAACACAACCCGGAAGTAACTTGTGGGCCAGTCCACAACATAGAATCAATCTACACATGAATTTCGAACTCTACTAAGGTAATGAACTAAAATTAAAACTTCATTAAAGATAATACATTCTAACCTCATAGCCCCTATAATCCACTTCAACATCATCCCCATACACATTGATTTGTTCATGAGCATTATTAAATATGGTAGCAGGACGCGGGTTCCGAGGGTTACAGGCCATATCATCAGATATCATCAAAATAATCTGACTGTCCGGTATACCAAGCCGCTTCACACTCCGGTATATAGACAATACGTTCGCTACATGACGGTAGTTGAACCAAAACCGAGATGTGTCCACCAAAACTGCCCAGTTGTTCGAGTGGTTGGACTTCTCGAAGTCTTCTGGTATCTGGAAATAATGATAACAATGATAATTCGTGATCTCAGTATATATTGAATAAGTTGTTTGTGTTTTGCGACCTGCGTACCTCAATGCCGTAAGTAAATGTCAAGCTAGCAATTATCGAAAGTAAAACACCATAAAATGTATTTGTTAGATGCATTTTTAACTCATTTACGTTAGATTTTTGTGTAATCTATATTATAGAAGAAACGAACTTCATATTTTTATTTATCTAGTGTCAATGTCATTCAATGAATCAAAGCGTGAAACCGTATATGAAACATGAAACATGAAACACTGTCACTAGTAGTCACTACTGTCAGTCTGGCAAGTTGATTCATTAGGTTGGCTAGACCAAAATAACTTTTTTCGGAAAGTAATTTTTATTCTCGACAGTGTTAGTAACAATTTTGTATAACACAAAAAAAAAACAAGAAAGGTCAAAAAGTAGGTTACCTAAATTGTATTTAAAAATGATTTTTTAACAAAAGAAACAACCATTTGTACATTATTTATTTCACCAAAACAAAGATAAGCAAATCGTGCAAGAAAAAACTGATTATTTTGGACTGGCAAGCATTGGATTTAAACAGGCGCACTTCGGGATCTTTGGCGGGAATCTCAAAAAAGACGCACTTTTTAATTTTTCTCAAAGTTATTTTCATTCAATTTAAATACTGTATATTGTTTAAATTTGCTGTAAATAGTTTGTTATCGTCCTGAAAATGGACGGGAATGAGGGGAGCGAGGCTGAAGCCCCGAATCCCAAGATTCGGAAGCGGACTTTTGGCGCTGATGCTGATGACCATGTCGGCGGCGGTGAGGAAAGTGACTCTATTAATTACGCACCCTACTTCAAGCCTAATTATAAAAGACTGTATCCAGAGCATTCGGCTAACACGGAGTTTAAAGTTTTTGTAGAAAGTCAGGACAAAGAACGATTGGGAAATAAAAGCCCCATATATTTAAATCACATTTTCGCAACGGACGTTAAAGGTGTGGTGGCCATACGCCGTGTCAATGCGAATAAAATCGTAGTCGTGTTTAAGCAATACAACACGGCCAACAATTTCATCAACAATGCGAGCTTCCTTGAAAAACATAAGATGAGGGCATATATCCCTGCAGCCCAGATAGAACGAGTTGGCATCATCAGGTTCGTACCAACCAATATATCCAACAAAGAGTTGTACACAAAGCTTTCTTCTGTCTATGAAATTGTAGCAGTGAGAAGATTTACAAAGAAAGTGGGACAGAACAGGGTACCGCTTGAGACAGTCAGCATTACATTCCTATCGAATTCGCTACCAGATTCAATACAATACGACCTATTCTCATATAGAGTTTTTGACTATATATCACCCCTTTTGCAATGCTATCGCTGCTTCAAATTCAATCACTCGGCCAATGTATGCAATGGTAAACAGCGCTGCAGCTGCTGTGCTGGAGAACACTCCTACAAAGAATGTGACAAGCCCAATGAGCTCTGCTGCATTAACTGCAGTGGACCTCATTTGGCTATCTCAAGGACCTGTCCGGTTAAGATGAGGAAAATGTTAGAAAAAAAGGAAAAAATTACTTATGCCAGCATTGCTAATACAAAGAAGGAAACTGACTTCCCTCCTTTACCGGACCGCTCCGAGTCTGCTATTAAAAATAAGCAAAATATAATTAATAAAAATAAAGAACTTATTGTAAATAAAAACAAAATGAAATTGTACAATGTGGATAGTGTACATAACACACCCTTAAACTCAGAAATTATGCCTGAGAAGAAAACCGCACTCAAACCAAACATTAAAGCCCAAATCATTGCCAATAATGATGTATTAATGGCTATAGTCCATACCCTAGTACAGCTAGGCAACAAATCGGACGATGTGCCCATTACCACGTCGTCTATCAAAGACATGCTCATCAAAAATCTATCGACATAATGGATCTGAGCTCTAATATTTTAAATTCTTTATGTATTGCACAGTATAATGCTCAAAGTTTACATAGTAAAAAACCTTTATTAATAAATTTTCTACAAAATCAAAATATAGATATTTGTTTAATAAATGAAACTTGGCTAAAAGACCTACAGAGTTTTAAAATACCTGGCTATAATTTCCACCATAAAAATTCAGCTAACAGTCATAATGGAGTAGCTATCATATTAAAGCCCTATTTAAAATATAGGGTTCTAGACACCCGTTTCTATGAAGATATTCAGACTATTGCAATTTCAGTATCTACAAGAATAGGCGACATAACAGTTTTATGTGTATATTGTCCACCTAAATCTGGGCATATAAGAATAAATAGATTGCGGAATATTATCAGGGACCTCCCTAAACCTATATTTGTAAGTGGCGATTTTAATGCCCATCATATTGCCTTTGGATGCGTGTCCACAAAAGGCAGGGGGCAAGATTTGTATAATTTAATTGATGATAGTGACTTATGTATAATTAATAATGGTGACTTTACTACAGCTAATCGCCCTCATTGTAATCCATCGGCAATTGATGTCACTTTCGTTAGTCCAAATCTGGCGCCACTTTGTGAGTGGTCTGTTCATGATGATACAATGGGAAGTTATCATTATCCAACTATTACTAAAATTGCAATTTGTGCTAACAAATATCAAGTTAATCCACCTGTTGATAGATTTTTATACATTAAAACTGATTGGAGTAAGTTTTTTGAAAAATCCAAAAATATTTTCCATGACATGACGATTGATGAAGAGGATCCAATGTCCACTTACCTTGAATTTTGTACTCGCCTCGATGCCTTGAAGGAAATGGTGATTCCAAAGTTAGTTAAAACTGGTGATTTTAAATGTAGAATTCCAGCTCCTTGGTGGAATTGTATTTGTGAGCAAAGTGTAATTGCATCTTACAATGCTCTGAAACTGTACAGAAGTGACCCAACTATAGATAATTATATTAATTATAAGAGATTAGATGCGCTAAAAAAACGTACAATTTCAGAACAAAAGAAGATTGGTTGGAACAAATTTTGTAACACTTTCAATAGAACTACTCCACTAAGTAAAATTTGGAACCTTATTAAGAGATTTAAAGGCATCAGATCTGGTAACAAATCATACAGGGATGAATTTATTCAACCATTTTTGAAAAAAATATCTGATAATAGTAACCTTATAGATAGTACTGAATATAGCCATTATTTTGATCTCAATAATGACAACCCAAACTCCAAATTTCTATTAGATCCTTTTACATGGACTGAATTCTCAATGAGTTTACAATCTAGAAAAAATACAACCCCAGGTTTAGATGACTTCCCTTACATACTGATTAAAAATCTCGATGATGATGTAAAACATTTATTCTTAAAAATTCTTAACAGTCTTTGGCATAAACAAATAATACCAGAATCATGGAAAACACAGTGTGTGATTCCCAAATTGAAACCTGATAAACCACCAGATTTAGCTAGCAGTTATCGTCCAATCTCGTTGTCCTCATGCCTTGGAAAGATCTTTGAGAATATGTTGAAGAATCGTTTAGACTGGTACTCTGAATCCTATAAAATTATTCCACCACTGCAATATGGATTTAGGCGCGGTCGTAGCTGTGCTGACAGTTTCATTTCCCTAATAGCAGACCTGAAAAGGGCAGAAAATGGTAAATTACATACAGTTTGCGTATTTTTGGATGTACAAGGTGCTTTTGATAATGTTGACCCTGGCATACTTGTCAAAATATTGACTGGTAGTATAGGTTTACCTGGACTTGTATCCAAATGGATTTATGACTTCTTGAGTAACAGAAAACTCTTTGTCAAACATAATAACATCTTTTATGGACCAGAGTGGGCCAGTAAAGGCACAATGCAAGGTGCAACTCTGTCGCCCCTGATCTATAACTTGTACACTTGTGAAATATGTAAATATGTTGATACTCAGAATGTTAATATATTGCAATTTGCTGATGATTTAGTTCTGTACAGTTCAAATTCTAATTTATGTGCAGCTATTGATACTGTAAATATAGCACTAGCAAAACTTCATGATTATTATACTAATAGGCTGCATCTTAGAATTAATGCTTCAAAAAGCAGTGTAATGATTTTTGGAGATGACAACCCTACTACTGATGTTATATATGCTGCAGACAGCATTCAAAGAGTCAACCAGCATAAGTTCTTAGGTATTATCATTGACCAAAAACTCAAATTTGAAGAGCACATTAAATATATTTCAAAAAACTCTTACAAAGGACTAAATGTTCTAAGATGCCTGGCTGGGGTATCTTGGGGAGCTGATCCAAAAATATTGTCAATACTGTACAAAGCAATTGTAAGAAGCCACTTTGATTATAGCACTTTAGCTTACATTAACTGTACATATGTACATAGATTGGATATAATTCAGAATAAGGCTCTGAGAATCATCTCTGGAGGAATGTGTTCAACTCCCATACGAGCCATGGAAGTTGAAACCAAGATCATGCCCCTTATTTTGAGGAGAATATTGCTCTGTGAAAGATATTGCATCAAACTTTTGTCATCAGCTAATAATGATGTTATCAAGAAAATAGTCCCTCACCTAGTGAATGTCTCTGGCCCATTGTCTTCAGCAGATGTACTGTTGAAGGGCATAGCTCCACAGTTGTGTCGGATTTATCTGGAAATATGTAATAAATGCACAAGGATTAAAAAACAGTCCCAGTGGCCTTGCTATGCCCACAACTATGTTAGTATAACTCATCCAATTCATGTTCTAGAACACAGAATCTTAAATAATAATGACATGCTAGAATTTTTGTCAGAAAATAATAAGTACTATACTCTATACACTGATGGCAGTAAGGGAAATAACTATGTGAGATCTGCTTTATATGATCCTCAAACAAAGTTCTTTCAAAGCTTTGTTCTGAACAATGAATGCTCAATATTTACTGCAGAAGCCTATGCAATCTTAGAAGCGTTAAAGTTAATAAGTCATATTCACCAGTCTTACAAATCCTTTTTAATTTTAACTGATTCATTGAGTCTTTTGGAAGCTTTAAAAAATTTGAAATTGAGTTTTAAAGCTAACTATATTTTGTACAGTATTAAAGATATTATTTATAAGTTAAATTGTAATGACATTGAGATATCTTTTATATGGATTCCTTCGCATAAAGGTATATCTGGAAATGAAGTAGCAGATAGAATTGCAAATAAGGGGATAAATTCATTGGATGTTCAACATGTAACTAGTGTACCCTACACTGATTATTATAACTCGATAAACGAAGAACTGAAAAATCTTTGGGTTGAAATGTGGCAGAAAGACCAAGAGCAAAAAGGAAAATGGTACGGAAGTATCCAAACCGACTTACCAACAAAGCCCTGGTACGACGACCTGGAGTCAGCCAGCCGGCACTTCATCACTACGATTAACAGGCTTCGCTTTGGCCATACCACCACACCAGCCCACTTATCCCGTTTGGGCATAATATCAAGTGATTCTTGTAAATTCTGTAATACACCGCAAGCTAACGCTGAACACCTGGTTTTGAACTGTCAAAATTTTGCAATTGAAAGACTGATACTTGCCAGTGAATTGAGTGATATCTTACCAAATAATTCCTCCCGCCGCCTGAATGATATTCTAAAAATTAAACAGTGTTTTGTGCCGATTTTTAAATTCATTAAAAACAGTTGTGGAAGTGTGTAGTGGGGAAAAAAATAAATAAATAAAAATAATAATTATTATTATTATAAGTGTATAAACTACAAATTTTTCAAATTAAGACTTTTAAAATAAAGACTTGGCTTAAAGGTCTTGTAACCAAGCCAGTGGCATAGCCACAAATAATTAAAAAAAAAAAAAAAAAGGCGCACTTCGACCAATGACTAAAGACTTCGACGCACTACAAATTTAAAAAATGAAAATGTCAAAATAAAAGTAAATATCTGTCAATAAAATTGTAAGTCGGGTAAACAAGGCGAACCTAAAGCTTTATTGAGCATTTAATTCAATTTAAATCATGGGCAGCCGCAATCCTGATACATTAATGAGTGGCCCAGTTGACGAGCCATTCGACTATTTATTCAAAATAGTACTAATTGGTGACTGCGGAACTGGAAAAACATGCATTGTGGAACGGTTCAGATCTGGTAATTTCATAGAAAGGCACGGAAGTACAATAGGCGTAGACTTTTCAATGAAAACACTGATAGTGGATGGGAAGAAAGTCAAGGTTAGTCTAATTATATAATGTAATAATGTAAATGCGTCTCAATTTAATCATACATAGGATTTTTCTTGACAATAAACTTGTCATATTTCAGCTTCAGATTTGGGACACAGCGGGCCAAGAGCGCTTCAGAACTATCACTCAGAGTTACTACCGCTCGGCAAATGGTGTAATTATTGGTAGGTATGCGATATACGCCCACTCGTTACTAAATTTCCTGGTTAAAAACACTTTAATTTATGACTCATGTATGACAGTATTATGATTACCTACATAGATTAAGATGAATAATAAACTATAGTATACTAATTTTGTACTATTTGTGTAGTTACGGATAAATCGATATTTTCATGGTAACTGTGGGTGGTATCTTGCTAGGGTTATAATTGGATTCTTTATCTAATTTATGCACCAGACACACACAAGTTTGATTTCAAATGCAATCATTAATCTCTTGTTTATAACACAACACATTCATTATTAAAAAGAAGGCTAAACATATATATCTTCCTGAGACTATGGCAAATGATGGACATGGATTATGGTTTTAGCATGTCTGTTCATCTGTTCCTTCTTAAATCCTGAACTACTTGTCGTATTTTGACAAATGACTTTGCTGTTCAAATTGGTGCCCAAATTTTCTTCTTTTTTTTCAAGTTTTGGGATTATATGTTTGAATACTTATTATATTTTCTGCATTCCAGTATATGATATCACAAAGAGGCCAACATTTTTGTCTATACAAAAATGGATTGAAGAAGTACGAAGGTACACCTCCTCTAATGTCATAGTATGCCTCATTGGTAATAAGTGTGACTTGACGGAACAACGAGAAGTTGAAGAAGATGAGGCAAAATCATTTTTCCGTTATCTCTCAGAACTGACATTTGTAAAGGAGACCTCTGCTAAGGACAACACTAATGTCGAAGATACATTCTACATTTTGGCCAGAGAATTAAAGGTGATAATTTCATAATTTATAATAACTAGTGATTAGCCCCGGCTTCATGTGGGTGCAATTTAATAACAACAGCACTACCTATGGAGTCCAAAACCAAACATACAATTAATACAATTTCATTGAAATTAGTCTGATGGCACCATTAATTTTTATATTTTAAGATAAGATAAAATATGAACGATAAACTTCTATAGGTGACTGGATCAAACTGTACGAGTATGAGGAAGGCGGAGAACAGGGTGGTGTGGCATGATATGCTGGGTTGATTGATTGATAACCTGTTAGAACAGTAGCATTTCTGTAAGGTGTCCTTTCTAAAGAATATTAAAAGCATTCTATTGTATTGTATAACAAGCTGGTATCTGCAGCTCCAGGTCCAAAGCGTGTATTGTGCATAAGGGTTGAAAAATTATTCATGGTTCAATTAAATTTAAAAAAAGGTAGAATTTGTTGTAGATTAAAATCTTAATAATTGAATATAATTAGCTGTTCTTTTAATTTACTAGTAGTTTCTTTACAAGTATTAACTTATTTCCTTCCAGTCACGGCTGGCTACCAACATTAGGAAACACCTTCATGTTTCAATAGAGTTTCATGTTTTTGTTACTGAAACTGCTATTGTTATGTTTCATGCTTGACTTACACAGACTATATTATAACTAGCAAGTTTGTTAAACGAGTATTTCAGTGTTTGGATTGATTGTAAAATCCATTAAAACTGTTGCAATTTAGTCAGCAAACTTTTTGGATGGCGATTAGCTTGGTACGGTAAAACAGGGTGAAGCGTCAAAACTTTGAAAAAGATTTTCATGTTCATTTCATTTTGTCTTTCCTTAAATGGACTATGACTGACTGGATATTAGTTTAATTGATACACTCTTGCTTGATGGACTCACGGTAAAAAACACAATGTCAGTACAAAATTTACAGATAATCCTTTTGCTTTTACTACTTCCTGTACGTGTTAGTCCCCGACATACATAAAGTATGTCGTAGTTTGCTGTATATTGGTCATCAATAGTCCCTAAGGACATCAGTTAAGGACAGTTGTGTGGCATGTCGCACGATCGTCACGTCACCTTGACGCTAGTTTCATATTTTAAATACCCTAGAGACAATAGAGGAAAAGTGCCATAATTACAATTCGTTTTACTTTACAGCATTATTAACCAATTATAATAATTTAAATTGCAGAGACAACACGACACAAGTAAGGGTCCTCCAGAAAAGTCGGAATCAGTGGTCCTCGGTGAGAGTCACTCAGTAGTTAGATGCCAACCTTGCAGTTCGTCCTAGACTTTAATAGATAATCCAGAGATCTGACCAAAAGTTTTACTCTGTTACATGGTGCTGTATTGCACCAAAATAATTGGTGATACTGGAAGGCGACTAGTATTTTATTTTTGCCATGATGTGATTTGGCTTTGCTTCATGAGTTTCATGACTATGATTTTTTGTCACAAAATTAGTTTTTATTTTTTTATGTCATGTTAATGTAATTGATTGGCCAATGCCATATTAAAAATATGGATCATAGCATTGAATGTGAATACATTTATTGAATCGTAATGAAGTTTAAGCTGCAGAATGTTAATCATCGTTAATTCGAATATGTTTCGCTTGTTAGATTTGTTTCTTGCGATGACTGCGTTATGTATCCAAATTCTACATGCATCAATTGTTTGCTGTTCATTCGCAATTCTGATTTAGAATAGATAACTTCTTTACCGAAGCATACTGTATTCACATGTTAATGTTTGTAGGAATTGTTAATTGAATGGCCTAGAAAAACAACCAAATGATGGCCTTAAAAGCGACGAAGTAATGTACGCTGTTTAAACTAATAATCTGTAATTATTGAAAGGTTGTCACATATTTGAGACACAGATTTGTCAGGTTTTTTTGCTGTTTTTGCTACACCACTTTGTGAGCAAGCATCATGTTTGATTGTTTGAAGATCTTCTATGTGTATTTTTTATAATTAGGTTCTAATTTGAGATTAATCGATGTACGAAGTTGTTTCAACATTGAATTCTTTATTTTTCGTAAAATATGCATTATTCTATACTTTATGTAAAAAATAATTTCAGGACTAGATTTATGAAAGTGGCTTTAAGTTATAATTTTAAAATCTAAAATGTAAGTTAACATGTAATTGGTTTCTTTTACTTTTAGTGCTTTATATTTATGAAAATCAGTTTCGATACTGTAAATAAATAACTATTAACTGTAGCTAATTAAAATAATTAATGAAACCACCTGCTCGAGACTGATTTGAGCCATACCCTTAGTATTGAATGTTGTAACCAGACCATAGATTTTTATCTATAAATGTTGTATGTTATTAAATTTCGAATATACAGGGTGTAAATTATGCATTCAATTGTGAAAATTCGGAGCAATAAACAACCGCTTTGCTTTCTGTAAGAAAGCTAGTTCATATTTTTGCAAAATTTGAGAATTTTGTAAAAATTATTCATTCTATAGAAATATTACACCTTGTATATTTTTATTAGCACATCCTTTATCATTATTCGTAACGTTGTATGAACATAATGGAATTGTAGATGTAACGTCCATTGATAAATATGCAATTAAATAATACTCATACAGGATGTTGATTTAAAAATGCTATGACTTTGACCCAATCTTTTAAAACCTATGCATGTTTGTAATGCAGTTTTAAATCAACGACGTATATATAAATTAATCAATATAATAACTAAAGAAGTAACGATTCCTCAATAATATATTACAGGAAGGTCTAAGTTTGTTTTTTTGGTAAATATTAGTTGAAGTAAACTTAGAGAGAAGATAAATTTATGAATTAGTTTAATCCTGTTTACCACCCTAGGTCATTGTGGTGTGTATTAGTTAGGTAGAAAATTATACTTTCGTCAAATTATTAGTCGTGGCATAAGAATCTCTATAAATTAATTTTGTACTTATTGTAATTCTTTTTTAAATTTAAACGCAAAAAAATGAGAAAAAAAAACAACAGATTAAACTAAAATATTTTTATTTGTATACTTATCTCAGTGCTATAATTATCTCAATCATATTTTAATTTAGTTAACATTGTCACAATGTTCGACATTGAAATTATAATTGTTATAATTTAATACAACTGTTAAAAAAAATTGACGCTGTGGTTTTTAGTATCGCTGATGATGATGTCTAGTTGTTTGGTGACGTGGATGCCTGAGATCCAGCCAAACTTCCCTGGTTGGCTGCCCAGACCCCCGAAAACCCTGACAAGTTGTCCTGTAGGCTTGAAAACCTGAACCCTACAGTTCCCTGAGTCCCCAACAAGGATGTATCCCAGAGGATCGACTGCTAATACTTCTGGATGTCTGAACTGTCCTTTCCTTTGTCCCATAGATCCAAACTCTATGATTTTGCTTTTATCTTGTTTATTGTAGACTTTGATCCTTCCGTTTCCGCTGTCAAGTACAACAACGCGGTCGTTGGTGATGGCGACGCTTGTGGGTGCGTTTAGTTCTGTGCATAAGATCTCTTTGGTCTCCCAAACGGATGGCGCGAGCGACGCCTGCGGTTTCGTTGCTACTCCGATTTGATCCACAAATTTGCCGTCCGGTTGGATTATCTGAAATTATAATGATACTTGTATTAGCAAGATAAGGGGAACCCCCCTTATAGTAAAGAAACAGGAAAAATTCAGTAATGATTCATGTATGAGTCAGTTTTTGATAATGCGAGGAATATTTAAAATACCTATGTGTATGTATACAGGGTAATAAGGACACCGACGCACTAACGGTTACTACGTATTCAGAACATCATTTTGAAATTGAAATTTTTCAAAGGTATTTTTTTTTAATCTGCTCTTTCATAAATTTTGACTGCTAGGTACTGCACTTTTGTAGGAAATAGCGGATTTTAAAAACTTTCTATGTTCAGAATGGTGTAAGTACTGATTACGTGGTTACCGTTTTTGCGTCGGTGTATTCCACCCTGTATAATTAATATTCCTCACACTATAAACGACTGGTTCTGCCAGAACATGCGTCATGTTCGTAATCGGGCGCTGTCAGTTGGGACTGGTCATCTCTTAGCTGCCACGGTTTATTTTAACTACTTTGTTTTTAAATTGTTGATAATTATAATCTTTTACTCTGGACGCTCTTAATGTGCACGTCTTTCTACATCTTTCTCACATATATGTATAATCTCAACATGAATGATGTAACCAAGATCTTGTAACAAAATTTTGATTGCAAAGAGTCTGCATGGAGTTTCTTGCCCATTCTTCTCCATAGAGATCTACGCTTTGGAATGGGCAACTACAGTACTTTCACAAGTTATTATGCCTTGTGTCTGTGACTGTAGCTTCGCCTTTGTTTTTCTGACATTCAAAAGTGCCAGCTAAGGTCTAATTGAAATAAATGCTTTGAGTTTGAGGAGGAGTTTTTTGACGTCATTTTTTAAGTTTGGTGTTAGGTTATTTACCTTGCTTGAATGCTTTGAATTTGAATAAATTGCTGACCGGACTCCAGAGACCAGACTGACGGGCTGAAGTTTCTGTCTAAGTCCGCAGCCAGTCCCTACCTACTTTTACTCAGAATGTTGACAATATTTCTGTTTTGGCCAGCCGAATCTTTAATGCTTTACAGCATTAAGGATGATATTTAAAATGCTCATTACATAGGTATTTATTATACAGGAAAATCGATTATGAAGTTATCATTCACTAATTCGTTAGTCATTTTGTTTATTGTGCGAAAGTCAAGTGCAAGGTAGAGATTACCATAACTGCGAATATAAAATACTATCTGTTGTACATATTAGGTAATCATTATCAAGGTATTTTTGGCTTATATAAGCCTGGATTAGCTGTCTTTATTCAAAAGGTCATTTTATACTAGAAATTGTAAATGTTTGGTTCTGTGAAGTAATCACTTTGTGTCTTTTATGAGTTCCATAAGTTGGATAGACGCCTGTCCTAATCTGGGAGCCTTTATTAAATACATTTAGTATCAGCTTATTGTTCATAAATTTCCATGGTTTATCGTCTTAAAACTGTTTTAATTATGTTAGACTATTGTTCTCTTTTTACAAGAAATATACAGAAAAGAGGGCGGAGGAGGAGTAGCCTAAAACCTCATGACGTATTACCAAGGAGGAGGGGGAGCGTGATTAAAGGATGGCCCCTAAGTCTTTCAAAATCACAGTGATCTCTATTTCTGCTACAATAAGGTTTCTGTTGCATTGTTGCTCTTAGATGTAAAATAACTCCGAAAGGATTGTAAATCAGATTGTGTTGTCTATTACCTGCACTCTATCATTGCCAGTGTCAACTACATAGATCAGTTGGTTCGCGTTGTCTGTGGCAATGCCCTCTGGTGACCGGAAGGTGCCAACTCGGCTGCCCTTCTGTCCTATGCTCCGCAGGTATTCACCGTCCTTGGAGAATACGTGGATGCAGTGCTTCCATTTGTCTGAAAGAAGGATTTAAATATTCGATAATGAAAAAAGAACTTGTGGTTATTTTGTAGCTTAGTAACTTATGTCCGGGGCTTCGCCCGCGTTAATTAATGTCGGAAGTTATTCCACTGGAGTCCTCGTGGTACTACCGAGATAAAAAGTAGCCTATGTCCTCACCCCGATTGATCATGCAACCTAGGTGAGCCTTTCATCGAAATCTGTTCGCCGTTAAAGCGTGAAAAGGTGACATACAGACAGATACTTTTAAACATAGATCTCTCGTATCGCCAGGGTCCGTCGATACGAGAACGGGTAAAAATATTAGTTGAATTCGTGGATCTTTTACAAACTATATTTAAATCTTATCTTAAAAGACAATCCTGCGCAATAATCATAATCTTGCTTAAGCATGACATAAATCGCAACCACGTTTTCCTCATTACGCGCTAAGATCATAGGTCACAATATGATGGTCTAATATGAGCTGTCTACAACAAAAAAATACGTCACCAGAAGCTACTGCTACCGATGACCTGTACACGTGATTTGCCAGCTCTTCATCAAAATGCAAAGTCGAAAAATCTCAAACTAGGACATTCCAATGTTGCTTGTCGACAGAAATAAGTGAGGTGATAGAATTTCTCTTGAACGTTAGTAGGGTACCTACTCCAAGCATGCCCGATTCAAGGAATAAATCTAAAATGCGCCGTAAAATCCGTAATGGTAAACGAACAACAATTTCCAAGCTACGTTTTCAATTTAGCTTCCGAACATATAAGCAAATAGGTTATAATTTTGAATTAAATAACCACTGGAACCCGCACGTTAAGTTCAGTTTGCGCTAAAAAAAAACCTTCACATATAAAAAAGTATTAAATAAATAGTACAACTCTGCCTAACTCTTCAGGGATTACAAGCGTGATATTATTTTCAAATAGTTCTAGTCATTCTGAAATCAACTAAATGACGTCTGAGAGAAAGTTTATATTTATCTATAGTGTAAATAACAATTTGAAAAAACTGTTCTATATCTGAATTTTACGATCTAACCGTTCCAGAGTTTTCTTTGTGTAGGTAAACAGCTGTTGTAAAATAGTCTTCACCTGTAACATAAATTTCTCCCAAGCTCTTCATGAACGCGATCTGGACGGGGCATAGCATCTCGTCACAGGACAGCCTGGTCACGATCTTGGCCTGAGCGCGCTCCATCACGAGAACACTGTGGCTATCCATGCCGCATACATAGAGGTGGTTGCTCCATGGGCTCACGCCGACCCCGCATGGACGGGACGATTTGCGCCATACGAAGTGGGGGATGAAGCTTCGAGATCTGTAAGAAGGAAGTGTGTTATGAAAGGAATATAAGTTAACTAACGACCCGCCCCGGCTTCGCACGGGAGCAATGTTTTACATATAAACCTTCCTCTTGAATCACTCTATCTATAAAAAAAAACCGCATCAAAATCCGTTGCATAGTTTTAAAGATCTAAGCATACATAGGGACAGACAGTAGGAAGCGACTTTGTTATACACTATGAAGTGATGTTTGTGCTAGGATATTCTTGTTTGACTTGGAAATTGTCAGTTCTGAGTCTACTTTCGGTTACAATGGTAGCCGACGTCAACATTGCTGAAAAGAGGCAAAGCGATTGCTGGATGGTTTTATGCATGAAATGATGGGTGTGTATCTATAATGTATTTCGGCATATGCACGCAAACAGCGAGACCTAGAACTACTAGGCTATCTGAAGGGACTAGATCGAATCCAGAACACATGGCGTAGGTAGAACAGTCATTTAGGTACTTACTCAACCAATACGCCAACCAAATAAGTATGGAAAAAGATAGTTGTTCACTATGGTTTTATTAGACCTCGATGAAATGATGGACTAGCGAATTGAAAAAAATAGATTTGCTAAACTAAATGGTGGGACATTTTTACAGTTTCTTTCCAGGCAATCTTGTGAATTGAATATAAAAAGAAACGCCAAGATTAATAGATAAATCTCGTCAATAATTTGTAAGGAATTTTCGCTTAATTAATTTTCATAAACAAACACAGTGAGCCGACGGCATAGTTGCTTGCACGCGAATCCAGCATGAATGCATGCACATATTTTCGTATTAGGAGATATTCATCGGTCGGGGTAAGTTACTAAATTCTAAGTTTTTGTTTGGTCATATGGCCCACTGGAAGTAGAAACTTCTATGTAACTCAGACCATACCAGTACCATGTCATAGGGAATGCTTTATAAGTAGTACAGAAACATGCAACCACCGTTTGTTTATTGCAATGTTCTCTGCTGGCACGACTCACGAGACTGCAAATTGTGATACCTACCTGTTTATCAAATTAAAGTAATTTTTGGCCACCACATGATGTCGTTCAGTCTGTCTATCAGTCTGCCTGTCTGCAGTCAGTCTTATAGTCTGTCGGTCAGTCTGTCGTTTAATTTGTCTGCCAGACTGCCTGTCTGTCAGTCAGTCTTTTAGTCTGTCTGTCAGTCTGTCTTTCAATCAGTCTGCCAGTCTGTCTCTCTGTCTATCTCTCGATCTGTCGGTCAGTCTGTCTACCGGTCTGTCAGTCAGTCTGTCTACCAGTCTGTCTGTCAGTCGGTCGGTCAGTCTGTCTATCAATCTGTCTGTCAATCTGTCAGTCAGTCTGTCGACCCGTCCGTCTGTCAGTCTGTCTACCGGTCTGCCGATCAGTCTGTCTACCGGTCTATCGGTCAGTCTGTCTACCAGTCTGTCTGTAAATCAGTCCGTCTTTCAATCTGTCTGCCAGTAAGTCTGTCGACCCGTCCGTCTGCAAGTCTGTCGGTCAGTTTGTCTACCAATCTGTCTGTCAATCTGTCTGTCAGTCAGTCTGTCGACCCGTCCGTCTATCAGTCTGTCGGTCAGTCTGTCTACCGGCCTGTTGGTCAGTCTGTCGATCAGTCCGTCTGTCAATCTTTCTGCCAATCAGTCTTTCGACCCGTCCGTCTGTCAGTCTGTCGGTCAGTCTGTCTACCGGTCTGTTGGTCAGTCTGTCTACCGGTCTGTCGGTCAGTCAGTCTACCGGTCTGTCGGCCAGTCTATCTACCAGTCTGTCTGTCAGTCTGTCGATCAGTCTGTCTGTCTCTCGATCTGGCAGTCAGTCTGTCGGTCTGTCTGTCGGTCAGTCTGTCTACCAGTCTGTCTGTCAGTCTTTCGGTCAGTCTGTCTACCGGTCTGTCAGTCAGTCTGTCTACCAGTCTGTCTGTCAGTCTGTCGATCAGTCCGTCTATGAATCCGTTTGTCAACCGGTCTGTCAGTCAGTCTGTCGACTCGTCCGTCTGTCAGTCTGTCGGTCAATCTGTGTATCAATCGGTCTGTCAATCTGTCAGTCTGTCTGTCAGTCAGTCGACCAGTCTGTCTATCAATCTGTCTGTCAATCTGTTTGTCAGTCAGTCTGTCGACCCGTCCGTCTGTCAGTCTGTCGGTCAGTTTGTCTACCGGTCTGGCAGCCAGTCTGTCTACCAGTCTGTCTTTCAATCTGTCTGTCAGTCTGTCTGTCAGGCTGTTGATCAGTCTGTCTGTGGGCCTGTCTGTCAGTCTGTCTTTCAATCAGTCTGCCAGTCTGTCTATCTGTCTATCTCTCGATCTGTCCGGTCAGTCTGTCTAACAGTCTGTCTGTCAGTCTGGCTGTCAGTCAGTCTGTCTGTCTGTCGGTCAGTCTGTCGATCAGTCCGTCTGTCAATCTTTCTGCCAATCAGTCTGTCGATCAGTCTGTCTGTCTCTCGATCTGACAGTCAGTCTGGCGGTCTGTCTGTCGGTCAGTCTGTCTACCAGTCTGTCTGTCAGTCTTTCGGTCAGTCTGTCTACCGGTCTGTCAGTAAGTCTGTCTACCAGTCTGTCTGTCAGTCTGTCGATCAGTCCGTCTATCAATCCGTTTGTCAACCGGTCTGTCAGTCAGTCTGTCGAACCGTCCGTCTGTCAGTCTGTCGGTCAGTCTGTGTATCAATCGGTCTGTCAATCTGTCAGTCTGTCTGTCAGTCAGTCGATCAGTCTGTCTATCAATCTGTCTGTCAATCTGTTTGTCAGTTAGTCTGTCGACCCGTCCGTCTGTCAGTCTGTCGGTCAGCCTGTCTACCGGTCTGTCGGTCAGTCTGTCGATCAGTCCGTCTGTCAATCTGTCTGCCAGTAAGTCTGTCGACCCGTCCGTGTTTCAGTCTGTCGGTCAGTTTCTCTACCGGTCTGTCAGCCAGTCTGTCTACCAGTCTGTCTATCAGTCTGCCTGTCTGCAGTCAGTCTGTCGGCCTGTCTGTCAGTATGTCGATCAGTCTGTCTGTCTCTCCATCTGTCAGTCAGTCTGTCGGTCAGTCTGTCTACCAGTCTGTCTGTCAGTCTTTCGGTCAGTCTCTCGATGTGTCATGCGTCAACATTCTGTCGTGCATAGTGGTAGTGTCGTATATGTCTGATTAAATGCGGGAAATCGCCTCTTCCTAAGGATGCAGATAAAATTAACTGGAGACAGGCATTTTTTTTCTCAAGCATTTTTTCAAACTACTGGCTACTGGGAAAACCCTCTCCCAAGTTCTTCCTTTTCTTTTCTTGTAGTTACCACCTGTGCTATGCGTCTACTGGCGATTTTGAACTTGGTCGTTAGCTCGAATTCGATTGCCAATGGAATTCGATGACGATGATGAAGGTTTTTTATTTAATTTATTTATTTATTTAAGTATGTGGATTTGTTTTTGTACGTATACAAACAATAGCTACAACAACAACAATAACAACAACAACAATAGCTTTATAAGGTTTTGTGTTACTAACAGTATATCGACTACGTCTGAAATAATTGATTCTATTCTATTCTAATTCGGA
The DNA here is from genome assembly GCA_947578425.1 of Eugnorisma glareosa. Classification (NCBI taxonomy): domain Eukaryota; kingdom Metazoa; phylum Arthropoda; class Insecta; order Lepidoptera; family Noctuidae; genus Eugnorisma; species Eugnorisma glareosa. The sequence continues at coordinate 12,126,813 of OX387968.1, read as the reverse complement.
CAAACGACCAAGTGGAAATGGACGGGGTTGAGTATGCCCGTCTTCGGGCAATCTTATTCGACTTCATTCAGTCTACTCGTAGTGTTATAAATGTATCCGGTGCCCAAATTCGAGTAAAGCCTTTCGAGCACCCGAATACGGGCGAACGACCAAGTGTTATTGCGTCATTAACTTTTTTCGTCCCCATTCCATCTTCAGGCATCTACTAGAGATTCTTGCCCCACAAATGGTTTTACCTTACACTAAGTAATTCAAACTGTCTTGGTTTGTTGCGTATTGACTTCATTAAGATTTCAAAAAGCGGACCGGCCACTATCGCTGACCAACAAATAAATCAGGCAATCGGAAATAGATAGGTATCTAGGTCTAATCGTATTTTTTTTATAAAACACGGTAACATTAAAACAAGTAAGTTATCTCATTGATGCAATTGTGTGATAAAATATTTGCAATAAAACTTAGCAAAGTGGTAGCAGGGCTGCCTGACCAGAGTGAGGTCCAGTTTCTACCAAAGCAAAGACGTACAAAATTCGACCAATCACAGAAGAGACGAGAGACGCATTGCAAATTTCCACCAACGTGATTGGTCGATTCCCGCGCGTCTCTTCTCCGCTCCGCTCGGCTCCGCTTTGGAACCAGGCCTGAACCGGACATATCCCCACTCGTGAAGGCCATTTAATGTACCCCATTAAGACTTGGATTAAGACCACCCATTTCCGGTCGGTACCGTAAAGACGACTCATCTGTTTTATTCATACCTGGAAATGTTTAGCGAGCAGCATTCAAGGCAGCTGTACACTCATCGACTATCAATCAGCTGCTAAGTGGTTTCGTTTTCATTTTCGCATCAGGAGTCAGGACCTACCTACTCTTGTCGGAAGGTCCGAGTGCAAAGGACATGTTTGGATTTTAGTAATAGATTTCCTATCAAAACAGAGCCTTGTTACATTTGAGAAAAGTGGTGGCACAGGTATTAGCCCCGACTTTTACAAGGTGTAACATAATAAACGCAAAACCTCCCGTGTGGTCTCTCGGACTATGAAACTGATCAACTTTTGTTCTACGAGTTCATGAAATTCGCAAAAAAATTGGACTTTGTATAGGAACTGACGCGATCAGCTGATCAACATGTATGGTAAGTATAACAAAAAAAAAGTTACGAATTTGTAAAAGTCATCGAATAAAAGTTGTTCAGTGTCATGGTCTGAGACCATTATGTTACACCCTGTATGTCGTGGGTTCCAAAGCCTTTGCATCTTTGTGTAATTAATTTCATCACTACTGTTCTCAAAGCGTTGAAGGTACCTACTTAAGCATCGTGAGGAATGCCCTAGAACCGACAACACGACATCGTCCTCCACCAGCCCACACTTTGTACATTCTTGAGTGTGTGGTGGATTATGGCCATAAAGCCCACTTTCTTTTACAAAGTGATGGACTGTGTCCCAGCACTGGGAATTTTATAGGCTGATTATGACACTGCTGCATCCAGGATTCTTCCCTGAAAATTAAACATTAGTGGACAAAGCTCCAAACTCACCTATAATGCAAAACGAGACTTTCTTCACTCTCTAACGGGTCATTCTGTTTAGCATTCTCTAAGACTGGGTCATCGGACTCTGATTCTAAAGGTGTTGCCGAGTCCATCTCGAGCGTGAAGTTCTCTTTGTCGAAGACGAAACGTTCTGTATCCCATTTTGAGACTTCTGATAGTAAGGATACTGCGTTTTGATGGAGGTTTATAAAAGTTTCCACCTGTGGGTCAAAAGATTGGAAGATAAGTAATTTTGTCTTGCAGGCAGTGGCGTAGGTACCGTAGGGCTTGGCGGGGCAGTGCCCCGGGGCCCCCCAAGCTCAAGTGGCCCCTCGGCCTCCATGGACGACGTTGGAAAAGTTATTTACTACCCTAGTTTAATAGAGAATTTCCGACTTGCAACCTTTTAGCCCTTGACCCCAACAAACCTCGACGGCTCGAACCGAAAACACAAAAATATCTGCAAATACGAGCTGCGTTACACATAATACTTAATTAGTAGCACGTGCGTAGCTTTCCTTTATTACGCTTTGCATTGGGATTTAAGGAGCTGATGATGAAGTAGCTTTTCACCCTTAAAGTATTTATTTAAGTTGAAATAGAGCCCCAATTTTATTTTTGCCCCGGGGCCCATGGTTATATAGCTATGCCACTGCTGGTAGGCGAATTATCATCAGCCTATAGCTGACTAAACATAAAATTGGATGGCATACTGGGTGGAAAGGACACCGACGTTAAAACGGTTACCGGTACATCATTGTGAACACACCCCACATAGAAATTTTTCGTCGGTTGTTAAAAAAAAACAGCTGTTTCCTACAAATCGGTCAAAATGTATGGAAAAGCAGTTTTTTTTTTTTAAATTAAGTAGGTACCGATGAAAAATTTCTGTGTCGCCCTCCACACAGAAATTTTTCATCGGTACTTAATTCCACAATAATATGTATGCCTACTGAATACGTGGTAATCGTTTCCGTCCCTTCCACCTTGCATATTTATTTATTTGTCTGAGGTAAATAACCTAACAACAAACTTAAAAAATGGCGTCAAAAAACTCCTCCTCAAACTCAAAGCATTTATTTCAATTAAACCTTAGCTGGCACTTTTGAAAGTCAGAAGAGAAAGAAAACAAAGTAGAAGCTACAGTCACAGCCACAAGGCATAATAACTTGTGAAAGTACTGTAGTTGCCCATTCCAAAGCGTAGATCTCTATGGAGAAGAATGGGCAAGAAACTCCATGGACACTCTTTGCAATCAAAATTTTGTTACAAGATCTTGGTAACATCATTCATGTTGAGATTATACATATATGTGAGAACGATGTAGAAAGACGTGCACATTAAGAGCGTCCAGAGTAAAAGATTATAATTACTTATCAACAATTTAAAAACAAAGTAGTTAAACAACGCCGTCAACTGGTAATGTACCCAAGAGACTGGCGGCGTTGCCACGTTGTATGACAACGCTAAGCCATTGGCCAAGGTAAAGCCAGCTCTTCCCACGTTTTTTTCCAGCGTTTTGAAATAGCCTTGAAAAGGATATTTTATCTATAGGTCAGGTAGATAACCCATTTTGTTAGTAGGTATTCCTTAACCTATGTCATTATAATTGACTAGAAAACACAATAAATAACAACGCTTATCTTTAACTAGGTAAATAATAATACTTAATTCCGCCACCTCTTGCGAACACATGGCAAGTCTGCAACAGTATAAGTATGTGACATCCACCAATTCGCACTAGGCCCGAGTGGTGGATGACGGCCCTCTCCCATAGCATAGATCCATAGACATGTTGGTAACTTTTGGCCTCTCGAAACGTGTAATTGAACTCTCATCGGCCATTCTCATCCAGCTTCTCCAAGCCACCTCACGAAGATCATCAACTACCTAACCTGAGGGCGACTTATGCTATGCTTGGCAATTTTCACCTGGGGTCTAGATTGGCCGCTTTAGAAGAATTATAATAGGAATTACGTTACAATTCGTAAAACGGTCACAAAGTGACAATTCATAATATTAACTGCGCCTGTGCTCATTTTAAGAATTTTAACGTGATTCTTAATATTATCCTATTAAGATTCTGCTAAAGTGGCCATTTTAGATCACCAGCAGGGCTATTGCGTATCTCTGTTGACAGTTCATAGTGATCATCACTTGGCGAATTTTGACAAACAATGACAGTTTTGCACGGGTAGCGTCATTGTAAATCAACAAGAACGGTCATTGTATACTAAAACTCGTCAAGTGATCATCACTATGAACTGTTAACAGAGATACGCAGTAGCCCTGCAGATTTTCATTACAGAATAATTCTACCTCAATGTTTCTGGGAATTTTGGCAAGCTAATATAGCTTAGCCATTGGCTTGCTTATTCTGTGAGTTATATCGACCACTCTGGTTTTCTGTTGGATCTTCTCTTTCGATCGTTCAAAGAGAATCCATACTTGTTAAATATATAATACCTAAGAAGCCCTGTTATGACTACCTACTTCCAAATAACCTTGGAGATAAAAAAACGGCCTCAAAAACATTTTAACAAAACATAACAGCTTTATCAGTAAATCTTTAAATAATTAAGTGTTTTTTTTTATAATAATAAAGGTCCTTCTCTAAAACGTAATACCCCTAAAAATATCAATGTACTTGTAACAATTTGATAATGTTTTATCACAATAAATTTTGCTATTTAATTTTCATTTAATCAGTCAAATGAAGTCATTTGTCGTGATCTAAGTAATTATCAAGATAACGTAAGTACCTATTCTTTGAAATATCAGGAACGACTGTAATTGACTACAATAATTACGTAGGATTATTATCCACAGATTTACTTTTGTAATTTCACATTCATCGCTACCGAAAATATTCATAGCTATATATTATAACCGACAGCCCCCAGGAATTGCCACGATTGCCGGTCCTGCAGGGCTATTACGTATCTCTGTTGACAGTTCGTAGTGATCATCACTTGGCGAGTTTTGATATACAATGACCGTTCTTGTTGGTTTCAACTGATGCTAACCGAGCAGAACTGTCATTGTATATCAAAACTCACCAAGTGATGATCACTATGAACTGTCAACAGAGATAGGCAATAGCCCTGCTGGTGGTCCTAAATGAGCCCTTTAGCAGAATCATAATAGGTTAAAAATATAAATTCCGTTACAATTCGTAATATGGTCACAAAATGACAATTGATAATATTACAACCCTCCAAGTTCATATAATCCCATTGAATGACTTTTTCATGAAATAGCTATTGAATGGGATTTTATGAACTTGGAGGGCTGTATTGATGATTTGAATGATTATAATTCTGTAACTCCAGACGTGTTACTGGCGCTATTCAGATTTTCATCTACATACAACCTGACACTGCCCTTCAAATTGCAATAAACGTAAGAAAATTTAAATTTCGCGGGTTACCCTTGCGCATCCACCTTAAGAATTTTAACGTGATTCATATTATTATCGTTTTCTTATCCTAATATGATTCTGCTAAAGCTGCCATTTTAGGACCCCTGGGCCACATTCAGGGGTGCTAGTGCACATGTTCGGGTTGGCACATTCGATTCGGCAGTAATGTTTTGAACATTAAAGTCGCACTGAAGTAATTACTACACATATTATAACGACACAATTCAAGCTAAGCCATGCGGCTTTTTCCCGAACAAATATCTACCTACATATTAGATCTACAGATTAAACAACCCGGCTTCGCCGAATCATGCAGACCGCAACACCTGTGTGAAACCAGTGTGTGTGTCCAGCACAATATTTAGGTAACAATATTTCCTAGGTAGAAGTTGCCAATCGTAATAAATCGTCCGACTGCCGTTTCCACCATTGCGCCTTTAAAGTTATGGCAGCTAATTAAAGTTCCCTTTCCTTTTGTAGCTTTTTGATTAGGACATGCTATTCAACATTAATAGGATCTAATACTAATTTAAATAACATTAGTGATTAACATTACGTAGGGAACCAGTATTCACGCGGTTTTCTTCTGGTAGAATGCCTTTGTCCACACCTTTATTTCACGCACACCTTTTACTTCCATCAATTCATACTAGCCATCTAAATTAGGATTGTCAACTTCCTCGTTGGTCAAGTGATCGCAAAAGCTACTCAGCATGAGATCGTAAATACGATTTCCAGGTCGGTTTCAAGTGGTTTTTGTTTTTTTTCACAGCCCGGAGTCCGTAGATTGGCTCGTTTAATGGCGATAGGCCAAGATACAAATCTGGCGAAATATGGGTGTACTACAGGTACATCTGTGCCCAAGCCGTCGAGTAATACCTGTAGGCTTGATGTTATGCAAAATAAACTCACCCTATCGCTTTCATTATCAGAACTACTCGCTCCCATAGCTAGGTTCGCCACAGACTTAGCTTCATCCAGTGAAGCTTGCAGTGCTAATGCTGACATTTCTGATGACTGTTGTAAATTAGCTGCATCCTCAAGCATTTTGTCTTTAGCCTGGAAGATAGCTGCTATTTTCTCCTCTCCTGCAATCTTTATTTGTTCTGCTATTCGGTCGCAACGATCCTGAAAAAGAAGCAAGGAAACATTTAGGCAGGTACTACGAGGAGCATCTTTTTGATTCCCATATTGTTTGGGGAATCAGAAACAACCAAATTACGAAACTTCAAAGTAAGTAGCTACACTATTCGTAACTAATGCAGTTTTAACCACGTCGGCTTTTCTGACAAAGTCTATTTATGTGTGTTCGTTGGACATAACGTGTTTGTGAAATCAAGATTGGTACATTATGCTTTGGCTCCAAGAAGACATATTTTTTTCGTCATATTATCCTCATTTCGCAAAATCTCGACAAAGGATGTTTGTTCAACAACTCATTCGCATCACGTACCTTATAATGTTCAATTTTGTGTTCAAGATGACTGGAGGCCGTGTCCAGCTGTTTCACAATAGATTTTAGTTGGATCCGCATGTCTTCCAAATGCTGTGACCAGCAAACGCGGCAGAATTTCTAGAAAAAAATTTCAACGTCAGAAAATAATAACAAGAGAAAAAGAGAAACAAACAAAGATCTTTTTATTTACCAGTTTACAATGATCGCATTGTGTTATATCAAAATTATCACAAACACTCTTGCAGTGTACGCATCTTGTTCCTCCAGCCGCGAACAAGTCTACATTTTGCGTGGGAGTTGTGACTGAAGGGGTCGCCGGAGGCGTCCCTGGGTTCTTTGACACCTGCCCATTCCCATTTTGAATGCCAACCAGCTGTAGTAGTGAATCTATATACAAATTAGACGGCAGATTCTCCACAAAGTTTGGGCCAAGCACTTGAATCCTCGTCCTACATATTGGACAGTCGATTATGATTAAATCTGTAAACGGAAACAATTGCCACCTGTTATATTATGTGTCTTAAATGGTTATTTCCAATTACGTGTGTAATTACTGTAATTGTTACAAACCGGCGATGTAGACAGACAGGCAGGCCGTACAGAAAGTGTGCTGACACGGTAACATCTTTGGATTGTGCAGCACTTCGAGGCACAGTGAGCATTGTATCAGTTCTTTGATGCCGCCAGCTGATAACCTGTTTGTGATGATTGGATTGCATTATTTTGGCACGATAAACGTAAATACAAGGGTAAATGAAACGATTGGACTGATTATTTTTATTGAGTCGTTTTATTGACTTTCGACTTCCTAAAAGGGTCTGTATTGTGGAATTGCAATTTTCGAGTTCGTGTTTCTCTGCAACATGGTTTTTTTATATCATAATTTAGAGTATACAAATGACCAATATCTGAATTGTATTTCATCATTCATCTAGTTGTCTAGTATTTGGTTCACTGTTTCAATTGCCAGAATCTGTACTCGTATAGAAGGCTAAACCACCTACTTATCTGCATACGACAACGACATTCCACGTCGCTAAACTGTCTACGAGAACAAGATGTAATAAGATCGATGAATATAATTATGAATGTCTACGATATACTTAAGTAGTACTCACTTTCTAGACTTTGGTTCTAGATTGAAATTTACTGCCCTCGATACGACTGATGGAGCACGTGACCTAAACAGGAGAGGGTTATCCTGAGGCTGTGACGTTGGGGTCGGCGGTGAGGGGGTTAACGAAGACTTCCTTACACCATTCTCCTTCGTACTCTGCCAACGTTTTAAGGTGAAAAACGGAGGCCTTTTAACTTTCTCTGCCATCATTTATAAAACACTTTTGTTCACTTCAACATTCAATAATAGACTGAAGACTAAACTCCGATAATTTTATCAATCATTATCAGGTACCTACCCCAGTAATTAATTTGCTATCTTCACAATTTAAGATTTAAATTCGATTAAGATATATCGACTCATTTGATAAGATAGCACTGATTATTTCTGAAAACGTATTTATGTTTGCCCATATCAGGCTTAAAAATAAAAACATCGATGTCCTGCGAAAGAATTTTGGTGTGAATTTGAAACCGGTGTAGGGCGTAAGGTCTCGTGTCGTCTTGCAATAAAACGGAACATGAATTCCATTGATCCTCTTCACCGACATTGTACTTTACGTATAGCAATTTTGAGAAAGTTATCAAAATAAATGTAGGCTTTTAGGTTGCAATATATTTTAGGGGGAGGCCGATGCATTATAACGGTGAAAACAGGTGAAGTAAATGCTGGCCCGAGGCTCCTTGCCGAATTTGGTCACATCTTCAAACCAGTCTGGTATTCTTTATTCGCGTACGCAATGTTTTTCTATTTTATTATTGTGTTAATCTGCTGTCGTTATTGTAATCCAGCTTGCAACCGGTTGATACACTTTTTGCCAAGTTTAGCAAGTCGCACGACCTGGCTAAGTAATTATAGTTGTATGTAGCAGCATGCAGTATCAGTCAGGACTCGGGACTAATCAATTGTGTACCTCTAAACTAAATTCAGCATTGAAAGTGTTTATTTTCAAGCCTAGAGAGTTCTAAATTGCCCACAGGCCAAATCCTGGGCATGAACCTCTCCAATCACCCATGCATTAAAAACAAATATAAACAGTGTATATCAGGGATGTGTAAGCTAACCGTGTTATGCAAAGCCTCTCCGACAGATCAGGGTGAGCGGCTTTGCATTTGCGCAGCCATTCTACCAATTAGACGATCGGCTGTCTATAGCGATATACGCTGCGTTTCAATGCGTGTTTTGAACCATAACATCGCCTAAGGGTATAAGGCTTCGTTTCTAGCGATGATACGTAGCGAGGGATGTATGTGAAAGTACCCTACCTATATCACCGAATCTTTTTTACAGCTTGAGCTAAACATACAGGTTGTAACATAAAAAGCGCAATACCACTTAGGTTATTCAGACCTTCCAACAGGACCAAATTCCCCATTGATGTGAGCCGAAAAAAAAAGTTATCTTCATACTATAATTGTGTCAGCCAATGCGATATTTTGTATGGGAAAACCAATTTGACCGATTTGAATTTGTTTGACGGCACGGTTGGCGCAGTGGCTGAGCGGTCGGCTGCTGCGCTGCGAGTTGCGGGTTCGATCCCCGCACGGAACAAATATTTGTATGGCCTACAGGCAGTTGTTCCGAGTCTGGTTGTTTGTGTATGTTTGTAACCGCATCCACGATTACAGGAGAAATTCCTAGTGTACAATTTTTATTAGTTTTACGCCCAACCCTCCCACATCTTTGGGTGGAACCTCAGCCTTACGGGGTTAAATGCCAAATGAGTCCATAAATTATCCTATTCACTTTGCACATTATAACACCTCGCTTAGGTTAAAAATGTTGCCACGACGAAACAAAAAATACTTAGGTAGGTGTGATGATAATAAGGAATTTATTAAATCCAGCTGCATATAAAGCAATGACTTAAAAGCTTTAATACTTAGTGAAGTAGAACTATAAATAGATCGTAAGTAGATTAGCACAAAATTGACGGATTTAACTTAATACCGAACGTATTCAATGTACAGGCTGATTTTAAATTCATTGGCAATATGTCAGTGGTCGTAACAACATTCATAGATTAATACAACATTGCTCTTTTTTCAAAAATTACTCATGTTGCTCCTGGAAGATTAACAATGTATTAAAATTAGCCTGTGAAATATCCTACTAATATTATATATGCGAAAGTTTGTGGATGGATGGATGTTTGTTCCTCTTTCACGCAAAAACGACTGAACGGATTTGGGTGAAATTTGGCACACAGATACTTTATAACCTGGATTAACGTATAAAATACTTTTTATCCTCGTAGTACGATCCCGTGGGATAATTACCGAACACGGCGCGGACGAAGCCGCGGGCCTATGCTAGTTAAATCATAAGTAGAAAAGTCGCACATTTTTCATCTCCACGGAGTAGTTAAAAAGCTCGTTCTAACAATAAGACATCGCCTTATACGAATGAATTAGGTCCCCTAATAGGACTACTGCATTTTGCAGCAGATTTACATTATAAATAAATGCCTTGTCAATGAGTAACATAACAGTAAAAAGAAAATGTAGCATGGGACAAACCCAGTATAAAAACACTCAAGGAAATTGCAGAAATTAGTCAACTGCGACAGTGATTCATAGATATACTACTAATTATTAAATTTTATTCGGAAGTTTTCTAGAATTCTAATTAATAAACAGATAATAATAAAATAACATTTTTATTCAGGAGGATTAGGTTGAATGAAGGGCATACATAAAAGGGCCGAAGTACTCGTGAAAATAATTATATTTTGAAGGGACCACACGGAAATACAATATAAAACTGTTATTCCTTACATTTTGTCTGATTATTTGTTTAGGAATTTATGGCGCAAGCTTTTCCGGCTTTATTGTTGGTGCCATAGTAAAAGTTGTTGATATTTATTTATTTAAAGTTCATTTAAAAGAGTGGTATTTAAGCGGATTTAATGACACAAGGCATTTTATGACAGTACAAAAAAATAAGAAAAATACAATTTTTTTAACATTAATAAATTGATATAATTAATATTCATGTGTAGGAGTACTACACTCCCTTAACGTATGTTCCTTGTTTAACCTAACACCCTGTATTTTTTTAAATATTTTCTGGTTTCTGTCATGAGGCATTTGTTTCAAGTTTGTACAAGTTCTTCACTTAATATTAAAACATTTTCCTACCAAACTCATGCCCGACCGAGGAAAGTTTCACAAAAATAAAAACCGGAGAAGCGCACGAAGATGTTTACAAGTAGCACTTAAGTGAACCGTAAGGCAACATTAATTTTTAAGTAGGTATATCTAGAAAGTCCTTGTATGACTACATCTGAACAGGAAATAAGTAGGCAGGTATTTTCATACTACATTTGTAGTACTTACCTACCATATCAACATAAATGATGGTATATTTTCTTCAAATTGGCGGTCCACCAAATCTTATAGTTTCATCTCGCCAGATACCTGGACATAATTACGTGATATGACTGTATTAGAATATATTGTGATAGACAAAAATATATAAAATAGTATGTTCTTAGAAAATATGCGCGTTTTCCTTATTCAAATGTCCTGTCCAAGACACTTTTGCTTGACAAAGCTTCTATTACTTAGGAAATAAAACCTAAAAATTTCCTTGTTACTGCTTTGCTTTAAACATTGGTATTTCTGGTTTCAAGAATTTTAGGACGATTTTTATATAAATTTTCATAAGGAAACCTATAAGATATAGACACGGAATGTGCTTGAGCCGAGCAGACAAATCTTTATGTATACAGGGTGTAACAAGATCCTTCACGAAGCCGTCAACCAAGCGTTATGTACATCAAACTAAGTAACTTTACGCAAAAATGATTGCTGGGAAACGATTTTTTTTTGGGGTGAAAAGTCACGTTTTACGGTAGGACTCAATGTAACGCACTTAAAACACTGTGTTGATGGATAAATTGAATAGTATAGTCGTCATGGAAGTGTTTAAAATAAAAATCTGACATTAAAAACGTGTATTAAAAAAAATCTTGTGTAAAGTTGGAACTTTGACCCCCAATATCTCTGTAACTAGAAGGTTCTTATTTATGGTCTAGAACAAAAAAATGGTCGCAATGACGGGGAGAACAAGTGCCTTTCGGCTTCGTTAAGGGTCTTGTTACACCCCTTAAAGCGCTTTGTCGGGTCTGTGGAACTTCAACCATAAAACGGTCGTACGGACGGACGAAGTTGCTTTATAATTTGGTTTTTCTGGTGTCAAGAATTTCAGGACGATTGTTTAAATACACTTTCATAAGGAGACCATTATGAAAATGATGGCCACGGAATCGGCTCGAGCCGAGCAGAAAAAGCTTTATGACATCATCATTCTCCTGCCATTATCCAAATTGATTTGGGGTCGGCGCAGGATGTCTTCTTCTTCCATACTTCTCTATAACTCGTCATCTCAGCAGTCAGCAGCTTTATGTACTACAATCTATATTATAAAGAGGTAAAGTTTGTGAGGTTGTAGGGGACCCGTAATCTCTGGATCTAATCAACCGATTTTGAAAATTCGAAGCTACATTATCCCCGACTTCCATAGGCTATATTAACAACGTGCCCGTGGGATAATTTCCGACCAAAACGCGAGCGAAGCCGCGGGCAACAGCTATTATATTATAAGCGAATAGTCCGATGCCACTGAATCAATTTCTCAAGCTTCTTTATTTAACCACATTCATTCATCATTCATGGTTTAATCGTTAATGCTAAAAAATTCCAGCCTTTAGCTTTACAATTCCTGCGCCGGCGCCTTGTCATTGCTGAGAATCGTTTAAAAAAGCATTGTGATCATTCTCTTTTCCCTTTGCCCATGAGCTGAATTCGAAATAAAGCTTATTTGCTAACACTGCACTGCATGTTGATGACCTGTGAGCTGTGACTTACGATCTTGAGTTCATAAGGAAAAGGATTGTCTTCAGGTGCAAGCGCATTGGCGTTTCTATTGAGAAATAAGTTGGGTCAAAGTACAGTAAGTTAAGTCGATTTTTTTATATAATACCCTGACGCCTGACGCCTGTAATCCCGGGTTATGCAGAGGTGTACCTATTACCTAATAGTACACCCACATTTCGCTATTAATGTTTAAGATCCATGTAATAGGGCCTATTGCCCTAAAGCGGGCACAAATCCAAACTCCGTAGCTGCTACTGAGAAATTCCCAATAATTCAGTGTCAAGTTGTATGTTGTGTAACTATTTCATGAAAAAGTCATTAAATGGGGTTAAATGAACTTAGAGGGTTGTATTGATGATTATAATGATTTGAATTGTGTATCTACATACGTGTTACTGACGAGACAACCTGACAATGACTTGCAAATTGCAAAAAACGAAAGAAAATTTGAATTTCGCGGGCTAACCTGGCGCTTCCGAGAAAACAGTGAAATTGTCTTCTTTCGAGGATCTATGCCCAAACAATACCTCCACATCGTGTACGAAATAAGCTGCGACACCAATTGACTGACAAGACAATGTACCTAACGCATACAATATTGAGTTATTTCTACGGGATCTTCACTTCGTTGTTATTAAAATGCTCGTATGTCATGAAAGATACTTCCTGAGAAATCTAGGTCATGAACAACGCACCCTGGTCATGTGCATACAAAATCAGCTTTCTGAGTTTCACCCCGGACAAGAATGCGGGCCAAATTAATTACCATGACAATGAAACTGTAAAATACATTATTTATACACAGGGTGCGAGAACTCGAGTTTCTACTTACATTTGTGTACATTAACTACATGAAAATCTAATAACAATGTGTGATACATGGTGAGGTGTATTGCGATTAATTTTAGACTTGCGTAAATGACACTAGACATTGACATTGTAATGAATGACATAAAAATAAAATTAAGTCGTTCGATTTTGATGATTTTATCTTTATCCAATACAATGACTTTGATAATTGCGATGACGAACACATCCGCTGTTAATAATATCATACTGACAAACAAAAAGCGATGCGATAGAAATAAAGAGAATTATTTAATCGGATTTTAAATGCGTCTAAATTTTGCAATATGTATGCTTTCCTTGACGCAACAACAGTGAGTGAGGGTAATTTGCCTACATATTGCCCATAAACAAATAGTTAGATGTACGAGTTTGTGAGTAGGCTACTCTTGAGTCAAACAACAATAGTTTATATCATCATACCATAACGTTTGTGGAAGAACATTTTGTTTCCATTGTTCTTCACATGGCAGCATTGCTCTGATAAATGAGGTGCGGTCCACTTAAGGAATCGCAGCCTTAAATCACAATTACGCAAGTTTATGTAATTTTCGTAATTGGACCTCCGCACGATATGTTCCGGCCCGATTCTGTAGTACAATATTATGTCGTCAACACTTTGATTGTGTATAATAATTATCTTGTACACACTGGGTATTATTTTCTTTGTTTTTGCTTTTATTGTTGTTTTTCTTTTTATGTGTAATCTGAAACTAGTTTGATTAGGGACTAATTCTTTGGACCAAAGCAGTGATAGTGTTGAAAAAAATTGCATTTATATACCTATATCGTTCTCGAGTTGGCAAAAATCTTGTTTTTTTTTAATCACACTTGTCTTAATCAGTTTTATGTTTCATAATTGCTAATAGTTTTGCTATGCCAGTCTACAAGGATGCTTTTAAAATGATCACGGTGTAATTTATCTCGCATGTCTTTTATCCCGTTATTCGGGTCAGTTGCTGTGACCTCCACATCCCCTGGGAAATCAGATGGTTGTTGTTCATTCACGTTGTATTTCGGTATGATTCGTTTTATATTTTGATGATGTTGGCGAATTCATTAAATTGGGACTAGGCCCATAAGCTCTCCCAGGGAGATATTTGCTTCATGAGTGTGATGAATGTTAATATCCTCATTGTCATCTAGGTGTAAAATTAAACGGGCCTTCCACGAAGCCGTTGACCAAGCATTCTCTACATCAAACTAAGAAACTCTACGCAAAAAATATTTCTGGGAAACGACTTTATTTTGGGGTGAAAAATCATGTTTTACGGTAGAACCGTTGAACTCAATGTAACGCAAATTGTTCGTAATCAAACATTGTGCTGATGGAAGCAATGATTAGTACGGGGTCATTGTGAGGCATAGTTATAAAATTAAAAAAAATATTATATTTTAAAACATCTCAAGAATTATTTATGTTAATGTTAAGAATTGCATATTTTTTAATCTGTATTTATGTTAATGTGTATTTATGTTATAAATTGTTTTTTTTTAGGATTATTATTTCTATTTTTTTTTGTCATAGGTATTAATATCAACTATAAGAATTTAATTATGTAAATTAATAGAATTTGTCCAATTATTTCATTTATTCTTCTATGTTTCTATTATAAAAATATCTTTATTTTAATTATTAGGGGCTTAATTTATAACTTTATTGTGAATGTTGTGGTCTCCTATAAGTGAAGGAGTACACCTACCAAATACCTTGTGTTTTCCATTAACTAATAATGCTTTGTGTACATCTTTTGTTGGAGATCCTTAAATAAATAAATGAAACAAACTTGTGAAAAAGTTGGAACCATGACCCCCAATATCTCTGTATCTACAAGACTCCCAAGTATGGTACAAAAAAAAATGATCGCAATTACGGAGAGAATAAGTGCCTTTCAGCTTCGTTAAGGGTATTTTTACACCCAGTATGGTAAAAGAGTGTTGAGGAGGTGGTGGCTTTATAGGTCACAGTTGCCTCTTGGGTTGATCTTCAGGTTAAGCCGCGCTTGCTTAGGATGGTTCGTGGATAGGTAACCACCCATTACATACCGAGTTTCCTCTGCGCCTCGGAAAGCACGTTAAGCCGTTGGTCTCGGCTGTCATTTGGACATCTTTGGCAGTAATTACCGGTATATAGTTGGTGGCCCGAAAGTCTATCAACCAGTTTTAGCAAGGGGTATCGAATTACCCAGTACTAACTGGGTTGTGGAGGTCAGATAGGTAGTCGCTTCATGTAAAATACTGGTATTCAGCTGTATCCGGTTAGACTGGAAGCCGACCCCAACATAAATGGTAAAAGGCTAGGCAGATGATAAAGGTGTGTGTTTTATTGGCAATCATTATGGTTATCATTTCAGACCAGAACTACAGAACCACTCACTTGATTTTGGCTTCGCTTCTGCCCCAATTCCCGGTTCCGTATGAGCCCAGTTCCGTAGGTGTTTCTTAGACAATATCGTCAGCCCAATGCGTTTTTTAACAGACTTCCAAAAAGGAGGTTATGTATTCCACCAGCATATTTTTTTTTTCATGTATGTACCTACAGACACCAGCCAGTACATCAAGCTACTAAAATCAGTTAAATTCCAACTTTATCGCTAAAGCATTAGGTTCAAGGTTGATTGGGAAACCTACCGAAACTGTAAAATCAGTTTCGTGTAGCTTCTTGATGTGCTGGCGTCTGTACAGCGATAGCTACGTGATTACTGGACCGATTTACGTGATTCTATGGTAGAGGAAGCCTGCGCGATGGTCCCATACAAATTTTACTAACTTTGAGTAGTGGAGTTAGCGTCCTTTAATATGTATTTTTTCTGCCTGGCCTATGTTGATGACATAATGGTCCTTTATTAACTTCTAGTTACAACTTAAAATTTACTCATGACAAGAATTTGTGTGGGATACTACAACATAAAAGACTAAAATAAAAAACGTTTGGAAGTCGGTGCCAAAAGATTAAAAGAAACAAACAAAGTCACCGACTTGCGAGAGTAAAGTAATTTAAGACATTTAGTGTTTGTTTTTTTTTTTGGAAGTCGACCTTTTTTTTTGCATTTTTTTGACAGTTTTCATCGGAAAACGCTTATACAGCATGACTTGCTAAGAATTTCAAATATAGGCCTACTGGTATTCACATTGTAATAGATAACTAGATTTTACAAAGATAAAGACATTTTTTTTATAATAAAGACCTGTTACGAAATATTAATTACCTGATTAGGTACCTACGTAGCTACTGAAACAAAGAAAAATTTAGGTGCCTAACGTATTTTATAATCCTCATGAAGATAGCTTCTGATAGTGTAATGATGGAAATTGATAATAATAAAACAGATGGTGCAGTATTTTTATCACTAGGTACAATTTAATTATACCTTACCTTCGGAAATCCCAATTGTTTATCTCACTCGTCTTTTGAAGAAATGGTTAGGCGATAATATAGGTAATTATCAGAATAGGATGATATCATGAATATTATCTAGATACCGTCGTCTACTGATAGGTTAGGATTATTAAGATGATGATGCTGATGATCTAAGCGTAAAGGTATGATTTATTTTTAGGGATCCTTACCTCATCGGCAAAACGGAACCCTTAAAGGATCAGTTTGTTGTCCGTATGTCTGTCTGTCAAGACCATTTTTCTCAGGAATGCGTGGCGGTATCAAGCTGAAATTAATACCAAATACTCAGGTCTGCTACCCCTTGGAGTAATAAAAAAATGAAACTTTTAAGTCAATGCGATCAAAAGATATGACTGTTTATTTCGCATATTATGCGATTTCACAAGGGAATCAAAACCTATAGGGTACTTCCCTTTGACCTAGAATCACGAAATTGGCAAAAAGCAAGGCCTTACCAAGCACAGATAAAGGAAAAATGCCAATAAATAAAAAAAAGTTGAAAATTAAAGAGTACCATACATACATAGTTGACGCCAATTAAGATATTTTTTTTTTGATAATTGTACGGAATACGGTACCCTTCGTGCGCGAGTCCGACTCGCTCTTGGCCGGTATTTTTATTAGATTTGAGTTTTGTCTCTACGGTTTCTCCACCTGATATTTTTGTTTAGAAAAACAAATTCGATAAGCGCGACCATCAAGCGCGTGCGAAGGGCTGGTGCGCATCAGATTTACTTACATGTGTGCTACCTATTAAGAAACGAAGCAGGAAAAGGAACACCGCTAACCCAGTGGCCAACTGGCGCGGCGACGTCGAACGATTACACCCGCCCGAGCCTCCATTCCGTACCGGTATCGCCTCGCCAGCGCTCGCAACCAGATACTTACAGACTCTTATTACTAAACACATCGCCACTAAACAACCGACCTTATGACGGGCCAGCCATAAGCGATGAGGAGCCACCTGTCACCCCGGGGTGCTGCGCTCCATTGTTCGACAATGCGGAAAGCGGGGGACACGCCGCGCATCACAATTAGCAAAGAGAGTTTCGGCTACATGTGAATACAAAGTCGTCGTCGATATTGTGGCACTCGAAGAAATTACAGACGTCCCAGGACTTGAGGACGAACGTGACGCACCAACGTTACTTCAGCTGTCGATACCAAAAAGAAATTCGACGCGGATTATATCGAAGGAGGACACCTTTTCGTGGGACAGTGTTTGTTATGCGCAAGCGTGCCCGAAAGTTAGCGAAATTTTGGCAACGACACAGCAAGAGTGACGCCTGCGCAGCTGACCTGCTATCAGCCAATACATCCTGCGATGATCGCAGGAAAAGGACATCTATTTGTACAGTGTGATTAACAGTGAACGATACTTTGCAAGGACAACAATACCTCGTGTGGTGCGTCGATGAACATTTTTCCTTCGAAAAAAAATTGTGATATTGAGGTGAGTTTAATTTAAATCCGACAGTCACAGAATAATTTCTCAATTATCATCAAGGCTCGTACATAGGTTTTATCACATATTAGATTTAAATGCGGCCTCAATTAATTTCTGTTTCAAGTGCCACGCAAAGTGCGCTCTTAGAATCGTCCTGGTTTATAATTGTAATCTATCACTGTTCCAACTCATTCATCAATTTGGTGCTGATTCATTAACACATCACTTGGCAGCGAGTGTTTTATCGCACGTAGCGCGGATTAATGAATATTAACGATTTATAACTGTGTTAATGGATGAATTTCATCTATAGCTTTACGCACTGTCTCTAACTACTAGAAATATGAATTATTTATAATGTGTTCAAAATTTTGAGATATAATTAGGTGTGCAAAATGGACCTAGTTAAGATTTTTTACTGCAGCTTTTTTTATAATCTAATTTGAAAATGACGTGTGCCTAGACAGCGTGTTACTAGAAATAATAACAGTTCATTCAACTTTATCTACATATACTGTAAAGTATTAAGTTTGTTAACCCGAAGCTCGGATAAAGTGATCCTAACGATACAATTTTAATTGAAATTAAATTAAGACTGGGGAAATATTCATAAAATTCAGGTAATGAGATAGAAGACACGGTAGCTGTGAAGCGGATGCGAATTCTGAATAATGAAGTACCGAAAGTAGATGAACAAGACTATGAAGCTTCCACAAAGAAGGTTGTAAACAAACATTTCATTGTAATTTTCCCATCGAATCCTCATATCTAAAGTGGGGCGTCAGTTCATAATACTATGTAGTGTTTCCAAACCACAGCGGCAGTAAATAAGGTCGGGCCATACGTTATAAGAGTCATGCTGGTGCTATAAAACGGTCCACGAGTTAAAACAATAACACATTTGCGAGAGATGAAATGTGGTGATTTGGACCACAACGAGCTTGACTCTTAGAAGCTTTGAATAGCTACTGTCGAACTAGAATATTGTTTAGGTCACCCTAACCTAGATGCGACTGCTAAGGAAAATACACCTGTGTTTTAACGTGTCTTTGTGTGGTCCGTAAATGATTTTTAAGTAAATATTGACGCAGAATTTAAGAGGAATGGGCAGCATTTACATGTGTATTCATAAAATAACATAAACCGCAACCGCAATGCACCAGCCAAACGAGGTGATTACCGTAATAAAGTATTTCAATATTAATTTACGGTAAAAATGAATCAAGATCAACAATATAAACACTCTATAGGAAATGAGAAACAGGTTGAGAACATATTGTTTCAATTACTTGATTTCACAATCGATTCCCTTAATCAATAAATTGCAATTTCTCTAACTGATTCCGGATAACTGAAAGCAGATTTTTTGGAAAATGATGATAACTGTATTCGACTGAGCCGTTTTAAAGTTGTCAACAAGACCTATATGATTGCTTTAGCGTTATCAATCAATGTTGGATAGCGAATAGAAAAACAGAGATAGACAGTATGATTAGACAAATTAAATGTACGCAGAATTAAAATCGAAACGTCAGTCGTCTGATAACATTATGGCGCCAAAGAAACAGGATTTCATTTATGTAGCAAATAGCTCACATTCCTAAGCCAATTATGATATAATCTAACGTAACATAACAGTAAGTTTGCACATATTCATCAAGTTATTACGGATGGTGCTATCTCAATAGCGGTGTCTTGATATAAGTTACTTTGCCATCGTCATTAACGGGATGATATCAAAAACAATATAAACAGCAATACATATCTATTGATTCATCGTAATCTAAAAGCACACTAAAAATAAAACATGACAGCAAGACTTAAAAAATGAACCGATACTGATAAATTATGGACAACAGAAAAAATACGAATAGAAGGCAGATCTCAATAACAGCTGATTCTAAAAGGAAACCATATAAAAAGACGCTATAAAATAAGTAACAAAAGAGTTATTGACACTAAAAACAATATAAGAAGCAAGAATTTTAATCCATCATAATCGGACAAACTGAAAATAAAACATGACTGCAAAAGTTTCAAAAAAGAACCGGTCTGATAAATTAAGGACAACAAAGAGACATACATGACTAATAGAAGGCAAATATCAATAACAGCTGATAAAAGCAAACCAAATAAAAAGACGGTTCAATATAATCTATACAAATAAATTAAATTGAAGTGTCTGTTTCTAATCTCAAAATAACAGCTTTTTAATGAATGCATATGAAAATATATACGGCACTTATAACAAAAACCCATTTTTTTCCATTTTTGTCTGTCTGTCTATCGGTCTGTCTGTTTGTTCCGGCTAATCTCTGAAACGGCTTGACTGATTTGACGGGACTTTTATTGGCAGATAGCTGATGTTGAAAGGTCTAACATAGGCTACGTTTATTTTAGAAAAGTAATTAGGGTTCCGTGCAAAAAAATTAAAACAAAATCCGATTCAAAAAGGGTAATATTTTTATAATAATTTCACGCGAAGGACGGTCGCGGGCAACAGCTAGTTAATAATAAAACCAGTGAACCAGGTTTGAAAGCTAGAAGACGAGACAATAGCAGAGACTGGTCACTAAAATCAGATAGCCATTTGACATTTATTTTGCAAACTATTCAAGATCAAATTAGGAACCGATTTTTAACGTGAAAGTGTCGAATGAATGCTTAATGAATTCCTGATGACACAGTCAATACGTTACGAATTCGATTGAACGTAGGACCCTATTGACATCCTACGTGCCAGGAATAGGAAAAGCGATAACAATATCGACATCAACAAAAAAGGAGATCGATTAGAAAATATCGTAGATCATGCTGATAGCCTTAGAGGCTTAGACAGAAATGAGTAATATAATCCTGCAGCTATTAAACATGGAGCTATTTGCAAATGATTAACACTTAATGAATGTTTGCGATAACAGGTGTTGCTTATTTAGGTTTTTGTCTTCTTGGTGGCGCAAAGTCAAAAGAATATACGTTTGTATTTATGCAAAACGCAAGAAACACGCTCGAATATTTAGAAGTTATTCAGGTTGTACAATCATTTGGACTTCTTGCAACACACAGAATGTAAGGAATTATTGCACACGACCCCCAACGAGTGTTTAAGCTTAGCTTTTATAAAAGTAAAGCAATTATGGAAATATTTATGCGACTTGCTGAATGGTTTGTTGAAGATGCATGATTTAATATGAAGTTGACGATCACTGACAGGTACACCAAGATCGAATCATAATAAAGGTGTTATAGCACAATCGTTTCCATCAAAGTTGTCGCAGATTTATAATCGATTGTCGCATTGAACCGGTTGCCCGACCTGTAGATCTAGTCTGGGATATTATGCGGGTTCAGGCAATCAACTCACTTGACCTGTATTACATTCAACTAGTTAGTTGGACGCGTTAACAGGTTTGATCCTTGTCAAACACTACTCAGTGTCCCCAGGATTGTTACTAGTTCTAGAAATACTTAGTCAAAGTAACACCATGAAAGAAATAGAAGAACGTAGTTAATAGAATTGAAAGAAATTGTAAACCATCATTTTGCTTGTCATTATTTATTTCCAAAAGTTCAAGTTCAAAGTCACGATAACTTAACAAATCAACAACACGAAATAAATTCAAGTTTAGTCTGAAATAAGAAAACTTGAGTCGAAATTTTTAAAGTATTTTTCATTGTAAACCTTTTTAAATTCTACTGCACACGGTGCAATCACTTCATAAAAGAATGGTGGCACATTTTCGAACACAGTTTTATGGCCAAAGACTTTAATTTTAAATGTAAAATGTACTAAATCTTCGAATGGTCTATCTGACAAAAAGTCTCTGGAACAAAATTTCACAGTGAACGGCACACTTTTTAATGCAGGCACAGCTGCTTCCATAGGGTACACATGAAACATCTGTTTCATTTTAGTAGTTAATTTAATTTTAATAATGGCAAGATACAGCTTGTGAGTGTTAGTAACTACGAACTGGTCTTCAATATAACCATGTGTAACTGGAGAATTGGACATATCTAATATAAGAGGGTGTATTGTGATTGGATGCGGAAGCACCTCTGCAAAGACTTTTATTGTTTTCGACATAATACATTTTTCTGTTCCTGGTTCCAGAAATTCGAACTCATAGTAACTATTGTGATAGCCAATACGTTCATTTTTAGTAAAATATACCGGAATTTTTACTTTTTCGTACGGTTTCAGAAACAAATAAGTAGACTCGAATACAAACGTGTCTAAAGCAAGCTCAATAATGATTTCGACAAGAAACTTCATTGATTCGATAATATTTATTGATTGTAAACTGTTTTGGTTTTTTGGCGACATTATGATATTGGTAGTTTCTACATCGATGTCCATTTCTTTTTCTTCTTCACTCTCAGTATTCGGCCCAGTTGCTTGTAAGGAGATACTTATATCTGATTCTTGAGATAAATCAACCAGTCGTTTACAAATATGCAAGTGGTAAGCGTAGGGCGCGTTAACTGATAGTTTTACAGTTGTAGTTGAATACATACCATTTCTTTTTATATGCCAAGGGTAAACAGACGGTATATTTATCGTTTCGGATACTAACACAGAATGCATTTTTGAAAATGCACTAACCATTGGGATACAAAATGCTTCTGGAGGCACACCGTCACAAACATCTTGTCCAACATTAAAATATAACCCTGAATTGAATTCTTTCTGATCTTTTAGTGTAAATATTAATCTATATACAACAGGTACACCGGGATAAAGTATCTTTGGAATAGCTGGCAATATCTTTGTTTTCAAAAATTGAGAACTGTCCATAATACTTTTAAATCTAATGTGCATGTATTCATTTGCACAGTTTATCACCGTGAATTGGACAAATTGTTGTTCTAAAGTATTGCTGGCCAGAATAATTGGCGTCGGAATACATACCACTGATGAAGTGGGTATTAAACATCGCCACTTTTCTACGGTATTTTCCAACGGTAACTTGTGGCTATGGATGGGGGATTTATAACTCATTCCAGAGGATTGGGATCCTAAAGGTGAAATTAACTTGTGGGGATTTGTAGTGATAGCCGCCGGTAAATGTGATTCTGGCATCTCTACTTGTATCTCCACGTCCATTTTTGAAGGCCCGGGTTGTATCGACACACCCTCTGGAGATAGAGATGTGACTATGGTGTTGGGATGATGACCTTCGGACTGTTCTTCTAATAATGTTGGTGTTGATATATTATCAGTTACAAAAACAAGTTCTGGCGTCTCGGAGATTTTTCGTTTCTTCAAGTCAGCTTCCATTTTACGCCACTTGCTGGCCGTCCTACATAATCCTGACGTTAAATCAAAAGGTGATGGTCTGGTGGCTTGCATATACAACTTGTCTATTATCATAGTTTTTCTCAACTGTGCTCCTTGAATCTTTCGCTTGCAGTCGGTGTCTGCTACATGCATGCGTTGCACTAATTCTTCCCATCGTGGCAAGCATCGAAAATCAATCTTGTGTTTGGCTTCAAGTGATTTTATGAACTTCTCCACATCGATGTTATAGTAATTGCTATCCCTGATACGTATATGAGTGCACTTTTTTGATTGCATCATGATACCACAATATTTGTTTTGGTTGATGAAATAAAGTGACTCCAATATTTGTGTCAAAACACAAATGTTTTGATGTTTTGACGTCAGGTTGACACCAGTATATATAAATATAAATGATGCTCTGTGGGTTGACGTTAGTTTATATAATTTCCTTGGGGTTGACATCAATTGACATTTCCATATTTAAACTATTAAAAAAAATAACTGAGGAGTATTTATAAAAGTCAAATAACTATACCAAAAAAAAAACATGACAATCAAATGTGTTCCGCAGGTAGGCGATGGATGCATCAGTTCCTCGCGTACTACTAAGCATAGCATTAGCTGCTTTGCTGCCGATGGCTTCTCTGAACAGCCACGATGGTGTGGCCAAAGAGAACATACCGCACTCGAGGCAGAAGAGGATACTCTGGATCACGAACGATGGCCGCTTGGCGTTGCCTCCCGGTACTTCAATGTCTATCTCACCGTCACTGTCGATGCCATTCGTAAGGTATCCACCGAAAGGATTCTTGTCAAATGTGACTGTCAGTTTCCCTTTTTCAAGTAAGTGCTGTTTTCTAGAACATTTTCCGTCAATGTTTTCAACTAACAACATTCAAAAAACAACTGTTAAATCCAAAAGTGCAATAGGTACAGTCGCCATCAGATATATCGTAGCCGGCGACGTACTCAAATATTTCGGAGCAACATTACTTTTCAGTAAATTCGGAGCACTTAGCGAGGTAAAAATATCAGAAAGCACAGAATGTCAAAGGTCGCAGTCAGGATGAACATAAAGATCGGAACATTTATGGAAAATATACCTTATGTCTGTTTATCAGACTTTAAATTCTTTACTTTTTAATTTTAAGTTGTCGAAATCATTTTGACAACTTATTGTGGATTATTTAGTATAGTAAACTATAAGTTTTCAAGCAGCACACTCGTAAACTGCATAATGTCAACCTGTCAGATTGATAGCTATTCTATTTCTATTGAAAGGTATGCATTTAAGTATTATGAGTAAGGTGAATAAAAACATGTAATGAAACAGAAAATACTTATTATTTTAAGACACAAACAATACATTTATTTTACCTCGTTATGTGTTCCGAATTTAATGAAAAGTCGCTGCTCTTATATTTATGACAAATTGCATGTTCTGATGTTATTGACTATGGTCAATAAGCTTTTGGAGCAGCCGAAATATTTGTGTACCTCGCCCGCTACGATATATCTGATGGCGACTGTACCCACCGAAACCGTGAAATGTATAGCTTACATATTATTGTTTTTTTTTTTTAATTTTATTTACGTTTTGTTCCGATTAATTGCAGGTAGACTTGAATACAAAGTGGAATTTATGAGTCAGTACTTTCAGGTCTACTTAGTAGAATAGAGCAGTTAAAAGTAATATAAAATAACATAGTTTTATTTTAGTATAATAATTTGGAAAAACTAAGAGAAGCTTATGGCTAAATAATTGCAGCCGCTCGGCTCGATATTTAGGTTAAGCCTAGTGGGTTTTTGCCTAGGTTAGTCCGTGGATGGGTGACCACCCATTACATACCGAGTTTCCTCCGTGCCTCGGAAAGCACGTTAAGCCGTTGGTCCCGGCTGTCATTTGTAGATCTTTGACAGACGTTACAGGTGGTCAGTGATCCAAAAATCTGACTACCAGTCTTACCAAGGGGTATCGTATTATCCTGTACAACTAGGTTGTGGAGGTCAGATAGGCAGTCACTCCATGTAAAATAATAGCATTCAGCTGCATCCGGTTTGACTGGAAGCCGACCCCAGCACAGTTGGGAAAAGGCTAGGCAGATGATGAATTTGGAAAAACCATAAACAGTTGTTCCAAATTATTTACAGCCAATGAAGTAATTAGTTTTTGTCAACGATAACATATATTTAGTTAATAATAATTTAGAAACTACTTACATATTTGATTATAATAGTAAAACATAGTGTATTGTAAGAGTCAACTTAGTTGAAGCTCATGTAGTTCCAGTTTGCGACATCTTATTTAGAATTAATTGTAGTTATAAAGAACCAGTTCAATTATTTAGCGGAAAAGTAAACGTAGATACTTCTTATCATGGTGTTCTAACTATTTCTCCTCTCTCATCAAATCCTAATAGCCATCTAAGTAAAAGATTGCTTTAATCTAGCCTTTTTTATGAATACAACAATCCAGATCTATTTTTCTAGTCAGAGCTCGTACGATACTTTTAGTATCAGCGATCGGCGATCGAAATCAGACCCAAAATCGCCGGTCGCCAAAGCTTGAAGTGAAGGGTATGCTAATGGCCCAAATATTTTTGATGAATGAGGTTCTAGATTTCTAAACTAATTTTCAAACAAAGAAAGTAGACGAACGTGAGTTACAATTTTTCTTATAAATTCCAGTGGACTTTGACAAACTCGGTTTGACGGACAATGAAAATCCTTACGGATCATTCCCGCCCATCTTGGCCCGATCTGTGGGAAGAGCGGCAGTGTCCATGATGGCCGACTATATAGCACAGCACTTGGACAGGAGACGAGGCAAGCGGTCCACAGGACAGGATTTCACTCCTGATGTTGAAAAGGCTATACTTGATAGATTGCATGGAGGAGAGAGGTAATGTATGATGTATAATAACTTAAAGCTAACAACAGTTAGTCTTTTGTTTTTTTAATAAATGACTGTCTCGCTTTCTTATGCAAATCTTGGAAGGTTTAACAAAGACTCGAATCCTGACATAAGTCCTGCGCAGACAAGGGCCTATTGTCGGTTTTAAACAGTGCGGGATCCGTGTGTGTTGTGTTATGTATTCTCCAAAGGTATAGATGGACCTGTAGTATACGTAAATTTCACTTGTTTCGGGGAATTTTGTACTCCGCAAACATAAGTCCCTCGTCTGCGCGAGCCTTGCAAGGGTCAAAACTAACAAATGTGCTGTAGGGACCACACACAAAAGCCGTTCGCACGTATTTCTATGGGTCTCCAACCACGTGGTAGCTAGCAACAGTAGCGGTTAAGTTATTGGCGGTCACTTTCACCTTCGAGCCGAATACATCAGGAATTCCACTCACGAAGGATAGTTGGCGACCGACGCAGGAAGTTACTACGAAAGGGTGTTTGAAATTCTTCATGTGATTCGAAAACCGGCGCCAATTACGCAAGAAATCAAAGAATTGGAGTAAACAATAACTTATTTCAAAGGAATGTTGTTACGTCTACTAGAACATTTCGCGTGGTTCACTAAACAATAGATTATGTTGTTGATCTTTTCTCTATTGATAACATCATATTCAATTTGCAGATTTAGATAAGTATAGAAAATATTTTGGCAAATAAGTAATTCAGACTGTTTCGTTTTAAATGTACTCTTTGCTAAACGTTAAACTTTAGATAAACCTCAGAAAATCGAAAACGTCTAAATAAAGTTTGAAGTTAATATCTTCATTATTTTCAGAGCAATATTGTATGGAATAGCAGAGGACATGTTCGCAAACTTTGGGCTAGATGGAAAAGAATGTCTTCTACGAGCTATTTGCGAAATCCAATCACACCCACTCAAGAACTTCGGTCTTCTCGGAGAAATTATGAAGTTGTTCTTTACGTACGTACATAATTAAATTATTTATAGATTTAAAGAACGTTGTATTGCTACGTTTATTTTTCTTCTACGACGTGTGTGCAAAATCGAACGCATTATCCTAAGTATTTCCTAAGATAAGGTCAGTTCAGTGAGTTCCAGTGTAACCGGATGCGGCTACATCGGTATTAGACACAGACTGACGTGTATCCAGTTGTAGATAGACTCGTATCTAGCCTGCATTCTAACTTTTACGGGCTTTTAAGTACTAATGACGAATTTCATGCGCTTTACGAGAAACGGCGGGATCTAAACCTTTTCGCTGTTCACTACAATTTATCTTTCTCTTTGCAGGCCTAGCAAGTCCCCATACGCAGATCTCCTAGACGAATACGTGCAGGCCCAGAAGGCAGGGCAAGCGGGGGGCGAATGTTGGCCTTATTACAGGCTCTGTCCCAAGAGTATCTTCCAATCTTCGAACAAATACGCGTGAGTAACGCACATTAATATTTTTATTATGAGCCTCATTAGGTTGGCCTTTATTGTATTATCGATCGTGTTTCGTTTGAGCATGATGTTTCATGTCAAGTTAATAAAGGGTGTAACAAGACCCCTAACGAAGTTGAAAGGTTTTAGTTCTCTCCCCATCATTATTTTGTTCTAGAACATACCTGGGAACCTTCTAGTTACGGAAATACTGGGGGTCAAAGTTCCAACTTTTTAAAATACTTGTTTTGAACGTGAGATGTTTACTGTAAACACCTCCACGACCCCCGTACTATTCAATCCATCATCACCACAATGTTTTGAGTGCGTTACATGAGGCCTACCGTAAAACGTGATTTTTCACCTAAAAAAAAAGTCGATTGCCAGCAATAATTTATGCTTGGTTGACGGCTTCGTTAAGGGTCTTGTTAAACCCTGTAGAACAAGGTCTTCCAAGCTTCCAAATTTTTGAAATATTTTGATACATTTTAGACAGTAGCAGTTCATTTTGGATTTTAATTTACAGGAAAGATGCAGAAGATTTACACAGGCGGCAAGAACACGAAGACGTCGAAAAAAATAAAATAGATAATATAAAGGCAATGTAGCACAATTTAGTGATGTCACTGAAACTTCGGCTCATAGAGCCGGCAATCCCAAATGTAGTGGTAGTTCCGACCAAAGCTCTTTGTAATTAGACTTGTTTTAACTTGAATTTATTTATTTTTACATCTAAGTGCCATTCCATTAGGGCGCGGGAAGACACATAACGATCAAATGGTTTTCGTCCAATGGCATCGCGGTAAACGCAACATTATTCTCTTGCCCCTATCTCAACTTATTTGGGGTCGGCGCAGCATGTCTTCTTCTTTCATACTTCTCTATTAAGACGTCATGTCACGAGACTCCCCCTTTCTACCATATCACCTTTCACACAGTCCATCCATCGTTTCTTTGGTCTTTCCCTACTCTAATAGCTACATTCATACCTACTCAAAACTTTCCTCAGGACATTTTTTTCGTTCCTCGCATTTAACTCGTGCGCACAAAAAGAAAATTTCAAAATGGATGTTACATTGATCGTTGTCTGTCTGTGCGTGCTTTTAATTTGTTTAGTTGAATTATTTTGATTCTCTTTTGAACTTGTGTAGATTGTAATTTATCCTAATTGTTTGATTAATTCTATTTTACGTTTTAATGTTATTTTGCGCATCTTTGTTGTCACTGTTGTACTAAGTTAAGAAACACGTGAGTCTAAAGTAGCTAGTGATTTTGTAAATGTTAATGTATTTAGAATTGTTAAGTAATATAATTTATGATTGTAAATTATTGCATTTTTTTATAAACTAACGGTGATAATTTTGTCAAGTTCGTGCATTCACATAAACCAACCCCTACCTACTCCAGAAAATTAAATCATACTTTTCGGATTTGACATTGTAACTTAATTAATTAAAACTTTGACAAAAATAAATTCGAAAAAAAATAACCGAAAGAACCTAGTCGTAAGCGTCGTAAAACTACGACCGCACAACTTATAACCGCACACAAATAATCAATTCAAATACCACACAACCATTCCTTTAAAACCAAAACGAACCCAACCACATCGACATAGAAAAGATAATCAATAAAAAGGATATATCTGGGACGCGACTACACGTTTAATAATAAATACCGATAAGGCACGTGGATAGCCGCGCAACCCTAGTCGGAAACCTGAAAGCTCCGTCAGGGGGCGTAACATGAAAAGCACTGCTGCCCGATAATTTTCTATTTTGGGACCAAAACCCTGCTATGATTAAGGTAAGACCAACAGAAGGATGTGAAACAAGTATATGTGTGTCAATAAGTGTGTTTGTGTGTATAGTGACCGTGTTTTAAACGTTTCAGGCGCAATATGTAATGTTCGTGCTGATACTTATGTTGAGTGCAATGCTTGAGACTGCATCGGTACAGAAACGGAGCTATTCGGACCAGTCCGTCAGAGGATACATCACCGAGGTAACTTTTGTTTCTTACGCTGTTCTAAATTACGCAATTTTTCCTGTTTCTGTCTGAAGTTTTAATCGATAAACTGTTGTAGAGGACATGCTGGTGGAACGAAGTATGCAAGGAAGAGTTCCAAATACTGTTCCGATGTAAGTGCCCTTCGTGGTCTTACTGCCGCAGTCCAGGGCGCTATTACAACGCGATATGCTCCATGACAGAGACCGGATACATCTGGGACCAGCCTCATTCGGAATGGCGCCCGCAGTAGTCAACAAACATCACATAAAACCATTTTAAACATGCCCCAAAATATGATTGTAACACATGAACGTTCTAGCTTGTTACCGTAGATGTACGAGTAAGTCTCCATACAATTCTCAAAATCTTCAATGTGCCAAATTCTTACAACGATTCTAATTTGAGACTGATTCAGTATAAAATGAAATGAAATTTCGCCTTGTATTTTCATAAATTATTCTAAGATATGCACATCATTTCCTTCTGGTCACCACAACGAAAGAGGTCACAATAATAATAACGAATGTTACGCGCGTATCTTGACCAATTTTGTTGAATACACTTGTTCAAATCATGTGAAAAATAAATCTGTTTATTCGATATTTATGATTTTCATTTCTCGTTTCCCCAATTTTGACCTTGAGAATGTATAAGGGAAGCCATTGCTGGAACGCGCATGCGTATCGTCTGTCGTCTAAGAGTAAATAATCAATAGCCGAGGCAGACAGCACTCGGACCCTAATAATACGTAGACCACAACAAATAGGAGGACGTTTATCAAAATGCTGCCAGTACTAGTGTTTCTTTTATCTCTAACCGGGATCTATTGTGAACCAGAGACTGTTAGAGAGAATTTCGACTACTTCAGTTACGGTTCTAATGACGATCTTCTGAAAAACTTGGATCTTCATTTGGTAAGTCAAGTTCATCTATACACATAGGTATTATATCCAATTGAGGAAGTTAACTTTTCTGAATACGTAATTTGTACCGCTTGTGTAATAGAAGGATCGACTTACGTGCATTCAAAACGTGAAAAAAATAATAACTCCGTGCAACTTTTCAGCCGAAAGATGAAATAGTTCTGAGACCTCAAGAAGTGAAGGACTGGCCGCAAACGTCGTTGAACGTGGGACAGATAACCTCTGTATCCATCAACTCCTTGGGACAACCAGTGATATTCCACAGGGCTGAGCGAGTATGGGACGAGAGGCGAGTAACTATACCCACGAATTAGAAATCTTTACTACGAGTATAATGTACACTTTTGTCGCCATCTCGATGTTCAGTTGTTCACCCCGCGTTTAACACCCACCATTCTATCTTTCACACAGTCCATCGATGTGTTTGCATTTCTCTTACTGCTATAGATATCCATGAGGAAATCCATTGTTCATTACTGTTATACCTTTATGCGATAGGTAATTAAAATAATGGTGTGTTAAATACTTTGCAGCACTTTCAACGAATCCAATGCTTACCAGAACTTGGACAAGGGTCCAATCACAGAAGATACTATTCTAGTTTTGGATCCACACACGGGATCCGTGCTACACAGTTGGGGGGCATATGCGTTCTACATGCCACATGGGCTGACTGTAGACCACCATGATAATGTTTGGGTCACTGATGTCGCTAAACATCAGGTTTTCAAGGTAAGAGATATTGTTATTGAAGCTTAAAATCGTGTTTGTATTGAAAATCGATGTAGCTATAATAAAACTGAAATAGTGCCCAAGGTCACGCACTTTCAAGGGCGAGCTTAGTACTGCGGAAGTTGGCCAACTCGCATTGGTGAGGCTTCCACCCAAAATCGAAAGACTTTTTTTGGCAAGTAGAATATTTAATCCACTACTTAGCCATCTGAGGCTAGTCGATTAGGAACAGGAATCACTGGGTGGCTATTAAGAAGTTGGCGAAGATGTAACCTTGCGTATTATTTATCTAGTTGTTTTATGTCTCATTTTCAGTATATCCCAAACAACCACAAATACCCGACCTTGACCATCGGAGAGGCGTTCACAGCCGGATACCCCTACAGACGCCGCGTCTTACTATGCATGCCAACCTCAGTCGCCGTCGCCACCACTGGAGAAATCTTCGTCGCCGATGGCTATTGCAACAATCAGATCCTCAAGTTCAACGCCGCTGGGAAACTGTTACTGGCCATACCTTCCTATTCTGACACGATGACGTTGAACCTACCGCACAGTGTGACTTTATTGGAACATCTGGACATCGTCTGTGTCGCTGATAGGGAGAATATGAGGATCGTCTGCCCGAAGGCCGGATTGAAGAGCTATGTGAGGATGTTTGAACCGGCTACTGTTATTGAGGATCCTACTTTGGGCAGAGTGTTTGCTGTTGCGTCTCATGGTGATACGATCTATGCGGTGAATGGACCGACGTCTCAGAATATTGCCGTCCGAGGATTTACTGTGAATGCGCTTTATGGAAACATTTTGGATACATGGGAACCGACTACTGTAAGTTTTTAGATTTTTGTAATGGTGCTTTATATAAACTATCGTCAATTTTCCTGACTTACTGTTTTTGAACTTTATTAACATAATAATGAATAATGGTGGCGTTTCCATAATTATTGTAACTTTTGAGTTCAGAAAGTCTTACATTTGTATGGTTTAATTTTTTCCGACAAACTATTTTGCAGTGTGATCGACACTGTCCAATCCTTCATGTTCAACATGCATCTAGCAAGATAGTGACAATCGACTTTAGTGCGTACAATAATGTGTTAATCTTTATTTTTCAGGGCTTCACTAACCCCCACTCGCTGGCTGTGACAAGAAACGGATCCCACCTCTACGTCACAGAGATTGGGCCTAACAAGATCTGGAAATTCGAACTGACAGATGTATATGATAAGAAGTAAACCGTCTAATAAGACCTTTAGGACAATTATATAGAGCTATGTTTATTAACTTCAAAGAAAAATAGATAAATTGCTTGACGGTGAATCAGATTCGCCAAAGTATAGAGAAACCGCGATTTCTAAAAATGAACATTATAATGCTCATATTTATAATAGTACCTTCGTTGTATAACCGACAAATCTGGTAGTGTTGTTTCAGTGCTTCGATAGCTCACTTGAACCATGTCTTCTAACCATAGAGAGAGATTCAACTTGCTTCTTCATAATGCAAAAATAATACTTATTGTAGACTACTTTAAACTTATATTTAAAGGTTCCTGCCATATTGGCTCATGTATCGAGAAATAAAATGTATGATAGTTGTAAAGAGAATTGTTTAATATTGTAATTAAAGGGCCAATCTATAAAACACGCACAGAAAAGATTAATTGAACCCTAAATTAACTGCTAAGGGCGATTGTACTCAGAGTAAGGGTCAGTTCAGACAGAAAGGCCCGGACAAATTACTGGCTGCATTGAAAATAGGACCGTATTGCCATTTTTTAAGGCGCGCGATCGAGTCGCGAGGCGACACTTGACGCATAGATTTCGATACAATTTTCTACTTTAATCTATGGTATTACGGTCCTATTTTCATTGCAGCCTGTAAATTGCGCGAGGATTTTTCCGAGCTGTTTGGTTCTGAATTGACCCTAAGTCTTCAGACAAGATAATGTCTTCCTCTATGTACAAATGTAACAAAGACTTTCTATTAAGTCTCGTCATGTTTTTCCCGACTGCGAAGCTCAAAAGACGGGTCATGTTTGTACCGTGTACAAACGCTTTTAGCAGATATTCATAGCAATGCAAATGAAATATATTTTCATAATAGTAGTGAAAATCTTAGCTTTCTCTAGTGCTATCGCTAAATATTGTAGTAGTAACATGAAATTATAGTATTAAATATTATGGACCAAATTGGCATGTTCATTCGAAAATTATTCAGAGTATAAATTCGGTAGAAAGAGAAATAAAATTTATAGAATCGATTTATCAATAATTAAAAGTGATGTTTTATTTAACGCAATTAGAATAAATAATATTTTCTATATGTAGCAGACTTTATTGATGTATGGCGTGCCCTAGAATAAAAAATAAAAAAATCATGTCTTGTAAAAGGGCCGCGTAGTGGATTCCCTCTCGGCGGAGGGCCACGACCGGCAAGTATGTACTAGGCTCAATAAATGTATATTGTGTGTTATAACTAAATACATAAACGACATATTACGACAAATTGTTTATTTTATATCCACATTTTTAATCAGATATTCCACAGCATACTTAAGTTAATAATATTAAATATACCTACTACAGTCATTATAACTTATTGTGTATTTACAAGTTACTTAGAAAAGGAATGGAAATAGATAGACCTTGTCAGCTCCTGCTCATCACTTTGAATACAATACATACCTTCAAGGAATTACTCTTTTCTTCATTACCTTCATGAAGAGCACCATGTCTGTGGCAAAGAAAAACACAAATTATGGTAACAGTTGC
Organism: Eugnorisma glareosa; assembly: GCA_947578425.1. Taxonomy (NCBI): domain Eukaryota; kingdom Metazoa; phylum Arthropoda; class Insecta; order Lepidoptera; family Noctuidae; genus Eugnorisma; species Eugnorisma glareosa. Next base: position 12,092,637 of record OX387968.1, on the reverse strand, counting down.
CAGTGAGAGGGTTATAATCTAGCTATCTAGCATTTGCTCGCGGTCTCGCTACCCCTATTCACGGAACTTAGGAACGTTTTAAGAGGGCCCTTCCCGGTCCGTCTATCGCCAACGCGAGCATGGTCGAAAAGCTTGTTGTTTCATCCAGAGTCACAGCGGCGATTTTCTTTCAACTCCCCCGTCTTACCCCGCCCCGAATCCGCACATCTCGTCTCCCGCGCACCTCGTACCGCCTAACAGGATGACATTGAACGAAAACTAGTGTTCGAAAATTTCTTAAAATTGTTCAAGGAAATACGTGTTTTTGAATAAGTCTTACAAGTGAGTGAAATAAATTTTGTCATTAAGAATTTCCATTACAAGTCTATCGAGATGTTTTCTTTACTTTTATAGTTTATGAGTACATTATGAACGGCCAAAGTTCAGGTAAAATGTGTTCAAAACGGCAGTTTTTAGAGGCTTTTACTGAATTTGTTTCTACATTTTTATTTTTTTTGATTCCATAGAAACCTAGATATATTATAGTGCACAAAATACCTATTAGTTAAAAAAAATCAAAGATAGATGTGTAACAACTGAATAATCACGTACGAGCGTTTGTATGAAAAGTATGACGGGTTGGCCGCTCTTAAATGTATTTTCCCCTTTGATGTATGTCTCCCGTTAGTGAAACAATTTTCGGAATCGGATCAGTAGTTCGCACTGGGCCCGCGTCGTGGATTACAGCCCATTCCCTCTCATAGAGAGGAGGCCGTGTGTCTCAGCAGTGGGAACATTATAAGACTGATTATGCTTATGCTTTATGCTTATGGGTGGTCACTCAGTAGTTCCGCAGATTACCAATTAAACTTACAAACAAAGGAGGTGTTTTTTCCCCCATACAATTGTGGCCAAACAATGTACCTTTACAATAAAGGTACGAATTTATAGGAAAAAAATCGCAGATTCTGAAAAAAAAATATTGGATTTATTAATGCATTTGTACCACCTGAAATTGTCGATCAAAGATGCTAAAACTTGCAACCCAAGAATTTTAATCTGGCAATCTCGTAATCCATTTCTCCGATGATGCGTTTCGTTACTTCATTTAAACACGTATGAAAACCAAAAAATATACTATTTAGAATTTAGTTTTGTATTAAAGATTTTCCCGGCACACTTGTTTGTGAAACATTATGGGATCAAGAATTTAAAAATTACATTAATTTCACATTTCAGATTATTTTTTGCGTTTGGTTAGCTACTGGCCAAAAGACAGTGCTCCAGGGCCGATAATTTACTATTTTATTCCTTCTGTTGTTGTTGGTGACAATATTGTCATTCAGATTATTTTAGCCCTTGTCAGACGATCGATCGATCGACCGATCTCGAAAGAGTTTAATATTTTGACAGATGGAATAGTTTGACAGCTGCCAGCGCTGTTAAGAACGTTTCTTCGAACGCAGTTATGATTCGAGGTAGTGTTTTTTCATATTCTTTTATTTCTTAATCTATCGAATATTGAAGGATTTAAAATACAGCTATTAACACAATGTATTGAAAAGAATTTAAATAGTAATTTGTACCTCGGTACATGTTTTGGCCGAAAAAGAAACACCTCCTTTACCTCTTTATAATATTAGTATCGATAACTTTTAGAAAGATAGTCTATTAGTTTAAAATTCTTCAAGCTTTTGTTTGTAGGTTCAATTGCTCATAGAATTAGCATAGTTTACAGACGCCAGAACAGAAACTACGACAATTTGTCAAATTTCTTTGATAGATTTTGAACTTTATCGCTAAAACATTAGGTTCAAGATTGATTGGGAAAATTTGACAGTTTCGAGTAGCTTGATGTGCTGGCGACTATACAGATTTTCAGTTTAGATCTCTAAATTATGTATATATTTTATGAGAAAGTTAAAAATAAAAGCCCTTACCCTGATTAAAGAAAAAAAAAACAGATTTCGTGCCTCACACGACTATCAAGCACATTGGAAATGAATCTACGGAATTCGAAAAAATATTATCGCTGTGCGACGAGAAAGTCGGGATAAATGTCATGTGAAAAATGTCGTTCTGACATTTTAAGTTTTTTCAAAAAGGTTAGGCTACAGGGCAAACCCTTAACCTGATCGTCTTTGTTTTAGGCTCAAATTGTAGCTGACTAAATTGTCCAGAGGAGTTTTTCTCAAATTTTTGATATCATTCTTCGTTTCCAAAATCAAAAATTCGGAAAAAATGTGTTCTTTTTTCACTATTTCGGCCATAACTTTTTTCGTTTTTGATTTTGTCGAATAATTCTTTTTGCATCTTACAGCTCTTGTAAACCTACGCGTCTTTTGAACATATTTGAATATCATATCTTCACAACTCTCTGAGATATAAGGGATCGCACTTTTTCGTGAAATCGGAGCGTAAACTGAAGCGAACGAAAAGACATTTCCAATGTCAAAACTACCGAAAAAGGAAAGTCTGACTTACTAATAAATATAGCCATGACGATAGCCAGCATGATCCACAGCCAACATTTCCACGCACTCCGGCTGTGCTCTTGCAATCGGTCCGACTCCACTTTCAACGACGATAAGTTACGATCGGTGAGGTCGGAGGATTTCTTCAAAGCCTGGAATAAAAAAAATACGCAGTTTTAAAACAAGTAACACAAAAGAAGTAACTCGAAGTGGAGGGAATAAAGTATAGCTTGAACTGGCTTGAAGCAGGCATCGAAATTCGAAAACTGAAAAAAAGTTTTTTTTTTTTTAATTTCGTTCAAATTTTCTTCTGTTCCTGTCATACTCAAACAAAGTGTGACATGGGTATTTTTGGACTTTATGACAATTTAAGAAGGAGGCTTTTGGGTTTAAATTTGTGATGTTTCTTGTGGATAATTATACATGGTGGACGGGACATCAGCACAAACGAATACCACGTATTTAGTACATCTAGAAATTTTTCATCGGTAATTAAAAAAAACCGCTGTTCCGTACATTTTGACCGTGTAGGTATTGCGCTTTTGTAGGAAATTGCTGTTACTTTTTTTAATTGCCATTGAAAAATGTGGGCCCTCCACATATTTTTTTTTTCATCGGAATGATGTACTGAATTCGAAGAAAATATATCAGGCGGCGTTAGTTCCGATTATGGGTGGTGTCACTTTGCGTCACACGCACAGATCAGCATTATCTTGCATCTTTTTCACTTTCAGTTACTTAGAAATGCATTTCACTAAAATGAGAGGTTCAATCCCACGTTAAAATGCTTCCGATGCGAATGACCGAACAGAAAACTTGCGACAAAAATGAGATAGAGATAATCGTAACCCCGTCCATGAACAAATATAATTGAGCAACGCAGTCATGGAGTGATGTAATGTTTAGCAAAACAGGAAATCAACCACACCGACAGTGAAAGAGTGCCCACAATCCCATTCTATAACATTTTAATAACAGTAAATTGAGTCTCACCTCAGTATCGCCTTTAATAATAGTGCTGGCTATCTGCGATTGTTCCTTCAAACTCTTGGTGAGCATCACCATGTTCTCCGCCACCTTCTCCTGCATATTCTGATGGTATTTGAGTAGAGAGTCGATGTCTTCCTGGCTGCTACTGTTGCTAGTAAAGTTCGGAGCTTTGATGATGTTCCGCTTTCGAAGTGCATCGTCACTGTCTGCTGGAACAAATTGTAGGGTGACTAAGGGTTTTTTAATATGGCATAGAATTTAAATGAAACAGGGATGGCGAGAATGAGGGCTATCGTTTTTGAGCTCACCAGATGGCGCCACTGTCGATTAAGGTTCTGTCAATAATTCTATTTTATACTTCTAAATACCAATAACTTCATAAAAAGTTTATTTTATTACGTAACAACTTAGTGTAAACTTCAGGTTCATATATTTACAATATTTTCTCTAAAATTTACAATATTTTCCTTAAAATTAGCAAGCATGAAACATTTAAAAATCATTTTACCTCCAAGTACTGACAATTAAGATTCTAAGTTGCTACTTAAAATCTTCAAGTCATAATTAATCAGGAATGGCTCAATCTAGACCACAGTTGTGAATATTTGTAAAAATACGTGTTAAAACAGCACAAACAATCTATGACATCTGACATTTCGGTGCCCCCGCGCTACACTAGCGCCTCTAGCGGAGAATTCATACGTGATAGCGCCCACTAAATCAACATGTTACCACAAATTAATGTTTATCAAACAAATAAACTCATGTGATCACAAGCACAGCTGCTAGGCATGAGGTCCTGGGTTCAATTCCCAGGTTGGAATAAATGTTATTGGGTTTTTCAATCAGGATTTTCTCAGTAGCAGCCATGGAGTCTGGATGTGTGCCCAGCTGATGGCAATAGGCTCGCCTCAATGGGACATGGGACTTAGAACATAACTGGCGAAATGTGGGTGTACTAAACACCACTGCAGGCTCTGCCTAAACCTTAGGGATTACAGGCGTGATGATGATGTTAAACTGTCTTTGTCTTGTCTTGTCTTTGTCTAGTGGATGGAAGGGCTACTGCTGAGCATGAAGTACTGGGTATGACTCCCAAGTTGTGCCAAGTGTTATTGGGAATACATACGGATTTTTTTAAATTTAATTTATAAATAATATAATATAATATATTTTTTTTCATTTTTTATAATTATATTAGGTCTATAAACAAAACATCGCTCCATGTAAAATACTGGTATTCAGCTGCATCGGGTTAGACTGGAAGCCTACCCTAACATAGTTGGGACAAACCTAGGCAGATGATGTCTACCAACAATTGTTCATTCTGGATACATTGGCATAATTCATTCTTAAAATTAAATTACAGCGCAACAATTACTTAAAGGTAAACACCACAGGCGCAAAACGATAAATTAGGAAAATAAGCTGTTTTAGTAAGTACTGTAAGAGCGAAGGGATGCTACTACCGCTGCGCGGGCGCGCGGGGCGAGAGGGGTGAGGGACCGGCCCGCTGCGAGCGTGCCGTCTTGTCGCCCTTCCGCACTTCAGCAGTCAGGAAAGGCTACTTGAATCGAGAGCACGTCCGTTTCCGATCCCGACGATCCGTATCGCGAGTGCAATACTTAACTTTGATTTGTTTATCCTGATTAAACGCGGTAGCTATTAATTTGACTTTAATAATAAAATAACCTTAATAATATATAATAACCTTAATAATAATAATAGTGAGGTTCCTCACTCAAGACCCCTGACCATCGGTATCTCGGACCCTGTTCCCGATGCCGGTGGGCTACTATTTTCTATATTTTTAAATGTTTTTTATAATTATAATCTTTGTTACTGAAAATATTTAAAAATGTATATAATATGTAAAGAAAATAAATGAAGGTAATAATAATAACTTTAATAATTGAAGGGACTAGATCACGTTAGAATTAAAGAAACACTTACTGCAGAGTTCAAGAGGAGACTTAACGCTGTTTGTAAAACCCAACTGTCTGGCAAAAATCTCATCAAGGCCTTAAATACATTTGCCGTCCCCATATTAACATATTCATTTGGAGTTATTAAATGGACGAAAACAGACACAGAACAATTAGAACGAACTATACGCACCACCCTTACAAAACATAATAACTTACATCCTAAATCTGCCATAGAGAGACTTACCATAAAAAGACAACACGGAGGGAGAGGCCTAATAGACATCCAGCACCTATGGCGGAAACAAGTTTGTAGATTAAAAACATTCTTTCACACAAAATCTCACACTAGTATCATCCATAAGGCCATAGTCCAAAATGACCACAATTACACCCCAATTAACTTAAATGAACAATCAGATACCTTACACATTGATAACGAAGACCCGCAGACACAAAAAATTGATGACTGGAAGAAAAAAGTTCTCCATGGCCGACATCCTCATGACCTAGAACAATCACACGTCAACAAAGTTGCCTCAAATAAATGGCTCAAAATAGGTAATTTGTTCCCAGAAACTGAAGGATTTATCATTGCTATACAAGACCAGATTATTAACACCAAAAACTATAGAAAATTTATTATCAAAGATCCTTCAGTAACAAATGATAAATGTCGCAAGTGTCACATGCAACCAGAAACCATACAACACATAACAGGAGCATGCACAACTCTCACGCAGACCGACTACACACACAGGCACAATCAGGTGGCAAATGTTATTCACCAAAGACTGGCAATCCAATACTCACTTATACAAGACACAAACACTCCTTACTACAATTACACCCCACAAGTCACCCTCGAAAATGATACACATAAACTTTACTACGATCGCGCCATCCTCACCGACAAGACAATTCACTATAATAGACCAGATATAATACTACAAGATAAAATAAATAAAGTCACTTACTTAATAGATATCGCAGTTCCCAACACACACAACATACAAAAAACAATCACCGAAAAAATTAGTAAATACGCAGAACTCAAGCAGGAAGTAACAAGAATATGGCGCCAGGACAAAGTTTATGTAGTCCCGATAGTCCTCTCTACAACTGGCGTTATCCCGAATCACCTACTCCATAGCCTCAAATTACTTAGTCTAAAAGAAACGCTCTACATCACCCTACAAAAAGCTGCAATTTTAAATACATGCCGAATCGTCAGAAAGTTCATGCAATTAGAAGAAAATGAAATAGGTCCTCATCATAACACACCCTCAACATAACACACCACACGCTGCATTTACTTTGGTTTCGACCCGTAAATGTAGTTAGAAGTACCAGTAAGCTGAGAAGCAAAAGCACATCCCAAAAATAATTACTGAGATTTCCTTACAGTACTAAGTACCAATATTTAATTAAATAAAATTAAAAATTGGAAACAGTGAAAAACAGAATTTTGACAATAATTTCTCAACAGAATTTCTCAGTAGACATGGAGAACCCCAGCATTAGCTAAGAATAGTAAACTGAAAACTAACCCAATCCAAATAATTCAGATCTGAGCTCTGCTCCATACTTGACTCTTGTTTTTTGATGTATCTCTTGAGCTGCTGCATCTGCGGACATGGTGGCTGCACCATGTGATAGTAGCTGAACTGCCTCCAACTGTAAATTTATAAGGACAGGCATTAGAAGAGACAAATAATGTTGTTTTGATGAGTGGAAGAAGAAGGTCTTTTATACCATGTTTTTAGCAAATAAATGATATTCTAAGAATCAGGAAAATATAGCAGGAATACTTTTGTGAATGCCAAGTTTTCAACATGCCTCGGAAATCACGTTAATCCATATTGGTCCCAGCTGTCATTTGTAGATGTTTGATAGTTGTTACAGGTATTCAATGGCCCGATGACTGACAATCAGTCTTACTAAATTTGATTGCGTAAGGATAATTTTTATAGTTGTTTGATATAAAACTCACATTATTAGCATAGCAACAAGTGTTATATTGTTTCAGTCTTTGAGTTACCCCATGTCAATGAATTACAGACAAATTAAATTTACAAATCCAGTTTCTTTATTATTTCATTTAAATCAAACAATTGTACTACTGACCTTCTCGCTAGGTGTGTTCAAAGAAGCTGTTTGGACTACACCTTTCAGGAAAGCAGCTCTTTTGGTGTATTCTATTACAGCTTCTTTCGTAGGCTTTCTGAAAAAGAAACATAAGGCAGTGCTATAAAGTCTTAGTTAATAACCATCACATGTGGCTGTTTAACAAAATCAAATGATCCGCCACATCTGCCTGCATTTCAGACAATATCATAACTTGTACAAGTTACAAGACCACGGTACAGAATCGGACAACTAAAACTTTGGCAGTCACGAAAAACCATACATTCTTCTTTAGCAAGGGGGAATAAGTAAAAAGATATTTACAACATAAATTCAGGATCAGTGCTAGTCTTCAGTTCTGTTATCATTTCAGTGAGGGACTCCACGTACTGCTTGAGCCTACAGTTGTTGTCAATAGGCTCCTGTTTGGCCATAAGTTCACATTTATTTAGTAGATTTCTCACATTCATTTCTAGTCTAGATTTCGTCGGCACTGTTGCTTGGAATTTTGGCTTTTCCACAGCCATTTTGGCAAGTTTTTATATTTCACTACCTAGGAGTATAAATCGCTATAATAATAAAATAATATGTTTTGAATGTTTTATTTTGAAATCATCGCGTAGTGTATTGATTTTCGAGGTTTGACGTTGACATTGACAGTCTAGTGACAACACAACTTACTGATTTGTGATTGGCAACACAGATAGTGTTGCCTGCAAAAATTTTGCATCTTCGAGGAAACATTACAAGATAGATGACATCAAGCCAAAATCACCCCATACCATAACAGTTCAGTCCTAGAAGTAGACATTACTACAATATGTCTCTTCAGTAGAGAACTAGAGGTATTGAACTACTGATTTACTCATTATTATCTGCCTAGCCTTTTCTCAACTATGTTGGGATAACCATCCAGTCTAACCCAATGACATCTATCATTTAGCTTATACCTCTGAGTGTAACTGAATGCAGTTGCATAGGTACCTACCAGTATTATAAATGAGAATTGAGAACGACTGCCTATCTACAGACCTATTGCGTATCTCTGATGACAGTTCATAGTGATCATCACTTGGCGAGTTTTGCTAAACAATGACAGTTCTGAAGGACGACCTATTGCGTATCTCAGTTGACAGTTCATAGTTATCATCGCTTGGCGAGTTTTGATATACAATGACCGTTCTTGTAACTGACGCTACCCGTGCAAAACTGTCATTGTATATCAAAAGTGTCCAAGTGAATCACTAAGTATGAACTGTCAACAGAGATACGCAAAAGCCTTACTGCACGGGTAGCGTCCGTTGAAACCAACAAGAACGGTCATTGTTTAACAATACTCGCCAAGTAATGATCACTATGAACTGTTAACAGAGATAGGTACGCATTAACCCTGCTGACCTCCCAACTACTTTACCTTTGCGATCTACAAATAATATTCATTCACTTGTACTGTCCACTCATTATAAACTAACATAATACCTACCTAGGTACTGTTAATTTTTTTCTGCTGTTTGAGGTGAATACGAATTATCAAAATAATGGCCAGCACACACTGGGGCAATCGGCAGAGCATTTTATCTTTACCCAACGTAAATTCATACGTAGCCGTTCTAGTTCAATGTCGTGCGAAGGGAATTCCCCTTTGATGCGATTCCACATAGGAAATTGTAATTTTGTTACTTCTTTCTTCTAAATCGTGTGGTTAGAGCCGTCAGAGTTTTAAGGCCGCCCATGTGCCATTGACTTGGCTTTACATGCCGTCAAGAAACGCCACGCTCAGGCATGCTGGTTTTCTCACGATGTTTGATGGAGCAAGTGATAATTATACAATACGCACATGAATTCGAAAAATCAGAAGTTCGAACTCGAGACCTATGACTTGGCAGTCCGACGGTCACACCACTAGGCTCAAACTCACTCAAACTCAAACTCAAAGCGTTTATTTCAATTAGACCTTCGCAGGCACTTTTGAAAGTCAGAAAAACAAAGGCGAAGCTACAGTCACAGACACAAGGCATAATAACTTGTGAAAGTACTGTAGTTGCCCATTCCAAAGCGTAGATCTCTATGGAGAAGAATGGGCAAGAAACTCCATGGACACTCTTTTCAATCAAAATATTGTTACAAGATCTTGGTTACATCATTCATGTTGAGATTATACATACATATATGTGAGAACGATGTAGAAAGACGTGCACATTAAGAGCGTCCAGAGTAAAAGATTATAACTATCAACAATTTAAAAACAAAGTAGTTAAAATAAACCGTGGCAGCTAAGAGATGACCAGTCCTAACTGACAGCGCCCGTTCACGAACATGACGCATGCATCAGCTCCATTTAGCTCAACCATATTGAAGGGAACTAAACGACCCAACACACCCGCCACTATCAGCGAGACATTTGAGTGAGCCTGACATTCTCTCAGCCACCAGGGCACATTCGAGTCAATGAAGGATAACTAAATGTAAATGGTAGCTTTACAGTACATAGTACTCACACATGTGCTATGCAGTTATATAATACTAAGAGATTGAATCTATACAATGCAAAGATATTTTTACAATCTTCTGCAATAATATAATATTCTGCTATCACTGATATTACAATTTTGTTACTCATAAATTACTGTTACTGCCCTGCCGCCTTCGGTGTGTGTTTGCATTAATGAAAAGCTCTAAAATCTTCGGAACTACTGATCCGATTCCGAAAATCTTTTTTTACTAATGGTAAGCTACATTATCCCCGAATGTTATAGGCTACATTTTACACAACGGAACGTAACGTAACGTACATAACGGGAACGAAGCCGCGAGCAAAAGCTAGTGTAGTAATAATATTTTTGCAATAAATACTACTTTTATGGCTATAGCGCTACCTACTTAGTAACTCGATATTTTGATTTAAGATAGAGACCAGTATCCTAACTGCCGGTTTGGCCATGTTATTATAAGCTTACTGTACACTGACTAGAAATAACCTACTTATTTTCGACTCCCAGACCTAAATCTAGCCTGCTAAACAAAGGCCCAGCTAAAGAACTGCTTAGCAACGAGTGACCTTCGCGTGTCCCATCGTCATCCTAATGCCCTTATCCAAATCATAGTTATTATATGAATTATCTCAGCGCAAGTCTTCTTAATTTCGCCTCTATTTAGGCTATCAGTAAAGGTTCTTTTTGTTAACGCTGTTTGTTTCACGCAGCTGTGCAAAAGCTTTTCTTTCGCCAACATGATCAGATTGTCACACCACCTTGGCCGCGATCGATGATGTACGTAGAGTACGTAGGCTTTTGCCCATCTTTCCGGGTGCATTCGTGTGACGTGGCCTACCCATTCGCACATCCACTTCTGTTTCAATGAATTTAGAATGTAAATTAGTAAAAAACCAACAGATTTATTGTAAAATATTTAATGTACCAATATGAGAACACTTATTCCAATCAAGAGTGAAAAGATTACGACTTGGGAGCCAGTTTCTTGGCGGCCTCGGCATCAGCCTCGCTCTTCTCAAAATCACTTATCAATTTCTCTACTTCAGCACTAGTTAGAACTCGGATGATGGTCTTGTTGTCTTTGCGCGTTAGAGACGCCATTTCAACTGGAAAATGAAAGGAATTATTTACTGAAAAGGTAACTGGTGCAACTGAAAAACAAGTTCAAAAACCCTTAGCTCATGAGATAAGGGACATATTGTTTACAACAACAGCTACTGGTGGGAGTATACGGGGTGGAAGGGACACCGAGGCGAAAACGGTTACTACGTATTCAGTACATCATTTTGAGCACCCCCCATAGAAATTTTTCATCGCTTATTTAAAAAAAAAACAGGTGTTCCATACATTTTGACCATGTAGGTATTGCACTTATTCTTATTCTTTATTGCACACAAAATATAAAAGTAGGACACACAAAATTCCAATATATAACTTATGTACAACGGCGAGCTTAACCCAGAATTGGGTTTTCTTACAGCAAAACTTAGTTTACATACACTGTTTTAAACTTTCACGGTTTACACTTATACATAAACTGTCACTTACGGGATATCTTCCGTGATTGTCTATTATTTTGAGCTCGCTGATCAAGCGAGCCATGATCGTGATCAAAATAATAGACAATCACGGAAGATATCCCGTAAGTGACAGTTTATGTATTAGTTCACATATTTTTTTAGGAAAGCTGTTTTTATTAATAACCGATGAAAAATTTTTATGTGGTGGGGGCTTAGAATGATGTACTGAGTATGTGATAACTGTTTTCGCGTCGGTGTCGCTTCCACCCCGTATAACCTGGAGCAATGACACCCCTACCTCTGAGGTACTTGGTGGAAAACCTGAGTTTAACAGACCACACTGGTCTCAGACATCCAAGAGGATTTTCACAAACAAACTTGTGTACACTGCATCTCATATCATCATCAACATCATCATCATTTCAGCCGAAAGACGTCCACTGCTGGACATAGGCCTCCCCCAAGCAACATCTTCCGGTTCGCGGTCGCCACTCCAAAACTTTTCGGCCCCATCGGCCATCCGTTTTGCGAGCAATGTGCCCTGCCCACTGCCACTTCAGTTTGGCAATTCTTCGGGCTACGTCGGTAATCTTGGTTCTCTTGCAGATATCTTCATTTTTTATTTGATCGCGCAAGGATACTCCAATCATAACCCTCTCCATTGCCCTTTGGGTGACTTAAGCTTACGCTGTATCTAATATAAGGTTAATGCCATAAATAATACAGATAAAATAAATGATATAGAAAATATAAATGTTTCTTGATATTTCCGAACTCACCTTTTTCTGGAGTTAGTTTAGTCATGTCCAGGGTCTTGCTGAGCACCTTGATAGCCAAAGTTTGGGCTTCAGCAAGGGTGGTCTCATTCTCCTTGTACTCCTGTTTTAGACTTGATACTGCAGCCTAAAATACATAATAAATAATAATTATGAATACAGGCTAAAAGTCATAGGCACTGTTTTACTGAAGGTTGTGGTTTACTAAAATTAACTGCAGCAACAAGACAGTGTTTCATGTCTGGTTGAAATTGTGACGAAAAACACAGAAAAAATCAAAATCAAAGAATGCTCAACAGATAATCATGAAAATATAATTCGTTTTCTTTCATGTTGGTAGTTAGAGTCTCAGGACTTCAGTAGACTTAAAAGAAAACAAATAGCATAAATCTGATTAACATCGATACATAACAAGATGAGGCATCGCAGCATGCGAAGAATCACAAACTGACAATCAAGCAACAACCAATCTGATTAAAGCCCAAGGGCTGACTGCAGATATAAGGAGAAAAATAAAATGAAAATATAAGTACTCTGAGCTAAATAAATGTGTTCTTTCAAATATTTGTAGACCAAAAATTCTATAACTTACAGCGCTGTTGTTTCCAATGCAAGTGGCCTTCCATCCACCGTAGTTACCACTGGGGTCTGATTGGTACAGCTGGTAGCCGTAGTGTTTGTCCCAGCCCATGTACAAAATAGATACACCGAAGGGTCTCTTACCTGAAGGGAAAGATAAATAACTTAAATGTAACCATAACAAATTGTAATGTAGAAAATCTAGTAAAACAACTTCAATGAAAACATGGGGTGAGAAACATAGGTTTTGTTTCTTTGTTTGGACAAAAAAAACATGAAGCAGTTGAATGACAAAGTTTTATCTCACCTCCGTACTGTGTGTAAGCTTGTTTGACATCACACAGCCAAGACACAAGCTGCTCGCAGGGAATAGATTCACCATACTGCAAGAGGTATCTCTGAGCAATAAGTCTGAGTTCATTCGTTAGAACGTTGGCGTCTGACGTGATCCCAGCCACTGAGCACACCATATCATCGTTCAGCTTATAAATCTTCTCAGAAAAAAATACTTCATCAAGGAGTTTGTTTGTATTCCTGCGCTCGGCTGCTAGCAAGATGCCGTCTGTAGCCAGGATACCGAGGCACGTTCCGGCATGACTGATAGCTTCCATCGCATACTCGACTTGGTACAGCCGACCTAAAGAAACACATTTTTTTATTCTCTGATAAGATTCAGTAAATGTAATACAAAAATAATGGATAATATTTACCTTCTGGCGAGAATATAGTTGTACGTGTATCATAACGCCGAGCCTGTGAAAATAATGTTATGAATCGGAATGTTGAATGACCAAGCAAGATTGTTAACCTAAGTTCGGTTATACAGTACAATCAGTACAAAATATGCACATAGCTTACCATGTTTGTTAAGTTTAAATATTATTTCTTGTATTAAACACCCAATTATCTATGATATAGTAATAATTTCTAATGTTTTATGAGATGAAATGCAACTTTGCCGGACCGGACGATTCAAAGATGACATTGACAATTTTAATTTTGACATACTCAAATGGACGTGTTCCAGTCCAAGTCTCGGCCATAACAGTAGCATTATAAACCGCACTCTGTCTTTCTTGGCGATATTATTAGAAGTAGCACTAGTTTTATTGCTGAAGATCATAAGAATCTCAAAATAACTGAAATAACAGGGATGACAACAAAATTTTGATTGTAAAGCTTACCCAAAGTACGAATAACAGGAAAACCTGCCAGATGTAAAAATAAAATATGCTTATAATATATTATTTATCAATACTCTTGACTTGGCTCGCGAGCGCAACTCGCGAGGTTGTCGACATGTGGGATGCGAGCACAGCGATCATTGTGCCGATAGTCGTTTCAGCCAAGGATAAATTGCCAAGAGCCTCGATACCTCGAACCTACCTTAGCAGGCTCTAACAACTTAACACTCTGTATATTTCAAGAGTCGTAGAGTTGGCATTTTTATTGATTCAAGCGTTGGGGGGTTGGGTCCCCAACCCCCCAATCCCTCAACGCTTGTGTTTTTTTTAACCGACTTCCAAAAAGGAGGAGGTTCTATGTTCGACTGTATGTATTTTTTTTAAATTTATGTTCACCGTTACCCAGGTCAATTGTAGACCGATGTTCAAAATTCTTTTTTATGGCTAAGCAAGATTTTTACAAATAAGCGACCTAAAATATGACGAAAACCTCTGAATACTTTCCGTCTACGACCAGCGGTTCGCCTGAAAAACGGCGCCGCGCGTCAAGCGGTGAGCCAGAAGCTCGCGAAGGAGGTCCTTAGTAGAACAGGTTGCACGAGATGAAGTGTGCGAGTTTAGCGACGGGCGACAAGACAAAGCATAAGCAAGTCTTCTGGCGGAACACACTCAGAAACCCTTGCTTGCTTGGCCGCATGCTTAATCATTATAGACCTAAGCTTGGAGGCCTCCAATCACATTATCCTTCACTTTGAGCCTATAATTATGTTCCTCCGGTAACATGTCGAGGCGTTGACATGGCAACTTAACTTCCAGTTAGTTAGTAGCTGCTAGTTACTGTCAGATATTAGGGGGGAACCCCCACCTCCTCTGCATACGGCCCTGCTTGCGGCCACTAGACAATTGAATATATGTACAATGCAAGTTTTAAGAAATAAACAACAAAATTATTACAAACGTTTAATACCATAATAACACTCATACATGCATGTATTAGGTTACACTTATTATTATTATAAAAGAATAACAATATAAGCACCTAAAATTAACGACAAGAAGCTTAAATCTATAGGATAATACTTATTCATAAAATATTATTACGAGTTTTATAAAAATAATGAATTACCGTACCGTAGATACTTATGTAATACTTAGATAAAATAAATTAAAAATATAATAAGGTGTAAAAATATTGTCATCGAGTTATTTTAGTCAAAAGTTAATCGGGGATTTCGTATGCATAACATCAAAATTACGCATAAAAATCTGCTTTTGCAAGCACGCATTTCCTTTCATACAGATTATTTTTATAAATATTTTAATAAGTAAAAGTAAATGATGATGAGTAGTACAGCATTAAAAAAAAGGGATGGTTGTGAATTGTGATTTATGGGTCAAGGGATACCTGTCTTAAAAAATAATTCTATGCATTGCTATCGTCGTCAGGAGGGCCTTGCATCTTTAGTAGTCACATTGCGTTTCTTGTAGTCGCAACCAAGTCGTAAATAGGCTGAATCATGACGTAGAATAAGATCATCATGGTAAAAATTATGAGCGCTGTCGACAACGCTCCTTGTTCGACCGCGAAATGGTCCATATGGAATCCTATAGCCATGGATATAAGGCCCATGGAGACAGCAAAGAGTCCGACAGCTATATGTATAATCTTGACGGGTCCGCTCTTGACCATCAGCCTCACTTTTGCAGAAAATAGCGCGACGATGCCGGTTATGAAACTGCACAGTGTGAATGCTAAAGCGATAATACCTGAAACAAGGAAAGGTTGGGACAAAATAAGATCAAACAAAGTATTAAATAAGTAAATGTTACATAATAATATGTCAATTTATATAGAACAGTTTGAAGGTGGAGGATCTATGTGACTGGGTCTGAAGTTCTATCATTGAAAACGAAAAAGATCCTTTTGCCAGACGGTTATTGGAATTGCGACAATAACCGTTGGATAAAGGCTCATCAAAATACCCGATCCTCTTTATTTGGGTGGTTTGGAGGTGGAAGTACCTACCTACAAGATTTTAAGTTCTTCAAGTAGTACGGAAGCACTTTATCATTAAATAATAGAATCAACTTATTGGCGTTCCCACTACAGGGCAAAAGCAACATTCTTTAACGCGTTCTGGCAATCTTTTTTTTTTTATAGTTTAGGTTGCCAACTTAACTGTAACTAGCCATACATGCCACTCGTGCTTTTGCGACGGGGGCCGAAAACGCGAACTGCATCATTGTGAAGCATTATCTCAAGAACGCGTTTAATACCATGGAAAGGGATGTTCTCTTAAGAGAGGTGAGAGGGAGGACCCCATCCTTATACCCGTTTTTCCATCAAGTTTACGAAGCACCGTCCAATCTTTACTTTGGTGATTCCTTGATCAAGTCTCAGGTTGGAGCTCAGCAGGGGACCCTCTTGGGCCGCTCACTTTTAGCCTGGCCATCCAAGCCTCAGTCCTCGATCTAAAATCACTCTTGAACGTGTGGTATTTGGATGACGGTACCATAGGTGGCAAACCTGAGGGTGTGGAACAAGACATACGCGAATTAATTCCACGTCTCAGGGAGCTGGGCCCCGAAGTAAATTCGTCTAAATGTGAGTTCTTCTCCTGTGGTCCTGAGGCTGAGCCAACTTCTCGCACTGGTGTTTTATCATTTGACGTATAAATTAATTAAATCTTCCTAGCTTATTTAACTGTTAGAAAAAAATACATACAGTCGAACATAGGACTTCCTCCTTTTTGGAAGTCGGTTAAAAATAAGCAAATGTAGGTACCTAAGCTATTTTTGTTAGCAAGGTTATAGGTAGCTCTTCATGAGCGTAGCTATTGATGTTATTGCATTATGAAGATATGTCGAGATAATTTTTTGTTATCAACGAGATGATGACACTCGAAATTTTTTGGCAATTGAGAAATACGCTGACGCATACTCAATAACTTACCTAATAGTGGGTATATAGTAAAATAAATAATATTTACAAGCGAACAATTTGTTTGTTTTGAAAACAGCGCTGTGGTGAATCCGCTACTAGTGTAAAAGATTCCCATTTGACCAGCATCGTTGCTTTGCATCTTTGCCTTGCAATAGATCCGATCTGTGTCTAATTCCACCCTTTCGGCATGACACAAAGCTAAAATTGAATTTGCAGTCACAGATGTTACACATCCCGATTCGGTTTTCCAATGATATCAGATAAATAGGTCCCAAGGTGATAAATTGAGATACGCCCAATAGTGTAGGCAACATTGATATCGCAACATAAAAGTTTGCAGAATGAGACATGTTTGGCACTACGGTTTATCAAGAATAGGTGGTGAATAAGAGCGAAGGAATTCAAAAACTGGTGCCCCATATCACCCTTAGCAGATATGATGTAATTTAAGAAAGCGAAATTTTAGCAATCAGAAGAAATGTGCAAAATGTCGTAGTAAAGCTTTTTGTGAAGGCTTTTCTTGTCTCAAATCATACGTATTTCTGCAGCCTGAGAAGTGTTTTTGGGTTCCAGTTTGAAGGGTATTGGAGTCGGTGTGATTAAGGTAGATACCTATAATTATGTATATTATCAGAAATTTTAGCTCTGTTTCTATAATGGCCAAGTACTGCAATGCCTTTGGTATTGTAACTGTCTGTAGACGGCATTGACCACTTAGCAACAGGTTGGCTGTCGGTTTATTTGCTCAAAAGTAAAAAAAAAAAACTTACCGCAAATGCCGTGAGCAGACGAGATAACCATGTCGACTCTAGCCAGTCCCAGGAAAGTGCCAGCAATAACAAACACGGAGCCAACGAGTTGCAGGCATCCGTGCACGATCCGTTTGCCATCTTTGGACATTTGGATCGACCAGGAGTTATGCCTGTGTAGTGTTAATATTGCTTCCACCAGGAAGAGTTGATACTGAAATGAATGATTAAGTAGGCATTAATATCATTGTTAGTTGCCACTCTTGAAATACAGAAATAATTTTAACTGGTCAGTGCAACGCAGCACTGGTGCAGTCACACACTAAAATACAACTTCGGTTCTTTTGAGTTCACGCAGTAAGATCAAACTTGTAACGAGCGTCTCCCTAGCAGGACTCGTAAGATTTCGTTTTAAAATTAAGAGTTTGTTAGCGTAGCAAGTTGCTTTCTTAATTATAATGGTAAAATGGACGGTGGTTTTAGTTTGCAGTTGCAACATTCAGTAGTCTAACTTAACTCTTTTCCACGTGTACTTAATATTTATGTGCACAGTGGTTACACTCAAACAACTTCGAAGTGAACTATTTTCCATTTCAAATTTTTAGTATCACAATACATACGCCTGTTCCCGCGAAAATGATATGCAGCTCCAGATTGGTGATAGTCCCGTTTGCTTCCGAGGTCAGTGCGAAGCGCCACAAACAAAACACTACTATCGCGATCTGCATGTGGTGGAGGAGATTGAACAGCTGGCAGATGGCTCGAAACGCTGCTAACCACGAGGAGTCGTAGACGTCCCCGCTCTCTTGGTCATAGGCAGCCGGAGCACGGGTCAGCTCCGCCTGGTAAGGCACGTGCTCCCGAACCTCAAACATCTCCACCTTTTCAACAGACTGCCGACTTGTACTAGGTCTAGGATCCATTTTCTTCCACTAACAGGTCAAAAAAACTTCAACTATCCACCAGCATGTGGTCACATGCGAGTCCCGTCGACTAAGGAACTAAATTGCAAAAGAATTTTTTGATGATAAGATTACTCTTGTTTAAGATAACAGGAGAAAATTCGGCAGATAGATCAGTTATCGAAAAGAATTGACGGTTTTGAGATTACGATCTTGCGTAACGTAAGATAATGCGAGATGATTTTATACTTATTCCCTAGATTATGTTTTATCTCGACCATTTTTATGAGAATTTCGAAATTTCTGTAGTAAGCCGAAGGAGTGGTGATACAATAAGTAACAGAGTATCTAGCTGTCTTGACCTAGTTTTCAGTATTCAGGTGTCCATTTCAAAATAACTTATGGTACCCGATTATTGTAGAGAGACCGTTAGAGAGCGCTAGGTACGAAATTACTAATACAGAGGCGTCCTGTCAGGTCCAGTGTTTGTTCTGCTGACTAGTTTTTTGTGTCCATTGATCAGAATAGGAGAATTGAATACACAATGTATAATAATTCTGCTTTAAAATTCAAATGCGCCGCGGTGTCTATTCTTGTATAATTTGTGTCTGTTTTTCCTATTGTTTACCTTCAACGCTGTTTTTAATAATTGTGTCTTGACATATAATTCCAGATTTCTTACTTTGATCCTGGCTCGTCGCTTCCCTTCGACTCAATGAAGTGTTTGATAGAATGATGGTTTAATGTATTTAATAATCGTACATCCTACTATAAAGTTTACTGTGAAAGTTGTGAGGATGGATATCCAACTTTCACTGTAAACTTTCTCATTTTCTTTTCCCATTTTCATCCACCGGATGGATGTTTGTTACTCTTTCACGCAAAAACTACTGACCGGATTTGGATGAAAGTCACACAGATAGTTTATAAACACAGTTTTAAACTTTCACGGTTTACACTTAACGGTCACTTACGGGATATCTTCCGTGATCACGAAAGATATCCCGTAAGTGACCGTTTATGAGATAGTTTATAACCTGGATTAACACATAGGATACTTTTTATCCCAGTAGTACGATCCCGTGGGACATTTACCGAACACCACGCGGGGGAACCCGCGCGCTTAAGCTAGTATAATAATAATTAAGTAAATAAGCTGTTACCATGGAGCGTGATCTTATAACTCGGAGTTCTTTTCCCATATTCACAACATCGACTCAGTTTCATTTATGATTATTAGTGAGTCGCCATGGCCTGATAGTTAGATTTACCCTTTGAAGTAAACCAACTTTATACCTAAGAAGGTTTAGTGTTCTAAATAGTATTGCTATAACAGTAATTTGTACTGCAACTCTACTTAACTCATTAATAAAAAGGTTCAGTCATCTGAACACAAACAAAAATGAAACTTGGTTTGTTTTCAGAAATTAGTATCGCTACTGAACGCCAGATGGCGTTTTATAAAAGTTTTAATTATATTGATCTAGATGCCGCTAGTAGTGCCACTTGTTAGCAAAAGCTGTTCAAATCAGCTGTTTATTCAATTTAGATTCGAGGTGTTATGTCTACATGTACTCCTGGATATTTCCACGATTTCTGATAATATTTGAAAGGCTTGCGAGCATAAGCCGTTCCCTAATGCTCAAAATTCAAATAATATGCCAGTCGTTAGAAATATCACGGCATAATCATTAAAATTAACTGAATCGAATTCTGCTAATGACTACTACCCTAACTTTTTACACTTTAATAAAAAGGTATACCTATAATTAGATTCAAAAGATAAATAGATTGGTTAAATGGTGGTCTGTTTTTCGTCCTCAATCTCGTTTTGCCTTCGACTACCCTATTTTCTCCTAACCAAGGATCCCGGCTCTACCCAACACAAGACACAAGACATGACGCCAATAAATTAATAAAAATAGATATGTCATAATAAACATCACCTTCAGGGCACCATTATTATGAAACCTACGGAAACAATACAAAATAACTGTATTATTAAGCCCTGGGCCACCATAAAGTCCTATAATCCCGTTACAGAAAAAAAAAACAATGAAAACGTCCACAGACAACAATCAGAACAAAATGAAAAAGACAAAAGCAGAAGAAATAGGTGTTCAAAGATGCCGTGCGTTATTAAGGTGGATACAGGTCCGCCTTTCAATTAATTAAGGTGCTAATGAATTCCTACCTGAGGGTTTAGTTCGCCCAGCGAGGCGTAACCCATTTGTCAACGCAACACGTGATAACGAGGGGTCAGACTGGCCTTTTTAGACCGAGAGCCGCCGGGAGCAGTGACCTGGTCTTAATAGTGTCGTCTATCCGTGTACAAGGATCGTGTTTTATTATGAACCTGTCCGGAAGATGAAAGAATTGATGTGCAATGGCGAATTTCAGTTTACTTGTGTGAATCTGAAAAGGTGCTTATAACTCGTACATAAAGCAGATGATGTAGTGACCATGTGTCTTCACATGCAGCTTATCTATATATTTCTTATATATGATAGGTAATCGTAAGCAGATCATAATTTGTCCAATTTTTAACCTTCGGTTGACCTAGCAATGTCAGCAATTTTATTGAAATATTGCCTCGTTTTCAGGATCACCTCATCTATTATGTCCGAGGGGTAGTTGTCGTTGTAGTGTTGTGTAGTTGGATAGATGATGCTTTTAAGCTGTCAACTATGAGCTAGCACTATCATCTCAAGTAAAATGTTTGTCAAAGCTTCGCAGCTCACCGGTATTGCAATACTGGATGGCAAGGTTGATATTCCAAAAGCTTTGCTTTGCTTTTTACTTCAAAAGTAAGTACCTATATGGAAGGAAGGTGGTAGGTAGTAGAATCCTTTTAAAAACATAATAAGCAAGTATGTAAGTACACATTTCATCACTAAACAGATCTGCAAGCTAGCGGACGCAGTAACTAGTAAGAGTGGGCTCGGTCATTACTCCAGTGCAGCAGCGCGCGTGATCGTAAGCCGATCCATCGCGATTCAGATGTTACATTATGGACTCATTATTGATTCTGCTGTCGATGACGATCTTTTGTTTTCTTTTTTTTCTGCGTTGCTTTCGAATTTTGAAATCACTAGGGTAATTTTGCTAGCCAGTATGTTCAAAGTATTTGGGTCATAATCTTCAATACTTTTTGGTCAACTACACCGAAGAGGTTTTACTTACGTTCGACATTCTTACAGTATGTTTAGGATGACTGATACTGAGTACTCTGATCAAGTTAGTATTCCTTTTTACAAATTACACGTTTTATCCAGACCAGTTTGTAAGCTCATTAGAACATAGATTACATTTCACAGTCGTATCAATACGACTTATATAAAGCCAAAGGTATATTTTACAGTCAACCCCGTAAATAGGTATAATATTAACTTTACCATCAGATGTATCTCTAAAGTTACATTCTACAGAGTAGCAAACATCCCGAGAGTTTACCTTCCCTCAAATATTTAGTGCTCCATAAATCTTTTGTATTTTCTACGGTAAACGCGTGTATTGCACGCCTCACGTCATTCCCATGATTGTTAATTATTATAAATCGATGGAGGCTGCGCGGCGGGCTCGTCGACTGCATTCGATTATTATCATTAGATTTATCGCTGGTAACAGACGCAGGCGCATCCCGCCGGGAGACGCGGACGCGACGAAAGATCACGCGTGCTCCGTGGATCATTCTTTAGTCAAAATTAAGTTGAACATTATGGGCTTGGCTGGCGTAAAAGTTGGAATACAAATGTCAAGAAAAGGTTGGGCTATTGTCGCTATTGGGCTACCGTGTATGGCTATTGAATCACAATACCTACCGATTTAGGTCATGGAATTTTTATAGCACCATACCGGTCTTTGGACTTTGGAGGCGCGTGCTAATTCGAAAGATATTTCATTTTTTTAATACTATTTAATATACACTGTGTAATGTGTGTATGTTAAAGTGTTGAGGGCACTGGATCGGCTAAAATACAACTAAATATGTCGATTAGTCTAGTCTCACACTAATTCGTTATTATTTTGCTAAAGAATGCGGCAGTAAACCACGTGTTTCGTCATCACTAGATAATCAAGAATTTAGTGAATCCACATGAATTATGTGAAGTTACCAAAGTGGATCGAAAGTGCATCATATCGGGAATCCATTACGGTTGCGTACAGATTTTTAATTTATTGTCATTTTGTCGTTGACATAAACAGAATTTATTTCAATTTTCTAAATGGCTGCAACGATATTACTGGAATTAATAACGCTTTTTAATGGGCAATTCAATGCAGTATCTCAAATACACTATAGATAGGAAACTATTATGTGAATCAAGTGAGTTTCGTTCGAGCCAAGCTATAAAATAAAGATGGCGTTTCACATCGTGGAGTCCTTGCAAATGAACCAGAAGGTACATTGGATTCGAATTATAATTATAAAGCAAGTAACGTCGAGTCGATTGGTCGGCAAGACTCTGCCATCAATATAGCGTTTGCGAGCGGTAGTTAATATCTTAATAAGAAAGCAATAGAGATTATAGAACCGTGGCAGTACGGGGGTGGGCTGGGTAATAGTCGGCCACTATGTGTGGTCCCGTCCAGCCGAGCATTGCGGATGTATCGATAAATCCGAGACCTGAGTACGCCCGTAGTTAGTGCAGAATAATACATAAATAATCGCTTCACTAAGACCTTTATAAGTGATGTAATTAAATACTACACGACTTCTACTAGTTTTGTAATGGATGTCCCAAGTTGTGTATGTGAATGGGTTGATTCATTGGATATTATATTACAGTCATATTTATGTGATATCTTCCTGCCATTGGTGTTTAACTTTACCTTCTTGTAGCTCTACAATAACAAATAGCTTAATCTTCATTATGACTATAAAAATTCCAGGTATACCTACTTTCAGTTTACAATTTGAATCTAATTATATAGAAAATCAAGCTATTGGTGAAAATAATATTGAGCAATACCTAGCGATACTTTATGACTGAGACAAAGTGGCAGTGATTTCGTATTAATTTTTTCTGCAACTTCTTTCAACTAGTTTGACTTAAGATTTTTGACATGATCTTTTTGGAGCTTAGGTCAATCCAAAATCCTTTTTTTTCTGTCAGCGATAACACTGCTGTTGTAGTAACAGCGCCCAGACAAACTTAGTATAGACAGTTAGTTTGTCTGGGCCCCTATTGCAAAATAGTTAACTCTATTTCCAATCTATCGATAGAAAACATCACTACTCTAACAAAATACGCTGTTGGTCGATTATCCTCATCCAGTGAGGTCTACAAAGCTAGAGGATACTAAATAATTGTTTTTCGTGACCCACATGTTATGTTACCCGATAATTTCCACCCGTTGCGTGCGAATGCTGTTTCTCTTTTGTTTTTCATTGAGTATAGTAATGATGATAGTAGGAAGAAACATAAGTGTTAGTTTAAAAGATTATTTATTGTTTACTTTGTAATTCAATAGGCTTTGGATTTTCTCTATTTTGCTTAAAAGTTTGTTTGTTTATTGAGCCTATGACGCAATATATTAAATCGTTATGAATTTGATATTATACTAGCGACTGAAACATCAAAGCAAAACTTTCCCGAAGTTTTATGTAACTATTAAGCTATAAACATAATAATTATTAATTCGCGTAGTGTGCAATTTTATATAGTTCTATGGATAGTTTAGATAGTATAAATATAATGTATGATAGTCCCCATCTAGGATGTGCCGTGGCGAATGCGTAAATGCCAGCGGTCGGTCCCGAGGGAACATGAAGCGATTTTTGACGAGAAACCCCTCCTTCTTTTTAAATTGCCGGTAATAAATCAGTTCAGATTGCTTAGAAATAACGATTCGCTATTACTATGTTATTGAATTAATTTTTATTCGTATTATCCTTACAACTTGATGAAATTCTCACGGGTTTTTTGCTTCCTGATGTTGACAGATTGATTGACAATTGAGGCTTTCTCCACTCTCTGATCTATGGTTTTGAAATGTGACTATGGTCTATGTTCCTCAGTCTGTTTAGCATATTGTTATTGCAAAACTACTGAACCGACAGTAATCAAGTTTGGCAGATATTTTGGGAAAAACACTTGATATTTTTGTAAACACCTTGAAAAATAAAAAAGTATCTAAACCCATGCGGATGGCTGCACGGGCCCAGCATACTGTAAATAATTTCATTTGCGGTGGTTCCAACATAGGCGTTTATTTTTAAAACCTATGCATCTGTCTGGGCGAAAATAACAAAGTGTTTGAATTTTTTTTTTCTAACTCTAACATTAATGGCGTATGTACGAGCAAATCTATGTAGATTGATGCTGCATTTTCTAAGATTGATTGCCCTGTAAAACTCCCATATTCTTTTAAAATTCTTGTTTCATTGAACCTGAACCTGTGCAAGAACGTAAACACACACGTTTTTGTTATTTGAATCTTTTATATTATGAGGTATCTATATCTGCTTACATGTTGGTAGCTTCAGGTTGATATATAAATAGTAGCTATTTATTCTAAACTAAGCTCATCACAATTTTGCTTCGTTTATTATTTACCTAAAACAATACTGGCGACCCGCTTCTGCTTCGCATGGTTTTTTCGAATTGACAAAACTTCAATTTTTTTTTTTTTTCAATATATTTACACATAAATTCGAAATAAATTCTTTAAATGGTGGTCATGACTGCATCAAAATCGGTAACGTAGTTTAGAAGAACAAAGCGGATACACAGATAGACACAAAAATCGTCTTTACATCAAAACATCACGCCTGTAATTCCCGAAGGGTTTTGCAGAGGTGTACCTAATAGTACTTACACCCATATTTCGCCAGTTATCTGTAAGCCCCATGTAATAGGGGCGAGCCTATTGCCAAATCGTCTTTAATTTAAAACATTGTATAGATTAGATAGATCTAAATAGACACCTATCATGTAAATACTCTGTTATTTGAGTGGTTATTTACATGTAGCTATATCCAAGCCCATCACAAATTTGTTACATTTAATACTACCTACAACCATAAAATCTTATAGGTAGCAATGCAACTCACACTAACAATTTCATACATCCATAGAACGACATTAACACCGACAAAGTGCAGTTTTACACTGTCATGTAATTACTGTAACTTTTACTTACAACATTTTTACTTTCCACTCGAGTAAAGTAATAAGTGAGTTCTTGTTGAGCCCTTTTTCAAACAGTCGAAAGCCGTTGCCGGTGTCAGTAGGAACGACGCAAGCGCAGAGGCAACGTCATAAAGAAAAACGTAATTAAGAAAATTGTTGTAAAAACTTAATAGGTGGCGCGAAAGTTTTAAGCCTTTTTGTTGATTGGCGAAGTTAAGTAAGATTATAATAATACAGTGTTTTAAAAAAAAGTGAACTAATTATTGGTGACATTAAATTACGTGAGTACCAATTTTATCCTCATATTTGTAGTATATGCTTCTTCAGAGCTCTTGCAGTTATTCAGTAATTTATCGAGCGGTACAAGATATTTACGGTACTTTGCAAATGTGAATATAACAACCCATCATTACGTTTCATCGTTAGTTCCAATCAATCTGCCTGTCTATTTTCTAGACCTGTTGAAAGTAGTGGGTAGTGTTTTTCTGGTATAGTATAATCAACCCTTTGCTTGCTGTGGGTGTCAAAGAGTCCGTAAAATGTTTGTTTTTTGCACTTAGAAATGTGGGTAATCATAAAGAGATAAGAGATACTGCTGAAGTTCATAATGAGACAGAACTAGAAAGTGCAAAGTAGAGTACAGGCACGAGTTCTCCAGATTCTTGACATAACATATCCAGTTCACCCATCGATAACAACGTCAATTTACTAATGATTTTATGAGCGTGATGTTGATTCCCACGAATGGGATAATGTGGGGAAGTCCTTTTAAAATGCTGTTAATTTATGATGATTGATGGTACAATTTTCTAAACGAATTTTGTAATCCTTTTACTGTTTCCTTCATCATTCAGCTTCGATAGGTTCCTGATAGATTACTTGTGTATGTGTTTTTTTCTTTTAATACCCTTATCTGTCACTATTCATGTTGATTTATTACTTCCATTCCATTCTTACATCACAATAACGTTTTTGTTACGAAAATTGGGTTTTCCTATTTGTATAATAAAGTTTCAGAGTTTTCTGAATGTGATTTATGCGTCATAGTGTATACTGCAGCCAGGTTGTTTTGGAGTGTGGCCATAATCGGAACTAGCGCCGCCATATTGTTTTTCAATAAACTTCCTTGAAAACTGACTTTTATAGCACTAAGATTAGGTTCAATATGCAACGTATTTCTCACGCGTGGACTTTTTACATTTGTCAATTGTCACGTGTGCGGAAATAAAAATTTCCACAGATAATTCCTATAGGCTATGATTGTTTTTTTTTTCATCTCTGCAAAGTGATGTGCGTCTTTACGGTGTAAATATTTTTTATTATTATTTGTATTGTGTTTAAAAATAGAATATCATAAATAAACATGATTATTAATTAAAAAAATATTTACTTTGAACAAATAAATATTTAATTGTGTTCTAAATTCAAAAATATTTGAATAATCTTTTTTTCATATTAGGCTGTTTAGCGGTTTCATACCTTTGCTACTCCTTCAAACTGGCGAAAGTAAAGCGCGGAAAAAAAAGCAAATTAAGTCATAGTTTCCTAATAAGTCATGACAAAAATACATTTCGTACTATTATTTTATTTGTTCGAAAGTGTACTGAAAAACGTCGTTTGATACACGTGGACATCTGTTACTGCAGTTCTCGGCTCCATTCAACCTCGCCTGCGGCTTGGGTGTGAATTCTGCGTCGAATACAATAACAAAGTTTCCCCACTTATATCGGACTATTTTCAATACTATTTCACACACAAATATTTACCAACTGCGCCCTTCTGACGTTGTCATTTCAGCGCCAAAAGACGCACCTTATAAGCGCATATGGTATAAGTAGGTGTGACGTCGTCTGCGTATTCTCAGCTGCCAATATCAATCATGCATTACTGTCAGTGTCAAACATTCTTAAATTGACTCGTTTACCGTTAGACATGTGTAATTAACTTGATTGTCTCGCGGGGCGGACAAAGGAGTTCACATGTCATCACCTTTATATCGGAAGCGTGAATTTGCACAAGCATTGTCACTGTTGCATTCGTTTGCCGTGTTCTCGTGCGAGTACTTCGCCGGGCCGGCGGCGGCAGGGACGACAGGCTTAGGGTTATCAAATATTTTAATGTCAAATATGTCAATAAGCTCAGGATTATTCATGACAAATTTAAGATGTTTTTGCTGAACCGAACCGTTAATTACCTAGCCCGTTGTCTGAAATAGTAAAGATCCGTCTTACCATCTGCCTAGCGCTTTCTCACCTATGTCGGCTTTCAGTATAACCGGATAAAGGTACATACAAGCATTTTAAATGGAGCGCCTGCCCCTTGGTCAGACGGGTTTCTGAAAACTTCTGTTTATGTGTTTAAAAACATCTCGCAATGTAAACTCGACCACGCTATGAGACCTGTATTTTTCCACGTCATGTTATTATTGTCTATGCTGAAGACAAAAATACCTAGCCAACCTATCTACCAACAATATCTACGTAGATTTAACACACTAGTCACAAATTACAATGGCACCAATCCTTAACCAGAGTTTAACTAAACACTAGATCAGGTCGTCTCTGGTAACCCTGCGCATGTGTCGTGTCGGCACCGAGCAGCGCGGCATGCGGCACCGGCGCGGCGCGCTCTGTTTGCACGGTGATGCGCCCCACGTGCACGATAACAGGTTATTCAGCCTAAGAATCATTACACAATGACAGGCGAAGCGATATTACAACAGCGATTTTATTAATCATGTCATCAATAATGAGGAAAATGTCGTGAGGAACTATACTCTTATAACTATAACAGTACATGAAGACCAAAAAAACGATGGATGGACTGTCTAAAAGATGATATGACTAGAAATGGGGTGACTGCTGAGATGGCGAGTAATAGAGAACAATGGAAGAATGATACTTATGCTGCGTCGAACACAAATAAATTGGCAAAAAAGCAGGAGAATATAATCATTTTATTATTTCATTAGCTAATCCAATCATACAGTTAATTTCGACGAAGTTTACGTAAATAAGTCCTATAACGGAAAAAAAAAATTGTTTTAAACTAAGAATATTTCACTTGGTCAAGACATTGCGTGATTCATATATGGGGAAAACATTATATTCTTAGAATTAGTAAATATTTGTCTTGATATTCATTTTTCTTCCAAGTATATATACTCACTAACCAAGGCAATATCTATTCTTGCACTGAGAAAGCAACGTTTTCTTTGCTTAAGTAAGTAATATTTTTTTAAGTCTAGAATCATAAATTCTCAAATTTAAGACAATTATGTCTTAAATTACTCCGATTACTCCTCCGAGTATGAAGAGTAATATCTCATAACAAGAATATATTTATTGGACAAGAAATGTAATTATTTCTGATCAAGAATATATCTATTGGTCAAGAATTTCCGTGATTCATATATGGGGAAAACAATAAATGGTTGTATCAAAACACAATTATTCTCAAAGCTAGTAAATAAATAGTTAAGTCAAGATATTTGTCTTCCTTCTAGAATTTACATACTTGTGATTAAACAATACATTTGAGAATAATGCTTTTCTCAGTTGAACATTTTGTCAAACGGATCCCGGAGTTTTCTTACAAGAAAATAAATTCTCAGTATGAAAAATAAATGACTTGTAAGAAGAATGGTATTAACTTATCTGTATGCTACGGCATATTTCAGTGAAGCAGCTTTGACTCTTGCATCAATTAATTCTATTTTCACACTGAGATAAATTTATCGATAGTGAAGAATACCAACAATCTTAGTTACTAGTTGATGCTCTTCAATGAAGAAGTTTTAGCTATTAATTCAATAACAATAAGTTATTCTCTGGAGATCAGGTTGTTTTAAAAAGATAGTCTCAATGTTCTTAGTTCAACAATCATGCGTTTTTAGTGAAGAAGTTTTATTTCTTAGTTTAATAATATTATCGAATTTAAATGGAGATCGCATTGTCTAGAAAGAATAATATCAATGTTCTTAGTTCAATATTTCTGCGTATTTCAGTAAAGAAGCTCAGTTCTTAATTAAAAAACATTGCATGTTTCATTCGGAGATCAGAAATCTCTTAGCTCAATAATATAGTGTATTTCACTACAAGAAATGTCAGTTCTTGGTTCAATGCATGTCATGTTTCATACGAAGATCAGATTGTTCCCAACGAATAATGACATTATTATTGATCTAAAAACCCTGTACTTTAGTAAAGAAGTTTTAGTTCTTAATCTAATTCATTAAATGTTTCATTCGGAGATTAGAAATCTCTTAGCTCAATAATAAAGTGTATTTCACTGCAAGAAATCTCAGTTCTTCATTTGATGCATGTCATGTTTCATAAGAAGATTAGATTGTATCCAACGTATAATGTCATTATTATTGATCTAAAAACCCTGTACTTCAGTTAAGAAGTTTTAGGTCTTGATCTAATTCATTGCATGTTTCATACGGAGATCAGAAATCTTTTACCTCAATAATAAAGTATTTTATTTTAAGAATTTTCAGTTCTTGATTCAAATCATGGCATGTTTCATACGAAAGTCAGATTGTCATGTTTGAAGAATTACAATAGTCTTGGTCCTATGGTCAATATGAGTTTCAGTAAATATTTTTCTTTTTATAAATCGAACGATGAACTCATCGTTCGATTTATAAAAGTTTTATTTCATTTTAATTTTTTTTATTTCATTTTTTTTTTCATTTTCAATTTTATTCAATCTAAAGTTTAGTCAGAATGTAATCAAACAAAATGTTAACACAAATATTTCGTACAAAAAGTTGGTGTAAATAAAAATGAACAAATATTTTTTTCCAGCTATGGTCAAAAAATATTTGTTAAGTCACATTCTGACTAAACTTTAGATTGAATAAATCGAACGATGAACTGAAAAATATTTACTGAAACGCATCTTAACCATTGAACCAAGACTATTGTAATTCAAATAAGACAATCTTAACTCCGTTAAAACAAAGCTCTTGAATCGGTACCTACATAAGAACTGAAACGGCTTCACTAAAATACCATGATTATTGAGTACCATTTGAAACATGAAATGAACAAGAAAAAGCACTAAAACTCACAGAATTTCGTGCCTGATGCACCATCACATATTTCAATCTGATCTCCGCGTGCCATTTCATGCCTGAAAATAGAGGTAGGTAAATAAGTGGGAGGTACTTAAATTAATAATAGATAAAATAATACAACGGATTCAATTATATGAAATCATTTATTTAAAAAAAAAACTTTCTAAAACAACACACATAACTACACAAAGTACCATTTGTATAGTTACTAATCCTTAATAATTAATCAACTTCAATTTATGACAGTATTGATAATTTTAATTAAATATATTCTAGGTATTAGTTTTATTACCTAATAATGTTATTAAGTACTGTGAATATTACATAAGGGGGTATCGCAAACTATTGCTTACATTAGCTGCCTAACTTCACTCGTGAGAACTTAAGAAGTATAGATTAGCGCCGCCATTTAAGAGGCCCGCGGAGCATGCGTAGTTCATACAAACGTAATACCAAAATAACTTCTAAATCAAAAATATTCTTAAGGTAGTGTGTACTTATTTCGATTGGATTACAGAATATCTGGGTTCCGAATAATGGACACTGATTTAAACATGAGTTATGAGAAAAATAAGTTTTCTATAGAAATTTTAAATTCCTCATATCTCGTCTTTATATCAATGTCCTTTCAAAATATTTCATTGGGAACCTAGATATTTTGTATTCTACGCATGCTCCGCCAGCCCCTTAAGAGGCCGGCGACCGATGCGTTTTTCATACAAACGTAATACCAAAATAACTTGTAAATCAAAAACATTCTTAAGGTACTGTCTCTTTATTCCGATTGGAATACAAAATATCTAGGTTCCCAATGAAATATTTTGAAAGGACAATGATATAAAGACGAGATATGAGGAATTTAAAATTTCTATAGAAAACTTATTTTTCTCATAACTCTTGTTTAAATCAGTGTCCATTCAAAATATTTCATTGGGAACCTAGATATTTTGTATTTCGATCGGAATAAAGAGACAGTACCTTAAGAATGTTTTTGATTTACAAGTTATTTTGGTATTACGTTTGTATGAAAAACGCATCGGTCGCGGGCCTCTTAAGATTTTACCATCAGATTCTTATACCCAGTAATATATAATTACTCTAATATTAATTCAATAATTATCATCTAAATACAATACTTAATATCTAGATAATATCGCTTTATTATGATCTTTATTAATCTCAAGGCGCTGAAAACCCGCCTACTATCATATTCTTATAGTCATATAAAATATTTGTAAAATCTTAACATTATCATCTCAAATATAATACTTAGGGCCTGTTTCACCACCTACGATTAAGTTGCCGTTAATTTACTTGGCAGATAATTTCATACAAATTCTGTTCCATTTTTGAATTTATTCGGTAAGTAGTGGCTATCCGGACATCGTAAAACAGGCCATTAATATCCTAATTTTAATCATAATATTTTGAAGTTATTTGACGGTTGTCAAACATTTCATGTGATGTTCATGTGCAAACAGTTTAGCAAAAAAACATTTTAATCCAAACAAGTTTTCCTACCAAAAAGTTTGCCTTACTGGTTTTCATACTTTTGCAAACTTTTTGGAAGGAATTTTTTTTTGGATCAAAAGTATATTATTGCTCAACCGTGTGCACACAACATGGCTACTGCGATTTTTCATAAACTGTTACAGTGTAAACATAAAGTGATTCTCTTTCATATCTACACAAAGTACAATTTGTATTGTTACTAATCCTTAATAATAATGAATTAACTTCTCAAATCAACATACTGATTTATACCTATTTTATGAATTATATTCGGTGTTGTGCTATAGCAATCGTGTAAGGAAATAATTTCAAAACTACTTGTACAATTGACCAAATACGCCATGTAATGAGGAGAATAATTAATTGTTTTAAGAACTTTACACTTAAAGTAAATTTTACTTTTATCAGATTCGTTAGAAAACACTTGTTCAATTTTCAAAAATAATGGTAGATCTTGGTCATACCTATACAAGATAACATTTTTATCACAATATGTTATACCATTAATCTCTATAAAACCAACACAATTATAAACATCATCATCAATTTCTGTCATATTATTTAGTTTTAATATTTTTCCGTGTAAATAGCGATCAGTAAGTCCAGTGTTAACAAGTAATTTATGACTATTCGCCAATTGATGTCTTGTTGCAAGTGTTAATGGTAAGTTTTTACGGCTAGCTATTGATTGTGCTATTTTTTTCAGCTCTTTGTGTTTAGCCTCAAATTTAAAGGCACTTATTAAAATTGGTGGACCAACTTTCTGTATTATTCTTGGGTAATGTAGGAGAAAATGATGTTTCGGTTTTAACGTACAGTTAAATAATTGAATTAAATTTTCCAAGTAAGCTTCGATTGAAGTTTTCAAGTAGTCAATCAAATGTGAGGTGAAAATCTGAGATGTTAATATCTCTGTGATTTCTAACAGAGTTAAATATTGTTTCCATACTGGATCATGCTCCGCAATTAAGTCACCAATTATGTACCTAAAATTACGAACAAGACACAACATCTCAGAAGCCGAAAACATTATTTTGCCATTTAACAAGTTTTGTTTTGTAACAGGTGGAGGACAATTTTTTTCAGACTTTAAATAAGTATAGAATTTTATTCTTGAATTTAAGTTGTCCAAATCAAAAATATTGTTGTCAGTATAATGTTTGATTATTAGGCACATGTCATAACGGTGTATGCCCTCACACAAATCGTGCATAACATCGCACGTGAAATTGTTATAAACATGGAAATAATTCAAATCATGCCATATACATTTTTCTTTAACGCCAATTTTGTTAGTATAGTGTGCATTATAATTTTCTTTTTTGCGAATGTATTCAGATCGTTCTTTGGTATCAGTTTTTGTTTGCTCTTTATGTACTGTGCAAAATCTACAAAAATTATTGGAAGAAAAACTTTCGTGAAAACCTAAAATTGAATGAAGCCCTAAATTGTCTCCTGAAATATTGGCTATACAAAAAGTAACAGATATACTAGATTTCTTTGATTTTACGTGTATCCCTTCCTCCTGTAAAAACTTTAATTCTTTAAGTAAGGGTCTGAAAACAGGTTCATTACCAAAAGTGTTTCGATCTTGTGTATAAAACAAAAGAACTGGTAAGACATTATCTAAACGACTGCAGAACTGTGGTGGTATCGTAGATATAGTTACATATACAGCACCTATTTTCTGATTTCCAGCGTGACTGCCAAGTGGATTGCCAGATTCAAAATCATCATAATACACTGTCAAAGGTAAAATGGTTCCGTGATTACATTTTTCTTTTGTATCCTGCCAAGATGTGCCATTTACTATATTTCTAAGGACATCTGTCTCTTCACTTACTTTTTTCTGGTAGTTAATTATACTTTCTAATGTATTTGCTGCTTCAAGGAACTCCTTAAGAGTTTCACGCAAAGGTATAAAATAAGAAAATCTATTTTTTATTACCATTTCAATAGTGTTATTCCTACGATTACTGTCTTCGGAAACACCAATGGTTTTTTTAATAGGTTTGACATACGATCTTAATTTTTTGAAATGTTCTATTCTTTTATAATCGGTATTGATGTTTTTAAACGAATCTTGAAGTATTGATAACATCAGCAAACTATCATTATTCAAATCATTCTTTGACATTCTTAGGGATTGTGCAATAATGTTAAACGGCTCAGATATAAACAGCTCAGACACGATTTCAATTATATTTTGGATGACACTTCTTGGCAAATTGGACATGTTATATAATTTTGCAATAAATGTAAGTAACGCATTATCGACTTCTACTTGAAAATCAGATAAATTTGAGGTTTCATTTCTAGTAATACTATTCAATTTAGGGGTTTCATTCAAAGGTGTCAATTCAGACATTGAACCGGAATTACAGTTTGCTTTACCACTAACATCAAATACATTGGCATCTGAGACGAGATTGCTACTTGAGGTTTCATGATAATTAGTTAAATGCTTCTTTAAATCACTCTTAGAGTGATATAACCTGGCACAATTTTCTTCAGGACATTTAAAATAATTAACAATATTATGCGCGTAACGCAAATGCACAAAGTATTGCTGAAAATCATGATATTCGTTGCGACATTCAAGGCACTTCATCGTGAAATTATTTTTATAGTATTTCAACAAGATTAAACAACAATTTTGTTTACATTTTCGCAAGCGACACCAAATCTGCTATGTATGGTACTATCTTATCATACTTGGTTTCTATTTGATAGACACAACGCTGAATCAGCACGTATAAATGCGCAGCAGCTGCTGGATACGTGGCGTGAAGCGCATGGTATGATTTGAACAATGTGTCAAAAGCTTTCATTGGCGAGGTAAACTTCCACATAACCTTGTCTATTACCAAATAATAGTTATCGTTACCATCATCGCCAGCACCACATTTAATTAGGTACGGTTGAACACTTTGCTTGCTGCGTAGAGCCTTTTCTTTTACTTCATCAATTTTCGTTTGTATATCTCCAGGATTCTGAAAACAATAGCAAACATATAAAAATTGCAAAATTGATAAACATACAAAGCATGTGTGTTTACTACTAGTGTTATAAATGGAAAAGCTTGAGATATTAAGAATATGTTTGTTCCCATTTATCTCCGAAAAGGCAAAACAGATTTGGATGAAATTTGGTATGAAATTATACCCTGGATAACAGATGTTACTCTTTATCCAGGAAAAAACCAAACATACCATACCATTCAACTAAATAAAATAGTGCCCAATATATTTACCTGGACGTCAATTATGAAGTTTTCGACGCATTCTAATGTGGAAAATTTTCTACGCTTGTTCAGTCTTCCTTTCGGGGGAATCAGGTAGGACAACAGTTTTATTTGATCAGGCACTTTTAGATCTGAAATGTATAAAACAGGTAATTTATTTTAAAGTAAGTATCATTTGAGCGGAGCCACGGGCGGATGCTAGTAAATTAAATAATATAGGGTGACTGGTAATTAGTGATGCATGCTGGTGTTCGACCAATCTAGTTAGAGCCAACATAAACAAATAAATATTTGTGGGCAATCCACACAACACATAGTAGATTCAAATTGGACGAACAGCACAATGAAAATGTGAATATAAAAATAAACATAAAACGAACTAAGTAAAGCTTTGATATTCATATTACACTTTTTATGTAATCAGATTTTTTATTTTATTTATTAACTAAACCCATAGCTGTACAAAATGGAAATGAATGGAATTTGAAACCGTTATTGGCTTATTATTATTATTTATTATTAAAGCTGTAGATATAAGATATTATAACTACAACTTTAAGCCAATAACGGTTTCAAATACGGTCTACTGTTAAGAAAATTAAAAAAAAATGTGAAAGAAAATAAACTTTTGTATTTGTACCTACAAAAAAAATACTTACCAAACTATCACTCCTTGGATCATTTAAAATGGTCCACTCATCAATAAAATCTGAAATGTTGTTGTTGGTGCTACACTGCCTCACTTTGAATGTTTCGTTCCAACAGTCAATGATTTCAGTCCATGGCTCATTGTTATTTTTAAGAAAAATGATTTGGTCTGTGTGATCTTCTGTAATATAAAAATGCTATGTTAGCCAATACGTAAGACAGATATAGATAAATTGGTTGTAGGTATTACCTACTACGACAAACTACCTGGCAGGGCGCTACCTACTACTTACCCTACAATTTATGATCTACAAAGTACCTAAGTACCTAACTACCGACTACATAATAAGTAGATATTAAAGATGGAAAAAATTGCCTCACAACTTGAATCCCCAGGTTAGAATATCCTCTCAGATTTCATAATGCTAAGTCCCCACTTAATATTCTTTGAGAATGTCTAAGGGGTGGTCAGGTATATATACAAATATTACATTTGGCATTTTTTTTTTGGTTTTTTTTGGACCCACTATTTGCAGCAGTTGGTTTGGTATTCCAAACATATTTTAGCAAGCCCATCGCTGCTGCTAAAATACTAAAGTTCGAGAGCACTGGTAATGCATATTTTTTTAATAAAAAAAATCCTTTGGTGCACCACTAGATTCAAACCTTAGGACCAGAAGGCGGGGTCGCCCCAACTAGATCACCAGTGCTCATTATAGATAAACATAATGCAAAAAAATCTACTCTACAGTGTCTAAATCGACAAAAATATATCATACAGCTTGAC
Source organism: Eugnorisma glareosa (assembly GCA_947578425.1). Lineage (NCBI taxonomy): Eukaryota > Metazoa > Arthropoda > Insecta > Lepidoptera > Noctuidae > Eugnorisma > Eugnorisma glareosa. The sequence goes on along the minus strand of OX387968.1, from coordinate 12,055,586 downwards.
TGATCTCTACGCCACTGTCTATCTCTTGGCCCACTGTGTACAGCCAGCATAAAATTTTTGCAAAAATTTACCATCTCAGGTATACAGACAAGTAACTACTCTAGCTACTAGTTATGTAAGTCAAGTAATCATTTAAAACCTTTCAACTCCACATATTTTTTTGTCTTATTTGGAATGTCATTCTCTTCTGATGTTGGTTTTTTTCTCTTTTCACCAGACTTATACAGGGTATTCCGAATTTTATCGACCAGCTTGCCCTTAGCAAATGAAGGTTTACCGGATATGGACTGCCTTTTTTTAATTGGTGGTACAAAGTATGTGCCAGTGTTTTCACATGGAAATAGAGCTATTATTTTCGCGGTTAAAATGTTGTACTCTTCATATGTTATTTTACTGAAATAGGTAAAGATAAATCTAACTATAAGGGTTCCTTGTTGGACTTCGCAATCCTAAGAATGATACAAACATGAAGTTTCGTGCCTTGCAGGTCAGCTAGCATATAACATAGTATGATCATCATGAGCTACCTTCCCGTTTATCTAAAATGCCACAATAAATGATCTTGAAGCCCTCTCCATCCACAAGGCTCTTCAAGAGAAGGGCAATGCTTTTATTGCATCCCCTAATTTGTGCTCAAAGAACCACATGAAATTATAGTGGGAACATAAATTAACGCGTATGTACTGGTAGGTACTTACTAATTCACGACACGTGTGAAGAGATGTCTAACAATGATATCAGTGAGTTGATTTCGGTGCTTGTTTGTCAAGGTACTGTTTGCAGTATAATAATTTAATATGCTCTTGCCACATGGTGTTACTGTTAGAAGCGTCTTGAGGTCAAAATCAGGGAAATTTGGTCGGACATAAATATCGCCTGTAAGGATATCTTGTAAGTCTTCCAGGTCCTCGTTGTCCGTGAATAGATTAGAAACAGTGATGCTGCTATTTGTTACTGTATTAGTCTGAAAACATTTATGTAATAAGGTATTGTCAGAAAACTAGTTTTGCCTGTAGATCGGCCTTGATGTTTTAAATCTTCCTGTTTTAAAATTTGGTATTAATTTGTTACAATAAAACAAAAAAGAAACAAGAAAAAAAGCAAAGGAGCCGGCCGACCAACTGAAAAAATACTGCGAAGTTTGTCGATCTTTACCGAAGAGGTGACGTGACGAGTTCATTGGTTTTTTCCCATCTCAAAATATATAATATACATACTTATGTACGTACTGTATACAATGGAAAATTGTCCCCTTATAAAACCCCATATTATCTCATTTATTACCCCTTAGCATTCAGATTGGATAAACGGTTCGAAAGTTATGGCCTGACCAAAAAACACACAACATACTCATACATACACACAAAGATACAATGCTAAATTGGCCAAGAGGGATCTTCATTTGCTCAATTACCTGTATAGTTATGTAACATCCAGACACTGAACAAACATCTGATCTCTATGTTTGTCCTCAGCGGGTATGGAACCCATAACCTACTACACAGAAGGCATAGCTGCTACTATGCCAACTGAGCTGTGTGGCTTATCAAAACCATGAAAATAATATTATTAATCCTCTATTTATTTCTTTACAAATTAATTACATTTTTAAATATTGATTACAAAAAAATATTAAAAAATATAAAAAATTGCAGCCCACCGGTATCGGGAACAGGGTCCAAGCTACCGCCGGGTCAGGGCTCCAGAGAGAGGAAAATAATATTATCATTATAAACTGAATATTCAATAGGTAGGTAGGAAACTTACTATGCTGGTCGCTACTAAATACTCGTCAATTTTTTTTTTTAATTCTATTCTTAGTCCAATCTTTGGGCACAGTTCTTTTAGGATATTGTCATTAATTTCCTTTAATTGATCCACAGTTACATCATTTTCTAAAACAAAAATTTGCTTCATTAGACAAGTTTAAACAAAATAATAATTACCTAAATTTTATAACATTCGAACAAGCCCTTCTGCTAATGTATCTTAATATACCGGCTGTTAAGCAGCCTAAAGTTCAAACACATTAAAATTGTGTTTAAATGAATGTATTTATGACTTATGTTATAATATACAAATTTGTACATTTGTTTTTGCAATTTAGTAATATTATTTGTAGATACAGTAGAGTAGGTACTCACTTGAGGGTCTTTTCCAGACAAAATGTTTATTATTAAATAATATTCACCTACCATTGAAATTTGTAATTATATCCTGTGGGATATTCCATTCCCTAAGAAGCAACTCCATTATTAACCTCTCTAAGTTATTATAGATAGGTATGCTGCATACAGGTTTTGATTTCAATCTGCAAATAGACAGAACATAAAGTAACTACCTACCTATCATTTCAAAAGTGAACCCATCTTTTGTGACCGTTTCGGCTACACAGCGGCTGGTCACCATGGTTGCTAGCCGCGGCACAGAGTAAGTTTAGCCGCGGTTTGAAGAAAAAGCCACCTAGCCGGCCCCATGTCATTCATCGTTGTCAGTCCATCTTTGCAATAACTGCAACACTTTTGCAATAAATGCAATAATTACCTAACTCAATTAGATCTATACGTAGGTATTATTATTATTAGTAGGTATTCCAATTAAACACTTACCTTAGCACACACAACACTACAAAATCTCTATTTGATTACCCAACAACGCAAAAAATACTCGAAAGAATCCAAACTGACACTTTTCGTAACGGATGCTCTTTGGGTAATGCCAAAATAATAAATGCTAATGGCGGTGCACTGCGCTGCGCCGGCACATCCAAGACAAAATGGGTGTTGCCTGCTACGAAATGTTAATTTACCAAAAATAAGGCCGAATCTTTCACGTCTCCCCTATTTTTCCTGATATTGACTTACGAAATTAATTATTATTTAATAATCATTATGTGTACCTTTAACTTATTTCACGATATCTGAGTAACGCTAATCATACTCTCACTTTCTGTTTGCATGTCTCAAATAGAGAAGGATATATTGATGGTGAAATAGGCTTTTAGTAGTAGGTATAACTTTATGAGTAGGAAGGTAGGTCTTCTTTGAGTCGTGTCACTAGTTTTGTCGAACCATAGTGATGAAAGGATTTTAAGTGCGCCACGAAAAGGCTCCTTTCGTGCACCTGAAACAATACATATTTTGAACTTTTTAGGTCAACACGATGTTTTCCTCCACTGTTTGAGATTAGCGGCACAGTACAATACATTTTAGGACAGAAAAACTCATTGGTGCATGAATAGATTTGAACCCACTACCTACCTTAGGATCGGAAGGCGAGGCCGCTACCACTAGACCACCAGTGCTCTCAAAGGATGAAATGCAAAAAAAAGTCTACCTATATATTTGAAGAATAACATTTAGGTAAGTAGGTACATACTTGGGTAGGTACCTACTTTACTTACAATTAGCTACCTTTATGCATGATTCAAAGTACCTACCTACCTACTTAAGCAAGAAGTTTCTACTTCTAAGTTCTAGGTGGTAAGTACCTACTTATAAAATTATCTGGTAGGTTGATAGGTACTTATACTTAGGTTTGTACCTACTGAGACTGAGATGTACGTCAAACGTCACACTAACTAAGTGTTCTGTTCTTAGCTTCTTTGATAATAGATCGATTATGTGATACATACTCCCGTGTGTATGATATACATAGGTATTTTATAATCACTACTAGCTGCAAACCTGACTTCACTCGATTATAGCCTAACGGAGTGAAAGGAGGAATGTTCAATTATTTTCCCTACACCTTGGGAGAAATACTGCAACACCGGATTGTTTTCTTCCATACTAATTCCAAGAAACGTGAATTTGGTCCAAAACACTCATAATTTCAATTCAAGAATATTATTGTTTTAGACTCAAGACATCTTTTCTTAATTATTTTTTCAAGATTTCCATGCTAAAACCAAGAAACGTGAATTTGGTTTAAAACACTCATTTGTGTCATAGTTTTTAACCGACTTCAAAAAGGAGGAGGTTCTCAATTCGTCGGAACCTTTTTTTATGTAGGTATGTTCCCCGATTACTCGAAGATGGCTGGATCGATAAGGATGTTTTTTTGTTTGACAGGGTATAGGTACCTACCTACCTACTTCCCAGGTGGGGGAATGATCATCAAGTCAGGATCTGATGATAGGATCCTGGAGAAATAGAGGAGAACTCTTCAAATTTTATAGGATAGGCACACTAGAAGCGATTTGTGTAGTTTTTGGAAGAGTAGGTAGGTAGGGTACTTTCTCGGAGTTTTTTTTTCCATTTCTATTTGGTGAATACCTATCTGATGAAGAACTTCGGTGATAGGCAACGAAAAAAGATTAAATCCATATTCTTAGGTTAAGAAATTGAAGTAGGTATCTCTTGAGAGCATTGTTGAAAGTGTCAATAATGCTCTCAAGAGATACCTACTTCAATTAAACAATAATTTTCTTGTTGATAAATAGTAGGCTTTATATAAAATGAGTATTTTACGGTAAGTATCCTTATTGTATTATTGTTGAACGAATTTAAACATTTTCTGAAACCAATAATTTCTTTTTATTCTTGGCAATAATCTCTGAGCTAAATCCTTCAAAATTCAGAGTTAGAATTCTTAATAATTACTTACCTAATACTATAATTGTTTCAAAATGCAAATGTTTTCTACAGTCAAGAGTAGGTTTGGTACTTACCTACAATATCATCTTGATCCAAAAAAATATTCTTGATTTAACACATTCGAGTCCACCCCCGTTCCATAGTGCGCATGTGCCATCCCACCATACATATTATTGCAAGTGGACCCTCCAGGTGGGTCTGTGGCATTACATTTGCACAAAATTGAACCCACCTGGAGGGCTCTCGGCATTAGGTTTGAGATTAAGATTTAAAACCCTAAAATAAGTGGTAAAATAGAGTTTTCAGGGGTATTATCGCTATATTTGCTATCTGTGGGGCTATTTTCATGCCCTAATAGGGTAGGGGAAGTGCAATAATCAAGAAAGAAAAAAAATTGAAAAATTAAAATCGCCCGCTCTGATCCCGTGACAGGGGTGTTCAACCTTTTGTGAGATTTTCATGCAATTTTTCAAAAATTTAATTTACTTAATTGCAATTATTGATATTTTTAGATTTTAATAAATAACATTTTAAAACTTTTGAATGATTACAAACATTGCATTTGCATTTGTGGATACTTTATTTGACAGTTAGTTTTGTGTGAACCACCCTGTAACTCTATTAATTACATATTTTATTCCTTCACTTGTAATACCAGATTAGATTAGCTAGCGATACTCCACAGCTGTGATGGATATCGATATCTTAACATAATAAACCAAACAAAAAACGGATTTGATGATATTTTGTTAGGTTAACGACCATAAGTAGTGCAGTTATTTTAAATACAACATCGATTTAAATCATAGATGTGCCCTTGCCGTACTTCGCGCGACCGTGATCACACTGAGATGAGCTTGCTCGTTTAAACTTCACGATATATAAACACGATATACAAACAAAATGTTGCAAAAAAAAAATACTAATTATAAACAAAACACAAAAAAGTTAAAATTACTTTCGGAAGTCGGTGGTTTTGCTTGTTTCATCGACATTTTGTATATTTGAGGTTTAAAGAAACCTAACACGAAGGGGATCGTAGTCTAGGCAATTCAATTGAAAAATGCTAGCATTATGTATTCCAAATGTCAAGTCTGTAGCGATAATAGTTTCTGAAATATAATAGCTGTGAGTGCCTGTGAGAGAAACGGGCAGGCAGACTAAATCGCCTCGATTTTGAACTCATTTTCGTGTCCTAAAATGTAGAAATAATTATTTTTAGAAAATATTTAAAATCGTGCCTTTGGTTTTTCACCCCTGAAATAGGACCACGTGGGTTCTCAGCATCTAGGAAGAGGTCGAAAATTTATTGAAAATAAAAATGCTTGTAATTTGAAACCACGATTAATAAGAATACGCTTCTTATTAATCTTGTGTTTTTATTTTTTCCTTATTTGATTCTGTATTCGCTAAGAAAAACCTACATTTAAAATGAGCCCACCAGGTGGGTTCTTGGCATCCCAAGTGCGACTTGAGTGAACCCACAAGGTGGGTTCCTGGCACTGAATGTGTTAAATAAATAGGTAAATGAAGAATAATATTAGGTAGGTATATGTATAGTAGAGGTGAGCGTTGAATGAACGAACCACTGAGGTATAATATACGTAGTAATAATAACTGAATGGAACGAACTAGTTTATTCGACCGTCCACCAACAATCCATGGACTGGACTAGTCGAATCCGTAGATGGCTCAACGGCAGTCGATCAACAACGGCTAAACGAGTAAACGCTCGAACTGGGCCCCAAGTCTGCTATGACAATGGTGTCAGAATGGTCGATCACTGACTTCATAATGGTTACGATTTTGACAAGTTTGGTAGTCTACTAACAATAATGGCGTCATAATGGCGCCATCATGACGCCATTATGACTTTCCAATGATCAACCACTGATACTCCACAGACAGAAATGGCTTAACGGTAATCTCGTACATAATGACAAGTGAATGACTAACATAAGCGGTACCTAATTTGCTAAAATTTTGACAGTTTCTTTGACCATTGAACTTGATCGACCATTATGAATTAGCAGATTACGCACTTTTAGCAAAATGACAATGGAATCGTGTTGGAAATGGTCGGTCTAGTTTCGTTTACGCCAAATGCGTCGACGACCCATCTCTAGTATACAGCGTGTAACAGAAAGGGTATAATCATATGGAATACTGTGGTACGGACCATCAAACTGAACAACTTTCTCTATGGGACCACCATCGAAATCGTAAAAAAATAATCAGCTGTCCCATACATTTGGGTCGAGTAGGTATTGAAATTTTGTATAGGACAGCTGATTATTTTTTTACGATTTCGGCGGTGGTCCCATAGAGAAAGTTGTTCAGTTTGATGGTCAGTACCACAGTATTCCATATGATTATACCCTTTCTGTTACACGCTGTATAGGTACCTATCTAGAAGAATTCTATTTTATTTTATTCAAGATATTATTGTTACCTATATAATAATATAATATATATAGGGTGACTGGCAATTAGTGTACGATACTTAAACACGTGATTGTGCTCATGATAACAAACAATTTTTATTATGGGAGCAAAGCCGAAATCGCGAAAAAAATATCAGCTATTCAGTACATTAGGCAAACATAAATGTACTGAACAGCTGATTTTTTTTCCGCGATTTCAGGTTTGTTCCCATAGTAAAAGTTGTTGGTTATCATGAGCACAATCACGTGTTTAAGTATCGTTCACTAATTACCAGTCACCCTATATAATATAAGCTTGAGATTAAACAATAGGTATACCTACTTGAGAATAATTTATTCTTGAATGAAAACTTTGCCAGACCCCATTTTTAGGGTTCCGTAGCCAAATGGCAAAATACGGAACCCTTATAGATTCGTCATGTCTGTCCGTCCGTATGTCACAGCCACTTTTTTCCGAAACTATAAGAACTATACTGTTGAAACTTGGTAATTATATGGATTCTGTGAACCGCATTAAGATTAACATACAAAAATAGAAAAAAAACAATAAATTTTGGGGGTTCCCCATACTTAGAACTGAAACCCAAATTTTTGTTCATCAAACCCGTACGTGCGGGGTATTTATGGATAGGTCTTTAAAAATGATATTGAGGTTTCTAATATCATTTTTTTCTAAACTGAATAGTTTGCGCGAGAGACACTTCCAAAGTGGTAAAATGTGTCCCCCCCCCTGTAACTTCTAAAATAAGAGAATGATAAAACCAAAATAATATATATGATGTACATTACCATGTAAACTTCCACCGGAAATTGGTTTGAACGAAATCTAGTAAGTAGTTTTTTTTTTTAATACGTAATAAATCGTAAACCGCAATTTACCTTTTCTAATGTTGTATAGATAATGGTACGGAACGATTCGTGCGCGAGTCCGACTCGCACTTCGCGAGTTTTTTTTCCGTCTAACTTCGACACTTCTTGTCACTATTGTTTACCTACATAGCAAGTAGGACTTTACGAATTGGTGTCGGGTAGGTAGTTACCTACCATAACAAAAATTAAAACATTAACAAAACAAACAACCGACTGCCAAAAAACGTTAAAGGTAGGTAGGTACCCACACACACACAGTAAAAATTAACTTTAATTTTGTTATTCGGTGGCAAAAAACGAAATAAGATCCAATACGGCACCGACTTCCAAAATTAAAGTTATTTTTAACCGACTTCCAAAAAAAGGAGGAGGTTCTCAATTCGACTGTATTTTTTTTTTGTTTGTTACCTCAGAACTTTCGACTGGGTGAACCAATTTTGATGATTCTTTTCTTTTTATTTAAAAGCCGGTGCTTCCCGTGTGGTCCCATTTTAATTTAGTGAAGATCTGATGCTGATCTTCGGAGATATACAATAGAACTCTTCAAATATAGACGGCAAATCTGCTGCGATTGTTGCAATCGCTTGGATGTGTATTGTTTATATATTATATATTGATTATATATACACACAACATCATGACGTAACATCACGCCTGTATGCACTGAGGGGGGAAGGCAGATGTGTACAGCAGTCGAAAGTTCTGAGGCAACAAACATTAAAAACAAATACAGTCGAATTGAGAACCTCCTCCTTTTTTTGGAAGTCGGTTATTCACTTTGTAGTGCTTATTTTGGATCAAGCAGGACACTTTCGGAACTTTGGAGATTACAGAATAGGTACTTCAACAAGCTTAGTCTTTTTATCGAAAGGTGAAAACAACCCTAGAAGTTTTGTTGGCAATTCTACGGCTACCTACAATTGAAAGGTCATTCTTTAACGCATCTGAGTATACTGATACTTAGATGCGTAAAAATGATTTTGAAACAATTTAGATTCCTAATTCAACACCATAACTTATTTCCACAAAACAAAAATGTTTTGTTCGAAAACATTTGACTACCTTTACTTGAATAATTTAGATTCTTACGTCAATGCAACTATTTACTTACCCAAAATCAAACTTTTCTTAAAAGAAGCATGCATTTGCTTATTAGAACACTTTAGTATATCTTATTTTGAAACAATTTAGATTCCTACTTCAATACAATAACTTCTTTCCACAAAACAAAAATGTCTCTTTTAAAAACATTTGACTACCTTTACTTGAATATTTTTAATTCTTACGTCACTGTAACTATTTACTTACCCAAAAACAAACTTTTCTTAAACCAAGCATATATTTTCTTACTAAAACATGTTATTATATCTGATTTTGAAACAATATAAATACCTAGTTCAAACCATAACTTCTTTTAAAAAAACAAAAATGTCTTGTTCGAAAGCATTTGACTATCTTTACTTAAACAATTTAGATTCTTACGTCAATGTAACTATTTATTTACTCAAAAACACACTTTTCTTAAACCAAGCATATATTTTCTTACTAAAACACGTTAGTATATCTTATTTTGAAACAATTTAGATTCCTACTTCAACACCATAACTTCTTTCCACAAAACAAAAATGTCTCGTTTGAAAACATTTGACTACCTTTCCTTGAATAATTTAAATTCTTACGTCAATGCAACTATTTACTTACCTAAAAACAAACTTTTCTTAAACCAAGCATATATTTGCTTATTAGAAGTTTAGAACACGTTAGTACCTATATCTTATTTTGAAACAATTTAGATTCCTAGTTCAACACCATAACTTTTTTCCACAAAACAAAAATGTTTTGTTTGAAAACATTTGACTACCTTTACTTGAATAATTTAGATTCTTACGTCAATGCAACTATTAACTTACCCAAAAACAAACTTTTCTTAAAAGAAGCATACATTTGCTTATCAGAACACGTTAGGATATCTTATTTTGAAACAATTTAGATTTCTAGTTCAACACCATAACTTTTTTCCACAAAACAAAAATGTTTTTTTCGAAAACATTTGACTACCTTTATTTGAATAGTTTAGATTCTTACGTCAATGCAACTATTTACTTACCCATAAACAAACTTTTCTTAAACCAAGCATATATTTTCTTACTAAAACACGTTATTATATCTTATTTTGAAACAATTTAGATACCTAGTTCAACACCATTACTTCTTTTCACAAAACAAAAATGTCTTGTTCAAAAATATTTGTCTACCTTTACTTGAATAATTTCGATTCTTACGTCAATACAACTATTTACTTACCCGAAAACAATTTTTCCTCAAACCAAATATATATTTTCTTAATAAAACACGTCAGTATATTTTAAATTGAAACAATTTAGATTCCTAATTCAACACCATAACTTATTTCCACAAAACAAAAATGTCTTGTTCGAAAACATTTGACTACCTTTACTTGAATAATTTAGATTCTTACGTCAATGCAACTATTTACTTACCCAAAAACAAACTCTTCTTATACCAAACATTTATTGTATTATTACAAAATGTAAGTCTATCTTTTTTCGAACCATTTTAGATCCTTCTTTTGAATCCGTTATTTTCTCACAATAAATGTATTTTTCTTAGAACAAAAAATATTTTTCTTCATCTAAAACGTTCCTGCTTTCTGATTATGAGAATCGTCAATTGCTTATAGGAAGAAAATTAGATTTTGTTTTAATGATTTTTTGTTTTTAGTTTAAGTAAATGGTACAACTTTTGGTTCAAAATATTACAGGCTCTTGAGCTTAGAATATGTTGTTTTATATTGAAACAGATAAAACTATTAGTTCAAAAAAGTAACTTATTGTTCAGGCAAGACTCAAAACTTCTTAAAAAGAAAATAATTGTTTTGATTCTAGTAAATATAACGAGAATAATATTGTTTTTCGTGGAAAATATCATTTCGGTTGGACTAAGACATTATTTTTAGTTCAAGAAAATTTTTATTTGACATTAAACAATATTCCTGAGAATAAAAATATTCTTGGAAGAAAACTTTTTCCTCGAGCATTTTTTTCCGTGGTCTACAGTTACAACTAAATCGTGGGCGCAGGACAAATTGCACAGATTATCTCAATTGCTGAGATACGCCTAATTGCTTAAATGTACGGCAAGAAAATATTAACCTAACTTCTGTTTTACTGAATAATTTTAACGATATAGCAGTGCGCAACGAGGAAGAAATTAAAAATATAAATATTGAAGTAGAAATATTTAGATAGCACAAAATATAACAACAAGAGACGTATACGTATGGCAATAAAGATCACAATCAGCTTGTAGAGGGAATGAACCAATACGGTGGTCGGGAGTATTTGCATAGCCAGCAGCTAGATCGCGGACTTGTGAACTACCCGAGAAGATGAATCCGGCGATAGCCACTGCACAGTTAGCCCGTGCTCTATGTATATGAATGAACATGGACGATGGTACCTGGTGGGGTTTGAATAAACTAGATTGTGCAGCTATGGTCGGGGATTTCATTTTATTAGTTAAAATGATTTTGTTTTATGTGTAACGATATTGTTGTCGTTTATATTTTCTTTGTTGTTAGTAAAGATATCTCACATTGCTTTACTCTCTAGCAGAGAATAATCCGATATTCTGAATTTGACAGACTGATCGATTGCTAAAAACTGTGATGGATTTCTCGTTTTCCTTATTTGTTTTTCTGGATGTAATGACAGATGATGTACCCAGTATTCGTTCTTATTTCATACAGCAGTCGTTTTATGATCCTTCACGAATAGCTTTTCCATTTTAAGGATAGTTTTCATTGTGCCCATTTTGAGGTGATTGTTATCAAGTATTTGCTGCACACTTTGTATTTTCGCCTTTGGCCTTTATTATGTCTAGATCATTTATAAGAAGAATCTTACTATCGTTCATATCACTAAGCTATGGGCCTGTTTGATTCAGTTTGCCCCACCTGTAATTGATGTTAGATAATCTGCCGGCGGCTATGACGTGCCTCTTAATACATTAACGTTACATCCTCTAGACATGTTACTTTGGTGTTCGCCGATTTTATCTGTCATTGGTTAAACAAGGTTTTCGTTACGGAGCGTGGCAATAGTCTGATTTTAATCAGCTCTGATATAGAGACCGTTGGACTAGAGCAACCGGTATTGAATGACTGTTGTTTGTATTAACACAAATGATTCAAGTTGGTAGTGTGTAAATGAGTTAGGAAAAAAAAAGTAGTAAAATTAATTATATTACCAAGGTGATTTTTGGACGTAGTTTTAGGCGCGAATTACACTCAAGCGGCGTAAGGTGACGGCGCGGCGCCGGCGTGGAATTTATAAGGAAACTTAGTACGACGTAGTACTTGCACCTTGATCATGGGCAAACTAGTTCACATCTACTTACGATAGTGTGAAGGTAACATGAGAATTTTTACAGCTATTATTAAAAATTAATACGTCGTCCATCCGGCTTAAAATGGCACCCAGAGCTTAATACGACATCCTGCCTTCCGAAGGATAGCAGTTTTGTTAAATTAAATTCATTACATAATTATACATATTGCTCGGAGACACGCAACATTTTATGTTGCAGTTTGCGTAATTAATATGAGTGTAATATTTTATTAAGAAGGTAATTATTATTTATGGATATCAGGGTAAAAATTGCAGGTTCATTAAATAGATTTCCAGTCAACGACTTCAAAAAGTTTGCTCTGATAAGATCATTTTTTTTTCCCTACTGTGTACCTACACCAGAGGAGCTACTAACAGCCGCTCGGGTCGACCTTTAGGTTAAGTCGTGCTCGCCTGGGTTGGTCCAAGGATGGGTGACCTCCCATCGTATACTTCCTCCGTACCTCGGAAAGCACGTTAAGCCCCAACTGTCATTTATATGTAGATCTTTGACAGTTGTTACAGGCAGTCAGTGGCCCGAAAGTCTGACAATCAGTGCTACCAAGGGGTATCGTATTACTCAGTACTAACCAGGTTGTGGAGGTCAGATAGGCTTTCGTCAGTCTATGTAAAATACTGATTCAGCTGAATACAGTTAGACTGGAAGCCGACCCCAACATAGTAGGTAAAAGGCTAGGCAGATGATGTACCAGACCAGTATCACTTTTAACGGGATTGATGTAAGCTTTTCGGTCAATCCTTTAATTTTCAGTATCGGTATGTAGAAGAAAGTGCAAGTTAGAAAGTCTAGTATGTGGCTTCGTCTAGTTACGTCTTCAGAAAACAATTTTCTGTGTTTAAATAGGTAGTATTTACAGTAGATTTGTATTATACCGCGTGTAAACGGACTCCTCACGAAGGCGTCAACCAAGCATTCTGTACATCAAGTAACTCAACGCTAAAAATACTGGGAACATAAATTTTTTTAGGGTGAAAAAAAGTTGGAACTTTGACCCCCAATATCTCCGTAACTAGAAGGTTCCCAGGTACGGTCTAGAACAAAAAAATGATCGCAATGACGTGGAGAACAAGAGCCTCGGCTTCGTTAAGGGTCTTGTTACACGTGTTGCTAGTAGACAGTTACTTTACACTAACAACAAAATATCTTGGTTTTCCTATGTCAACAGTTTGTCTCAAGACAATCTTTGCTCAGGTCTGTGCACAGCCTAATCCACCTGGCCTTGACTGAACCAAAAATCATAAAATCTTTGTTTACCGACACAATTCAAGGTTACAATCACACTGAGGTTGAAATGTCCAAACAGTTTACGCGCGTTTACATCGAAAATAGATTTGGCCGCGGTTTATGGCTTCACCAAGCGACATAACTTTTATATCCGTTTAAAAATATTATCGTGTGCCTGAAAAAATACTTCACAACGCTCACGTAAACGAGAAGTTGGTCTACATGCATTTGCCAATTTCGCTTCCGCTGTTTTTAAAACTAACACTGGTGAAACATGGCTGCATGGCAGCATGGTTATGTAGCTATCTATCGTTTACGGTTTTCTTTTTTGATCCTAGCTAGAGGAACTAGTCCTCTAATAATATGTAAATCCAGTATATGGTCTATCGATATAGTCGTATAAGCGTGATAAAGTAACAAACATAAAACTTTTACAAAAGTGAAAAAATATAAAGCCTTTTAATTCCAGTAGCTTTTACAAATAAAATTGCAAAACTATTCGAATTAATAACACGTACTGAGTCATACAAAATTAGGATTGATCCTATTTGTGTGTTATAGAACGATGTGTAAACTAAATAAATGAATTATAATTTGGATGAATCATTACTTTCAACTAATAATTTATTAAATCAATCAACTTAAATGTTATACTGGTCTGATGTCGCCAAAGACTGAAACAATTGGCAATCTCTGGAGGAGACCTTTACCCGAAAAGAGGTCCAATTAAGCAGCAGGATAAGACTGCAGAAAATTCCATGATTCCAAGTTCCCACGAAAGATTTCAATAATATCACATAATTATTAGCACGGATTACATTTTTTTCTATACAACTAGATCTAGGTATATGCGGTAGTTCTAGACGATCGGCGCTGGCGCACGCGGTGCAGGCAGGAAGAGAACCCGACACCGCTCTGCTAATGGCACGCTATGAACTTGTGACGTCGGCCAGCTCGCTACGTCGCGAGGGATTGAGTTACTGTCTCCCTAGACAATGTTGTATTATTAAGATTTTGTATTCTGTGTCTGGGATGGAATGTGTAGCTAGGCGGAGTGGGGCATGTTTGAGTTTGACGACTTTACGCCAAAGTTTTGTCATAAACCAGCCTTCTAAACAGAAGAAGGAGCTCGTGACTAAATAAGCGGCTTTTAAGCCGCTCCGATCAATCTTCAGGTTAAGCTCTGCTTGCCTAGGTTGGTCTGTGGATGGGTGACCACCCTTTACATACCGATTTTCCTCCGTGCCTTGGTCCCGGCTGTCATTTGTAGATCTTTGATAGTCTTTACAGGAAGTCAGTGGCCCGAAAGTCTGACAACGAGTCCTACCAAGGGGTCTTGTAGTACCCAGTACTAACTGGGGTTGTGGAGGTCAGATAGGCAGTGGCGCCATGTAAAATACTGGTATTCAGCTGTATTCTGTTAGACTGGAAGGCTCATCATCTGCCAAACCTTGTCCCAACTAGCTTAATAAAGCTTAATAGAAGAATAGCTGTTAGAAATACTACAGCGAACTTGAATCCGTTACCCATATGGCTTCGCTCCGGCAATATTCCTACACCACAAAAAGACATCACTATTCACAACTTGCCATCCTCATCTGCCTAGCTTTTTGACATCAACTTCGGGGTGATTTTCAGCTTAACGCTGAGTGCTACATAACCAAGACTTGCACACAGTGCTTTTAAGCACTTTTGATGTACGCGAGACAATGCGACGCGGTCAATGTTTTGACGGTACGATTGGCGCAGTGGCTGAGCGATTGACTGCTGCGTTGCGTGTCGCAGGTTCGATCCCCGCATAGAACAAATATTTGTATGGCCTACAGATAGTTGTTCCGGGTCTGGCTGTTTGTGTATGTGAGTTTAAATGTTTGTAAACGCACCCACGATTCAGGAGAAATTCCTAGTGCGGGGCAAAGTTTTAGTAAAAAAAAAATGTAGTGAGATTTGGGGGATGCTTATGTCCAACAGTGGACGTCTTTCGGCTGAAATGATGATGATGTCATGCCGTTGTTGTCTACACACGAACAACGACAAAATCTGTCAAACAACAATATAGTTGACCTTTTCTAGGTTAAAGAGGTCACTGTAGTACTAGTTACAGCGCAGTTAAGTAACTTGTTAACCAACTCGTGTGTCTCCCCACGGGAACTGGCTTGTACCGACGTCATGCATATGCCAGCCACTCGATAATTTGATGACGTTCATATTGACTCGCTGCGGATTTATATAGAGTTGTTAATAACACTCGAAGAAAGTTTTCACGTACCTAAATTAAAGTTACTTTAGTTAGTCTCTTATGGATGGATAGTGATAAAGTCCTTTAACCTAGCAATTAGTGGCTTCGATATAGTAAAGTCTTGATTTGGTTGGACGTAAGTTTGTCCAACTAAACACTAATGTAGTTAAAGGTAGCACTAGTTAGTAAGTAACAGCACAGTTAAGTAACCATGGTAACCAACTCGTGTGTCTCCCCACGGGAACTGGCTTGTACCGACGTCATGCATATGCCAGCCACTCAATAATTTGATGACGTTCTTATTAACTCGCTGCGTATTCATATAGCGTTGTCAATACCACTCTGAATAAAATTATTCTCACTGGTGTTAACTGGAGTAATGGGCTAGCTCGCCGTCCGTCCGTCTTATTACGACGGCGCGTTCGTGTTCCACGAGCGCCTCAAAGAGACGTCAACAAAATGGACTGGGTCCGCAAGGTTGCGGGACTGTGCGAAACATACATACATACCGCGGCCCTGGAACACAATGGGGCTAAGAAGGTTTTAGTCAGTACAAGTGAAAGGGTGTTAACTTCAGAGTTTTAGTGTCCCTAAATCTAGCAAGCAGATGTTTATTCAAATAATAGTTGAACTACCTAAGTTTCTCCTGTCGAATTACTGTCTGGGATTCCAGTTAAAATTAAGACAACCGGCTCGTTAAACGTGGACGTCATTTGCTACGGATAACAGCTGGTCAATATTATGATGACGCGCTGTATACTAGTTACGCAGTTCTAAAGAGATGTTAATACCACATTGAGCAAGTTCACTATATTAACAAAGTAGTAAGGCAAACCACTGGAAGTGTTCAATTTCTATGCGGTTTATTTTTGAGACTATGATGCTTCATTGCTCCTGAGTGCTGATTGAATGGGCCGTAATGAAAATCTTATTGCCAGGACATAACTGGATTTCACAGCAATATAATTTGAATTGCCTTAATATCAATTAACTGTAGAATCTTAATTAATCCACATCAACTTTTAAATCGAACAGCTCTATAAAGATCCAAACTCGATGGCCGTAACCCTGTCAGTCGATTAACCGACGACGCCCTGTAAAATTAAATTTATT
Organism: Eugnorisma glareosa; assembly: GCA_947578425.1. Lineage (NCBI taxonomy): Eukaryota > Metazoa > Arthropoda > Insecta > Lepidoptera > Noctuidae > Eugnorisma > Eugnorisma glareosa. Next base: position 12,038,667 of record OX387968.1, on the reverse strand, counting down.
TAAGTACAGATACTATAGTCGAGTGATTCCGAGCTCCGACATTAACCCAGTACTCAGCCTAAGAACATTCCATATGCGTTCAATAATTTAATTATTTACACGATAACTTGCCGTTCATTACGTAATATTGATTAAACTCATATAAAAGTATTAAGAGGGGAATTATCTGGTATTTTTTTACGATCAATCTGGTATTTTAGTAAAAGAAAGTGTATCTAATGACGGTGTTTTCAATTTTTTTTCTCAGGCTTATTAAGCAGCTAATACTCGAATAGTTTACCACAATGTCTTTTTTATCTCGATTATTTAGTATCGTAGATTGTGATAAAAGAGATGTCCAGCCGTTACGATAAAAGAAAATATCGATAGACATAACACTGTCAGTGTACAAGGGATTACTGTCTTTATTAAACGTGTATTCAGCTGAACTTAATGGTGCGAGTGACTTTAATCCGGTGTGTCAACATTTCTGTTACACTGGCTCATAATACCAAACATTCTCTAGAGTGGATGTCACTAGTAACATCGATATGTTTAGTTATTGAGGATGTAATTTGGACATCACAAAAGATGTCATTTTATAATGAAAAGTACCTTTTAATTTTTTATTGTCGCAATAAAATTAAAATGTATTTTAAAGTTTAAATTGGATTGTTCAATGAGGCTTACGGATTTTTAAACAGGTATCATAAATACAATGGACCGTTACAGTAATTTGCTTAAAGGGAGCGAATGCAGTATTTTTATTGCCTTGTTCAATTTCCATATTAAATTAAGGTTTTGTTATTCTGACAGAACATTGTTAGTGCAGTCACGATGTGTCCCAATCTCGTCATATTAACGGTGGAACACCTACCATGGGAGGAAGTTAATGCATTTTTTCACGTCATTTCAAATATTGATGGTTCTGAATGATCTAGGTGTTTTTTTCGGAATGACATGCATGCATAGTTACACAACTGCCTAAATAAAATTGAAGGTACTACCGCACTCCATGACGATTGACCACTTTTCAATTTTAATTAGTCCGGACTAATAAGGTGACTGAATGACTAACAATGTCAACCCTCAATGAACTCGGTAGTACCTAATTAGCAGGTAATAAACAGACTAGTAGATTAATAAAAGGTCTACGTCAGATCAATTTAAATTATCTTATTTTCTCTCTTCTGGCTCTCATTTAAAATTATGTTGAGGTGACATTTTGAGAATAGTTTAACAACACTTAAGAAAACGACTTTTTAATGATAGTGTCTGTAATGATTTTTATAGTATTGCATCATATATCGTGACTCATTGGGACAGAGAATATCCATAATATTTTCTACTCTCTTTTACTATAAAAATTCCTCACCTACCAGTATTGCGTAGGCTTTTCAAGATTACAATTCACCCCAAGGCAAAAAACCACAATAGGGACAATCAAATTCACATCTTTATAGCAAAGCTTCGTCTTCTAAAATAAAACCTACTTAGAATTGATATGCGATGCTAAGAAAATGACGTTAAGGATACACAAGTCGGTCATACTTCCATACAAACGTAGTATGGCGATTACTCAACTGTTTGATGGTTTACGTTCAAAAAAAAAATTATATCAATTTGTCTCATCATTATCTAGCCCTGTATGGAAACAAAAAGTTAAAAAAAAACTTTTTATTTTTTTATTTCCAAATTAATGTTTTTTTTTTTAACTTTTTGTTGTTTTATTTTGAACGTTCACCATCAAACAGTGGAGTAATCGCTATACTACGTTTGTTTGTTTTGTATGAAAGTACGACCGACTAGTGTACCCTTAACTTCATAATACAAAAATTATGTTGGAAATCATCACTACACAGTATAAAACAAAGTCGCCTCCAGCTGTCTGTCCCTATGTATGCTTAGATCTTTAAAACTACGCAACGGAAATTGATGCGGGTTTTTTTTAAATAGATAGTGATTCAAGAGGAAGGTTCATATGTATAACATTGCACCCGTGCGAAACCGGGGCGGGTCGCTAGTTAAGAAATATAATAATTATTTTTGTTGAAGCTGAAAATATAACAGGCAGGTAATCAAATATTGTGTAAACAAACGTTCATGCAATAAATTCATCAGTATAAATAATATAGGGTAGAGTTAATCGTCTCTGGGATAACAGTCGGACGGACAGGTTTCTTTTCTAGCAATCTTTTATTAAATCATGATAAAGTTATATGATACACAAAAAACCTGTAAAACGGCCAAGCCAAATAAGAGGTGTGAAAATATAATCCATTTTTAATTGAATCGTGAGATCCGGAAGTTTATAAGTTAGCAATTAGATAATGGATCTATAAAAACACTTTCACTAGTAGTTGTAACAAAATGTATACGTTGAAAGCGAATTCTATTGCCTATATAGATAACAAAATAACAGAAGAATATTGAACACGAGCAAACTGAAAGTAATTTTTCTTTGCGATCTGTCAAAATAAACAATATTATGAAAATAAAGAAACTGCTGTGCGAGTGGGAATTGTATTACAAGAAAAGTACCTAGTGTCTTATTTATTATTTACGTACATCATACACGAAATAATGTTACATCTAGTCTAGGCAAGAATACTTTTTCAGAAAAATACGACTGCTTAGAAGTAATATTTAATGACCGAAACAACAATATGGCGTGTCTTAACAACATGTAGACATGTTCATAATAATTACTGTAATTTATTTTATGTTGTTGGACGATGAACTAGTTCAAACTTGCAGCCGGGCTTGCCAAATACTGGAAGCACACTGAAGATCTGTGTTCTAAATGAATGGAACATCTAGCGGTGCTCAAATGGCACGTCTATGTGTGTGGGGTGTCATTGACCCGGTGAAATCACGGGTGTTCAGCAGTTATATCATTATGTCCAATACTTGCCGATCGTTGTCGCCTGTTGACCCCCGATCCTATCAAGTAGCTGGTGTCTATCTATTTATCGGCCACTTCAATTATTTCCTTTTGTTTTTGTCCTTGAGCCTGAAACACGTCGTAAAAATTCATGAACTATTTATTGATTGGCGTCACGTGGTGTTAAATTAAAAATTAAATGTCGCTTTGTTATGGAATTCTGAATTGGGCAATGTATAATAATATAAATACCGAATAAATAACAATTAGCGTAAATAAGCTGTCTAAAAATCGTACTAAGTCGTAGGTATTGTCTGGTCACGTAGACCAAGATATGTCTGGCATTTGTTTTCAGGGTTCGATAGAAATTCTTTTAATTATGAAATCTTGAATTCAGAATTGAAGCTACAGCTACAAAAACGGCGCAGCACCAGGCCTTTTGGTCTTGAACATGACTATTTTTTTTTCAGTATTCATGGGATTATAATTGTCCTGAAGTGCGAGTCGTTGTAAATAAGTTTTGTTTTTGAAAATATAGCATAGACAGGTACGAAACTTACTTAAGATTTGCTAACCGTTTGTTACTAAGAAGTACTGTACGGAATCATAATCACATTTGCTTAGTAAAATATGTGTAATATTCTACATCCTTCATAACCATCACAGTATCTTCCTGTTTACTTTCTTCATAAGCTGCCTCCAAGCCATTTAGATATGAACAAGTGTTAGACGGGCACTAGAATATACGTAGAAAAAGTTAGTATTTGCGTAACGTCGCTACAGGTTATTTTAAGCAAACAGTGGTGGACGGAATACATTCCCGATTAATGGCGATAGATTGGGTCGGGCTGGAGTGCTGCTTTTTGTATGGCTCACTCGTAGTTACCGGGTTTAGGGTGCCTTCATAATGGTAGACGGGAATAAAGTTGGAAGAAAACCTTTGATTCATCCATTCTGCGTCTAAGCCTGTTTCTATTTTTTGCGTTATAAAATCTTTATATTATGGCATAAGGTATTAAGATTATATATATATATATATATTATGGTACAAAGAGAACTTTGTACCAAAGCCTAGCAATATGTGAAAAGTTTTATTTTTAACTTTTGAATTAGTAAATTAAAAAGTGAATTATAAGCTAGCCCGGCTGCTTGATTGATTTGAAGGACAACATAATTATATTATTGTTTTTTTTTTTTAAATTAGATTTTCGAACAAAGAACGTTTCTTAATTTTTCATATTATTAAACATTGTATAAGTTATGTTTTCAGGCTTACAATCTGTGACTTGAAGAGATGAATAAGAATACACTACTATTTCATTTTCTGTTTATTTTACACAAAAATATAACTGTTTTAAAGCTTAGTAGAGACATTGCCACCGCTAAAATCTAGGAAATACAAAATTACTGTAAGTACTAAAGTTTACGACACATTTGCGGTTAAACTTTTACCTCACCGCTAGGAAAGTGAGCGGTGTGTCACTAGCTTTACCCACTTGTGCCTGATATGCGGTTTCTGGACTAACGTGAGCTTGCAGATCACTAGAGTAGCCACTTCGTACACGTCGATATAGTGAAGTATGAGAAAAACTTCTAGTAAATGGGTTCTTGTTACGAATATATCATTAAAATGGCTGTTATGGTTGTTACTGAATGGGAATGGGTATTACCATTTTTTCTAGTTTAACAAAGAAAAAAATCCATCGTTCAGTCAAGCAATATATTGACAAGTAAATCAAACAAAAAGAATAACAACAATAGATACAAACGTGAAAAGTAAACATAAAGAATTTAAAGAAGGCTGCAATCGGCCACAATGGTGGTTAGCTTTGTTGGTGAGGTTTTTTTGGTGGTTTGCTCAGTTTTTTTTTAAATCGTAAGTGAATACGATTATCTAAATTAGAAAGAAATAACCGGCCAAGAGAGAGTCGGACTAGCGGATGAAGGGTTCCGTACCGTCGTAGTAAGGGAGACCCCTTTAATTTTCTTATTATTTGTTGTTATAGCGGCAAAAGAAAAACACATACTAGGAAATGTTTAACTGTCTACCTATTACGGATAGTGAGATTGCCCCTGGCTGGAGGCCTTACATTCTAGGCATCCACAGGGATAGACCGGTTAAGCAGTAGCCAGCCTCAGAGGCTGAACTGCGAGATGCCACCTCCTAAAAAAATAAAAAAAAAAAAAAAAAAAAGATAATGACATACAGCCCGCTGACAGACAGACGAACGGACAACGGAGGCTTACCCTTCGGGTATGGAAGCCCAAAATAAGGATACTAAGTACTAACTGAAATAAAGCAAACTCATCAGTGCTCCATTGAAAACTATAATGACAACTTTTGTAATCTGCCGCTCTATTAATTCTGTCTAATTTGCAGTACCTAATACTTTAGAAAAGACTCAAACCCATTCACACTCCACCGCCAACATTACTAACATCGACATCTTATTTTTACAGCCCTTAATCTAGGTTACGTTCCAAATGTCAAACTTAAACGAAAGAAAGCAAACAACTGACGTATAGGCAATAAATATAACAATAAACCTTACATAGAACCAAGTAGGTTACTGTATCAAGACCCTGTATGAGGTCAAAGGTTACTGAAGGTTACAAAAACCCGCTAACTGGTGATAATTGAACCCTAATTTACATTGCATCCACGTATGCGCATGATTCGAGTTTTATTTGCTTATACAGTTATGATTTATCACTTATCAACCATATCGTAGATGTCACGATAGATTTCATTCATAAATAATAATGCATGCATTGTGAATTTATGAAAAGAAAGAAAGAAAAATGTTTATTTGACGTCAGTACATTAAGCCCACACACAATTATATTAAAAAAGTTACAAAAAAAGAGGAAATACATAGTATGATTGTACCGTGTGCCTCACGGCTGCGCCAAAAAGGTCCATTTCAGCATTTATGCCAGACAGGTGAGGCTGTCTGACGCTGTACTTCCAATGAACCTTGCTGGGGTAAGTGACAGACAGAAAACAGTTTCAAACATAATATATAAATAAATGATTACAATAAAAAGATATCGAGTTAATTTATGAAATGTGTATGTAGGTTAAAAAATGTAAGTAAGTAATAAGTATTTTATCGTGTTCGAAAGTAATACTGAAATGGTTTACTGAACTGGTTTAAAAGACAAGGGTTTACTCTTTATTGGACGAAAAGCTTACATGATTAAAGATCTATATAAGCTTCTGCAGGCGGTCTTTTTTGGTGGCAACAGGCTCGGCTCTATAACATGGCATTTAACCCTTCGTGTGCCGGAACGCAGATCTACGCGAGACACAATAGCAATAGGTTTTTAATTGTGTCTATATACTCGGCATACGAAAGGTGAAACATAATTGCCGAAATATGGATGTATTAAGGTTACACCTCTGCCTTACCCTTAGAGGATTAGAGGGGTGATGTTATGTATATTTAATGTATCCGTTGACCGTCGAAAATAATGTAGATTTCCATCAGCGAAAGATTTTTTATAATCAGATTAGAACATACAAATAACATCTGTTACATGTAACACAACAAACAGTATTATCTGTATAAAATATTGGTTTAGTTTGGATCGTTTGTTAATTGTAATGTTTAGCTATCGAGTGTTTTACTGGATAATAATTACGAAGTTGTTTAAAAAAAAAGTTTACAATTACAAAGACAGCACTCGAAATATTTCGACTGTCATGGCTTGAATCAAGCGTACTTGAGATGAAATTAATTACAGTACAAATGAATCTTAGAAGAGCATGAACTTTGTTTGTTATGGGTTGCTTTCTCTTGTTTTGTTAATGATTATGATCGTAGCAAAACAATCTGTTGTTTATTTATTCAAATTCGATTGAGCGACTAAATATCAATATTGGTGCCCAACATTGATGATTCGTAATATATTTTTTTAAGTTTTATTAGTTTTTTTTTGGTTTCAGTTTTTTCAATACACTTTCTCGAAAACTGATTCTTATCGCACTACGATTAGGTTCAACATGCAATGTATTTCACACGCGTGGATTTTTAATATTTAATATACGCGTGGGGATTTGTTATTGCAGTTCTCGGCTCCATAACACCCTCGCCTGCAGCTCGGGTGTTAATTCCGCGCTCGAATGCAATAACAAAGTTTCCCCACTTATATCAAAATGTACAATTTTTTGTTTTTATAAGTTTTTTTTTTGTTTGTTTTTTTTTTTATAATGTTTTTATGGTAAATATCCCGTTTCTAGTGTTAATGATAATATTGATGATTGATTTTTCATAACAATTGGAATTTTCATCTAAAAGAAATCTCTCTTTCTTTCGTTACCATTTTGTACCTATTTAAGGCCAATAGCATTAGGATCTGCCCTTATCATAGACTTACAAAACAATCTACACAACAAAGCACTGTTGACATTAACCGAGAGTGTCCCTGCCTGTATTTTGACGTCTGTTTATCCTCTAGTAATGGAACAAAGTGAAATGAAAGGACAATAAAAGTTATCAGAGACGCGTTAACATTCACATTGTGTGGTAATGAAATGTATGGTGTTAGTAGACCACCTAGCTAGCAACGTTGAAGCCCGCTCGCTTCTTGTTAACGAAAGAATTGCTGCGATTCAGACATTTTATGGTGTTTTGGTTTGGTATTGATGGAATTTATTAAGGGGAAACGTTTGAATTAACACCCACGGTAGAATTTAGAATAGTGCTCTCAAATAATGTCATAGTATTTGCCTATAACATACTTAGCTCAAATTTCAGCAAAGAAACTGAACTCTCTTATTTAAACGGGGTTCAAGAGCAAGTCGCTATGGATAATTTGCACTGACAGCTGTTGAACGCCGATTAGATGTTCCTACTGATCGCGTTCAGTTTCTATAGTGAAATCTAAAATTTCGAATCAAATTTTAAATTAAAAAAAAAAAGATAACATTAAACACTTGATATCAGTAAAATGATTCTGCACTCAATTTTAAATAGGCGTGAATTGAACTTGGCCTTAAGCGCTAGAATGCAGTTGATGAAATTAATGCAGGTGGATGCGATATTGTAGAGCCGGCGCGGGCGCATTGGTTAGGCAAACTACGTAAAATGTTATTTTGATTTGAAATGTGTAAAATACCAATCTATGTATCTTTCATTAAATATTTATTCATTACTTAGGTTGGTATCTATTTATTTTCATAAATGATATAATTTTCTTATTTAAAGGCGGAAATAATGAAACAGCTTTCAATTAGGTACTGATGACATAAAAACGTATTTTTATCTTCAATGAGTAGTTATTTATCGTCATTCTAAAGACTCGGTTACATCATGCGCAAAAAAAGCTACGATTCAGTCCTACACATCACAAAACATATCTATTATATTGGTTCAGTTAGTAACCGCAAAAATTTGCCCCGGTCTAGCCATGTATTATACAAAACAACAATACTCGATTGATACCGACATTAATGTGCGCTTAACAATTGAATGATAAACGACATTATTGCAACGCGAATAACCAAACATTGATTCTCGATTCGGTCCACGAACTCGTTTTTTATTGCCAATCAAAATTTTGTCTATTATTCCAGAACATAGATGCGTCACGTACCTCTTTATGGGGCCATTTAAAATAATAAAAGTAAAATTTTATCTGTAAATTTGCATATTATTTGCGTTTGAAGACATTCCAATGTGATGATAATAGTATAGCGTCTTTTTGATCGGTGCGTAAATTAATTCCCGCTTGTTAGTGGATAGTATGGCGCTGGCAAGGGCCAGGAATGATTTCCTTGTGTTATAACGAAGTACTCTCCATCCATACCACTTTGGAAGTTACGGATGCGTTCAGTGTCCAGTCTGCTAAAAGCAACTCGGTCGCGCGTACATCGGGCGACGCGTATGCTCGCTGCGGTTTACCGCCCTTAAACACGCGACTCTGAAAACTTCTATAATTATAAATTCATAAACCGTAATAAAATTTTGATTATCGCGGCAAAATATTTTTATTAAAGTGGACAGTTTCGTCTTTATCGTCGATAGTAGGCGTTAAATTGGCTATCACTGTTAGGAATAGGTAAGTTTTCTTATTAATATTTTATTACATTTTTATTACTGTTTAATACTTAATTTACTCATAAAAGGATTGTGTCTTCATTTAAATAACGATAGTGGTAATAATTTACAGTGTAATAAAAATAAAATTATGTAGGAATCTCGGTTTTAAAATCACCTTAAATGTAACACGAAAATGGTTTTAAAAGCGCTTAAAGCTTACATTTAAATAGTGAAGCGTGTAAATATGTTTTGTATGTCAGAATTGGTTGCGTTATGACCCAATTTACTCTCTTCGTTATTTACCTTAGCAACGGTGCGCCGGCGCAGTGATAAGGTGAAGTTACCTTAATTCGAACCACGTGTTGTGTGAGCTTTCGTGAAAACTACACTAATGTTGCGTTCATTGAACAGTTATACAGTCTGTTCCACTGTGGCTATGTTATTGGTTAAATAGGAAAAGAAAAATGTTTATTATGCAGATACAAAGGTTTAACACAAGTTGGGATATAATCATTCTCTTGCCCTTATCCCAAATATAACTTATTTCTGGTCTGCGCAGCATGTCTTCTTCTTCCATACTTCTCTATTACTCGTCATCTCATCAGACACCTCTTTTCTTGCCACTTTGGTTGGGATATCGTAAGTGAATTATAATATTACTGGCGACCCGCCCCGGCTTCGTACGGGTGCAATGTCTTACATATAAACCTTCCTCTTGAATCACTGTATCTATTTAAAAAAAAAACCGCATCAAAATCCGTTGCGTAGTTTAAAAGATCTAAGCATACTTAGAGAGAGACAGAGAGCGGGAAGCGACTTTGTTTTATACTATGTAGTGATCTACAGCAATTTTACAGAGATAGTGTTAGTTGCCAGTGAGAAAGAGTTATTTCAAACAGTTTTCAGCAGGCTAACATTCTGAATTGGCATTGAATGATTGAGAACTTTCACATGAACCTCATGAAATATCTTTACAGTGATAATTTTTACACTTAATTAAACAATTCGTTACTTTGCGGTTAATTAAATGTGTGATTTTTCTTACAATAGGAGCTATTAACCATGCTATTCGCTCTAAATAAGCTTTTTGTTCTAATGAAAAGCAATTGAAGGTGTCATAATCATTTTATGAATGCTTCGTCGGCCGAGTGGTCGAAAACGCTATAGCAGAACATGAGGTCCTGGGCGCAATTCACAAGTCGCGTTCAGTTTTATTGGGTTTTACATCAGGTATGTCTCATTATCAGCATATAAGCAGCCACTCCATGTAAAATACTGTTACTCAGCTGCATCAGGTATGAGTGGAAGCCGACCCCAAAGAGATGTCAGCAAACGGCAACGGGTCCGATAGGACCGATGCCTGCCAGGGCTGCGGGAATGTTGGAAAAAGATATACCGCGGCCCTGGAACACAAAGGGAAAAAGAAGGAACATGGATGGGTTTTAGTCAGTACAAGTCTGACACTCCCTCCCGCTCCGCCAAGAGTGTTGATGATTTCGCATCCGAAAAAAAAAAGCCCCCAAAGACCCCAACATAACTGGGAAAAGGCGATTCGAGGCAGATGATGAATTTCTCAGTATCAGCACGTCTGCCCGCTGTTGTGCCCGGTTGATGGCAATAGGCTCACTCCTATTATGCTTCTAGATTTAAACTCTCTCGACTCGACTCAACTCGACTTGAGAATATTATAAGAAAGGAATTTCATGAATGACGTTACTACTAATACCACGTAGAATTCCCTACTTTTCTTAACTTCCTCAAGTATCTCAGATCGTTAACTACACGTGGTAGATACTGATAACAGGTTGTACGGTAACACAGTGACACAGTGCAGTGATGTCGTAATACTTTGGTAACACGTAGTATCACAATATTTGCCTACATTATTGACTCTGTTCTCAGCGAGATAACGCGCTCTCGACCGGAGAAATGTACGTTCGTACTTCTGTAACTCGAATAGCTTGTGCCTAAATACTAACTGAAGCTCGGGTTAGCTTAAACCGTGCTTGCCTTGATTGGTCCGTGGATGGGTATGTAATGACATACAGAGTTTCCTCCGTGCCTCGGAAAGCACGTTAAGCCGTTGGTCCCGGCTGTCATTTCTAGATCTTTGACAGTCGTTACAGGTAGTCAGTCGCCCGACAGTCTGACAATTACCAAGGGGTATCGAATTACCCAAAACTAACTGGGTTGTCGAGGTCAGATAGGCAGTCGCTCCATGTAAAATACTGGTATTCAGCTGCATCCGGTTAGACTGGAAGCCGACCCTAACATAGTTGGGAAAAGGCTAGGCAGATGATGATGAATTCTGTCATTTTCTCGACTGCGTTATCAGCCAGTAATTATCCCACTGCTGGGACGCAGGTCTCCTGACCTCTATGAGAGGGATATTGGTAGTCGCCACATGTCTTCGAATTTTTGGTTCTAGGACACAACGGTTTCCTCTCGATGTTTTCTTTCACCGTTTTGAGAGCAGTGATGATGAAATATATTTGACAATGTAAAAAGTTTCAGTCTGGGTTAAGTTGGACCTTACCAATTATTATGTCGTAACTGATCTCAATTAATTTAATGTTATAATTTAGTTAATTAATACGAAGGACATGTTTTAAAATTGTTAATTGATTCAGTATTAATTTTATTTCGCACCACCGCATTTATTTCGCATTAACTTTATACTTTTTGCTTTATGGCCATTGTAAGATTTTCACACATTAAGGAATACAAATAAAGGTATGATTAAGAATACAACTTGGGCACCACTGCCATGTGTGTTCTACTGTAATTTCTATGCTGCGGACAAGTTTATTTAGTGTAATAGACACTTTGGTTCCAGCTACTAAGAATTTGCGAAGCATGAAGTCCCATACTGAAATCATAATGTCAATTATGATGAGACTAAATTATCATGTTATTTTCACATTCTGATCTCATGGTTAGTCACCTTGGAATTGTTTTAATTTAGGAATGTGAGATGAGTCTGAAAGGCAGGCCTAAATTTTACGCGCCATAAATTTTAGTCTACTGGGTTTTCAGGCGCCTAATATGTCATGAAAGCTTAACGTTACGCCTCCATAACTATGCTTACGTCACTATTATAGAATTTGAACAATGTTTTTCTTCTGTACAATTAATCGATGGATAACTGCTTATCTATCATAAAAATAAATGTAGGAGGTCAAAACTGATTCAAGAAGGGAAGGTCTCGTGAATTATTTTGATAAAGTTTGAAAATACTAACTTGCAACCACAAACTCACTCAAAGTGTGTTATGTATCTTTGAGTAATATTTGTGGATTTGATTATTTCAGTTTTTTTTCTGGAGACATCTTTTATTTTTCCAGATTCTTTCAGTGAAATATTATTGACAAAATAAGCTAGTATTTCGAAAAATCACCCGCTAAAGTAATTATTCGGCATTGTATTTTTTTGGATAAGTATTGAAAATATTACTTAGGTTAGTCTTACAGTAAATAAGTACAAACTTGCATTGCCCTCATTCTTCTAACTCCGTGTCCTACTGAGAGTGAGTCAGTGTTCCTCTCAGCGATGAGTTGTTTGCATCTTATCTTAGTAGGTACCTGCTTCCGTTTCCTCGCCTTCTCGCCTTAATACGATACGAAAATCTAGGATTAAAATGGATGTTTCCAAACCTAATTACTGATTTAGACTTTAGGGAGGAAATGAGGAATATGAATATGCATGTGATTAATTTGGTCCAATTTAGTGTGAGTGTAGTCCTAGTCACGTTCACTGTGATTTGCAAGATTTTTTTTTTAAATCTGTTTGTTAAATGGTCCTACCCTCCTAACATCTACGCTTGATTTCACCGAAGGGTTAAAGAGCAGGGCAGTTTGTATTATTGAGTGGAGTCCACTTTCCAATTGGATCCCAATTGGTCTCCATATTCCATATTTAACCTTTTCAGATATCCAGTCACTGTTTTACTTAGCATTACATCACCCCTGTAATCCCTCAAAGGGTTAGGCCGTATAGTTACTGTGCTGTTACCCATGAAGGAAAACATCGTGAGGAAACCATAGCATGCTTGAGAGATATGTATGGACTTCTCGACGGCAAGTAAAGCCAAGTCAGAAGTCCATTGCATAAGCTTAGCATTATCGGCCTTTAATGTTCCCACTGCTGGTACACACGGCTTCCTCTCTAGAGAGGGAATGTGGGCTATAATTCTTTAGTCATGTTGTTTTTTTATGCTAAATTATGACGCGAATCTTTGGCCTAAAGTAGGTAGCCGAGTTAGCAGAAAAATGTACGGCGATGAGGTCAGGCCTTACAGGCCCAGTGCGGGTTGGCAGACGGCACATGTTTCGAATTTATGGTTTTAGGACATGCCGGTTTCCTCACGATGTTTTCCTTCACCATTTTGAGAGCAGTGGTGATGAAATAAATTACACAAAGTAATACGCTTGTCTGGGTTCGGACCCGCGACTTGCTATTCGTAAGTCAGAGCTGCCACCACTGGGCCACCTCTGCTCTCTGATTTATCGTGTAGTTAGGCACTAACCGCACGATAAAATAAGAAGAAAGACACCCAAATTTCAAATTGTAACAAATGTTATATTCACATTATAAACAATTGTCTTCTTTTGTTTCAGAAATCATGCAAGAAAACATGAAATTGGACGTTAAATCAACATGGTGTCAAACAATCGTGGAGTGACGTGACCAACGAACACTTTCCGCGATAAATGTTTAGATTACTCTGACAGAACATAAATCTATCGTATTTAAAAGATAATCATTAAGTTGTCGTTGCTCAATAAAATGAACACGGACAAGTTAAACTTTATAAGCAATAAAAATCTACAGTGAACTCGTAAAATGGAGAAGAAAAGATCTTTCCTCAGTAAAAAGTTATTATGGTAAGTATTTTTGTAATTTCTTGATAATTAAAATTATATTTAAGATGATTATGTGAGCTAATGCGAAATGTCTGGAAGTTAATCACGTGTTACATGAGTAAATAATTAAAGAAAAAAGATATGTACGTTTTAATGCGTACTGACATACTCATGTGATGTTGATTAGAAAGATAAATAGATTATAGCTTGCGGTTAATTTGACCAGTCACTTAAAATAACATCACGCCTTGTGATCCTCAAAGGGTTAGGTTAGGGTGCACCTAACAAGTACCAACGCCCACATTTTGCAAGTGATTTTTAAGTTTCATGTAACTCACCCCCTAGGTGAGCCTATTGCTATCAACTGGGCACAAATCCAGACTCCGTGGCTACTACTGCGAAATCACTGATGGAAAACCCAATAACACTTTGCCTGACCTGAGAATCAAACCCCGGACCTCGTGCTCAGCAGTCGCGCTTGCGACCACTAGACCAAAGATGCAGTGGGTAACCATTTGACCAGCCCCTATTTATTTCTGTAAATTGGTTTTACAAAACACTTGTAAACCTCACTTTTTTTTTTTTTTACCTCTTGGAAATCATCAAAGAACCCCTCCCGCTCTGGGCTGAGCAGGAGGGAGTGTCAGACTTTTACTGACTAAAACCCATCCATGTTCCTTCCTTTGCCCTTTGTGTTCCAGGGCCGCGGTATCTCTTTCGAACAGTCCCGCAACCCTGGCAGTCCCGCAACCCTGGCTGTAAACCTCACTTCATGTTATGTTTTAAAACTAGATGAGCCCTGTGTTTCGTACCTGACTACTCTGAGAAGAAACAGCCGAAACAAACTCAGAGGTTACTGTTTCTTTTAAAGTCCAGACATTAATTAAGTCATATGAGGACCATGCAGATTTATGATTTGATACACTAATTCATTAAACCTCATCAACAACATCTGCTTAGTCTTTTCGCAACTATGTTTGTTGAAGTTCATTTCCAGTCTCACCGGAAAATCGAATTATGACCATCTTAAATAATCACTATGGGTTTTAAGATATTTACGTGTAGGTAGATAATGTTACAAAAATGTTTGCTTGACCTGAAATTTCTGAAACCATGAAGCAAACTTAATACCTAATAAATCTCTTTGAACGCTACGTTTACGAGCGAAGCGAACCTGTGTGGACCGCTGCTGCCACACTATCTCAAATTCTTTTAGGGATGTACCAATTTTTGAAAAGTATCGATTTTTTGGATCGCAAAGGTTCAATTTTGTTAGGAGCAGTGGTGGCGGCTCCGACTTACGAATAGTAAGACGTGGGTTCGATCCCAGGCCGGTGTATTTCTTTGTGTAATTTATTTCATCACCGCTGCTCTCAAAACGGTGAAGGAAAACATCGTGATTAAACCGACGTGTCCTAGAACCAAAAACTCGAAGACATGTGACATCTACCAACCCGCACTGGGCCGGCGTGGTGGATTATAGCCCATTCCCTCTCATAGAGGCCGTGTGTCCCAGCAGTAGGGACATTATAGGCTGATTATGCTAAAGTTTCAATTTGCAGTTTGTAAAACATGTTGTTGAATTGGTCTTAAAGAATTCAAAAATAGATAGATACATTGCATTTATAAAAATAGGGTTTTGTGTCACGACAGGATAATGACATTATTGAAAATTAATGATTCAATAAAAAATTAAAAAATGTTTATTGATTCCACATAAATAACTTATTCCAGTTACAGTGGGGAGAATCCTTTTAAGTAAATAATTTGCGTGTTTTAGGATGCTCCGCCCTTCCCCAGGTTACGTAATTGTTATTAAGTTATTGAGCCTGTTCAAGAAATTATATAAACCTATACAAATAAAAATAAAAATGAAATGATAAAAACGCTCTGGGATGTGTGTATGTGTGTAGGAGATGGTGTGAATGTCAAATAGCTTGTGTCATCATAATGTTACGCTATCCTCGCTTTTTCAGATATTACTCGTTAGATATTACTCGTTACTAACAAGGTATTGAAGAGTAGAAATATTTTAAAGAATAATCTTCTGAAACATTAAAAATAATAGCTGGAGTCGTGTACATTAAATAATTGAAATTCTGAAATGTTAAGCTACTTTTTTTTTTTTTTTACCGGTGGGAAATCATCAAATAACCCCTCCCGCTCTGGGCTGAGCAGGAGGGAGTGTCAGACTTTTACTGACTAAAACCTATCCATGTTCCTTCCTTTGCCCTTTGTGTTCCAGGGCCGCGGTATCTCTTTCGAACAGTCCCGCAACCCTGGCAGATGTTAAGCTACTTCTGTTACTGACCGTACGAGTTAGTTATAAATTAGATTGTAATCAGCATTTTTATCTTTTCTGTACTGGGCGATGAGGTCGCGAAGCGATAAAGCAATTTAATTAAATGAAACAAAAAAAAAACATGTCATCTTGATTTTGACATTTCAGATTTGCATTCACCTAAACAGAATCACTTTTCGTAAAGATATATCGAATATGTATCGTTCATCCCTATTAGTTTGACGGTTAAACGCAAACGTCCAACTCTCGTTAGTATACATTGAATTTTTCAAGGTACCGATTTCCGAGATATATTAAATTATTTAATAATAAAGTTTATGATCTGTGAATGTGTCAGTATGCGGATGTTTTGAGGAATAGTGCGTTTAAAATCAGCTGATACAGTTAACCTGTTAATTAAATAATGAAACTTTTTGGACGTCATTATTAGGACGTAAAAATAAACAAAACATTTTTACAAGGTGGAATTTTTCAACGCCACCTGGCGGGAAAGTACTCTAAATACTTGAGAGAGAAAATTTTACTCAAAGGAAACATTCCTTTATTTTTAAAAAGAAATAAAACGCCATTCAACGATTCGCTTGCCTCACTAAGGAATCGAACCGGCTAAATTCCAAAAAGTAGCACCCTGTACTTTTTTTCGATAGGGTCAATCATTATGGATCAAATCTCTCTAACAAACATGTCAAATTAAATGAAAGGAAAACTATGAAATCTAAACTTTTAAAGTCAATGGGATAAGAAAAAGCATTTTTACTCAAAGGTCCATCAGATTCAGTTCCCGGGAACATTAGGTAGGTACTAACTATCTACAACATAATTATAGACCTTACTCGTATTGTTTTTGCTAGCAAAATTGCCAGTGTTCCCAACATTCCCGGTATCGCCACATCACTAGACATAACTGTTGTATACGGTTCAAATGTGATCATCTGCGTCACGGTAGGCGTGCTGATTATACCAGATTACCTCCCAGCTAGTGACCTATAATGCGACATTAATGGGCTTTAAGTCGAAGCACAGCCTATGTGTGAAAAGTAGGAAAGTAGTCACCTGCATGACGCATCAAGTCTTGCAGTAACAGACGAAGAGAGAACAGTTCCACCGTTTATTTTTCCACTTAATTCAAAGTTAAGGCCTCCCGATTAAGGACTCTCCTGTCACTCGTGAACCGTGTGAACTGTACCCACAATGTACCAACTAAATACATGCACAAAGACCGCTGTAGAAACATTTGTCCACAATAAATATTTTCCTACGTGTTCAAACGGTAAACTTTTTATGATCACTACTTGAGAGTCCTTTGAGAGTAAAAGTAAATAGAAATTATACGGCCCATTCACAGCGAAGCGCACGCGCTCCGGCAGGAGGAAAAAAAATAAGGTCAAGTGTGAAGTCCCGTGGTCTTAAAATTGTCCTTTACTTGTTGGTCTTGGGTCCTACTTAAGCTTTTGGAAACTGGTTCTGAGTGGGCAGGGTCGGACGCGTAGGGCTATCTCATAATTCGTCGCCTTACTGAATAAATTACGGTGGCATAAGCTAATTTTGTGGCTCTTATTGACAGTGTGTCGACACTGTCCACTGTTTGACTGTTTAAGCCAAACATTTTAACAGAATTCTAAAAAGGTAGCCAACTACCGAATAGTTTATTTTATGACTGGTGTGCTGACAAAGTTTATGTTGACACGAGGGTTTATCACTACTTTATACGTCCCGTAAAAACAACATTGTATATCGACAAGTTATCTCACTACCGTCGGTTTAGCCATAACGGCCAATATCCCGGGGCGGGATCACTGCATCTAACTGTTTTTAGCAGTGTTGAATTGTGTCCATTTGTAACCTGCGCAGATGCAATTATTCTTAGATAACAGTTTGTTCTTGAACAAACTTCGTAAACTAAAGCACTTCGTTTTATAGCCTGAGTTATTACAGCCGCGGCAAGGATGGTGACCTGGGGCTATTTTTGTCTTTATTCTCGTAGTTGTGGCAATGACATAACAATTAGACATAAATCAATCTGAAGACGCTCCTAAAATTGTCTGCGGCGCGGCGTGTGCCTCTGTTTATTTCTGTAAAGCTGTATTACTCGTACACCATGATATAGAGTGTTTAATGCTATTACAGAACATTCTCGTTTGTGGACTGAAATTGTTTGTTTACATACGAATATTATCTAATTTAGATAAAGTTAATCTAAGCTTTAGTTCCTTGAGAAGCCAAATAAACATGCTCTCGCCGAGATCGTGAAGACGTCCCTAACGACCTCATAACTCCTTGTACGATACTTGTTTATTTTCAAATGTGTTCATCACCTTATAAAGCGATATTCTTTGCGCGTGTTTCCGCGGTCAATAAATTGGCCGCGGGCTGCCGGCGCCGCTAGCGGTAACAGGCGTAAATCTAATTAGTACTATTGACATGTTAATATTTATTCTACTAGAAAGCCATTACTTAATGTTAATTATCATTGTTAATTTTGATTTGTATCTTTGTTTGAGTTGAGGCGACTTGCACATTTAATTGGTTGTACAACACGTGTGCCAAGTGGGCGTGTATCAATCAAGCGAACTAATAACTCGCCACATTTATTTTGAATTATTTAAATTGTTGATTAGCGAATGTTCAACATCGCTTTGAGGCAGGCCTTACTAATAAATCAATTAAAATGAGAGCCATAAATTGTAGTGAAATAAAATTGTAATGTTGGTTATTTATGGCCGTAAACTTGCAAATAGTTTCGAGCCATTAAAATTTCGTCATACGGAGACACTTCAAAAACTAAATAATTTCTCATGTGGCAGTGGTAGACGAAGTGATTTTAACATAAAAATAACGGCGATCGGCACTTAATAAACCACTTAAGATGTTCATTAGGGCGTTTTACAGTCGTTTGATCGTTTTAATGTGGAGTGCGTTGCGGCTGCGGGTGCAGTCGGGCGGTGCGTCTCGCGCCAGCCTCGGACTTCTAATGGAGTTGTCAGATTGCGCAACGCGGTGAGAACTGCGTGGGCGCAGACCCGCAGGGCTGTCGCTTACCACCACCGATGACCTTATGACTTACATTATTGGATTTTCTAGATGTTTTATTGACTATAAGATTTTTTTTAATGCAGTTTTCAAATGTATTCCCAACTAGAAATAAAACATTTTGTAGCTACTCGAAGGTGTTCAAATCCAATTCTAACAATGTCTTTTCAAAACCACAATATTTTCTAGTGAAAGCCATTTCAGAGGGTTCTAAACTTTTAAAGGCCTACAAATGAATATGTATTGTCAAATTGTACATTAAGTTTAATACAATTTTCCTTGCCAACCCTAACAGAAACAACCCAAATCAGGAAAGTACTGATAAACAAAGTGTTTCCATGTCACTAACATCACCCACCAATTTACCCGTGTATGATCATGCGCTTGCTTGTTAAACCTTAGACAATCATCTACATAAGTGAATGTTGGTTCTTATTGCCCGTTTTTCCGTGAGAGCGGTGGATCGTGTGAAGTATTGTTAGACTGACATATTGGAAGATAGAAGACTGTTATTATCTAACCTTTTTAGTTAGCTATATTTCACTGCTCGTTAAATTGTCGTGGCATCACTTGTGAAATAGAATTTATGATGCCCTTGGTTTTGGTGTCCTATTTTGTTAGCTAGATCTTAGCCTAAGATTCTTAGGTTCTTAAATATGTATTGTTTGCTTTCTTTTTCAGGGCATTCGTGATACTTCAAATTGCAATGTTATCTTCAGCGACGAATTTGACAACTACAGAATCACCGCAGGTAATTTTTTGTGCTTTAATTATGTTAGTTACTTTATGGTATTGATGTTGAAAAAGGTCATTGTGAAGAAAGTGAAAACTGCTGTAGCCAGCGTAACTAAAGAAAGGAAGCCATTATTGCTAAAGACGGTACTAAACCAAATTTAAAAAAAAATGGATAAACCTGAAAATATTTTCGCCAAGCTGCATAAAAATGAAAATTTTGATGAAAAACCGTACGTTCTATATTTCCAGGAGGTGCCGGTCGAAGTTGGACATAATGTGGAGGTAGAAGGGGAGGAGTACGCCTGGAGTGCGTGGGGCAGCTGGAGTGCCTGTTCCAGGAGTTGTGGCGGAGGCGTCTCTGTGCAGGAGAGGCACTGCTTACCCAGGTAAAGACTTAGTAGAACATAAAGCGGAGGTAGAAGGAACGGCGTATGCCTGGTTTTACAGTTGAGGGTGCAGCTGAAGCTTTCAAATCACGTAGAAGTCACCAGTTTGGCGGTCATGATAAGAGAGTGGAAAGTTCTTCATCTGAGAGGATCTTCTGACCAGACGGTTGCTGTGTCTGGTGGGCCTGTCGGTTATTATTGGGTTCTGATATCGCTTGTGTGGGACACACAGTGTAGTTCGTGAGTAGCGATTTAGATGTCGCCACAAGTCTTTACCAAATATTGACCTCAGGCTAAATTGACCGCTTCATGAGTTCACGACTGACTACAATAATCATGTCCTACTACTTGTCATACTAAATAGAAGCGTTTATATCAAACATACAATGTGTGAGTTGTAATATTTGCGCTGACTAATCACTGTCGAGAGGGACTGCCCCTGGGGATTTCTTTCTTTTTTGCTAGGTATTGACCTTTTAGGAGAAGGATGTGTTAGTCTAAGGCTATTGACATCTTCATTATGCAGAGAGTTTGCTTTTATAACGAGCTTGCATAAAATATCATCTCTTTTTTTAAATACTCATTCATCACAATAACACAACAGCTGTAGGAAATTCGCGCGCGCAGTCTTTGGATATGTTTTTTTAATTGGTTTACACTTTTGCATGGTTCCATAGTAATGAGACAGAACTGCGTCACGCGGCTATATCAGCTGATAGGTCGTAGGCGCGCGCGCGCGAATTTCATCGGTCACTAATTACTAGTTACTATATATATAAAAAAAACATTCCTCGTGAATTTCAGAGACGATTGGCCTAGATTCTTGTCAAGCTTACCTACAGTCATGGCTACTTTTCCAACACTGTACCTACTACTAAAATTTACAAAGTGTAGGAAAAACTATTAGCTCATAAATTATTGCAACTTTTACGTTCGTGTAAACAGTTTTCTGATTTTACTGATCGCGTGATTTCTCCTTAACGAATTGCTGTAAGATAACAAATTGTCGAACAAGGTGGTGCCGACAGCGCTTGTTCACGTTAATATCTCATCATGTACTGGGCATTAAAGTAAAAATTGTAAACACTAACATTTTACAAGCCTATTAAAGTAATTCGCTAAAGCCCCGTTTACACCATCAGACTTATCGGATCGACCGCAAAACAAAACACGATCGGGTAGAATGAGCAATTGAGCACGCTAGTTAAATCACAAAAACGTCAGTATCTATATTAATAATTGCCATACTATCAAATAGGCGTATGATTTAGTAGTCAACCGGTACAAAAATTCTAATCAACTAGAAAATATTCGTCTGTTTAATTAAGATCGTTTCGGGTCCGACTTCGGTGGCATTCGGCTGTCGTCGGAGATTAGATCTAGCTCATTTGCGTTTATCAAACCGTTGACATATGCAATTTAGTAATCTGACGGCGTTTGAACCTCAATCAGTTCGGTGCCCGCAATTATTTTATTAGCTTTGATGTTGGTGGTCTTTCTGTGACGGGATAATCCAACTAATGTTATTTATGTGAATGTCTTTCGAGGTTTTATGAATCAATCACGCAGTATAGCGGATATGGACGGTATTTAGTACCTATAACGCAGACACCGTCCTGATTCTTCAAATAGAGAAGGGTACAAAACTCTTAGGTACTATACAAAATGCATTGCCAAAGACACGAGCTGGTGGCCTACCATGACGTCTTAAAGCAGAAGTAATTCCAGTGTGGGAAAGAGATAGCGCTAGATGACCTGTATAGCTCTGTCTCTTTCCCACACTGGAATTACTCCTGCTTTTAGACGACATGGTAACCCCACTGGGCTAGTAGTAAGTATTCAATAAAATTATAGACATACTTTGACAGAATCCTAATAGGATTAATTTCGCATTCATTCTTAAAATTAACATTATTCTGGTCATGACCATATCGCAACCTATAATTACAGATCACTGAGTGGTTTAATTGCATTATTTTAGAAACCGTATACTTCCCTCCTTAGCGTCCTCATCCTCACTCAAATTAAAAATTAATTTGTCATTCTATTATTCGAAAGCGCGCTCTCAACTACTTTCAAGTTGAGAGCAACATTAAATATTCGCTAAGTGTAAAAGCTTCTAACATGTGCGCGCGCAGGTTAAAGGTTAAACATGCCCTCGCGACCCAGCTCGTACGGTTTTTATCGACTAAATTAAGGTAATGGAAACCCCGCAGCGTGGCTTGTAACAAGCTGTTATTGTAGTGGGACCATTGATTGCTTGCACTCGGCCGCTTGATTGACACACATCAGCTCCGATATAGCCCGTAATGAGCTCGCGATTACCGTCCATTTTATAAAGAAGACAAACTTCATTTTTGTCTACATATTTGTAGTTGCAGCACTAATGAGGGATTGCTTTTTTAACATGTGGTAATTGACGTCAGAACGTCAGTTGAATGTGGTGTATGGCACGGGGGCCGCTTCCCATGCTTGTGCCTGACGTGAGTGGTGGTCGGGTCAGTGTGACGGTCTGACGACGCTAGAATGTGTTCGTGAGAGATTTATGTTCAGACGTCCAAGATTTGCACCTAAATGACCCTTAAATTGAATATCAAAGGCTATGCTAAATAACAATTAAAAGCTACCTTCTCAAATACCAACATTCCATCCATCAGTCAAGCCATAATTAATAATCCAAACAGATTATTAGAACCGTTACTGGTAATCAGGTCAGGTTATTTACGTACAAATGAATGCTTGAACCGAGATAATTGTAACGAGTCGAGGATCCAGGATTAATACGGCCAGATACGTGGTCCTGTTAGATAGATAAGTAGGTACTCAAAATACCGTCACTCTTAATTAGTGGGTGCCGCCAGCGGCGCCGAGCTTTAACGGAACTCGAACCAGACTAGATTAAATACATACCTATACATGTATGTGCCTTAATATCTATCTATATGTATGTCATAAGAAAAACAAGTGCTTACACGATTAGGTAGGTAGAAAAGCTGGGTAAAAGCAATTTGCTGAAACTAAATCCTATGAAAAAAATTAGCGATAGCTCGGTTCACTAATGACTCTTTTAATCGACGTCCAAAAGGAGGAGGTTTGTTTTTTTTTAATGTATGTTCTCTTTTGTTCAGTTTTGATAATAGACTATGATGTTATTTTATGTTTTTCAATAAGGGTATAACTTATCTATTGAATATTATTTGAGTAAGGCAAGGTACTTAAATTCCAATAAAGAATTAAGTTGACGGAGCCATAGATAGCGTTAAAGATTATCTGAATCACGAAACAACCTTGTAGCAATTCCACACCAATATAAACCCTATAATGATACAATTAATCAAATTAATTTCTCAATATTCCTTAAATACAGATAGAATAAGTTATAAATTCCTTCATTATGGACACGGACGTACAGACAGTCGGTCGATAGTATCCTGCTGATAGAGCGTGGTGGAACATGCTCGACAAATTAGGATGGACGTCGTTTGTCATGAGACTCTTGCGCATAGCCGCGTACGCATTTCATTTCGACGGCAATAAGGCCGCGCATGAAATATTGCCCCCTATCTGTTGCGTTTGGAAATTTTAGTTGGTTTATTATGTACATCAAGGTATGTGTTGGTTATTACCGAATATATTTAAGGATGCTACATTTAGTTGCACTAAGGGTTACAATTTTGGAATAGGAAGTCCCAAAAAGAAATGTTTGCAAAAAATTCCGAAGATTTTACTTTTAAAATGATTTTATTTTGTTCAGTTATCACTTATTTTCACATAAAAAAATTAACCCTAATTGGACCTTACGAGTATTTACTTCCTATCTGGCTGGCGAAGGAAAGTATTTTTTTTAATTGATTTTCTTTATAACGCAATTAAAAGGACATTGAAATTATAATGCAAAAGAATTTTCAACCATCTTATCCTTTTAGTACCTTGCCTTCTTACAATATTAGATGATAAAATGTAATCACTTAATTTGTAACTTAAAGTTGCAGGTGATACGTTAACGGTCGCTTTTCATTTACTTGGCTTACAAAGTAATCTTCAAGTGTCAACTTTTTAATGGCGCCAAGGACTAGTGTTGTACTATCTGATCGCATACTTTATAGATAGTATCGATACAATAGGTTGTGATGCCCTATATTTTGGATCTATAGAAACGCATGCGATAAATACTTGGATTGATATAAAACTATTACCGGTATCGAAATGAATGGGTCGTATCGTGACACTTGTTTGTCTTAATTTGCATGATTAGTTAATTCAAGAGTACAAAAGGAAGACACAAAAGAATTCCTAGAATTTAGCATTGACTTTTACACCCGTATCTTTAAAAAAACTCAAAGTGATTGTTAGAGTAAAATTAATTATTTAAGATATGTTTTTTATTCTGTAGTTTAATAATTGCTTAAAATAAGAACGGTCAAACGTTAGTTTTTTAAAATTATTATTCTTTAGGTTCTTATTTCGTTCAAATTCTTGTCTATTGCATAAAAATGAATGCATAAGTAATTGCTTAAACTCAAGTAATTACTTAAACTTGACTATAGATATAAGTGTTGGAGAGCAATTAATAAGTACGAAACAAGACTTGCATTTGTATCGATACTTTGGATCGACACAATATATCGATACAAATGCAACTATCGTCTATCGCAGAAGAATTAGAGAATTGGTTCGAAGCCATTCGATACGGTCCTAGAATCGCATCGTATAGTTACGATTCAGATCGATACGGATACAAGTATCGTACATCCCTATAAGGAACCTAGTGATGTCGTACTTATCTTTTTAAAGACCTCTAGATAAATGTAAGTACGAGCGGAACTAATCTCTTCGTGAACATGAATATTCAAATTCTTGGTTGAGTTTACATTAAATTAATGCTCTGGTCCTTTTATAAGGTGAAGAACATTTGTAAACTCTGACTACTAATATGTGGAACGATTTGGTCGACGATACATCACAACTTTTTATTTTTACTACCACTAAATTAGATTAACGTGTTTCCAGCTTTATGTTAGCGGTACCGTTGATTTCATTAAAGGAGCTTTTGTGTTGACGCCGACCGAGTGTTTTGTTCTATTTGCTGTACCTATAAAATATTAACGTAATTACAACGTAAGATTTATCACTTTTAATTAATATTGACATATTTGAGTTTGATTTATGGTTGAGATAGAAAAATTGTACCGAAAGAGAAATTATTCCTGCTTTGACAATTTTAGGATATGAAAGCGTTTATATAAAATAAGCATAGTGATTTATTACACGTATTTGCGTACAAACACCAGCATATCAAACTACTACAATCTGTTAAATTTCTTTAATAGATTTTCAACTTACATTGATAAAGCATTTACGTTTAAGGTTGACTGGGAATATTTAACAGTTTAGGGTAACATGTGCTGGAGTCTGGACATGTGTCCAACACGTGACATTAAGGTTTAGTCAGTTAAAAGAAAGTGGAACATGTTTAACAGCGTTTAAGATACCAATATCATATTAAAAGCACTCATCAATTACTTCACCTACAAAGCATGATTGGATCCTAGCTCCTAACAACTGGTTAACATTTTATTCCAGTATATCAAGTTCAGATGCCCTTGTTACAGAAACATTCCACCATTGAACAACAGCAGCATCCCGCCGCCGGTGATCACCGTCAGAGTGACCAGAGAGGCGAGACAAAGGCACGAGCCCAGCTGCCAGGGAGTCGACAAGAGATACCACGAGTGCAATGATATTGTAAGATATATTTTTTAACTAGCTGGATAGTTGTAAGTGTTGTGTGTTGTAGTGCCAAATTAGTGACGTCACAGGTGGCTAGTTCCCCACAAAATCGATACGGGAATCGCGTTTTGTCAGCTTATACACAATGAAGCCGAAAGGCACTTGTCCTCCCCGGCATTGCGATAATTCTTTTGCTCTAGACCATACCTGGGAACTTTCTAGTTACGGAGATATTGGGGGTCAAAGTTCCAACCGACCCCGACTCCCGTACTATTCAATGCAATCAGCACAATGTTTTGAGTGCGTTACATCTCCTACCGTAAAACGTGATTTTTCACCCCAAAAAGAAAAGTCGTTATTCAGCAATAATTTTGCGCAGAATTACTTAGTGAATGCTTGGTTGACGGCTTCGTGATGTCACTTGATTTTTGATGCCCAACTATCTTATTGCAATGAATGTAAAGAAGGAATGGGACAAACTAAACAGTGGATAAGTATATGAGATTATACTTCAATTTGTACGAGTATGAAGTCCCGATGCAGCATTCCTGCAACGTCGAGCTACTTGTCAAATGTCATGTCGAGTGTTTTAATTGGCAGTTGTCATTATTGATCAACCAATCGCATAGTTGGCATTAGATTTGACGGCAGATTTAAATACCTCACAAAATATTTGATTAAAGGTTTCAGACACGGTTCATCCATCTTTTTCTGGTATTACCTGCAATAAAGACATCACTTCGTTGCTGCCGCGTTGGTCTAGATGTTGCAAGCGCGACTGCTGAACTTGAGGTCCTGGGTCCGATTCCCAGGTCGGGCAAAGTGTTATTAGGTTTTTATTAGCCCGGTTGATGGCAATAGGCTCGCCCCCTATTACATGAGACAACATACCTGGCGAAATGTGGGTAAATAACACCTGTAAGTCCACTAACCATTTTGGGATTACAGGCGTTATATTATGTTAAGTAAAGACAGCAATAATCAATGTCTTTCAGTGTAATCGACCTAATCGAATCAGAACCATTGTTTGCATAACTTATAATTGTTTCCCCACTAATGAACATGTTTCCTTCAAAGCTAGCTTTTCTAATCACATTTCTCACGCATTCGTCAATAAAATATGAGTAATGACCCGCAATGATTTGTTCGACTGCATTGCACCAATAAAACCTTTATTATTGAAGCACTAAATACTAGCACATTAAAACTGAATACTGATTTACGACCGAGTATATCGTAAACGTTTCCTTGATTAGCATTGTTCTATTCAATTTGTTTTGTCACGGACGGCATAAATGTTGATTTTACAGTGTTTGTGTATTGAGATTTCTTGACACTGGACCTGGGTGAAGTTCAAGTCAAAGATCGGGGTCAAAGGTGTGGATGATTTGATATTGTTTTTGTGGAGAATGAATCATTTTGCAAATAATTTAATAATTTACAGCTGGAGTTGAGTAGCTGTATTGGTATCGCCATGTTTTCTTTTTTATGTTTTTAATTTATTCACCGCATCGACAAACCCTTCCTACTGTGATATTAATAAGTCCTACGACTTAGCACAAATCATTTTGTAGTTTTTAAACGTAACATAAAACTTCGGTGACAACACATCAGTATCACGTTTTTCACGATTTTTCCCCGAATATTTTTTATAGTTTTTATTTAAAGCTCTTTGGGACTACAAATCAGTATCGATGAAGTGATAGATAAACTACTAGTTATGATTTAGATTGTTCTTCTTTATCGTGTGGTTAGTGCCTAACCTGGTGTTAGAGTTTTGATGCCTCCCATAGGCCTCAGACTCGACTCGTCGAGAAATATCTCTCAAGCATGCTGGTTTCCTCTTGATGTTTTCCTTCACCAAAACAAGTGATAATTATACAATACGTACATGAATCTGAAAAATCAGAGGTGAGGTTAGATTGTTGATCAAGCAAAACAACCTAATTTGTTCTTTAGCGAGAGAAATACATAGATAGATATAGCACGTGCAAGGGAATAATTTCTTAGAGACCTCGTTTTCAAAATTGACGAGGAGTTGACTGTTCAGACCCTCAGGGTGACCTCTGTTGTTGACTTGAATGATGATAAGGGGCTCGTTATCATTTGTCTTTTCCTATTTTCTACCCCTTTTATTTTATTTTCTTTGTGGGGCTTTAATTTTACCGGGACACCGAAATAAGATTCGAAGCTGGGGGACTCAGTATTGTTGTTTATTTTATGACAAGCTGTATTTTTAGTTAATGGTGTACGAAACAGGGTGCTGTGGACGACACCGAGACACGTTGGCGAAAAGAAAATTGTTAAGATTCAACATAAAGACGTTACGTCATTGTGGGTGACTAGGGAGGTTTTGTGGGTGAGGGTAAAATAGAGGGTGGAGAGGACATCGACGAACAAACAGTTACTACTTACAAACGCCAGCACATCAAGCTACCCGAAACTGTCAAATTTTCCTAATCAACCCTGAACCTAATGCTTTTGCAATAAAGTTGAAAATCTATTCAAGAAATTTGAAAGATTGTAGTGATTTGATGTGCTGGCGTTTGTACCTATTCAATAGATGTTTAATACAAATCTGGTGTTCCATAGTTACACATTTGACCGTGTAGATATTGCACTTTTGTTGGAATAAGTAGTATTCTTTTAAATGGGCGGAGGGGGTCAGATTGATGTGCTGAACACGTGGTAAGCGTTCGTGGGTCGTTGTCCCTTCCAATCTGTATAGCATGCTATATGGGGTCATTTGGACAAAAACATGAAGGTCTGCTGATAGTGTTATCACATTTTACTCACCTCTATTTGTACACATGGAAAGATATGCGACGATTCGAAATTATCAGATTTGAGAGGACTTACCGAATGGTTGAGTTACATCGGTAGTCATTGTAACACGTTTGACCACATAAGGCCAAAGCTGTGCCTACAATATTGTTGCCGACAGTCAGTTATTGCTGACATGCTTAGTTCCCAGTGACAGCGTAGCTTTAGTAAATTCTATCATAACGTCATAACATTAAGCTTGTAGTCTCCGAAGGGTAAGGCAGAGGTGTACCTACTTACCTAATAGTAAGAGATAGTAAGAATAAGGTGGAGATGAATAGTGAGATGATTATGAGCTAATGCGAAATGTCTGGAAGTTAATCACGTGTTACACGAGTAAATAATTAAAGAAAAAACTTTATGTACGTTTTAATGCGTACTGACATACTCATGTGATGTTGATTAGAAAGATAAATAGATTATAGCTTTCGGATAACATCACGCCTTGTAATCCCCGAAGGGGTAGGCAGAGGTGTACTTACTTAATAGTACACCCACATATCGCTCGCCAGTTATGTTTAAGTTCTATGTAATAGGGGCGAGCCTATTGCCATCAACTGGGCACAAATCCAGACTCCGTGGCTGCTACTGTGAAAATCTTGATGAAAAACCCAATAACACTTTGCCCGACCCGGGAATCGAACCCAGGACCTCATGCTCAGAAGTTGCGCTTGCGGCCAATCGACAAAAGCCTCTGAAATTCTATTATATTGTCCAATAACACTAGTATTTTTTTTTTAAACTGTTATAAGCTTTCACGGTTTACAAATAAACTTAAAATGTCACTTACGACACAGATATTATAATACTTCGCTTACGGGATATCTTCCGTGATTGTTTATTATTTTGAGCTCCCGATATTTAGACGCTGTTGCAAGCGCCATGATCGCGGGGTGACTGGAATCACGGAAGATATCCTGTAAGTGACAATATAAGTTTATTGTTTTATACTTTTAGTTGCAGTTCATTTAATGGATTTCATATTGTTGTAGCCCTGTCCCGGTGGAGCAAGAAACAGTCGAGCGGCGCAATGTGCGACGTTTGACAGAAGACCCTTCCGCGGAAGATTCTACACTTGGGTCCCCTATATCGATGGTTAGTAGCATTCTTTATTGTGTCATTAACGCACGTAATGTCCCTGCGACAAATAAACATTTTTTCTTTCTTTCTTTTCTTTTTCGTTAGTTTTTTTATACAAACTCACTGGCCAAACTTTGCAGAAGTATAGTTCTCCTTTCGATAACGTTTGAGAATTTAATAAACTAACACTGTTTCCTATCGTGTTGATTATGGCTTACTACGAGTAGACTGAATAGTTAGTTCTAAATGCCCCGTCACAGCTGGAGCAATAAAGCCATTGGCATAATGGGTGTTAGAAGTCTTACAATTTGCGCGATGGGTCGCACAGTGTGCTGGATTGGTGGAATTCGGACTGGACACCAGTCACAGTGAAGATCGGCGGCGGTTGACTATGGTGGAAATACTTTAAACAAGAATACTATATTCCACTATGAAGCCGAAGGCACTTGCTCTCCCCATCATTGTAGTTTTTTTTTAGGTTCTGGACCTCCCAGAACCTTCTAGTAACGTAGATATTGGGTTTCAAAGTCCCAACTTTTTCACAAGTTTTTTTTTTAAATACGATTGTCTAATGTTATAAACTTATAACTTAACCTCCATGACCCCCGTACTATCCAATGCATCCATTAGCACAGTGTTTTGAGTGCGTTATATTGAGTCTTACCGTAAAACGAGATTTTACACTCCAAAGAAAAAAGTCGTTTCCCAGAAATGATTTTTGCGTAGAGTTACTTCGTTTGATGCACGCAGAATGCTTGGTTGACGGCTTCGTGAAGGCTCCACTTAGACATTGTATAACTAGTCCATAGGCCTTTGGACTGATTATATTTTTAATTTTAGTTGATTAAATTGCCAATTTGCTTTGAGCAAACACGTTAAGTTCTCTGTATGAGAAGATTCCTTTCTAAATATGATATTATGCATACACACGCGTACACTCTACCACTCACACCTTTTGAATGTAAACATAAAACCGTTGGAATTTACAGAAGGATTATTCCTACTTACAGTTTCCTAATTTTTGGCAAGTAGGCAGCTTACTCGAGTTTACACAAAATAAAGTTTTACTAACCCCAGCAGCAAAATCTGGAAAATTGCTAAGTACCTATGATCAAATATCTAGGTAAATATTCTAGGAATCGGATCAATGGAGATGGTCAAGCAAAAACAAAGTGATATAACGTTATGTAAAATATGTAGATCCTAAAGTTCGGGCTTAGTATATTTATGTTGAACCTCTTTTCATATTTGCCTGCAGGTCATCATAAGCACCTACAGCCTTTTCAGTCCTATCGTAGGGTATATGCCTTCTTTCTGTTAAGCCACTTTTTTAGACGTCCTTTTTTTTACAACAATTTACGGATTCTTTACACCAATCTACCCTCACCGAACAACCGGCGGCATGGTGCCAGCACTACAGCTTATTCGATTACTTGTTCTGTCTGTGCCTATTAACTAAGCGCTCGTGTCCCAAGACAAAGCCTAGACCCACTGATTGTGTTTTGACTGCAAGCCAACTGCTTAAGAGCTGCTAGAATTCAGTTACACACATGCATGTGTCTATGTAACTGGATTCTCAAACGCCGATTTCGGCAGCGGTGTCTATTTCTGTTTCCGATTTGTTTTTGGCGAATATTGATAACGGGCCTGTGCTCTAATGTGACTAATAAGACTTATCTCAGCACTGAGGATACGTGCATGGGATGAGAACGTTAGAATATCACGGTGGTAATAGTATTGTATTTTAGAGGGTGGCTTTTTGAGGTGGTCTAGTCTGCTGTTCAGATCTCTCTTCCATTGGTATTTAAGACATGAAGTTGATTAGGCTGTAACTCTCA
Organism: Eugnorisma glareosa; assembly: GCA_947578425.1. NCBI lineage: Eukaryota > Metazoa > Arthropoda > Insecta > Lepidoptera > Noctuidae > Eugnorisma > Eugnorisma glareosa. Next base: position 12,006,974 of record OX387968.1, on the reverse strand, counting down.
TGTACAGTACAGCTAGAACTCGTACAATAATTTGTGAAGTCTACGATTGCGTGCTACAACAGATCTTAATGAGTGGTATGCATACCGATGAAAGTGGTCTAGAAAGATATTTGTTTTCTGTGCAGTTATGTCTTTTACAGATAGATCTTACCGTGTTCTTCTGATCACCATTGGTGGACAAAGAGAATCTTGGGGATATTCTGTGTGGCATAATATGTCTCCCAGTGGTTACATTATTTGTAGGTTACAGGGAATAATCCTGTTTGTTGCGGATTTCACGGCATTGTATGTTGTAAATACCTAATGACTTTTCCTACAATATGAGTTATTACTAGGAATTTTCGTCGGTAGTGTTCACTGAAATCGTATAGCCTTACAAAAGTCGTTAAGGTTTTCTTTACACATTAGTTGTGGTAATAATAAATATTGCTGGTTAACAAGTACCAAAGCCACTGCCATTATTTTAACTTTAAAGAACCGAATACAACGGTGGTTTCTGCCCGTTGAGATGAGTAATAGAGAAGTATAGAAGAAGAAGACATGTTGCGCCGACCCCAAATAAACTGGGATGAGGGCAGGGGAATGATGATGATGAATGATGAGGTTTTCTTCATCTTCTATAAAGATAAGACTGACTTCTTCCAAACTTTTGACTAATAAACATCTCAATTAATCATACTACTCCAACCTCACTGCACAAACAAAAAACAACAATTTGCACAACATTACAGCCGTGACAAAAAAGAGTACATACTAATTGTGTGCCGACAGCTAATCTAAGTTATTACTTCGCTTGTCTACACATTTGATACGCTTGTTCTGCCAATTTGCTCGCCAATAATCTGTCCGAATTGCTGGTTGTTTTATCTATCAGCGATAAAATTGAATTGTTGACGACTTTCAATAAATTATAATGTCTTGTCTAATTTATGTCCTGTAAAATTACCAATAAGTACTTGGTCTGCATCGTTTGTATTCTGACACTGTCGTTATCGTATTTGACATTGTAAATGGTAGCTCGTTTGTTTCTAATGAGGGTCGCAGTTTGACAATATTTTGTGAAAAGGGAGGCCAGTCATTGTAGGTATATACATATTACTTATCGATGCCACTGGCGCAGTTCCGATAGTTGTGTTCATTAGTATAGGGTTTGGTTCACATTGTTCACCTCATCATACTTACCATGGTAGAATACGTTTTCTCCTCTACTATTTCCAACATCGAACTAAAAGCGAACCTTTGAAAATATTTTTTCTTTCAACTACGTAGTAATGTTATCATTAATCACTACAAAACCGATCACAAAGGACGTATTTTTTGCTTAGAACCAAAACAGTGCAGAAATGTTATATGAAATCTCATTGTTGCACAGTTTTTCATTAATGCAATGTTTTTTATTTAGATATTAATTTACCACAGAGATTTACTGTCTCCCATTCAGTTTACTAAAAAATGTATGCATTTGATCAACTGACTGAAAATAAAAATCGGCTGAATAAAATCGACTTGGTGAAAAAAACAAAACACAAATGGCGCGCATTTTGTACCATAAATAGTAAAACTTTGATACTTCGTATTTAGCAAGAAAAGTTTAAACAAATAGAAATAGACAGCGATATCGATATGAATTCAACTCCAGAAAGTATAAAAACAGCTGCAAATGAAATCGTTAATAACCTTTTGCCACAGTCGCGAGATACTTTGTTTCCATTAACTTGAGTTTTTATTTTGAGTAGTATATTTTATCACGGCAGGTAGATTGGTTGTTGAAAGAAAAGTAGATTAGGCCCCTTGCTAAAGTGAGTAATTAATGCGCTCGTGTTAATTTAGTGCCCTTGCGTGCGCTCGGGCACAAACATAACACTCGTGCATTAATAACTCACATTGCGCTCGATGCACCAATCTACTATTTTCCCCCAGCAATGTATTTGTTTCCTAATTTCTGTGCAGCAGAAGGCAACGTACAAGTAGTGGAAACCTTTACTTAGCAGTGAGAAAGTATAGATCGAGAATTTAGATATATGAGAGATCAGAAATTTTTGTCGAGAATGTCTGTACTGTTTTCAAGATCCCTTCCAAAAGAAAGTAATATCTAAATATATTTTGTTCAGGTAATGCACCATGCACGCTGAACTGCAGGCCCCTGGGGCAACACTTCTACGCATCACTATCGCTGGTCGCTGATGGAACTCCCTGCACCCGACAAGGCTACCGCGCGATATGTGTTCAGGGGACTTGCAAGGTAAGATATTCCATTTTAAACCCTTATAAGAAACGGTATAGTGTTCGGTACATCGCAATAACAGCCGAAGGACGACCACCGCTGGAAGGTCGACGCTTCGCATTTAAAAACCACATGGCGACCTTCCCCAGCGCCGCGGTCACCACGTCGTTTTGTCACTAATTTAATGGAATCAATAAGGGGTGGTTTTTCTTCTTTGAGGTACTCCAGAATGCAGAGTTCTAGAACTAGTGATACTGTCTGTTTGGGTCAGTGTTTTACAGCTTTTTCAGCTTTCTACTAGACAATTGGAAGCTCTTTGAGTCGATTGCCAACTTTTTGCCTAGTGGTAAATTATGCAGTTGAGATTATTACACTTATTTTGATTCATCAATTGTATGTTTTGGTTAATTCGATGTACTACCTTATCTAAATTCCAAGGCAATTGGTACCGGTTAAGTTTTACGTCGTAAATTCAGAGTAACCTCTAATTTTCTAACTGTATGCTTAGTCCTTTTAAGACTTATACTTGTCGCATTATTCATGCAAATTGTCGGACCAATTTTATCATATTTTGTATGCAGACCACGCTTCAGCAAAATGTCTACCTAGACCGGCGGAGACATGAGTGTAAAGCTTGCAATTAACAGATTTTGTCACAGTTTCGCTTTAGAAGGAACTACCTTTTCAACTCCCTCAAAGGCTTTCGTATTATAAAGAGATTATAGGTGGTTGGGAAATAGTGGAACAGAGCATCCTTCTTACACGTTTATACTAGTTTACCACTACCACGAATGATTTTGTTCGGCACCCTAATATTGCCTTAATTAGGTATAAATCATATAATTCTTTAAAAAAATCTTAAACTCTAAGATAAAATAAATTTATTTACAGAATATTTTTTTATATTTCTATCTAAATAACCTATAAATCCCCCAATCAATCTATGGATTTATAGCGGCGACACGCACCTCTGATTTTTCGGATTCATGTGCGTCTTGCATAATTATCACTTGTTTCGGTGAAGGAAAACATCGTGCCTGAGAGAAATTCTCAGCGGCATGTAAAGCCAAGTCAGTGGTCCATGAGTGGCGTAAAACTCTGACACCAGGTTAGACACTAACCACACGATGAAGAAGAAGAATAGCTGCGAAATGGGCAAACGACATTAGTGCCATTGTGAGTAAATCCTGGATGAAGTTGGCACAGGAACGTGGAGATACACATTGAAAGAGAGGCTTATACCCAGCAGTGGGTGAAGTCAGGCTGTATCTGGTGATGATAGTAATAACGTAGGGATCAATGCAGAAGCGTCTGTTTAGGAACATAATATACGATTGATATATTATATATCTAGTGACGAGTGTATTTTTCCATGTAATCTTTTACTATCAAATTACTAAAACGGTTGTTAAAATTCCTTTGGTTCCATTCTTTGAAGTTTTATATCCGTCTAGCGGTCACGGGCAAACTATGATTAATTTCTATATTTAGGATTTCACGTCATACAGAACCCTGAACTGTGTATAGCTTGTTTGGTTCCGCTCAGTTGTCAATCCCATTCGGATATGAGTATTGGCATTGTGAGGTGCATTCATAGTTACTAGTGTTGTGACGTAAGCCCTAGGAATACATAGAAACGTCAATTTTGAAGACTATGTAGCATTGAGGCAACATTTGTGCTCGACACACATTCGGCGTTATTCGCGCGAGCAATAAAGCTAGATGAATTGTCTATTGAGTATCGAGTGAGGTGGCGTCTGCTCTGCTCTATAAACTATTCAATCGTTGCAACACTGTGGCACAAGGACGCCGTAATCGTAAATTATTTAGTGTATTGTTTATTACGTGATAATGATTCGTTTGTCGGTTGTTCGTTGTGGCTGTTTACGTGTGGTACTTTGCCCTCTTGGTGTTGTCAAGTTGATAGATTGATGTTATTGAAACTAGCCTTCAGTCCAATAAGATAGGGATTTTCTGAAACTTAACTTATTGCGCAACTTTTTAAGCTGAATCATTACCTGGAAAATGTCAGCTGGCAAACTTCAACCCGATTTGTATAAATCTGAGTCAAATTAGTATCTCTTAGTTAGCGGTAAGACTGTCATACCATTTTCTAAGGTGAAGAAGAATTTACGCATAGGTAATTTTAGAATAGAATAGAATAAACATTTATTCGCTAATGGACAGCAACAACACAATAGAGCAGCACATACATATACATATACTAACAAACAGCTTAGCAATTAATTAAAACAGCTCAACTGCGCTGAGCATGCCCATAACGAAAGGGTCACCTACTCAGCATATGCTGGGTGTAAAACACTCAGCGCTGGTTTTCAGTAGGCCCCCCGCAGTGACACACGGATGAGGCTAGTAGGTAGTAAATAAATAACGTTATTCTATTAAATGGGCATTTCTAAGTGTGTAATAAATAAATAACATAAAATAAATATTTCTGTCCCAGAGTCTAACATAATTATATATATATAATAATGTAGTGGGATAATTTGTGCTTTTAACGAATTGATATTAACTTAGCGTGAAAGAGACTTCAATTACCGACACAATAGTGATGCGGTGGAAAATGGCCAGCCAAGCTAGATAGGTGATAAAATATAAAGATACGTTCACAATACATTGTTAGCACCTCTAGTGGCCCATAACTTAGTGCGCAGTGGTGGCTTAGTGGTAATGGCTGCGACTTACGTCGCGAATGTCATGAGTTCAAGCTCTTTACTTTATCTCATTAATTTAATCGACACTGCTGTCAAAACGATCATGGGAAACATCGAGAGGAAAACGGCATGTCCTAGAATCATGCATTTTAAGGCAGTTGTGACATCCACCTGTCTCACCAAGAGGAGACCTGTGCCTCAGCAGTGGGATAATTTTAGGCAGTTTTTTATTACCAAATAGGCTTGCGTTTGAACGCAACTCACCTGATGTGAAGCGATGACGCGGCCTAGGGTGGAGCACGCTTTGTTCGGGTCTGTGGAACTTCAACCATACAACGATGACGCTTTGCCATATCTCTTCTCGGCCAATGTTAAAATGCAGATGGGGGAATAGTTTGTGAATTTCTAAAGCACACTCTCCGAAATAGTTATGCTAATCTATACTAATATTATAAAGAGGTATTTGTTTGTAAGTTTGTATGCAGGGGGTAATCTCTGGATCTACAGAAACGATTTTGAAAATTCTTTCACTAATAGGAAGCTACATTATCCCCGAGTGCCATAGGCTATATTTACAACGTGGTCATGGGATGATTTCAGACCAAAACGCGAGCGAAGCCGCGGCCAACAGCTAGTTACTAAGTATAGCAGTGGCGAAGGTTCCATTCACCTCAATTCCTACCGGCTTCCCTTTGAAAAATGGCAAAGACAGTATTTTATAGACAAATAATAAAATCACATTACAGATATGTACTCCGGATTACCTCTTACAAAAATTGACCCTTCGCTACTGAAGTATAGCATTTAGTTTTACTAAGTGGTGCCGTGTATGAACCTGGGAGCTTTATTCGCGCCTATGTCAGGAATTTGCAGTAATTTAATTAACTAAATTGCAATTAATCGGTTTTATGAGTTCAGTTATATTTTATAATACCATAAACTACTGTAATGGTGAAATTGTTGATTGAGATTTGTTGAACTGCGTTCAGAATTTATTGATCTTAATCAATCGTTTCTAATTAGTGGTCGGTATTGTCATTTAGCAATACCATAATAAGCTACAACGGAAACTCTGATTTATAGATATAGAGACCTAAAGCATTATAAAGGGTGTGACAGGGCCCTTAACAAAACCCAAAGGCACTTGTTCTCCCCGTCATTGCGATTTTTTTTTTGTTCTAGACCATACCTGGGAACCTTCTAGTTACGGAGATATTGGGGGTCAAAGTTCCAACTTTTTCACAAGTTTTTTTGAAATACATGTTTCTAATGTAAGATTTTTAATTAAAACACCTCCACAAACCCCGTACTATTCAATCCATCCATCAGCACAATGTTTTGATTCCGGTACATTGAGTCCTACCGTAAAACGTGATTTTTCACCCCCAAAAAAAAGTCGTTTCCCAGCAATAATTTTGCGTAAAGTTACATAGTTTGATGTACATAATGCTTGGTTGTTGGCTTCGTTAAGGCTCTTGTTACACCCTGTACAGGATGGAGTTGCCATATATTCAGTACCCACATAGGAATTTTTAATCAATAATTAAAAAAACAGCTTTAACATACATTATGATCGTGTAGGAATTGCACTTTTGTAGGGAAAATTCTGGGGTTAATGGCTGCTTTATCAGAACCATAATATGAATCACGTTAAAAGTTTAAAATTCTTAAAATGGTCTTTATGGTTATGACCACAAAGTCCATTTTAAAAGTTTTTTTTTAATAGTTTTCATTTTAGGCCCCCAGCTGTTTTTTTTTTTCAGAATGATGTACCAGGTATACGTGGTAAAGTCGAAAGGACCGATGCCTGCCAGGGTTGCGGGACTGTTCGAAAGAGATACCGCGGCACAGGAAGAGCAAAAGGAGGAACATGGATGGATTTTAATCAGTAAAAGTCTGACACTCCCTCCTGCTCAGCCCAGAGCGGGAGGAGTTATTTGATGATTTCACATACGAAAAAAAAGGGGTAGATTTTCCAAAGAAACATTTTTAGTGTTATGGCGGGCTGGTGGATATCTTATCTTCGTTTTTTTTTGGTTCTAGGATAAGCTAGTTTCGTCCGTCACGATGTTTTCTTACACCGTTTTAAGTGATATAGACATGTTTTCACCCATGACATAAGGACACGGGTCCATGCAGTTACGACTAACTCGCAAAGAGAAGATTTTGGGAAAATTATTGTCTGACTATTTTACTGCAGCCCCAGCTGTGGGAAAATAATAGTCTGATTATGTTACTGTGCTAAAGTGCTTTTCTCTTAATTTTTCTATACGCCCATATATTTCATTTATGTCTTAGCCCTGTTTGTATCGGCCAGCTGACTGGCTCGCCAGTGAAACTGTCCGTCTCGTGACGGAAGCCGGCGGCGCCAGTCGGTATGCGAGAGATCAGCGATTAGCGCCACCCACCGCCCCGGGCCACGAGACAGTTTCCTATTCCGACACGCTTTTATACGTAAACGGGCTAAAATGTACCTTTTAGGAAGTTAGGTAATAAAATAATCACTTAATCGCCAAAATTGGTACCTAGAGTAACATAAAATTAAATCGTTTTTGATAGTGTAGGAACAGGAACAAGCACAAATGTTCCACCGCTTCTAAATTTGTAACCACGATAAACTCAAAGCCTTCATTTCAAATAGACCATTTACGTTAGAAAAAGATCGTAACTGTAAAGAGAATTTAGTAAAACAAAGTGGGAAGAATCTCCATTGAAAATGGAGAATCCTTTAGTCAGAAAACTATAGTTGCTAGTAGTTGAAAATCATCCTGATAAGCAATAGGAACATGCAAAATGGTCAAAGTACAAAAGAAAAGAGAAAATATGATGACACTTGGACACCCATCTTTCTGTGTACCGACCTACTTTATCTAAATTAAATGATATAGCTGCTTATAAAGTCGCCATCATCCAAAACATAACAGACCAACTAAAGTAATATTCGCACAACAATAGGCTTCCGGAAGGTTGCGTCTAAAGCTTCTTAAATTAATAATGTCTGCGATAATGCTTCTATTTATAGTAATGTAGATAAAAGCCTTACAAAGGGCGCCATACATCGCTGCTTTTACTTTGGAGCAGATATAACGAAGCATTGAGACACCTACGTGCCCACAATGAGGTTAACAGGACTGTATATGGAATAGGTGCGATGCAAGAGCAAGGGAATTCTTGCATTCCATCCCTTTTTACGTAGCCAGCCTCGGGCTCTGTCTGACACGGTCCGACATGATAGGAATATCCTAGACGTACGGCTACAGGCTAATTAGTCTCATGAGTAGGGCTACCATTTCGAAATTTAAAAGGCCTGATAAAACGCCGTAGCATTTGTAAAGAGTCCGGACGTTTTATTTTTTAATCTTTGTTTCTAATTAGGTGGTCAATTAGTCTTTAAACTTGTTCTACATTTTAAATATAGACTATATACGCAACACCACACTGCGCCCCAAAACACAAATTACTGACGTTACTCAGAAAGCCACGTAGCTAAAGTGGGACTGGGCTGGCCATGTCTGCCGTATGCCCGACGAGCTGTGGGCCAAAATAACCACGTTGTGGAGCCCTGACACATCCAGAAGGTGACGCGGTCGATCTCGCAGGAGATGGTGGGCAGAACCAACGACCAGTCTACATTGGCCCTGGATCGAAAGATTTGTAGGTCATGGCTTTGCCCAGCAGTGGGATGACACAGGATAATAGTAACTTTCTAAAAATTCTCAGTAGTCAAAAAGTCCGGACAAACGACAAGACTGGACAAAGTCCGGATGGAACTCAAAAAAGCCGGACAAATCCTGACGGATGGTAACCGTGCCCACGAGGCACAACTTTGACACCTTACAAATAGTGGAGCTCAACATTTGCACACATATTCACGTTAATTGCCGCTTGGTAAACGTCAATCATTTGAACATTTAGCCTCAAGATAACATTTGTAATAGATATATAATTGCAGCGCCACAGACAGTTATTCCTAGAAACGTGGTATTTAAGTTATCCAAATGAGCTGGACTTGTAATCTCTTATTTATTAGCCGTAATGTAAATATTATGAGCTGTTTATGATATTGTGTACCATATTTAATATTTTGATGCAGACAGTTTTGTGTGTAAATGTTTACTTAAAACTGCAATTACTGGAAGTCTGTGGACTCAATCTAGAGTTTGTATTAATTTGGGGATTAGGCACTTTGTCCACTATCATAAAATCTTAAACATGGACATGATTGACTTGTCAACAACCACTGTCCTGTTCAGGTCCATTCTAATCTTGTATTTACAGTGCTTGTGCCTACGTTATACAGGGTGTATTTTTAAAATGGGTTCTTGAATAACTAAAAGTGTCCAATTTGGACTCCAAATGATCGGGGTCAAAATTGTTGCAAATAATGTGTAGTAAAACCTAATTAACAATACACAGAATGATTAATCACTATGTTTCAAATAATTAGGACGGAATGAATACACTTATTCTGAATGTTGGATAATATGGATAGCAATGTTATTATTTTATTAGCAACAATATTATACCCAGGACTATGTAATATCTAACTTGATTTGAAAAGAGTGTCCATGAGAGGTTTCTTGCTCATTCTTCTGCATACGATCTACGATTTTGGAATGAAAAAATAAAGTCCATTCACAGTGATTATGCCTGTGGCTAGACTGTATAGGTAGGTTATTTTGGACTATTCGAAAGTCAAACTCAAACTCAAACTCAATGTCACGGGCGTATTTGAAATAAATGCTTTGAGTTTGAGTTTGATTGATATTTTCACCGTATACCATAAACTCCAGAAATTAGATTACTATCATTATTCTGCCCTTGTCACTACATAGTACAAAACAAAGTCGCATCCCGCTGTCTGTCTGTCCCTATGTATGTTTAGATCATTAAAACTACGCAACGGATTTTGATGCGGTTTTTTTGAATAGATAGAGTGATTCAAGAGGAAGGTATATATGTACAACACTGCACCCGTGCGAAGCCGGGGCGGGTCGCTAGTCTCATATAATCTGGTGTTGACACAACAAGATTTTTCCGTTCTCCATTGTCACCCGGCACGGTAGCATTTACTTCTTTTTCTTTCAATCATATCATTCCTCACATCATCCATCCATCTTTTCTTTGGCCTGCCTGACCCTCGAAATTAAATTACCATTATAGTGTATTATGAACTTCTGCAGCAGAAGGCCGTGAGCGGTACCACTAAGCAATCTGTTCACGACTTTTACGATAAAATCAAAGATATCGGTCTCCATTTGTTTATACGCATATATAAATAAACTACTATGAAATATGGTATGCCATTCCACTAACCCAGAAACTATGTCAATGACTGAATTAGCCATTTTATGGTACACTATAAATATCAATATAATGTAGTATTCCGTTAGTACGGTTCCCTTTGCCTATTATTGCCGACTTCTCATTTTCTTCTTCTTTATCAATAATGCATGGCAATAATATTTTAAAAGTTTTTAAAGATAGACGTGGACTACTGAGGTTTCTATTTTGAGTAAATCTATACTAATGTTATAAAGAGGTAAAGTTTGTGAGTTTGTGAGGTTATAGGGGGTAATCTCTGCATCTACTGAACCGATTTTGAAAATTCTTTCACGAATAGGAAGCTATATTTAGAACATGCCCTTGAGATAATTTCTGACCAAAATGCGAGCGAAGCCGCAGGCAGCAGCTAGTTAATTCAATAAAACTGGAGGAGCTCGTGGCTAAATAATAACAGCCGCTCGGACCAATCTTCAGGTTAAGCCGTGCTTGCCTAGGTTGTTCTGTGGATGGGTGACCCCACATTACATACCGAGTTTCCTCCGTGCCTCGGAAAGCACGCTAAGCCGGTTGGTCCCGGCTGTCATTTGTAGATCTGCGACAGTCGTTACAGGAAGTCAGTGGCCCGAAATTCTGGCTACCAGTCTTATCAAGGAGTATCATATTACCTAGTAGTAACTGGGTTGTGGAGGTCAGGTAGGTAGTTGCTCCATGTTAAATACTGGTGTTCAGCTGCCCAGGGTTGCGGGACTGTTCGAAAGAGATACCGCGGCCCTGGAACACAAAGGGCAAAGGAAGGAACATGGATGGGTTTTAGTCAGTAAAAGTCTGACACTCCCTCCTGCTCAGCCCAGAGCGGGAGGGGTTATTTGATGATTTCACATCGGTAAAAAAAAAAAAAAAAGTTTAGTAGAACAAAGCGGATACACAGATAGACACAAAAATCGTCTTTACATCAAAACATCACGCCTGTAATTCCCGAAGGGTTTGGCAGAGGTGTACTTAATAGTACCTACACCCATATTTCGCCCCTGCCCCTGTTCAGCCCAGAGCAGGAGGGGTTATTTGATGATTTCCGATCCGAAAAAAAAAAAAAATGTTGTTCAGCTGCACCCGGTTAGATTGGAAGCCGAACCCAACATAATTGGGGAAAAGGCTAGGCAGAATTATTACCATCAGTAATAATTCAATAAAACTGGAATGCCAATGCCGCGTCGGTTTAGTAGTGGTAAGCGTTACTGCTGAGCATAACAAAAACAACAATACCCATTTATTTTCAGGCTTCTTTTGCCCATAGATATATACTTTACAGGCTAACATACATATGATAAAAAAAAACATACACATGAACATATAACCTCCTCCTCCTTTTTTGAAGTCGGTTAAAAATACAAATTGTGTTAGTAAATAGAACCTTAAAACTATGTTAGTAACACTTCACTTGTGCATAAGGTCCTCGGGTTTGATTCCCTGGTCGGGAAAAGTGTTCTTGAATTTTCCCATCGGGAACTTCTAGTAGTAGCCACGGAATCTGGATTCGTGCCTGGTTGGTGGCTATAGCCTCGCCTCTATTAAAATATTTAACCTCAACATTTCTGACGAAATGTGGGTGTGCTATGGGTACAACTCTGCCTACCCTTCAGGGATTACAGGCGAGGCGTGATGTTATGTTATGTTACGTGTGTTTTTGTGTGTGGTCTATGCGGTAAACAAACATTGTGAGACCTGAGATTTCTATTTTGGGAAAATAAATTCAATAAAAAGTAAATAAGGAGTAGATAATCTCAATACAATAGGTAGTAAGATGCAAGCGTGCATACCTAACTCAAAGGACGTGCATACCTAATTCATACCTAACATAAACTTTGTGATTGATGTAAAAAAATATGTTTTCGTGCGGTGTTTGTTTACTTAATATACTGGTAATAAAAAAGCCGCCTGATAATCATCATCACTACATTGATAGTACTCGTATAAAACAAAGTCACTTCCTGCTGTCTGTCTGTCTCTGTGTATGCTTAGATCTTTAATACTACGCAACGGATTCTGATGCGGTTTTTTTAAATAGATAGAGTGATTCAAGAGGAAGGTTTATAAGTAGGTATAACATTTCACCCGTGCGAAGCCGGGGCGAGTCGCTGTATAGTATAAAACAAAGTCACTTCCCGCTCTCTGTCTGTCCCGATGTAAGTATGCTTAGATCTTTAAAAATACGCAACGGATTTTTATGCGTTTTTTTTAATAGAAAGAGTGATTCAAGAGGAAGGTTTATATGTATATAACATAGCACTCGTGCGAAGCCGGGGCGGGTCGCTAGTTTGAACATAAAGAACTATGAAGGCATTTAAAAAAAAAACGTGTTTTGCTGGTGTTCAATAACCCTCATCTACTCCTAAACATAAAATAACATCACGCAGCTGTAATCGGTTAAAGGATAGGCATAGGTGTAGTAGTACACCCACATTACACCAGTTATCTTTAAGTCCTGTAATAGGGAGCGAGCCTCTTGCCATCAACCGAGTACAAATCCAAACTCCGTGGCTGCTACTGAGAAATTCCTAAAGGAAAAATCCAATAACACTTTGCCCGACCTGGGAATCGAACCCAGGACTTCTTGCTCAGCAATCACGCTTGTGATCAATGAGGCAGTTCCTCCTAATTTTCATTGTTGGTTTTTCAACAGTGCAGTTACACTTAGGCATTACATTTAGGTGTCATTAATGAGTAGCGAACATGTTCGTATACCTAATTAACACAGAGGTAGGTACTTAATTACCTATGAAGATGAAGGTATCTAAACAAAACCATGTTAATTTTATCGCTTTGTTGTTCTAATAGCCTTGTCCCATAAGTATTACACGGTACTTATAATAATTACCTACTATAATTGATGTCAAATCATTGATGGCCGTATCTATGATCTCTATGAGTTTTATGTGACAATAGACAAGGGTGTAATGTAAACTATCATAAAATAAAATAAATTTGCGGTTTGTGAACATAATTAATATTAATTTATGTTCATGATGGCGCCAAATTGATCCCTTTTAAAAGTTAAGCAGATATCAGATGTTTCACACACGTGAATCGTTCTCTCGAGTGATAAAAGTTTATTTTTGTTTTTCACTTGAAGTGAACTGTCCAAAGACAAAATTAATCAAAAAGACATTCATTAGTAAATCGATCCAACGATGATGAATTTCAGCACTCATCTTACACCAGCCCACAGAATAATCGGATAGTCTAGTGGTAGTAGGCGCCACTGCTGAGGACGAGATCCTGAGTTCGTTTCCCAGACGGGACAAAGTGCGATTGGGTATTTCCATTCCATTTGTGCTCGGCAGACGGCTTAAATATAATTGGCACAAGATAATATTAACTAAGTTACAACTTTAAACTAATTCCAGTTTAATATTACAGGCGTAATGTTATGTTGTGTTATGAAATGATATAAGCAGATGAACGTTCATTGCTGTGCAATTTTGTTGGTGTTGTCTGAACGTGGTACGACACAAAAAAACACTTGAGTGAACCATTGACACTAGTGATGCGTCTAATATCACCTTTAGCAATGACACGTAAAATAATTCTTAGGTGACGTGAAATACGATTGAACAATAAACGTTCTCAATAAACATGTTCAAACAACGTAATATAAGGCGGTCTATTTGATGAGGTTTCTAGCTCTTGGTTTTGTGATAAACACTTTTGTATGAGACAAATTAATGAGTGAGAGAGAGACTGTGAGAGAGAGAGAGTGAGAGAGAGTGAGAGAGACTGTTGTCTCTATCTTGCGTTTTTAGTTTTACAGGAATAACCAAAATACGTGCTAAATAACGCTTATCGCTCGATTTCAGCATGAGTTCCGATTGTTAGAGATTTGATTGTTTTTAGGGACGTGCTTGATTGACTCCTACGTGGCATTTAGCCTTAATAAATAAATCATTTGGATAGTGCCTCGTTGTGATGTTTAGCTAAAGAATGACCATATGATAAAATTGAGTAAACTGAGGTTGGCAACTTGGGAGAGCCCTATATCCAGTAGTTTACCGGGACAGACTGAGTTGATTGCTTGCAACGATATTGGAGTGTTGTTATAAGTGGTAACGCATTTATGAGGTCGATTATAATAATAATAATACCAGCCTATTACTGTCCCACTACTGGGCAAAGGCCTCTTCTCAACAGAGAAGGCACGAGCATTGATCACCATTGAGGTCGATTGTTCAAAAAAATTATAGAACAACTAGAAACCAAGATGTTTATAAGTTGAAAATGTACTTTTCAAAAGATGAAAGTCTTCTACATTAAAAAGAAACAAGTCGTGTAAAACACATGTCATTTGTTTCGCGAGTTGACATAGACGAAATCGATATATAGGGAATGATTCGTGATCACAAGGCCCGATGGTGTCGATCAATTGAAATACATCATTACATTCGGCACAAGCTTTACGCAATTGAATCTCCGAAGCTGTGACGCGGGATGCATTAGTGTGGAATTCGTGACACAACGAGATTAGGAGAATGAAACGTGATGCAGTTTCCTTTTATAACCCGGTGGGGTTCCCCATCAGCAAAAATGATAATATTTCGTTACAAACTTTCATCCCCTATTAAACCTCTTTAGACCTGACAAACATCAGGCCTGGGGCCTTAGTCTGCTATTGCAATAGTGTCAGAATGGTCTATCATTGATTTAATAAGGCCCCGCGCAGACGAATTACCCTTTGTACGCACATCAAACGAGTTTCGAACGCGCTTCAATACGCCGTGGGCTTATAAATCAAATAAATCTTATAAATCCAATAATGTAAGTCATCAGGGGCCTTAGTCTGCTATTGCAATAGTGTCAGAATGGTCTATAATTGATTTAATAAGGCCCCTAGCCCACGGCGTATTGAAGCGCGTTCGAAACTCGTTTGACGTGCGTACAAAGGGTAATTCGTCTGCGCGGGGCCTTATTAAATCAATGATAGACCATTCTGACACTATTGCAATAGCAGACTAAGGCCCCAGGCCTGATGTTTGTCAGGTCTAAAGAGGTTTAATAGGGGATGAAAGTTTGTAATTCGTCTGCGCGGGGCCTTATTAAATCAATTATAGACCATTCTGACACTATTGCAATAGCAGACTAAGGCCCCTGTAATCCCATTAAGCAGAGTTGTACTAATAGTACATCCACGTTTCGCCAGTTGTGTTTAAGGCCCATGTAATAGGGGGCTAGCCTATTGCTATCAACCGAGCACAAATCCAGTCTCGTGGCTGCTACTGAGAAATTCCTGGTGGAAAAACCCAATAACACTTTGCCAGACCCAGGAATCGTACCCAGGACCCCATGCTCAGCAGTCGCGATTGCCACCACTAGACCAACGAGGCGGTCAGTGAATTTAATATTTTAGTAGGTTTGGTCAAAGGGAATTCAAATAAACTGAAACTTTTAACATTGAAAATTTACCATTATATCATATCTTAAATGTAGGCTAAATTACAGAAATGCTAGGCTTATAACGACGCGGCGACGGCAACGATTTGCTAATACTCAAACGATTTGCATCGCGAGCAGGGAACAGTCCGCCGCCTGTTTTCTCAAGAGAACATAGTGTTAATACTGTTTGTTTTCAATTATAATGTTCCAGTAGAAATAACTCCCAGATGATTAACAAATTGTTTAAAAATAAAATAAAATTGTTTAATCTTCTTCTCTGTGAAAAATACACATATGATCTTATTGAATAGCCTGTGCGTGATTTGTCTCGTGTGACAAAAACATAAGTCAATGTTGGGATGTGTGTGTCTGTGTCGGGACCACTCTGACAGTTTGTCGGTTTTCCACATATGAATGCGCGCGCGACGCGGTCTTTGCGCGTCAGTAGTGCACGACAACGCGGCTTGCGCGCGGCTTACAGCGCATACGCATATCTGCCGGGAAAACTCGTGCATCGTAACGTTCGATTTTTGTAAATTAAAAAGTTGAATTAAATTGTAAAAGAAGTGTTCTTGTTGTTGGATAGGAATTGAAAGTGTGTGTTTGGATTGGGTTATATATATCGTTTTGCTTGTGCAACAAAATGCATTTTTTTCGATGACCTATTTAACAATAATAATTCTTACTTCTTATAGTTATAAAACCATCTAAAATTCAAAACATAAAATCTACAATGTCTTAATGTTTATTCAAACACAACATGTTTATTTGCTGGCGCCACGAAAGCTTTCACAAAGTCACCCATCCGTATTAGCGTTCGCTTTGAAGCGAATAATTTAATTTCCGTTAATATCTCTTATCGTCTACAATAATAATTATATTCTCCGCTAAGTGTTGTAACCATCGTGCATCGGTCAATGACAATCCCATGTTAATTTGATGGCTGTCAAAGTTGGTTGTGGAGTGGATTGCATGGTCTGCATGGCAACTGGAAAGTCCCGTACAGTCCGGATGCTTATAAGTACTAATCTTATCATTTTCAAGTAACAAACGAATATCAAAGGACAAGATATTAACGTTAAGATATGCAGTAAAATTGTAAGAAACCGTTAAGAAATAGTGGATTGTGGCTAATTTTCGTTGGTCGTACGGTATGTTGATTGTAACATGAAACTGCACTAAATGCAATGTATCTTTCCATTTGGTTGCTATTTATTTACGGCTTCCTGTTTTAACTTTCGTGTGAAGTTTTAGATGCAATTTGTAATAGGTAAATAAAAGTACCGTTATGTAGAACTTTTGGAATGAGGAAAATGCTGTTTGAGATTTGTAGTACTGGGTAAACATTTAATGTCCATTGCTTTAATTTCGTGAAGCACAGTTGTCGCTGGAATTAGTTTTAAATGAATAAAAGAGTAGTTTGTGGAAGGTAACGTTCTATAGCCTTTGGCTTCAATGTTTAACACAAAAAAAAATTAACAGAGTAAATAATAAATACAATTTCTTTAGCCTATAAGACCACAGAGTCCTCAGATATTTGCTGACTAATTCAATGTAACAGGTAATAAATCCTCCAAAAAGTATGCAAATTAAGGCTAAGCAGAATTCCCTCTCAAAAATCGTAAACAAAACTGCAAATCCAAAGGAATCCCTTCAATTCCGGCTGAAAATTAACAGTGAGTATATCAATTAATGTCGGCGACAGTCCGTTGATCTTACTGTCTGATCGAAAACAATTTTTGGCCGCGTCATCCACGACACTGCTTGTGTTAATTTTTCATTAAGAAATTATTAAAAGGCCGCTGTAAAAGCTTCATCAGTGATCAACTAATTGGGGTTACTACAAGGTCGATTAACATCTGCTGTAGGGCTGACAATACTGAGAAGCGATACATAATATTTGCACTAATTAAGTCGCAAGTTCATAGGCTTCTTTTGGGTTAGCTCGTTCCATCGTCGATCTCTGTCCTCATAGGTCAGGAATAGGCTCATTTAATACACATTGTGTTAAAAAAAAAATTAGGGCCGATAGCACTTATGAAATTGAACGCGTGCATTTAAACCGCGTTTAAGAGCTGTCAGTGTTGTCATTATTGTTGTGGAATACTGACACTCACAGCTTGCTTGGTGACCGCTTTCAATTTCATTGGTGCAATTCCTATTGAGTGTTGTGTATTTTTTTTAGTATGTGTAGTGAAGTGCCTATTACCAGTTAAAGTCACATTAAAGGCTCTTATAAGTGAGTTTAATGCCATAGTTCTTGGAGAATACAAGATATAATAGTGTCGATTAGCGTAAATCTTGACAAAATCTTCGCAATTTTCAGCGAAAATTTACATATTGAAATATGTCAGGGTTTCCTGACAGCCCTAAGTGTTGATGTCTTCTACGTCCTCATAGACAGAGGACATCTTTATTTCGGACATATTGCCATTCATCATCATTGTTATTCTCTGAAATTCGTAATGGAGCCGCAATTAACATGTCAATAGTACTTTGGTTTATGTTCTTTGACACATAGTTATTGTGGTCATGAACAATTAGACAAATATGCAGCTTCTATGATTAGGGAAGACTTTGTTCGTTTAGCATAAAAGTTTGTTTATGGTCAAGCTTTGGAGAGCAGCGGTGGCTCAATGGTGGCGGCCAAGACTTACGTACAGTAAGTCGTGAGTTCGAACCCAGACAGGCGCATTACTTTGAGTAATTTATTTCATCACCACTGCTCTCAAAACGGTGAAGGAAAATCATGAGGAAATCAGCATGTTCTAGAACCAATATTCGAAGGCATGTGACATCTATCAACCAGCACTGGGCCCGCGTGGTGTTTTATAGCCCATTCCCTCTCGTCGAGAGGAGGCCGTGAATCCTAGCAGTGGGAACATTATAGGCTGAATATGGAAGCTTTAGTCGATTTAGTGAGCGATGAAAAATAAAATATAAATGCACCCGAAAATGGATCGTATTTTCTTGAAAACTATTCCCGAGTAGTGGAAATAATGTATTTATTAAATTAGGATATTAAACCACAGCTTAATATTCGGACGTTTTTAAGAAATTGTTTTTACAAAACATTCTTTAAAATTGTGTTAGTAGGGTGTAGTTTTCTCCAGCATCGTTGGATATACTTACTAGTCTGCATACGTACTCATTTTGATAATGCTATCGAGTCCCATGTTATTTAGGGCAGAGGTATCGTTTATTTCATGTAAATAATCCATGTGATTTCAGGTCTGCCGGAAACCATAAATCTAGAATTACTGTAATCCACCAGTTTCAGCAACTTGTTCTACTGATGCTGAAATTCTACTAATCTGATTCGCAGAAGTTTCTTGTTCAAAGATAATCGTGGTATGTGATTTAGTAAATCTGTCATGTTGAAATATTTATAACAAACTAAGAGCTTTATGAGTAGCCAATGACAGCATTTACTTAAGCTGAGTCTTCTCTTTGGACACGTTAAAAGGTAAATGCATGGTTGCATACAGGGTGTTTCAAAATAAACTTTTTATCTACCGGTCTCACCTCTTAAAAAATGATCCGGAAAGATAAAAATAAGCAATTAATCTATCAAAATAAATACGCAAATACGTAGAAAGATACTAACAATGAAAATATTAAAAAAAAAATGCAGCTGTGGCTACGGGTGTAATGTGTATCAGTAGAATATCGTCTTTAATAAAATGTGACGCCACAAACTCAAACACACCCTTTAGAATGTCATTTAATGGCGCTTCTCGTCGAATCTGACGATGCATCCATTACTTGTTATGTTTAGTAGCTGGACGGTCGCCAATGTTGACATGGCGTTAATCCCGATTGTTTATACTCCGTTAACATAAATTACGCATACATGTGTTAGGTAGTAAACATCTACGGCTTTCACGCCATCTCATTGTTGCGGGCATGTGTCACAATGTTATTGGAAATTAACTGCTTCATTGTTGGCAATGAAGTGGGGATGAAGGTGCAATTCTGAAGACCGCAGACCGCGAAACGCAAAGGTAAAGTTGCCTAGTTGCAATTATACACCGCAGTGACACGACTGGTACTGCCTCGTAGGTCTAGTGAGCGCGCCTGCTAAGCAAGAGATCCTGGGTTCGATTCCCGGGTCGGGCAAAGTGTTATTGGGGTTTTTCTACCAGGAATTTCTCAGTAGCAGCCACGGAGTCTGAAAAACATGAAAGCCTCAGACTCAAACTTGCCAAAAATGGAGAGATTTAGAAGATGAACAAGAAGAAGACGATAACATTGTCACTTGTTGCCATTTCATAGAGTTACTTAGAAATAATTGTGGTAACGCTGCGGTCTGACATGGCACATATGGCGTGAGGGACCCCGGTTTCGGTCCCATAGTTAAACCCGGGAAATCCCTGGTTTTGCAGGGTTCCGAATGCCCGGCACTGCGCTTTACGGTTACGTTCGTCTTTAGAATTGCACCTTAAATACGTCATCGCTCTCAATTTGTTGGTTTAAAATTACAACAGCAAATGTTGTAAAGCCAATTAATTTCAAATAAATAGGTGTGGTCTTGTCAAACAGTTTCTAGTTCTAAAACGAAATAACATGATATATACATAATTGATTAGTAATAAATCATTCGTATAATTTAATTTATTAGTTAAATATACATCGGTAAGCGGTTCGTATGAAGATTGAAGACGGTTTATAGTTGTTCGATCGTAAAAATATGATAAATGGATAATGTTACCTCCACATTTAATATCTTTGTCATTCCTCAATGATTTTATACAAAACCTTTTCTACATCTAAGGGAATACAGATTAGTTCAATTCAAAAGATCAAATGGTCAGAAAGCAAACAGAAAAAATGCCCATTTATCTTAACTATCTGAGGTTCTAAAATTTTATGGTGGCCGCGTCAGCTCGACAAATATCATTATAACAATAATTGAAATATTTAGTGGCGACACGCGACCAAATCGGGGTTAAATAGGGACACTGTTCCACTAGATTTATGGCCTTAAAACATGTCACAGACAATAAAAAGTTAAACGACTTTAAAATAAAAAATATACGCTGACTATGGTTAGGGTCTCCTGATCTATGGTTAATTTGTTTCATTTGAAAATGGAATAGATAGGGAACACCTACACCATTCAATTGGAAATATCCTGTAGTTCTTACGTCAGAGTCAGATCTATCTTAACGTTATCCTATTACACGGATGATTCAGATTAATAAAGAATATTTTCTGCAATGATGAACTCACTATTGCTCATAGATAAAATTGGCATCATGTGTGTTCAGCAGCACAAACCGATTACATCTTAATTCAAGGTCACTCGAGTGCATTCTTCATTTTGTGTTCTGACGCAATACCGCACTTGTTGCAGATAAATCGTGAAAACGTGATTGAATCTAGGAAATTGTAATGTGGTATTGTGCCTGGATACCATTAGCTTTAATCAATCGTCAATCATTTGAAACAGCTGAAACGGTTCAGTATCTAATGCATTTTACGTCGCTAATAAAATAAGATCGCAACAAACTGTTGTGTGACCCACATTTTAATTTGGTAGGTGGCATTTGTAACCGTTTTAATGAGTACATTGTTTCGACTCTGACTAAGACTTAGAATTTCAGTTCTTTCCCAAAAATAGTAAATCTAGGGTGGTCTAATTATAGCACAATAGAGGATTGTGCAGTACGGACTACCATCTGTTAGATTAGATTGTTGTCAGAGATCTTCTAAGTGATATACACTCACTACCCTCCAAAAGAATGGTCTTTAAAAGTTAATGTGCTGTAGAATACGTTGGGTAATAGGATACACTACACGAAGTGATATAGCAGGCACAAGGTAGCACTATTTTTTCCACTGCACTTTTGGTCGTGAGTATCTGTTGGTTGTTGTAGACATCTTAAAGACTGACTTTCAATACCTTTAGGAAGCGAATGAATTCTCTACATTGTAGTTCCTATTCAGGCTATTCATAAGAGTTTGTAGAAAGTGACCTAGTCGAGAAAGCCTAGTCGCAACAAAGTGTGCAGTGATACGTTAGATTTGATAGATGGCATAGCTGAGCCACTGACCGTATTGTAGTAGTAATGTTTCGTATAAAATGCACGTTGTTCACAGTTACCGTCATGAAAGGCGGTGCGAAAGCTTGGCGCCTCGCCACCGCGCACCGGCTTCTTTACGATCCCTGTGATTCAGGTTTAATATGTACCGTGTTCTGTATGCATGGGAAACTTATAAAACTCGACCACTTGGACTACTTATAGGACGGGATATGTTCTACATAAACATACTTACGAACCTACGCAGAAGGCGTTGTTCCACTACCTTTAAATTCATGTAAAATGATGCGTTGTATCCTATAACCAGATAAGACATAGTAATCTAACCATCTTCAGCGGATAGCCATGAGTACGAACCAAAAGCAATAACACTATTTCTAGATTTTCTAGTTCCCTCTGCCTCAGTTGCTGACCTGTAATCGTATTTAGATTGTATCTGCTAATAATCTCCTCTTCTAAATACAATCTATGCTAAAGATCAACTGTCGTGCAATGTTCCACGGATAAATATAAATGCGAATAAAATTCATGAATGTAAATGTTGCTGTGAATAGAATGGGATTATCTTGAAATACAGGAAAATGCACAATCCGACTTATGCAAAGTTGAGTTATGACGAATGCAAATGAGTTGTGATGTCGAAGTGAATGCAGCGCGTTGCGCGTTGTGGCGGGATTTAAACAAAGCCATCGTGTAAAGATATCAACGTGGATTTGGCTAATACTCGTTTAAAATTCAATTCAACTCAGTAGTCGAGATCAAAGCGGCCGTAACTCTTGCCAGCGAGTACTACTAACAGTAAAGTAATCATTACCACTAGCACCGATAATAATTACTATATTTAAATATCTCAGCGACTTTTGGCTCGTCTCCCCGCGGGTTAACCTTCATGGATATTAATTTAATTTATGATGCGAATTGTTATGTTCCATTTATTTTACGCATGTTTTGCTTTACTAAATATTTTGACGTAACTGTTTATTTAAATCTAGACTTATAAGCCCTGGACACAAGTGAGATAATCCCTTCTTACGTAGAAATAAAGTGTTACATTGAGCACTTTGTTTGCAGACCTTTAGTATCAAAATAATTATGATCCATCTGATTCATACGACTTGATGTTTTATGAATGTAGGTATATCAGACCGTTGACATACATCGGTAATTTTACTAGTCGTAAAATTATAAAGCCAGCTAATTTTAATTATCCATTAAGTTAAATGTTACTTCTAACCAACCATATGTCATCTGAAAATTATGCATCGAATAGTTTGTTACGCAGCAAATTAATGTAGTTTTGAATTTCAACATGTGTCATTGAAAATGATAGACATCCATCAAGTGTATCAGAAAGATCATCTGCGTGTGAATATCAGCGCTATCTAACTTATCTCGTGCACGTCGAAGGCTACACAACATGCTGTCTACTTCCGGCCTAGTTTTCGTTCTTTTTGCCTTCGTAAGTATTCTGTTTACCTCCATATTTTTTGTTTACTAACTTAGGTCTACATCCAGTGACGCAAAATTAATAGATTAGCAGTAAACCTAGCCATATATCATGATGGATTACCTTAATAATTAACGATAACTAACACACTAATATGACAGCACGCTACTCGCCGCCAAGCGGAGTTTATTACATTTGTGAGTAAACTTTATATAAACGATCCCGTTCAATGAGCAAGTCGAGAAGTCAAGATATAATCAGTGCAGTCCAAGAAAGGAGGTTGTGTGTTTTAATTGATTTATAAGAACACATTACGGCCAATTAAAGTTTTCTGAGCAATTACATGGACAGTTTATGGCGTCGCCGCTTTTATTATGTAAAGTTGTGAACCGACGTTATTTCACTTGTCGAGTTCTGTGGCAGCGCGCATTTGTTTTGTCAGAAAAGTCAAGATCGTTGCGCCCACGCTTCATTACTTAAACTACTGAATCCCCTACCGTTTACACTTCATCCGTGTGTAATTAATCCCACTCTAATGTTACTGAACTGTGTTAAATGTTGTTTTTTATAACTTTCTGAACAAACAGGCTTGTTTGGTGCGCAGATGTCGGGTGCGCGGGTCAATTGTTTGTCACAGTGAAGCAACTTGTTCAGTAATCACTGGCGCATAAAACACAGTTCAAAGCCGACGGTTACCGCTCACTGACAGGTGATTCGTTAACTCGCGCTTAATCCTAATTAATAGACTATTAGTGGACGTTTTCAATTACCACTTGGAATGATTTATAATAACCATACACTAAGTATTCGCTGATTAATGTCCGTGGTTGTATTGTGATCACATTCCTAAGTAGGATTAATGTTTTGAAAGCCTATTAATTATTTATCAATGTTTCTGGAAATTAAAATAACATGAGCTGTCACAATATCGTGGTATGCGTCTGGTTTTAATTACGATCTATTTTGATATTTAAATGTGAAAAACCATTTTTATTGCCACATTAGTAAGCAATTTAGCATCGATCGCTCTCATTTATTTGTTCTTTTACGGTTCTCCGCGTGTTATTAGCAAATTGGCGTCGCTTTGACATAAATTGGTATTTTCAACGTCCACTTAGTTTTGTATAAAGGCATTAACGGCAAATAAAAGCACAAACGAAGCTTTTAAGGACTCGCTTGATTATGACATTATGTAAAGCGACGTCTTGTTGCCAAGTTATCGGAGACACAAAATTAGGAGGCAATGAATGTCGTTAGTGTTGGACCTTTTATGCAGCATTAACATAAGTTTGTTGAGTGCTCAATTACCTTGCATTTGTTCATGTTTGGGTGCAAGCCAACGTATAAGAAGTAAACGTGGGAAGATACAGATACCCTAATATACGAGTACTTGTTACTCATTGAATTTATTTAGAATGCTCTAAAAGAGACGTAAATTATTATTTTGTTACTTCCTTAATACCATGATGTACAGTAGCCAGCGCATCAAGCTACTACACAATCTGTGAATACATTTTCAACTTTATCACTAAAACATTAAGTTAAAGGTTGATTGGGATTAGTCAGTTTCAGAAAGCTTGATGTAATCTGTACCCAAAGTCATTTACTGGCTAATTTTATTTTGTAAATACAGTTTACAATATTTGCAGAATGATTCATTTTCTCGTATCGAAAGAGCATAATTATTTAACCTCTACAAATGTGTGTAAAAGCACAAAATGCCACAAATAGAAGACATCGATTCTTATATGATCCTTTTACGCGATAAAATGTTAATAAAGACAGTTTACCCGTAAGTGGTTTGGCGCATACAGGACTGTAATAGGACCTGGTGCTAAAACAGGCATTCTGCGTGAATTCTGAGTTGAGTATGTGGTCCAATAAATGCAACAATACTCACTTGAGTATGTTACAAAATATGTAGATAATACTAATTGAAGTGAGGAATTTACTACTGTCTGTTGTTTTTAAGTCTCTTTCGTATTTAAATAGGTAATGTTCGACTAGAGTAGACTGAGCAAAATAAAATGCTTGGTTCATTTTTCTTGTATAAAGCTTGTTTTATGAGAAAATATGCTGAGCGTTTCTTGACGGAGCGAACTATGCAAATGAAGTTTTATTAACTGTTTTTTTTTTTCGCTCTGGAAAGTGTAACTTTCTTGCTTCTAAAATTATCTATGAAGCCATGCATATTGTTTGTTCTTATTACGTTAAAAAATGTGTTTTCATATCATCATTCTCCTGCCTTAGTAGCCAGATAGATAGAGGAGCTCGTGGTTAAATAATAACAGCTGCCCGGGTCGATCGTCAGGTTAAGCCACCATCGACTAGGTTGACCCATGGATGGGTGACCACCCATTACATACCGAGCTTCCTCCGTACCTCGGAAAGCACGTTAAGCCTTTGGTCCCGGCTGTCATTTGTAGACCTTTGACAGTCTTTACAGGTAGTCAGTGACCCGAAAGTCTGACTACCAGTCTTACAAAGGGGTGTTGTATTACCTTGTGTTAACTGGGTTGTGGAGATCAGATAGGCAGTCGTTTCTTGTAAAATACTGATAGTCAGCTACATCCGGTAAGATTGGAAGCCGGTCCCAACATGGTAGGGAAAAGGCTAGTCTCCATTTGTTTGGAGTCAAATAAATTTTCAAATCAAAATTCCCAATCAGTGTTAACATTTTGGTATCCTCAACATTTCAATTGACCAATAGAAACATGTTTCCACCTTGATAAGATAGTATGCATTAGTACAATATTTTCATCCGACTCAGACGTTCCAATCGCTTCGTTAGAATTCTTAATCAGCATCGTAAATCGTACTTTGTTAGTGTACAATGTGTGTACAGGCCACAAAGCAGATGAGTATCCAGGCTTACAGCTGTAACTCCTTTTTGGGTCATCATGTGCGTGAGTTCAGTTGTTAAACTGACACCGTTAGAGTAGGTGTATGGTTCTGAATGAATAAAAAGGAACAACAACGAAAAGACAAATGCAGTCAAACTCACGCATATTATATAATACTATCCATATCCATACTTACTTATATAATATTGTAAGTGCGAAAGTAAGTTTATTTGTTACCTTTTCACGTCTAAACCACTGAACCGATTATCCTGAAATTTTATATAAACGTTGTCAGGTGTAGTGGTATACTGTATACAGCAACGGACATAGGGTAGCTTACATCCCGAAAAAAAGTACTGTTCCCGAGAAAAACAACAATAACGTTCTTATGATAATAGATGGCGTCACGTGACTTTCGAATCATATTTGAATTATTATTAAAAGCAGAGTAAATAACGCGAGCGAAGCCGCGGGCAAAAGCTAGTATGCTGATAATTATAATAATATAATAACAGCTGATCAATTTGACAGGCACTGTGACAAAAGATTTCATAAAGCCGGGGCCGCGGGGGTGACAGCTCGTAGTGGTTTGTTAAAAAAAAACAACAGTACATTCGCACAACGCACAACAATGTCCGCGTATTTTTAACCGATCTTTAAAAAACGAGGAAGGAAGTCGGTGTTAGTAAAGTTAAAGAACCTTGACAAACGAAAGTCACCGACTTCCGAAAGTGAAGCTATTTTTCACTTTTTTGTGTTTTTTTTGGAAGACGGTTACTTTTTTATTTTATTTTACCTAATTGAATACTGATATCTTGTGACACACGATATTTGATTAGCTTTCTATCAGTGAAAGAATCGGTTTAAATCGGGTCATATGTAATGCTATAGAGTATTCGTTTGTGAAGATGTTTATGTTATCTTTCACCTGTAAGCCAAACACCTTTGTCGACTGTACAAGAAGAAATTGAGTGTTGTGGACATCGTCGAACAATGCATCGTAGAGCGAACTATTACGATCATGAACCATTGTGTTACGATTGTCCTCACTGAACATCTCGGTCTTAAAGTATAAGTAAATTACTTTGTTCCTACTTGTCTTACTATCGAGATTAGATCGTCGACTACTTAAATAGGCAGTGTTTTGCCGTTTAGCTTTATGACTAAGGTGTCCCTAGACAGATTAGTGGTCACAACCAAACACCAGCACATGTCTCACGACAGCTTTGTGATCAAAAGTCAGTATTCTACTGGTTGTAAAGGGCCTCAAGCATTCTGTACATCAAACTAAGTACTTAATTAACACTGCGCAATTTTTTTTTGCTGGGAAACGAGGTTCTGTTTTGGTGTGAAAAATCACGTTTTAAAGTAGGGCTTGAAACACTGTGGTATTTAACGTAGAGTTAAAAACATTTAATTTTTTTTTTTTTTTTTCTAAATGGGCCTGCTCTTGACCTCGAACACACCTGATGGAAAGCGATAGATGAGGTCTATGAGGGAAAGAGCGTGCCCAGAAGATGCCTGTTCACTTTTAAATGAGTGAAAATATTGGAACTTTGACCTTCAATAACTCCGTAACTAGAAGGTTCCCAGGAAGGAGGAAGGTATGGTCCAGAACAAAAAAATATCGAAATGATGGGAAGAATACGTACATCTCAGCTTCATTAAGAAGGGTCTTTTTACACCCTTCGTGTCTTGAGACAACATCCAGCGGCCACAATTTATTAATATACATATTACACTTAGCCCAGTGCGTTCTGCCCTTGATCGAAAAGGTTCTGACCATACGCAGAAAGTTCGATAATCCTGACTTGCTGTCCTGAATATTAATCCTTTTCATGATTGACAGCAATGCCATTGGTATAAGTGTGGATACCTCAGCGATTACCCAACTCATTACCTTATACAGAATATAACATGTCGGCCATACTATACCTTCTATTGTAACCGGCTGGTATTGGAAAAGGGTTCATTGGGAACTGCGCATCCATTCTCAGCACTTCTGCTATCAATTTGATCATCATTAATTTCCTAAGTTAAGTCGTCTAACAGCTCAAAATTCAAGATTCATTACAATTCATGTTAATTTTATCCCCTGATGCTGGGAAAATGAGCTTATTGCTGTTACAAACATTCCTTTGTGCCTATTGGCCTAGTACTGCTCACTCCTGCTTGATGTGAAGGAAAGAATTAAAACATTAATCTTTCTCCTCTGCTGTTTTTTTCTGATTACTTAATTTCGTTGACCAAACCCGTTGGTCGTTGGATCCAATGCAGTTGAATGGTCCAGGTTACACAACCTCTGGGACCAACTGATCTTGAATGTTTAGACGCTATGCTAAAGTTTTTAGGGTTGAGAATAGTGAAGCGAACTTTCATAAACATTTTTCCGGAATAATCTCACAAAATTCAACTTCCAGATATCGCGGATATGTCCTGCACCATGCTATTTCTATTTAACAACTTTGTGCCTACCGTATCCTACGAATAAATGTCTTTGTCTTTGTCAGAATATTTATTTTGCGCTCATGTCTACAGGCGGTGGGTCGCGAAAGCGTGCTGTCGTCAGCGGCGTCGCGCGAGCTGCGCTGCGGGCGGCGCCTGGTGTCGGGGCTTTTCTCCCGGCCGCGCCTGCCTCTGGGGTACTCCTACGTCACAACCGTTCCGCGCGGTGCCTGCCGGCTCAACGTCTCCGAGATCATGCCCAGCGAGAACTATATAGGTTTGTGCAGATAGCTTATAAAAATGAGGAAAATAATGAGTACCTATGAACCGCAGGATACGGGCCCTTGTTACATGATGATAATTAGTAAGATACTAATCTTACGATAACAAGTTATTGCGTAAGAAGTCGGGATCAATCTAACATTCTAAGTGGACATAGCCGAATACCAAAGATCCGTGATCCCAAAATTAACCACTAAAGTATCGTACTGATCATCACCGTGTGAACGGGCAACATAGGGGAAAACGCTGAAGTCAAGAGAAAAGACCAAGAAAATGAAAAAGATAAGCGTGGCAATGAAGATACTAATGATATAGGTATTTCAAGACACGTTTCTTACCCTGAGATATGTCGGCTCCGCAACTGCGCAGGTGTAACAGGTGTAACTGTAAGCGATAATGATCACACGCCGCTTATATAGCAAACATTGTTAGTTTGAAATCACTCAGACCAGTCAGACACAAACATTAATCACAAACTTGTTGAAAAAAAAAATACTACAAATGAAGAATGGAGGTTACCTATTTCCTAGACATTTTATTTACCATTCCACAAAGCGAATAGTCCTTTGATAAAGGCTAATGGGCCGTGAGGTTGGTCACTTATCAATCAGCATTGTAGACGGAGTGGTCTGTAAATCATTTGAGATCATCTGCTGTTGGTACCATGGTGCCAACGCCCACTTTGTTTGACGCCAATATGAATAGAACTTTGCCCCGGCTTTTAATATGATGCAAAATCAATTTAGAACTTCGCTGACAGTCAGTTTACAATACGCCAATCCGAGTAATTAATGTATGTGGTACTGCGTTTGTTGTTAAACATCTGCGAAAAGATGTAAATAGAGGTGTAAGTTATAAATTGACTGTCTGTCATATCAAAGGTAGTGCTGCAAATGTACTTAGTGTCTGACTTTGACATGTCGAGTGCACTTACAGCTCTGAAGATATCCAACGGCTCGTACATAATGAACGGTGAGTTTGCGGTGTCGGCGGCGGGCACGTACGAGGCGGCGGGCGCGCGCTTCGTGTACTCACGCCAGGGCTCGCTTGACAACGTCGTCGCGCACGGGCCCATACACAACCCCATCGACATCATGGTAAATACTCGGAGCGAAGAACAGATGGCCCTGTAAATATGCAATCTATTACCACGAGCACATTCTACTGACGAACGGTAAAAATATATGGAACAGTTGATGTTTTTCAGTTACCCAAGAATAATTTAAATACTGATGGGTCTACAATCATACAGTGCTGAATTCTTGGTAACAGTTTGCACGTCGATATTTACGCCCTGTATACTTTCAAAAACATCTCAATCCAATAAAGTAAACAATAAAACAAATAAATTATTCCCGAACAACTTAGATCGTAGCAATACCAATTTATTACTCTATAAATTGCTCAATATTCTATTACGGGCAAATCGAAAAGAAATAAATGTAACTTTTATTTCCAGATACTATACACGCAACCCAATCCAAGTATAAAATATGAGTATTTCACGGAATCACTACCTGGCGAAGTGGAAAGTGAAGCTGTAACGAAAATAGACTTTATTGAAGTAACTCCTAAATCTGCGTCGAAGCATTTTCGAAGACATCATAGTTACGAAGTTTTCTCGAGGCCCACTATTCCTGCACCTAAGGAGCCAGAAATGTCCATTAGTGTTGAAGATGACATAGATACAGATGTTGTGGTCTTGAATAGGAAGTTTATGTGGAAGATAATGTCTTATTCTCAGTGCACTAGAACCTGTGGCGGAGGCATACAAGTAAGTCTTAATTTATTTTCGGTTGGATTACCAATCCTACCTTGTGATCTCTAGCGGAATATTGGCCTGGACATATTTTGCGAGGGATCATCTTAGAAATTCTGGCCATAAAATACACTAGACACAGTAACTTTTGCCTAAATGCTGCCAATCGGACAATGAGGCGTCTAGTCTGTCTGACCGATAAATACCTAATTGAAATCAATCTGTAGCAATGCTTTATGACTGGAACGGTTAGATAGCGGAACGTTTTTCGGGGCAATTGGTAATGTGATGTTGATTTTTCCACGAATCTACGTACTTTCCTTGAGTTTTGTCGAAGACTTCTGAGTATTAATAAAGGATTTAAAATTACGAGACTTTACAATAGTTGACAAGTCAACTTGTTTTCATTTAAATAACCTTTAATCTCTGCACATTTATAGCCTTTCATCTAAGACAAATTTTAGGTACAACAAAAAAAAAATACACTCGTAGAAGAAGTTTTACATCTCAACAATATACACATTCATTTATTCATTAGTTTCATGGCATTTTTACAGGCATCCGAATCTTTGGAGACATTTTGGACTATAATCACAATATTTTTCAGCTCGGCAAGTATCGTTGCGTGGAAGCAAACGCCAGTAACCGCGAGGTGTCCGCAGTGCACTGTTCTGGGTCCGCTCCTGTTCCGCGTCGTCGCCGGTGTGCTGGCATGCCCTGTCCACCTCGCTGGAGAGCTGCTGCTTGGTCCAGTTGTCCTAGGTGCGGACCTGCTACTAGGACCCGGATTGTTGGCTGCGTGCAGGACCATTCTAGAGGGATTACAAAGGTACGGGGATATTATTCTAAGAAACTGTAACCGTGTCTTTCGTCTGTGATAGACTTCGATTAAGATATTGAATGTATAAGGCAACCATCTCCAGACGTTGACATATTTTATAATTATGTAAAAAAAAAGGAAACGGTGCGTGAAACCATAGGAAAATTTAAAATAAATGTGGTTACCTGCTTTTAGGTTTTATCACATAAATATTAACCAACACGCTTTCTGTTTAGATCAGCGACCAAAAATGCCTTCCATTAAAGCCTCCAACATCTGAAAAATGCAATATTCCTGACTGTGACAAACCGAGCGGGGGCGAAGTCAGACAGATCTCATCTAAACGTGTGACAAGACCACACACTGATACCTTCAGAGAGGGACCTGTGTACACTGTGACAGTTAATGACACGGAGTTGGATGTTGGACCTGAATATTCGTTTAGTGCTGCTGCTGGATGGCTATACACTGATTGGTCTGAGGTAAGTTCTAGGCGCCTCTAAGTCTTATAAGTTCTATGTTTTCTTCTAGAAAAGCGTGCTGCACGCTAGGCCGCATCATCGCATCACATTGACGGCACGGCTGGCGCAGTGGCTTAGCGATTAGCTGCTGCGCTGCGTATCGCGGGTTCAATCCCCGCACGGAACAAATATTTGGATGGCCTACAGGTAGTTGTTCTGGGTCTGGCTGTTTGTGAGTTTAAACGCACCGATGATAAAGGAGGAATTCCAAGTGCGCGGCAATGTTTTTAAAACATAAAATAAAAGACATCAGGCGAGTTACCACCAAACCCAAAAGTTTATCGCGTAAAAAAAAGTTCTATGGGATCTATGAGTGGAGTAGTAGGCCTCTTCGAACGCTGTCTCGCTGTCATTAGCACTCTCTTCAAGAGCGGCATGTCGACTTACGATCACCTAAGTACAGCCTGACAAAAAAGTTTAGATGGTGGCGAATCGCGGAATTACATATTTCCTACCTGGCAATGCCACGTTTTCTGTCAAACTCGGCAATGTCATTGGCTTGTCACTGCTCAGGGTTGCCAGAAAGTCGTTAACAGCGCCCTCATTTTTTCCATACTCTATTTTGCCAAACTGTACTAGCTAGGTCTAATTCACGCTTAGTCGCTTACCAGTACAATATGCCAGTAGGTACAGTTAAACGTTTTGATTGGTAAAGAGGTACTTACTGCATTTATATTCTCCCATGAAGGAAATTTCGAAACCCGTGACTTCTCATGTGCAGTTAGTTGGAGTTTAATGCATTCGAATGTTTGTGTGGTTCTATGATGAATTTTTCTATGAAATAATAATATAAAGAGATGGGTTTAATGGTTGGCTCTAATGAAAGATTTTTACATAAAACTTCACAGTGTACTTTAAACTACGTGACCTGAAGCTACACAAAAGAATATACTAAAAAGATTAAGTTTGAAAACTTTTAACACTTTTTATTCAACATTTTAAACATGCTAACTAGTTTCATTGTTAAGTTTTAAAGTTAAATAAGTTAGTTTAATACTTTAACGAAATACATTCATAAAAGGTTCTTCATTTTTGGGATGAGTAAGTAGAAAAGGTTCGCGGCTTGATGCCGTTGGATTTATACCTACTTGTTTCTTTCAAATATTTCTTGCAATAAAAAAAGCCAATTTCCGTAATTAAAAAAACATCAGAACTTAGTCACAGTCCCAACTAGGCGAAAACAGACAAAAAAGGTAAATCAAGGTATATTTTAGACTGATTGAGACAGCGATTACATTGTGAACATCACGTCTGTAATACCCGAAGCGCTTGGCAGAGGTGAACCTAATAGTACACCCACAATTCAACCATTATGTTTAAGTCCTAAGAAATAGGGGGCATATTGCCATCAACCGGGCATAAATCTAGACTCCGTGGTTGCTACTGAGAAATAGGAATTTCTGATGGAAAAACACAATAACACTTCGCCCGACCTGGGAATCGAACCCAGGATCTTATTCTCAGCAGTCGCGCTTGGGACCACTAGACCGACAAGGCAGTCGATCACGTTGTGACCGTTTTTACAAAAACAAAAGAAGGTATAAGCGAGCAATTTCCGATATTAAAAGGATTCGCGAACAGATGCTTCGAAGTTGCACTTCGAATTTCCCCAAAATAAACCTCCGTCGTAAATGTCGGATAGCTTTCCAAATGGTCACAATCATTACCTAAGTGCATCTTGATTTATTTGCTGTTCTATTTTTTGCTCCGTAAGTGCTTTTCTTGCTAAGCAGAAACAACACTAAGAAAACATTGCAACAATGCATTGAGGAATCGATCGAATGTGTGGAGGTGGTTCATAATCTATTGCGCAGATAAGAGCATGTTAGATTTGCTTATCCAAATGAAACTATTGATTTTACTCGTATATCATTATTATTAGTGAAATACTGGTTGTTAACGTTATACTGACAGATGCATTGAAATTGTACATCTCAATCTCGAAAGAAATGCTCCACAAAATGTATTCAAGTGTAAATCTTCAATGAATCTCTAAAGTACAACAATCTATCGTTTTTCTATCTTAGAAAATGAATTTAGTTACGTCATTATTTGTTGTTTTATTTAGTGTTACATTTTTAGATTTAGTTCCAATGAAGAGCCCATTATCCTCAAACAACAATGTTTATATTTAACGCTAAATTAGTTAAGCTTTGAAAGAAAATAAACAAGCTTTGTGCGGGACTCATTCACTAAGCGATTGCTACCAGACTGCCATTGTGATCAATATTTATTTATGTTCTTAGCTTTAAAGTGAAACAGACGGATTTAATTGATGCGGGAACTACTCTGCATAATCAAGGAGTATACAGATGTATATAGATGAGCTACATAATAGAAACTGGACAATGTTTATACATTACTAACATTGTTATTATGTTCTAATTTAAATTAACAGTTGATAAACCAAAGCTTTCGCTAAAAGCCATAAGGGAAAGTTCCCTGGACAAAAAATAAATAAAAATAAGTTACAAAACATTTAGCTCTATAATCAATATCTAAATTAGGTACAACGAAAGACTGCGTGGGATTCGTCCAGACCAGACAAATGGGTTAGAGGCATTTACTTCGCAGTTAGAGCACGGTTGCTAATGATCTTGAGATTCTAATTTCTTCAAACGTACTTGCATAATTGTAATTATAGATTATCCATGTTTGTTTTTAGTTTTCTTACTATTATTATGGCGGAATGTGTCCTGCTCTATAACATTTTTATAGCATCCTGTATATTACCACATTTTATGCAAATAAATTACTTACTTAGGTACTAAGAAAGCAAATAAATTGCTTACTTACTTACAAGAACTGTTCCAGTGCGTAGGTTGGTGCGTCGGCGGTGGGGTGCAAAGCCGGGGTGTCCGCTGCGCCGACCCATCAGGATGTTCTCCCCAGAAAGCACCAGAGACCTCCCGCGATTGTACCCCGAAGACTGACTGCGAACCGCTTGATGGACAGTGGTTTACTGGTAAATATGTTTATATTTCTTTAACATAAACTTAATCTTTCTTTTTCGTGTTAAATTATATGCATTAATTATACAATATGCACATCAATCCGAAAAATCTGAGGTGCGTGTCTTGGGTTCGAACTCGAGACCTATGAATATGATCTATGGTAAACCTATTGACGGAGTTGTATTTTGTCCGTGGTTGCTCGAACCTTTTGGCACCGTTTTACCAGATTGTGAGCTCAAAACTTGGCTAGTATGTAGCTATCTGATTTTCAACATGTTTTACATAATTTTGTGCAATCAACACGTTTAACACAAAGGAGTAGGTAGAACGACCTGGATGTCTTCTTTGAGATTTGGAAAACCGTGACTTTTGAAAGGAATAGTGGGATATTTTGACGGTTTGCTATTTTGGTGGTACGCTATTTTGACGGTTTGCTATTTTGACGCTTTGCTATTTTGACGGATTGCGATTTTCATGAATTTGACCGATTGCGAATTTGACAACGAAACGGGAGATCTTAACCCAGCAGTCGGATAATTCGGTCTAGAAGCAATTAAATGCTAAAACTCAACTAGTTGAGCAATCTGGTTGAGCAGTGGGGAAGAACCGTTCTAAACATCGTCTTACGTTATATGAGCGAACACTAAGTTGAAAAACGTAGATTAGTGATTATTAGATTTAAGTATTATGGCGTTATTTGTATAAATTGCTAGGAGCATCGTATCAGATCGCTAAGTATGGGTAAGCAACTAAACTTCGCTAAAGTTCGCTACGCAGCTTATTGCAAAGCAGATTACTTGATGCCCATAAGTAAAGATAAATATTGCAACAACTGAGGTAAATGTCAACCACTGTGATGATTTATAGCTACATTTACTTGTTTTGCAGGAATTTAATCTATACTAGTATTATAAAGAGGTAAAGTTTGTGAGGTTGTAGGTGGTAATCTCTGGATCTACTGACCTAACTAACCGATTTTGAAAGTTCTTTCACTAATAGAAAGCTACACTATCTCCGAGTGTCATTGGCCATACAAGGTGTAACATGACCCTTAACGAAGCCGAAAAGCACTTGTTTTCCCCGTCATTGCGATCATATTTTTGTTCTAGACCATAACTGGGAACCTTCTAGTTACGGAGATATTGGTGGTGAAAGTTCCAACTTTTTCACAAGTTTCTTTTTAAAACACATGTTTTTAATGTAAGATTTTTACTTTAAACACCTCCACGACCCCCGTACTATTCAATTCATCCATCAGCACAATGTTTTGAGTGCGTTACTTGAGTCCTACCGTAAAACAGAATTTTTCAACCCAACAAAAAAAAGTCATTTCTCACCAATAATTTTTGCGTAAAGTTACTTAGTTTGATGTACAGAATGCTTAGTTGACGGCTTCGTTAAGGGTCTTGTTACATCCTGTATTTACAATGTACCCGTGGGATGATTTCGGACCAAAAGGCGAGCGAAGCCGTGGGCAACAGCTGTACTTAAATATTCCGTTAGGTGCATTTGTGAATCAAAAGCTTCTTTATCTTTTGCTGTTGTAGTTTGTACTATAATTAGAGCGTAGGCCAGCTCAATGCTTAACGAATAAAAATAATGTTTAACTTCAAAATGAACTTGGTATTTTATCAAGAAAATCATGCCAATACGATAGAAGATAATTATAAAGATATACTGAAAGTAGGAACTGTAACATCATACAGATTTTCAAAAAGGTTCGGTTTTATACACAAAATATGGTTCTCTAACTCTCTAAAAAATCTGTTATTACTAAATCTGGATTTCAGTTGACCAAACATTTATTACTATCCTCTTAGGTGACTGGTCTCCCTGCTCATCCCCCTGCCGAGGCAAGCAAGTTCGCGGCGTGCTCTGCATCGGCGGCACTGGACGACATTTGAAGGACACGGCCTGCCGCGATGCAAGACCAGCTAGTGAACGAGACTGCTCGGCTGATTGTAGACCTTCCTGGTACTACGGGGATTGGGGGCTGGTTAGTTGTCTTCAACATTAAGACTTTCTGTGGAAGTAAAGCAGATGTAACAGTTCCAAAGTCCCTAGAAGCTCAATGTGATGTTTGAGATAGGGTAATTAATAATATCGAGATACCAAACCTGGTTATCAACTTGGTATTGATAAAAGAATTTCATCATACAACGAATTGGAATCAGTTTGTCACATCACAAGACCAGGATTTTTGGTAGGTGAGAAGATGTAGCTGTCTAGGTTAAATAAGATAAATAAGAATAATACGGGTATTCAGCTGCATCCGGTTAGACTGGAAACCGACCTCAAGATAGTTGGGAAGGCTAGGCAGATGATGATTATGATAATCATGATTAAGTCAGATACAAATGCTACAGAAGTATAAAATGAAATATCTAAAGAGACCGGTGGCAATGTTAAAACTAGGTTTGATGATTTCTCTCAAGTCCGCCATGCGAACAGAAACATTTACAATGACTTCGAACTATTTCATTCCAATTGAATCAGTCCTGTAAAGATAAAGATAGACCAACCTTGCAGAGTACCCTGAACAATATTGAATAAACGTGTAAAAGGACACGTTATGATTAATAAAACGATACGAAGGGAACCTTGTGATTGATATTCTAATTAGTAACGTCCAAGTGTCCAGCGGCTAGTTAACGATATAGCTTCTGACACTTCAACGTAACTCTCAATTACTTTATTACAACGACCTTTTCAATTCGAACGGGATCATGTTTTGCGTAGTGTTCAGGTTTTGGATTAAACTATCAATTGTGAAGTAAGTCTAGATGGAGATGATCCTTAATGGTGGGACACGATCTGACTTCTAGTTAGGGAATGACAGCTGTCATTTCATTGACATTAAGCTGTATCCTAACCGACTCCTGGTCTGGTTCTTTCTAAATTATACGTCTTTGTATTGAATATATACTTTAGCTCGCTGTATAAAATGGAAAGCCTAGTCTTTCCTTCTTGTGTTTTCCCCACTTTATATGTATGTTATTTTATACTAGGAAAATTATAGGTTTAAAAACGCTCTAGCAGCGGTAGTGCACGTTTTTTTTCTGTGTATTCGGCAAAGCACTTTTTCAGGGGTCTGGTTTAGACAAACCGGTACGATCAATATGCGGATACGACTCCGGACAACTCACAAAGACAGATACTGCAATACATTATCTGTTAGAGTCTTGTGTCCTCAGCTGGTCCGTACCAATTTACCCGCGACTTAAGGCAAATTCATCTACCATTACATCAATACTCTGCCACCTAGTGCTCCGGCAACTGCTCGGTCGACAGCACAGGCATACAGCACCGCTCCGTGGTATGCTCCCGCGGTGACTCCGCCAGCGTCATCAGCGAGATTGATTGCGGCGTGCCTCTTCGTGCCAGTCGGGCGTGCGATCTCAACTGCGCGGGCGCACCGACCACGCCACGTGCTGTTGTAGAAGCTGCAACGCCTTCTCAACCACCGAGTATTGTTGGTGAGTAGTTTATCTTCTGTGAATATAACTCCTTGATTATACTCTGTTCAATTTCACATCATTTAATGACTTACTTGTTTTTGTTATTTGGTTAACGTATCAGCGCAAGGTGTTTTCTTCTTCCATACTTCCCCGTCAACCGTCTCACTATCATTCACTTCCTTTGCTTTTTATATCATTTTGATTTCCTTAGACAATCCATCCATCATTTCATTGGCCTTCCTCTCCATCTCCATCCATTCAAAGACAATTACTGTAATCATCATTGCGAAATATTCGATAACTAACCAGTACTTTCACTTACATACAACTACCTATCACCAGATAAGACAGATGATCAGGGGGCCTAAAATGGAAGCTTTATCAGAATCATAATATGCATCACGTTAAAAATTTAAAATTCTTAAAATGGTCTTTATGGTTGTGACAACAAAGTCCATTTTAAGAGTTTTAAATTGTTAACGTGATTCGTATTATGATTCTCATAAAGTAGCCATTGTAGGCCCCCAGATAGCATAATAAAACTGATTCATCATACATAGTATTCGATTTTTAGGTAAATTAAAACTAATTAATTAGCCGGTTATCACATGACACCGCTTGTCCGCGCGGCGTTGAAGCGGATCTTACGTCGTATTGGCTTGTATGAAATCCGTTGAAGCCTTACACACGATATCGCTAGACTGCGCGGACTAGCGGCGCTCACCGCCTCTCCGTGCGACGCGCTGATGTGCGGTGTAGTGTGAGAATCCCTTTGCGCGGACGTTAAATGTTGCAAGTTACAGTAGCTTTATGTGGACCTTATATATTTTTAGATCTTAGTTTTAATTAATAACCCCTTTTGGAAGATATAGGATAAACCATTTACCCTTGTTTTTCACAGAGACTCAAAAATTTTCGGGCGTCGAATTTCCTCAGAGGGACACCACTCCACAGAGAACCGTTACAACTAGGGATCGTGCATCAAGAGGTATGAGAGCCAATCAATCAACACAGCTTGTTGCTGTCCACTGCTGGACATAGAACTCTCCCAAGATGCGTCAGAACACTCTGATCTCTGCCTTCCATATCTAGTCTGTTCCAGCCACTCTAGCTGGAGGTCTTCCGACACTAAGCTTGCCGATACGCAGTTTACACTCTAGGACTCGTCTACCTTACCAGACGTTGGCCTTTCATGCATGGTGGTATACAGTGTACCAATTATCCCCATTTTAATACCAAATGAAAATTAACCGCGTCTGATTAACTTCATTGGCATGTCGTATCGGTCAACTAATCATAACGATTTTTATGACACAACAGATAATATTTTATGCAAACAGATAGTTAATCAGAAACCTAATGTGAATCACACTGGAATGTTTTTACCCGAGATAAAGGCTCATTTTTACGTTCCATAACTACGTGATTAGGAACGCTGTGTAAACATATCGAACAAATAACTCTATCGATTAGATACACTCCGATTACGAACACCTCAGAGACCAGAGTCCCTAGAAAAAGACACAATCTATCAGGAAAAACGATAACAGAAAAGTCAAAAATGTTCCAAAACATTTTTAATAAACAATAATTTTTAACTTGCCTTGTTAGTTCGATAGTTGTCGGGATCATAGTACCGTGATAAAAAGTATTCTGTGTATATCCAGGTTATAAACTACGTACCTGTGTGCTAAATTTCATCCAAATCCGTTCAATAGTTTTGCGTGAAAGAGTAACTAAAATCCATCCATTCAACCTCAGGAACTTTGGCATTTATAATATTACTAGGAAGTAGGATTGATCAAATCTTGCTGCTGAATTTCAAACCAGTTCCCCCAGCCGATTGAGCTGAAATTTTGCATATATGACAGACATGAATTGATCCCGCGACCATGATAGCCACCTCACGAGAGAACTCCTCAACGGTTAATAGTACGGATAGGAAACTTTGTATACGCGTTCAATGGTGATAGATACACCTAATTTTCTTCTTTTCATTTTAATAAGAGCTTTGCTTAAATTAAATTTATTCACTTTTGTTTCTGCAATGACTTTTTAAACAAGAAAGGCTTTGGAACGATGGTCATTTGTCTAAACCCACAGACGTATAGTGTTTAACGGTTCTTCTGGCGCGTTGGCTTTAGTTGGAACTAACGCCTCTATATTCGAATTCCAATATTCTAACTACAAATTATAATGCAAACAGCGCCCTCCTGATGTTGATCAAGCACCGCGTTGCACTAAACTCGTACCTATGTGCGATGAAACTAATACCTGTGTTTTATTCCAGGACATTGTGTCGACAAGTTGAACAACTGCATCTTAGCCGTGCAAGCTCGGCTGTGCCACTATAAGTACTACACGAACAACTGCTGCTACTCCTGCAGTGGACGGTGAACACACTGCCTTATACCTGGCTGTTAAATGGCACTAAAGCATGTTTTCAAAAGCACACTGTTTGATTTACAACGCTCAACTCAGAGCTTAAAGTTGAAATTTCAACAATTCCAAAATTATTTAGGCATCCATTTGGGTGTAATAGTGTTTTGAAAATAGGCAATAGAGTTTAGGGAAATTTCGCCTCTGGAACAGCTTTTGTGACGTTCTCTTTCTAACACTTGACGTCACACAGTGCCATATTAACACTCAGGTTTTCGACTGCGTTAGTTAGGCCGAACGCACACTATGGCTAACATTCTTGATGCCCTGTTTTCAATTTCTCAGTAAAAGGCCTAAAACACAACAACAGTCAGGTTGGTTCCGCATTTCTTTTCCAAAATTTCAGCAGCAGTAAGAGTCATTTTTCATTCCAATTTTTTTTACGCTTTTGGGCCTAAGCTTGGATCCTGTGATTTTTAGGTAGAAATGAACCTACTTGGTTGTATTAATTTTTATAAGTAATAATTAATTAGTTAGTTAGTAATACTTTTAATCTTTAAATTTAACTGTCCTTGAAACCTTGCTTGGATTATGCCTCTTATCAGCGGATTTAAGTTTGAGGCCTGAGGGTGAACTACATCATAATCACCCGATAATGTTCCTGTTGCGGGGAGATAGGCCCCCTATCTGTGAAAGGGAGTGGTCCGTAATCTAACACGAGGGCCCAGTGCTGGGACAAGGTGTGTTAAGCTGCGTTTCCACATAAGATAGCGAGAATACGTAGCGAGGGATGTGTGTGAAACTAACTAATAGTAAAGTTTCTTTTTCACATTTAGAGCTAAGCTAGCTATATTATGATTTGTTAGTTTTATGCACATCAGTCAATCGCTGCACATCCTCAGACATCTATGGTCGAAACGCAGCCTTAATCCGTTCACTGTGGCATCTGTTCCTGTGGTGTGCGTTTATCCTTAAATTAACGTTAAATACTGCCGACCTAACTAAATAAATATTTTATCATGTTTGTATTATTAATCTTCATTGAAGTAACGGAAAAGTTTTTATGATTTTAAATGTTGCTCTTTGGGCATCATCGTTTTTCTCAATTAAAATATATCTTTTGATGATTTTTAGGATCTTAGTGCAAGCTTTTCGACGTTTAAATTAATTAATTAAATTGCAAGTACGTAGTATTATAATTAACACATTTATTATTATTTTGCTTATTCTGTGTGATATTTAAACTTAAGTATATTTTTGTATGAATTAATTTATACTATAGTACAAGTAAAATCATGACTCAACTTAGTACTAAGGATATTACCAAGGCTTTTAAGATAATATCTTTGAATTGTATTGTATTGTATTGTGTATGTATTTCAGCATAAGTTATGTTATTGTAGAAATAAGTAAGTGTACATAGATAGTTCTTAAAGCAAGTGATGATTAGATGAAACTGAAACAATCGTTGAGTTTTATTTGTGTGTTTTTCTGATGATAGGTATGTACCCAATTGTGGTCACTAGACCACTGAGCAAACCCATTGACAAAGCCTAGTGGCTCAATTTGTTGTATAATAATATACCCTAGGTTTGCATCGCATCACATTCCTATACCTTAGGCTTTCATTTACCTGAATTATGTACTGTTTAATCATAACGATATGATTTTTGGGGTTCCGTACCTCAATCAGCAAGACGGAACCCTTATGGGATCACTTTGTTGTCCGTCTGTCTGTCTGTCAAGGCCCTTTTTCTCAGGAATGCGTGGCGGTATCAAGTTGAAATTAATACCCAATACTCAAGTCTGCTACCCCTTGGAGCAATGAAAAAATCAAACTTGTAAGTCAACGCGATCAAAAGATTTGACTGTTTATGTCGCATATTATGCGATTTCACAAGGGAATCAAAACGTATAAGGTACTTCCCTTTGACACACAAATATACAGCACAAATCAAGGAAAAATTCAAAAAAAAAAAAACCTTGAAAATTAAAGGGTGCCCCCACACACAGTTGACGCCAATAAAGATATATTTTTTTTTTAGATAATGGTACGGAACTCTTCGTGCGCGAGTCCGACTCAAAATTGTCCGGTTTTTTTTTCTTTTACAACCAAAATGCGATTCCAGAGTATTTCCTCAACATGTCTATTTGGTTGTAGGAGCAATAGAAATTTTTACCAAGCACTTTGTCAACCCAGATTAAGAAACCAGATTCTGCGCGGTTCAAAAGTTACCTATTTGTAACTACATTGTTATTCAGTGGATTTTCGAAGTTAATGAGACCGGGGAAGGTAGAATGTCTCTTTTTAATTACCTACCCATGGCAAGATGTGCCAGATGGAGAGGTGGTGAACGGTTGGCGAGAAATGGTTGACGAAGTGTTGGCCGACCAACCGCCAGATGGCTGGATGATATTCAGAAGATCGCAGGTAAGACCTGGTTAAGACTGGCGCAAACCAGTTGGAAGAATGGTACAGACAGGGGGGGGGCTATACTTAGAAGAAGGCTACTAGGTTGCGAATGATGATGATGATATTTAAAGTACACTATACTATATACTAAACTACAGTCTTTATGTAATTCCAATTTTGACCGATCACTGTCTCTTAAGATACAGGTCTCCTAGTTTAAGAGACAGGGTTCATTATTAGTTTCTTGTTTTTGAACTGTGTCTGTGTGTTTTATTTCGGATAAAT
Organism: Eugnorisma glareosa; assembly: GCA_947578425.1. NCBI lineage: Eukaryota > Metazoa > Arthropoda > Insecta > Lepidoptera > Noctuidae > Eugnorisma > Eugnorisma glareosa. Next base: position 11,963,715 of record OX387968.1, on the reverse strand, counting down.
AAATCATTTTATTACTATTATTATACTTTATCCGTTGCTTCATTATGTTATTGTTCTACAGCAACACGGATTTGTCAAAAAAAGATCTACAGTAACAAATCTGTTAGCATATTCAGAATACATTTTTAATGATATGGATGCTGGTATTCAAGTAGATTCAGTCTATACTGATTTTCAGAAGGCGTTCGACAAGGTCGACCACGAGCTGCTATTGCGCAAAATTGCGTTTAATGTCATACGTGGGAACCTGTTGAGGTGGTTTTCGTCATATGTTTCTAAAAAGACGCAGTGCGTTGATATTAATGGTTATCAATCATTTTCTATCGCCGTGACATCAGGTGTTCCTCAAGGATCGATTTTAGGACCCCTTCTATTTATTTTGTTCATTAACGACATACATGTTACAAAAATGCAAAAAATATTTTAGACGCGGATGACTTAAAAATAAATTAAATGGCCAATTAAAACACTAGCTATTGTCTTGCTTTGCAAAGTGACTTAAATAGACTGTCCGAATACTGCATGTGTAATAAACTGAAACTTAGCGTGCCTAAATGTTGTTATTTGAACATAACCAAAAAGAAAAACATCTTCAGATATCAGCACTCTCTAAATGATGTCACTTTAAATAGAGTTGCCATGGTTCGCGATATGGGTGTCATGTTTGATGACAAGCTTCATCTTGTTGTACACATAAATACGATTGTTAACAAGGCTTGGCGCATGTACGGATTTGTTATGCGATCAGCCACCGAATTCGTGCGCCCTCTGACCTACCTTTATCTATACAATACCTTAATTAGGTCTCAATTAGTGTATGCAGTTGCGGTGTGGAATACCCTATACATTAAATATTCTAACTGCCTAGAAATGGTACAAAATAATTTTTTAAGGACTATGAGTTATAGGTGCTTTCACTCTTCTGCGTCTTATGTCGATTTATTGAAAAAATATAATCTTTTAAGCCTTACTGGCCGGCTGATGTTTCTGGAGATCGTACTCCTGCACGACCTGTGCAGAAACACGTACGGCTGGTATGATATTAAATATGCAATAGAATTTGTTATTTGTTAGTACCCAGAAGGACACATTTGCGTGCAGTGCGCAACCGTTGTTTGCAGTGAGAGCATGTCGAACAAATGCTGGTGTTCGGGCACCTTTGCGACGTCTTGTTGACAATTATAAAAAACACTTTCTTGACGTCGATTTATTCTGTGCGGCACGTGGACGATTCCGAAACTCGACTCACAAGGCAATCAAGGAATTAGCACACAAATTAACCTACATTAAATAATTAATTCATTAATTAGGTTAATTTGTGTCATAATCATTGCACTTAATTATCATTATTTAAAATTTTAAAATCACTGTATTTTTTTGCATTACTATTGTTAAATAAATAATTCACAATTCAATAAAGGTGCTAAAAGAAAAAAAGGGTAAACCTTATCTTCAAACGTTTTATTTGATTTTATACAAAGTAAAGTGTTTTATTTGAAAGATAAAATACATTACAAGAAATACACATTAAAACCATCTTCTGTGAATCTATACATTGTTTTCCATTATTGAAGCTACTGATAGGAAGTAGCCTATAATGGAATATTTACACAAGTAATTGCTTATTCAAATAATTGCTTCACAAAAGACAAAGTTTCAAAATATTCAGATAATATTGAAGTTTGTCTGAAACTAAACATGATTAATAATATAAGTTAATACTACATTGATATTATTACTAATCTCTGTAATTTTCAGTGATCGGAATAGGTATAAGATACATTACGTTTATGACAATACATCAAAACAAAAAAAGTAAAGGGAATCGACATAGCGGGAATGATTCGTATTTGCGACATGTTTTATAGTACTGACGTACGGTCTCGGAATTCACTGAGACTTAAAAATATATTTTTAAGATTAGTTGTGATTTTAAGGTATAGATATGTAACACATAACATAACAAATCATTATGCCTGAGCTCCTCGAACGGCTAGGCAGAGATGGTATCTAATAGGCACTAAACAGTACACCCACATTTCGCCAGCTATTTACTGTCCCAGAGGGCGAGCCTATTGCCATTAACTCCGTGGCTGTTACTGAGAAACTCCTTATGAAAAATCCTAATAACATTTTGGGACATCTAGCTCAGCAGTAGCCCTTGCGACTACGAGACCAATCACAGAGAGTCGCAGAGGTATTCAAGTCATAGGTAATATCTAAACTGGGATAAAAGTAGGCGAAAACGGTCACTGGCCTAAAATAGTTAAACCCATTTCGACCACTGGTTATATTACTTTCGAGAACAGTACTAATAAAAATTACAAAAACTAAATCAAAATCCTACCACCTACAGTCAAATTGCACATTATCATAATTAACATCCCCTTTATAGTAAGAACAGAAAATGCCATGGCCAAGTAAGCATTTGTATCCAGTAACAGTTGTCTTGAATCGGAAAATTTTAAAGAAATTGCCATGAAGGCGATTATGAGCGCAGTAGTTAAGGTGCATGAATATATAGCTTTGAGCATACTGTTATTTTTTATATTATTGTTGAACATTTGCGCGAGTCCTCCCACAAGGCTCACAGTAGTCAATAGCATGGCGATAAAACCTGCAATGATGGAAAAAGAATAAGTTTTGGTACAAAATTTGTAGGCACGGTTAGCGCAGATGGCTGAGCGATTCGCTGCTGCAATACATGTAGCGGATTCGATCCCCGCACGGAACAAGTTTTTGTATCGTCTGGCTGTTTGAGTGTATTAAATGATTGTAAACGCAACCACGACACTGGAGAAATTCCTAGCGCTGGGCTACGTTTTTCAAAAAGAAGAAAGAAAGAAAATAAAAGTTGCCGTCACAGGGCTTAGAGTAATGACATTCTGTTAGAGGTAACGAAAAGTGTGTGGGATTGACATAAGTAACCGAAAATCGTATGTCAATAATATTTAAAATCGTTTTGGAAGCTATTTTCACTTGTATAAGCCTCCAGGAGTAGATAGATTCAACATCAACGAGGCTTGATAAGTATTGGATACATTCTTTGTATCTGTCACCGGCAAAGCATATAATTTATTCGTTCCTTAGAATACCTAGTCATTTATATACAATGACGAGCTCGTCCAGGCAATGTATAAACTATTAGTAATCAAATAGTAAATAATTTGTACTGCAAATGGTCGCAATAACATAGCTAAAGCACCCCAACCAAATGAATATTTTAATTTCGGCTAGAACTGGGAACGAACGCGCGCGAGCAGAGCGAGCGCGCGATCGGTGCCGCGGCAGTTGCCGCGAGCGCTACAAACAAGTTTTTTTGCATCAAATGGCATGCCCGCCAACCCGCCAACCGTATAATCAACACAGTGCCGGCTGAACGTATTGTATGGAATGCTTCGGCGAAGTAGGTATGAAATAAATTATATTTTGCCTGAACGTTTTACTCATTCATAGAATACCGAACGGATATGGATTGCCGATAATGTAGGTATATACTACTATCTACATTTTAGAATGATTGAACGGATAGTATTAATTAGACAACCGTATAAATCCTGTGTTAAACATGAGTCTATTGCAAAATGGTCACGGTATTTGTCAGTTTTCCGGCGAGTTATTGAATTTTGAGAATATCTACTAGCAAATTATGTAATTTGTTTGGAAGGGTGCCTCCCTTCTAATACATTGTGTCTTAGGTATTAATAATATAAATGTGTGTGTTATTGTGGAATCCCATTCCAAAAGCGGCAATAATTAATCGGATTAACTTGAATTACTTTTCAAGAACATAATTATGTGTTATGTAAAGAAAATGTAAAGTATAAAATGAAGGAACTATATCGACAATAAATTAAAAAATTATATGGCTTACAAAAATACTATGGGCAAATGACTATGAGCGACTACAAATGGTCGCAATCACCATAAGAATAAGGGTTCGGTACTACAATTCAATCAACAAACGGTCGAAGAATGTAAGTAAATGAAAAAAAAAACATGGTTTAAATGTTATACAGGGCGTAACAAGACCCTTACCGAAGCCGTTAACCAACCATTCTGTAAATCAAACTAAGTAACTCCACGCAAAAATTATTGCTGGGAAACGACTTTTTTTTTTGGGGTGAAAAATCACGTTTTACGGTAGGATTCAATGTTACGCACTCAAAACTGGACTACATGTGCTGATGGATGGATTGATTAGTACGGAAGTAGTGGAGGTGTTTAAAGTAAAAATCTCACATTAAACAAAAATATTTTTCACTTCTCATACTCTAAAAGTACGCCATTAAAGCCCTACGAAGCGGGACTAAAGTGACCACTTCAGTGACCCAGATCAGCGTCAGACAGCCTCACCTGTCTGGCATTAATGCTGAAATGGACCTTTTTGGCGCAGCCATGAGGCACACAGTACAGTCATACTATGTATTTTCTCTTTTTTGTAACTTTTTTAAATATTATTGTGTGTGTGCCTGATGTACTGACGTCGAATAAACATTTTTCTTTCTTTCTTTCTTTCTTTCACTTTAGTCTCTAGGGAGTAAAAAGTAATTCGTTTTTTATTTTCATTCATGTGACATAGACAAACTCAAACAGCCAGTAAATAAACTAATGAGTGCGGACCATCTTCATTGCGAAAATTTTGAGAGTTTTAGTTCCATGATTTTTCCGCAAGGAAGGTGGCGTCATTTGTTTTAAATTGCTAATCTGTGACTCGTTTAGAAGAAAAAACTGATCGCGAAAATTTTAGAATTTTTTTGAGTGTAAATTTGTTTGGTTTTAATGATAATTAAGAATATCCAGTGACAGTGAAGAGTTTGACGTCGAGCAAAGTGCAAAAAACGTATTAGATAATCTTTTTCCACCAAAATCGGGGAAGATTTACCAAAAAACTTACGAAAGTTTTATGGACTGGAGGAATAAGATTATTTACTAAATGTTTTTGTACTAAATTGACTATATTTCTCGCACTCAAAGTAAAAGTACAGTTTGCACCTCGAGACTAAACGCCAACTTAATATACCCTCGGTTTCATTGACTCTCCCTCGCACAGTCGGGAGTCAAACCACCTCTGGTAATTACGGCTTCGTTTAGTCTCTCATTATAAAATATACTAAAAAAAAACTTGTCAAAAAGTTGGAACTATGACCCCAATATCTCCGTAACTAGAGGGTTCCCAGGTATATACAATAAAAAAATGATCGCAATGTCGGAGAGATCAAGTGTCTTTTGGCTTCGTTAAGGGTCTTGTTACACCCTTTATAATAACTTACCAAAGATGGCGTGAGGCGAATCCAGATGACCCAATCCTGGAATAGTTATATCAGGCAAAGACCCTGGTAACGAAATAGTTACATCGTTAATTTCCTTAACTCCGACAACTGCCATAATACTACCGATGATTGCCAGGAGGGAGCCGAGCACTTTTAACAACCAGAATATCATCGTCTTCTGTTGATACTTGAAATTGTTCGCCCAACCCGTCTGGGGGTTTAATGAGAAGATAGCTTGACTCATCAGGATCGTATACTGTAAATATAAAGGCAGAGAAATCATTCAGAGAGTCATTTATTTATTTTCCAAAATATTATGATCATACGCACAGTAACAGCTTTGAGTCTTCATAAAGCCATTCATTACTAGCTGCTGTTGCCCGCAACTTTCGTTCGCGTGAAATTATTAAAAAAAAACTTCCCTTTTTAATCGAATTTTGTTACTAATTTCAAGGGTTTTGATATTTTTTCACGGAACCCTACTTATTTTTTCTAAAATAAAAGTAGCCTGTGTTAGACCTTATAGCATTAGCTATCTGTTTATCCCATCAAAATATGTCCAGCCGTTTCGGAGATTAGCCGAAACAGACAGACAGATCGACAAACAGACAGACCGTATATATTGTCATATTCATTCAGTAAAAAGCTGTTATTTTGATATCACAAACAGATACTTCAATTTTATTTATTTGTATAGATGTAATCCGATCTAACAACAGAAATAATCGGGGTTCAGGATTGCTTAAGTGGGAACCAAATAGCCCTAAACATGTACGATGTTAGTGTAGTTGACAAAGAAAACTGTTGCTGGTAGGATTTTTGTAAAGCATTACGTTAATTAATAACATAACATTCATTTAACATGATTGTTAATGCACACTGTGACGACCTTTAATGTTACATTGTGTGCAAGTAGGTTCTTTTAATAGCTTATACATATGCAACTTATTGGTCGTTATGACACAATTTTTTATCTGTTTTTGACCCATCACGACACAATTTACTATCGCGATAGCGGGCAAACTCCACAAGCGCTAGTTCGTTTGTAGATTTTCATTTTATGTGTTTGTGAAACTAAAACTTGTAGGTAAAACATGTATTTCTTCTGTTTGTGTTATACTTAATTATCATCGTAACAGCTCCTAATGAAAGTTTCTTTATGAACCACAAATTCATTGTTCTCACAAAAGTTTTTTCTTGGGATCGCCTAACTTAGAATGTAGTTTCGAAAGAATAAGAGGCCAGTTTATACTGGTATTGTAGCACTGACTTGCAGTCTCATGTTAGTACATACGAGAAACTACTGGAGTACATTGTTTCACAAAAAGTTTAGCTTCATTCAGCATCGTCAATTTCACTCATCGCCTACAGGGTTGTGGTAGTATCTTCATAACGCTTTGCATATGTCATTGAGAAGCCGACTGTGGAGTACAGCAGTAACAGTTCAGACAGTTGTCTGTCTACATAAAGAAAGATAAAAAATGTTTACTCACCCCAATTACTGTTAAATAGACATGCGCATTAAACTTTGGAAAATGGGAGCCAAATGCAGCGTTTGTGTAGATAAAAGCAAAGAAGGCAGTTGCTCCAAGCAGTAAATGTGTGACGGTATTGATAACGTTCATATACACCATTAATCCGGGAACTTCTTCATGCGGTGGTGGTGGTCTTGATTCATCCTCTAATCTTGACTGTGCCATCAGGGCAGGTGGCGGCGGCATTGCCATTTAAGAAAATATTCGGTTTAAATTATCTTTTTCGTAATTTTACACCACGGTATCTCCACGAGCACTAACGCACTGATGTACTACTGGCCCAATCAATAGTTTTTATCTTCGATTTGTAATGATTAAATGGCGATGCCACCACCTCCTTCAATGTCACACTCAAGACGATGAATGATGATGATTAAGACATGGTGGTTCACAATGCCAACAGCGCCCTCCTGATGTTGTTCAAGCACCGCGTTGCATTAAACTCGTACCTATGTGAGTTGAAACTAATACCTTTGTTTTATTCCAGGACATTGTGTCGACAAGTTAAACAACTGCATCTTAGCCGTGCAAGCTCGGCTGTGCCACTATAAGTACTACACGAACAACTGCTGCTACTCCTGCAGTGGACGGTGAACACACTGCCTTATACCTGGCTGTTAAATGGCACTAAAGCATGTTTTCAGAAGCACACGGTTTGATTTACAACGCTCAACTCAGCGCTTAGCGTTGAAATTTCAACGGTGGCAAAATTTTTTAGGCCTCCATTTGGGTGTAATAGTGTTTTGAAAATAGGCAATAGAGTTTAGGGAAATTTCGCCTCTGGAACAGCTTTTGTGACATTTCTTTCTAAAACTCGATGTCACACAGTGTCATATTAACACTCAGGTTTTCTACTGCGTTAGGCAGGCCGAACGCACACTATGACCAACATTCTTGTTGCTGTCTTCAATTTCCCAGTAAAAGGACTAAAACACAACAACAGACATGCTGGTTCCGCATCTATTTTCCAAAATTTCAGCAGCAGTAAGTCATTTTTCACTCCAATAATTTTAAGCTTTTGGGCCTAACCTTGGATCATGAGATTTTTAGGTAGAAATAAATCTACTTAGTTGTATTCATTTTTATAATGTTATAGATAATTTAACTGTCATTGAAACCTTGATTGGATTATGCCTCTTATCAGCGGATTTAAGTTTGAGGCCTGAGGGTGAACACTACAGCCATAACCACCCAATAATGTTCCTGTTGCGGGGAGATAGGCCCCCTATCTGTGAAAGGGTGGTCCGTAATCTAACACGAGAGCCCAGTGCTGGGACAAGGTGTGTTAAGCTTCGTTTCCACATAAGATAGCGAGAATACATAGCGAGGGATGTGAGTGAAACTAACCAATAGTAAAGTTTCTTTTCACATTTAGAGCTAAGCTAGCTATATGATTGGTTAGTTTTATGCACATCAGTCTGTCTCTGCACATCCTCGCACATCTATTGGCTAAATAATCAGTTCATTGCGGCATCAGTTACTGTAGTGAGCGTTTATCCTTAAATTAATATTAAATACTGCCGACTTAACTAATTATTTATTATTTATTTATTTTTATTTAATTACAACGGCTGTTAAACCAATTATAGTAACTAAAAAAGAACTAAAAGAGTTGTACATACAATTAAAATAAACAAAATAACAAATGTGCTTTCGACTACATTTTATCATGTTTGTAACATTAGTCTTCAATGAAATAAGGAAAAAGTTTTTATGATTTTAAATGTTGCTCTCTGGGTATCATCGTTTTTCTTAATTAAATCTTTTATAGATGACTTTCAGGATCAAAGTGCAAGCTTTTCGACGTTCCCTAAATAGTAATTAACACTTTTATTATTATTTTGCTTAATCTGTGTGATATTTAAACTTAAGTATTTTTTGTATGAATTAATTGATATTAGAGTACAAGTAAAATCATGACTCAACTTAGTACTAAGGATATTACCAACGCTTCTAAGATAATATCTTTGTATTGTATTGTGTATGTATTTCAGCTTAAGTTATGTTATTGTAGAAATAAGTAAGTGTACATATACAATGTGTAACAGAATAAACGCACAACCTCTTAAGGGGTCATTGTACTCATCATTATGAACAACTTTTACTATGGGACCAATCCCGAAATCGCGAAAAAAAAACAGCTGTTCAGTACATTTTGTCGAATTATGCGCACAGAAATGTATAGGGCAGTCGACTTTTTTCCGCGATTTCAGTGTTGGTCCCATAGTGAAAGTTATTCATAATTATGAGTACAATGACCCCGTAAGAGGTTGTGTGTTTATTCTGTTACACATTGTAGATAGTTCTTAAAGCAAGTGATGATTAGATGAAACTGAAACAAACGTTGAGTTTTATTTGTGTGTTTTTCTGTCTCTTCAATATAAGATGATGATTGGTAAGTACCCAATTGTGGCCACTAGACCACTGAGCAAACCCATTGACAAAGCCTAGTGGCTCAATTTGTTGTATCATTAATTATACAACAAATTGAGCCACTAGGCTTTGCAATGCAAACCTAGGGTATATTTAGGTAGGTTTGCATTGCATCACATTCCTTATTGTTTCCATACTGTTTAATGTACATAACGATTTGATTTTTCGTTTTACAATCAAATGGGATTCCAGAGTATTTCCTCAATATGTCTATTTGGTTGTCGGAGCAATAGAGATATTTATCAAGCACTTTGTCCACCCAGATTAAGAAACCAGATTCTGCGCGGTTCGAAAGTTACCCATCTGTAACTACATTGTTATTCAGTAGATTTTCGAAGTTAATGTGACCGGGAAAGGTAGAATCTCCCTTTTCAATTACCTACCGTCATGTTCGTGAACGGGCGCTGTCAGTTGGGACTGGTCATCTCTTAGCTGCCACGGTTTATTTTAACTACTTTGTTTTACTCTGGACGCTCTTAATGTGCACGTCTTTCTACATCGTTCTCACATATATGTATAATCTAAACATGAATGATGTTACCAAGATCTTGTAACAATATTTTGATTGAAAAGAGTGTCCATGAAGTTTCTTGCCCATTCTTCTCCATAGAGATCTACGCTTTGGATTGGGCAACTACAGTACTTTCACAAGTTATTATGCCTTGTGTCTGTGACTGTAGCTTCGCCTTTGTTTTTCTGACTTTCAAAAGTGCCTGCTAAGGTCTAATTGAAATAAATGCTTTGAGTTTGAGTTTACCCATGGCAAGATGTGCCACATGGAGAGGTGGTGAACGGTTGGCGAGAAATGGTAGACGAAGTGTTGACAGACCAACCGCCAGATGGCTGGATGATATTCAGAAGATCGCAGGTAAGACCTGGTTAAGATTGAAGCCTGGCGCAGACCAGTTAGAAGAATGGTACAGACAGGGGGGGCTGGTTATACTCGGAAGAAGGCTACAAGATTGCGAATGATAATGATGATATTTAAGGTACATTTTGATGGGAAACTTTGTTATTGCAGCCTAGGCAGAGTTCACTTACAAACATACAATAATAGAACGAAAAGTATTTTTGTCATGAATTATTAGGAAACTATGATTTATTTTGTTTTTTTTTCCGCGCCAATAGCCACGATTATAATATACACACTGAACCTAAAAGTAGTGCGATAAGAGCCAGTTTTCGAGGAAGTGTATTGAAAAATGATTACCCATTTCCTTAAATTTTTCGTCTTGATAATTAAATATGAGTCAACTCGTGCGCAGCCGTTGCCGCGTTGGGTGGGTCCCGATAACAAAACAATGTTAATACGTAATAATATTCAATTACTACGATTCGGCATGACCTGACTTAGCCTTTGTCTAGATACTGGCCTGCAATTGACAATGACCCCGTTGGCAAGTACATTGTACTCTATGTACTTATCTCAAAGTTCTAATTAAATCGTTTGTAGTGAATAAGATGAAGTGAGATGGATCGCAATCAATTTATTGCATGTTTGATGTCATTGCTCTTGTTTTCGGTTGCTTTATGTACTAATTAGCTAGTAAGGTTTAAATAATCTTTATATATGTGTCACGCGCTATCGGATAATCATTTGTATTACGTAACTTGATGCATAAATTGTTTATTCGAACAATTTTGGTCCTTCACTATATCCACATCAGGAAAATAATAATATTAAATAAAGGTGTTAAAAGAAAACAAAGGGAAACCTTATCTTAAAACGTTTTATTTGATTTTATACAAAGTAAAGTGTTTTAATCGAAAGATAAAATACATTACAAGAAATACACATTAAAACCATCTTCTGTGAATCTATACATTGTTTTCCATTATTGAAGCTACTGATAGGAAGTAGCCTATAATGGAATATTTACACAAGTAATTGCTTATTCAAATAATTGCTTCACAAAAGACAAAGTTTCAAAATATTCAGAAAATATTGAAGTTTGTCTGAAACTAAACATGATTAATAATATAAGTTAATACTACATTGATATTATTACTAATCTCTGTAATTTTCAGTGATCGGAATAGGTATATGATACATTACGTTTATGACAAAATATCAAAACCAAAAAAAAATACGAGTCGACGTAAAGGGAATCGACATAGCGGGAATGATCCGTATTTTCGACATGTTTTATAGTACGGACGTACGGTCTCGGAATTCATTGAGACTTAAAAAATATATTTTTTAAATTAGTTGTGATTTTAAGGTACATACTTAACATAACAAATCATTATGCCTGAGCTCCTCGAACGGCTAAGCAGAAATGGTATCTAATAGGCACACAACAGTACACCCACATTTCGCCAGCTATTTACAGTCCCAGAGGGCGAGCCTATTGCCATTAACTCCGTGGCTGCTACTGAGAAACTTGGAAAACGAACCCCAGGACAGCAGTAGCCCTTGCGACTACTAGACCAGTCACAGAGAGTCGCAGAGGTATTTATGTAGTAGGCGAAAAAAATACTGGAATCCCAGTACATCCCGGTAACTGGCTTTAAATAGTTAAACCAATTTCGACCACTGGTTACTTACATTCGAGAACAGTAATAACAAAAATTACAAAAACTAAATCAAAATCCTACCACCTACAGTCGAATTGCAAATTATCATTATTATTGTCCCCACTAAAGTAAGAACAGTAAATGCTATGGCCATGTTAGCATTTGTATCCAGTAACAGTTGTCTTGAATCATTAAATTTTAAACAAATTGCTATGAAGGCCATTACGAGCGCCAAAGTTATGGTGCATGAATATATGGCTTTGAGCATACTGTTATTTTTGATATTATTGTTGAACATATGCGCGAGTCCTCCCACAAGGCTCACAGCAGTCAATAGCATGGCGATAAAACCTGCAATGATGGAAAAAGAACAAGTTTAGTACACAATTTGTCGGCACGGTTGGCGCAGTGGCTGAGCCATTCGCTGCTGCCATACATGTAGCGGGTTCGATCCCCGCACGGAACAAGTTTTTGTATGGCCTACATGGCCTGGTAGTTGTTCCGGGTCTGGCTGTTTGAGTGTGTTAAATGTTTGTAAACGCAACCACGACACTGGAGAAATTCTTAGCGCTGGGCTACGTTTTTCAAAAAGGAAAAAGAAATAAAATAAAAGTTTGCGTTACAGGGCTTGAGAGGTGATTCTGTTAGAGGTAACGAAAACTGTGTGGGATTGACACAAGCAACCGAAAATTGTATGTCAATCCTATTAAGAATCGTTGTAGAAATACGAGATGTTTTGGAAGCTATTTTCACTTGTTCATGCCTCCAGAGTAGATAGATTCAACATCAACGAAGCTTGTTAAGTATTGGGTAAATTCTTCCCCAACCAAATTAATATTTTAATTTAGGTTACGGTACGAACGCGCGCGAGCAGAGCGAGCGCACGACTGGTGCCGCGGCAGTTGCCGCGAGCGCTACAAACAAGTTTTTTGCATCAAATGGTCTGCCCGCCAATCCGCCAACCGCATTTCGATACATTGCCGACTGAACGTATTGTATAGAATGCTTAGGCAAAGTAGGTATGAAATAAATTATATTTCATATTTTGCCTGATCGTTTTATGCATTCATAGAATACCGAACGGATATGGATTGCCGATAACGTAGGTATCGACTACTATCTACATTTTGGAATGATTGGAGGGACAGTATTATTGAGACACCCGGATAAGATCCTTTAAACATGAGTCTATTGCAAAATGGTCACGGTATTTGTCAATTTTCCGGCGAGTTAATGAATTTTGATAATATCTACTACATACTCAAAATATGTACTTTGTTTGGAAGGGAGTCATCTAATAAATTGTTTCCTAAGGTATGAATAACTTAAATGTCCTTAAAAAATATTTCAAGAACTACTCCAGATCAATGATTGCGGAATCCCTTATTCCAAAAGCCGCAATAATTATCGGGTTATCCTGAATTTTTTTTTCAAGAACTTATATGGTAGGTAATAAATGTAGAAAATAAAGGAACTATTTCGAATATAAATCAAAACAATAGTATGGTTTACCAAAATACTATGGGCGAATGACTACGAGCGACTACAAATGGTCGCAATTACCATAAGAATAAGGGTTCTGTACTATAATTCAGTCAACAAACAGTCGAAGAATGTTGGTAAATGATAAAAAAAAACATGGTTTAAATGTCATATACTTACCAATGATGGCGTGCGCCGAACTCAGATGACCCAATCCTTGAATAGTTATATCCGGCAAAGACCCTGGTAACGAAATAGTCACATCGTTTATTTCTCGAACGCCGACAACTGCCATAATACTACCGATGATTGCCAGGAGAGAGCCGAGCACTTGTAACAACCAGAATATCATCGTCTTCTGTGGATACTTGAAATTGTTCGCCCAACCCGTCTGGGGGTTTAATGAGAAGATAGCTTGACTCATCAGGATCGTATACTGTAAATATAAAAGCAGAGAAGTCATTTATTTATTTTCCAAAATATTATGATCATACGCATAGTAACAGCTTTGGGTCTTCATAAAGCCATATATTAATTACTAACGGCCCGTCCCGGCTTTGCACGTGTCTATGTTACTCAGGGTGAATGTAGCTTTCTAATGGTGAAAGAAATTTGAAATCGGCGCAGTAGTTTTTGAGTTTATTTATTACAAACATACACACAAAAATAAAAATCTTTGCTCTTTATAATATTAGTGTAGACTAGCTGTTGCCCGCGACCTTCGTTCGCGTGAAATTTAAAAAAAACATACCTTTTTTTAATCAAATTTTGTTACCAATTTCAAAAGTTTTGATTTTTTTGTACGGAACTCTACTTATTTTTCTAAAATAAAAGTAGCTTACGTTAGACCTTATAACATCAACTATCTACCAGCAAAGTCCCGTCAAAATCGGTCCAGCCGTTTCGGAGATTAGCCGGAACAAACAGACAAAGAGACCGACATACAGACAGATCGAAAGACAGACAGACAAATACCGAAAAGAAGAAGTGTTTTTGTTACAAGTACCGTATATGTTGTCATATTCATTCAGTAAAAAGCTGTTAATTTGATGTTACAAACAGACACTACAATTTTATGTATTTGTATAGATGTAATCCGTTCTAACAACAGAAATAATCAGGGTCCAGGATTGCTTGAATTGGAACCAAATAACCCTAAACATGTACGATGTTCGTGTAGTTGACAAAGAAAACTGTTGCTGGTAGCATTTTTGTAAAGCATTACGTTAATTAATAACATAACATTCATTTAACATGATTGTTAATGCACACTGTGACGACCTTTAGTGTTTCATTGTGTGTAAGTAAGTTCTTTTAATAGCTTTTTCACTTCTCATGCTCTAAAAGTACGCCATTATAGCCCTACGAAGCGGGACTAAAGTGACCACTTTAGTCTCTAGGAAGTAAAAAGTAATTAGTTATTTATTTTCCTTCATGTGACATAGACAAACTCAAACAGCCAGTAAATATACTATTGAGTGTGGACCATCTTCGTTGCGAAAATGTTGAGAGTTTTAGTTCCATGGTTTTTCCGCAAGGAAGGTGGCGCCATGTGTTTTAAATTGTTAATCTGTGACTGGTTTAGAAGAAAAAACTGACTGCGAATATTTCAGAATTTTTTTGAGTGTATTTTTTTTCGGTTTTAAATAAAATTAAGAATGTCCAGTGGCGGTGAACAGTTTGACGTCAAGCAAAGAGCAAAAGACGTAGTAGATAATCACTTTCCGCAAAAATCGGGGAAGATTTACCTAAAACTTACGAAAGTTTTATAGCTGGAGGAATAAGACTATATATTAAATGTTTTTGAACTAAATTCTCAAAGTGAAAAGTACAGTTTGCACCTCGAGACTAAACGCCAACTTAATATACCCTCGGTTTCATTGATTCCCTCGCACTGGTATATTTTGGCTTCGTTTAGTCCCTCGTTATAAAATATACTATTATGCACCTTATTGGTCGTTATGACACAATTTTTATCTGTTTTTGACGCATCATGACACAATTTATTATCGCGATGGTGGGCAAACTCCACAAGCGCTAGTTCCTTTGTAGATTTTCATTTTATGTATGCGGGAAACTAAAACACAATCTGTTTGTGTAATACTTAATTATTTGAAAGTTTCTTTAAGAACTACAAATTCATTGTTCACACAAAAGTATTTTTCTTGAGCTCGCCTAACTTAGAATGGAGTTTCGAAAGAATAAGAGGCTAGTTTATACTTATATTTTACCACTGACTTCCAGTCTCATGTTAATACATAGGAGAAACTATTGGAATACATTGCGTTTCAGAAAAAGTTCAGCTTCATTCAGCATCGTCAATTTCACTCATCGCCTACAGGGTTGTGGCAGAATTTTCATAACATCTTTGTATATAATATGTCATTGAGAAGCCGAATGTGGAGTAGCAGCAGTAACAGTTCAGACAGTTCTCTGTCTACATAGAAGAAAGATACAGAATGTGTACTCACCCCAATTACTGTTAAATAGACATGCGCATTAAACTTTGGAAAATTGGATCCATAAGCAGCGTTTGTGACAATAAAAGCAAAGAACGCAGTTGCTCCGAGCAGTAAATGTGTGACGGTATTGATAACGTTCATATACACCATGAATCCAGGAACTTCTTCATGCGGTGGTGGTGGTCTTGATCCATCCTCTAATCGTGACTGTGCCATCAGGGGAGGTGGCGGCGGCATTGCCATTTTAGAAAATATTCGGTTTAAATTAACTTTTTCGTAGTTGTACACCACGGTATCTCCACGAGCACTAACGCACTGATATACTACTGGCCCAATCAATAGCTTTTTATCTTCGATTTCAGATAATTTTTAGATAGTAGTGTTTTCTATTTCGACAACCAGATAATAGTGACAGTGACAGCTATGGCGTAATGGTTAACGATAAACATGTGAGGTAGTTAGTAGTATCTTTTCACTTTTTCCTCCATTTTTATTTTGGAATTAAAAATAATGGCCAACCATGAGTAATCATAAACTAAAACTGTCATCCTTAGTAGCTGAAACAGGAAACAAAAATATCAGAAAAGTTATCTTAAATCGGAGATAACAACCTACGGATTGCACCAGTATATCATTGTTAGTGCTCGTGAAGATATAGCGGTGCAACTTAGAAAAAGATTTTTTTTACCGAATATTATCTAAAATGGCGATGCCACCACCTCCTTCAATGTCACACTCAAGATTAGAGGATGGCTTAACACATGGTGGTTCACCACCAGATGAGGAAGTTCCCGGATTCATGGTGTGCATGAACGTGATCAGTACCGTTACACATTTACTGCTCGGAGCAGTCGTCTTATTTGCGTTTTTCATTATAAACGCTGAATCGGGATTCTATTATCTATATGAGATCGTTACGGCGCATGTGTACTTGACAGTTATTGGGGTGAGTAGACATTTTGTATCCTTCCATGAATATCGCGAACCAGCTGATGTGCTTCGCGTAAGTACACCCACTATACTTGGCCTTTCAATGAAATGTTGAGCTTTAGGTCGACACTGTCACATTGGTATAAGTGAAATGTGTATGTTACCAGCCAATCCGATATTAGGCCAAACTAAGGCTCATCACTAAAGAAAGATCATAAGGCACCCCGACTAAATAAATTAGGTTAGGTTAGAACTGTCACCACAAATCTTCGACGCGTCGTGATGCGGCTCCGGGCTAAAAACACTGCTCCGAGGCCCGTTGGAGTGCCTGGCCGCGGGCTTGCCCTTGCGCTGAGGGAGCCTGCAGCCCCCACTTAGGGGACTCATCTCGGCGCGCCTTGAGCAGGGTCAGTTGCCTACCAGGTGGTCGGCTGGTGCTGCTCAGGGCGGTGGGGCGCCCGGCGGACTCATCGTCCGCTTATCGGCCCATAGTGCTCACCCTGCCCTGGTATTGCATAAGGAAGGCCCTACATTACCATCGGGATCCTTCCTACTTCCGCTTATCTGGCGGGGAGGTGTGTCACTTACATGGAACGCGACAACATTTATGCTGTCGTGAGATGTCGTGCGGTGTTCCACATGGCTCGGTTCTGGGCCCTCTCTTGTGGAACATCGGATCGGATGCGTTTTGCGGGGCGAGCTTTTACTAGGCGGGATCCTGACGTGTCATGCGGACGACTCGCTGGTCATGGCTTGGAGGAGCTCGTACAGGGAGGTAGCGTTACTGGCTACGGGTGCGGTCTCACCCGCATACGATGCCTGGGCCTGAAGGTAGCCGTCAACAAGTCGGAGGCCATTGCTTTTCATGACTCCCCACGGGTGCCGCCGCTGGGGTCATACTTACGACAAGCCATTTGTGTAGTGTACCTACCTAATAAAGTGTATACACAATCTATCTTCTATCTACCAATCTACATAACATAACACCAGACCTGTAATCCCCAAAGGGTTCGGCAGAGGTGTACCTAGTAGAACACCCACATTTCGCTAGTTATGTTTGGAAGTCCTATGTAATAGGGGGGCGAGATTATTTCCATCAATCGGGTACAACTCCAGACTCCATGGCTGCTACTGAGTAATTCCTGATGGAAAAAAAACCAATAACACTTTGCCCGACCAGGACCTCTTGCTCAACATTCACTAGACAAATGAACCAGTCAACATATCATCAATCAAACCACATATCATGACATTTTGATTAAAAAATGACTTCTCCAAACAAAATGCCTTTATATTTACAGTATACGATCCTGATGAGTCAAGCTATCTTCTCATTAAGCCCCCAGACGGGTTGGGCGAACAATTTCAAGTATCCACAGAAGACGAAGATATTCTGGTCGTTACAAGTGCTCGGCTCTTTACTGGCAATCATAGGTGGTATTATGGCAATAATATCAGTTGGGAAATCATTCCCCGATAGCGGTATGTCAGGTGGCTCAGGTCACCTACAATCGGCTCATCAGAAGTTTGGTAAGTGTTCATTCATTTTATACAGGGTGTAACAAGACCCATAACGAAGCCGTCAATCAAGCATTATGTACAGTGGGCTGCATCAACTGGGTACCCCAGTTATATTAAAGCTTTAGTACAACTGGGGTACCCAACCGTACATCAAATTAATTATCTTTATGCAAAAATTTCAATTATTTCAAAAATTTGACTTTTTTTTTTGGAGTGAAAATTCACGTTTTAAGACGTTGTAAGACTCAATTTAAAGCACTCTAACCTTGTGTTGATTGATAGATTGAATATTGCGGGGTTCATGGAGGTGTTTACAGTAAAAATCTTACGTTACAAACATGTTTAAAAAAAAAACTTGTGTAAAAGGTGGAACTTTGACCAAAAATAGTAACTAGAAGGTTTCCCAGTTATATGGTCTAGAACAAAAAAAATATCGGAATGCTAGGGAGAACGAGTGCCTTTCGGCTTCATTAAGGGTCTTGTTACACCCTTTATGTAGACATTTTTATTATTTCTCTGCTTATTCAACGACTTGTGACACTCAGCAACACACACTGGGCCCGCGATCTGGATTATGACCCATTTCCTCTCATTGGAAAGACGCCTGAGTCGCAGCATTGGGAACGTTATAAGCTGACTATGTAACAGTTCGTTACAGGTAGTCAGTGACCCGAAAGTCTGACAACCAGTCGTACCAAAAGGTATCGTATTACTCAGTACTAACTCGATGACAGATCCGCAGTCACTCCATGTAAATTTCTAGTATTCAACTGCTTCCGACTAGACTGGAAACCGACCCCAAAATAGTTGGGAAAAGGCTAGGCAGATGATGATGATTAATACTTGTTCAATTTCCATAATTTCAGGTTTAGCCGTCATGATATTGACTACGATGAGCCTTGTGGGAGGAGTTTTTCATTTGTTCAACAAGAATATGGAAAATACTGAAATTCTTAAAGCTCTACAATCCTGCGCTGTAACCTTGACGCTCTTAATTGCCTTCATAGCAATTGGTCTAGCGTTTGACGAATTTGTGGGCGTGATAGACAATAAGAGTACCAACATGGCCTTTTCATTAGTTTTTCTTACTTTGATAGGAATGTTTACGATGATGATTTGCAAAGCAGTTGTGAAAGGTAGTAAGTAGGGTTGTGATTTAGTTTTAGTTTCTAAATGTTAATTACTGTCTTCTGAAGTAGTGAATTCCTAAGATTATTGAAATAAGTTTAAACATTTATATATTTATTTTTATTTTATTTATTTAAGTGAATATATAATAATAATAATACCAGCCTATTACTGTCCCACTGATGGGCAAAGGGCTCTTCTCAACAGAGAAGGCACGAGCATTGGTCACCACGCTATCAAGTGAATATATAAAATAAAAATAAATGACTGTGTCAAAGTTGACACATCATACATTTATAAAAAAAAAAAATATGCGTGTTCGTTCCTAAAGTGTATGTACATAAATTTTTAAATGTACATAAATTGTTAAATAAATAAATAAAGTTCAGCTTCTGACAAAATTTAATATTTTATGAATATTGAGAAATTTGACTTTTGTGAAACAATTATATATTATGTGAAAAAATCCATTACAGGCATTACCTACTTAATATGAGTAGCTTGAATAATGGGAAACAGTGTTTAGATTTATAGATTATAGTTTTAATGTGTATTCCTTGTAATTCTTATCTTTCGATTTAAACACTTACTGTGTGTAAAAAGCAGGGGTTCGAAATTGTCAAGATATAACGATTTTCTTTGATAATGGTCATGATAATTATCGGCAAACAAGTTATTTTAGACTTTTTTAGTGTTTATTTGGAAGGTTTATTTTTTTGCAATAAGTTTATTTTTTAATATTAGGCTCTCTTTTTAGGGTTCCGTAGCCGAATGGCAAAAAACGGAACCCTTATAGATTCGCCATGTCTGTCTGCCTGTCTGTGTCTGTCTATCCGTGTATGTCACAGCCACTTTATTCCGAAACTATTTGGGACTATACAGTTGAAACTTAGTAGGTAGATGTATTCTGGGAACCGCTTTACGATTTTTATACAAAAATTTAAAACGATAAAGATTACGATCCATGTATGGGGAGGCCCTCCCCCCCATACATGGAACCGAAACTATAAAATATTTATTTCATCAAACTTAAACGTGAGGGGTGTCTATGAGAAATGACATTGAGGTTACTAAAACAATTTTTTCTCAAAGTCAATCGCTTGAAATATAGACATTTATAAAGTGGTAAAATGTGTCCCCCCTCTGTAATTTCTAAAGTAAAAACAGGAAAATTCTGAAGACATGTAGGATTGTAGAACATAATTATAACTTTCAACCAAAATTGGTTTGAATAAGATGTGATGTTTAGTTTCTGAGATATGGAAGTTTTTCATCAAACTGCAGCAGTAACTTTGTATTTCATCAATAAGAAAAACAAATTTAGTTTTGCTGTTGAATATAAAACAATACTATAGGCTCATTCGTATGTTACGAATGAGCCTTAAAAATATTTTTATTATATTGTTTGGTACTTTGGTGCTACGGAACCCTGTGTGCGTGTGAGTACGGCTCGTACTTGGCCGGTTTTTATTGTATTTTCCGTTTGTCTATGATTAGAAAGATGAGGCATTCTGGATGTAACTATATACCCTTAGCGAAGCCAAAAAGCACTTGTTCTCTCCGTCATTGCAATATTTATTTTTGTGTGAAATTTGACTTTTGTGAAACAATTATATATTATGTGAAAAAATCCATTACAGGCATTACCTACTTAATATGAGTAGCTTGAATAATGGGAAACAGTGTTTAGATTTATAGATTATAGTTTTAATGTGTATTCCTTGTAATTCTTATCTTTCGATTTAAACACTTACTGTGTGTAAAAAGCAGGGGTTCGAAATTGTCAAGATATAACGATTTTCTTTGATAATGGTCATGATAATTATCGGCAAACAAGTTATTTTAGACTTTTTTAGTGTTTATTTGGAAGGTTTATTTTTTTGCAATAAGTTTATTTTTTAATATTAGGCTCTCTTTTTAGGGTTCCGTAGCCGAATGGCAAAAAACGGAACCCTTATAGATTCGCCATGTCTGTCTGCCTGTCTGTGTCTGTCTATCCGTGTATGTCACAGCCACTTTATTCCGAAACTATTTGGGACTATACAGTTGAAACTTAGTAGGTAGATGTATTCTGGGAACCGCTTTACGATTTTTATACAAAAATTTAAAACGATAAAGATTACGATCCATGTATGGGGAGGCCCTCCCCCCCATACATGGAACCGAAACTATAAAATATTTATTTCATCAAACTTAAACGTGAGGGGTGTCTATGAGAAATGACATTGAGGTTACTAAAACAATTTTTTCTCAAAGTCAATCGCTTGAAATATAGACATTTATAAAGTGGTAAAATGTGTCCCCCCTCTGTAATTTCTAAAGTAAAAACAGGAAAATTCTGAAGACATGTAGGATTGTAGAACATAATTATAACTTTCAACCAAAATTGGTTTGAATAAGATGTGATGTTTAGTTTCTGAGATATGGAAGTTTTTCATCAAACTGCAGCAGTAACTTTGTATTTCATCAATAAGAAAAACAAATTTAGTTTTGCTGTTGAATATAAAACAATACTATAGGCTCATTCGTATGTTACGAATGAGCCTTAAAAATATTTTTATTATATTGTTTGGTACTTTGGTGCTACGGAACCCTGTGTGCGTGTGAGTACGGCTCGTACTTGGCCGGTTTTTATTGTATTTTCCGTTTGTCTATGATTAGAAAGATGAGGCATTCTGGATGTAACTATATACCCTTAGCGAAGCCAAAAAGCACTTGTTCTCCCCGTCATTGCAATATTTATTTTTGTTTTAGACAATATCTTCTAGTTACCGAGATATTGGGGGTCATAGTTCCAACTTTTTTACAAGTTTTTTTAATATACCTAAATGATTAATGTTATAACTTTACTTTGAATACCTCCACGACCCTAGTTCTATTCAATGCATCCATCAGCACAGTGTTTTGAGTGCGTTACATTGAGTCCTACCGTAAAACGTGATTTTTCACCCCAAAAAGAGGCGTTTCCCAGCACATTTATGCTTGGTTGATGGCTTCGTGAACGGTGTGTTTACACCTTGTATACTCGTACAAATATTGAATAAAACACATGGATCATAACACTTAGATTTATATTTTATTTGTCATTGTGTTCACACATTTTTTTACCAAGAGATACAATAAGAAATAAATTTACTTAGAGACAAGATTCCGAATTTTATTTCCCGTTATTATCCAAAAGTCTAAGGAGACTAATATGGTGAATATCCAGGTAAGGCCGATGAGGGCAGGTACGAAGACATCTCCGTTTCCAGTCCAAGTTCTGAACATTCTGTACTTGAAGGCTGCGCAGAGGCTCCCGGTTGCCAGGAACATACTGGCAAGGCCAGTGATGTAGTGGAAGAACCGGATCCAGAATATGCCGATGCAGGAAGACAGCTTGGTTGGGTACATCGCGAGGATTCCATTCAGCAAACTTGCGAGGCAGCAGACTAGTGCCGCAAGCCCTGAAATTAAACGTTACGTTGGTAATGCTATAGCTAAAAGAGTGACACTGGCATTGGCTAATGTCGCGTTAACACTCCGCTATCGTCAGACCTGGAGGGCTTTTTAAAACCATGCTTTAACGGCATTTGATTTTCACCGTTCGGAGAAGGAAAAAAGCTGTTAGCGAAATACTATTTGGGACCAGATTGATTATAGTTGCGAAAATGCCGGAAAATGCTTTACCCTGGGAAGTTATGCTTAAAACTTTTATTTGTCAAATCAGTGTCCTAACTATACAAATCAGGTATAGTATTTAGGGTCCCATTAAAATAGGTGGAAAAATTTTAACACAGCGTTCAGTACGTCTCACCAATGATATCCAAGCCAAAACAAAATTGGTCCACATATTTTAATTCATAGTAATATTATGACACCTGATAACCGTCTTATCTTGTGGCAGGGACCTGTATGCAAGTGAAAGTAATGGATGAATGGTTATCTAATAATTATCACGCTATGATAATTTGATTACGATTATAATCATAAATATTGATCACTTATTCTTGTATGTCTTGCTGGCTGGAAGGAGGACGTGCGGGTACGTAAGAAGTGGAAAAATTCAAAACAGGCCTTTGCCCACGAGTGGAATAGAAGAGGCTAGGACAAAAGAAGTGCTTGCTTGCGTTCGAAGCGATGACCTACGTCGGTAAGTCAGGATTATTATGACTAGGCAGCGAATACTACGTACAGAAAAACGTATACAAATAATAAATCCATTTGACGTTTTTGGAACTAAAACACTTAGATGTAACAATTTATTTATTATTAAACTTACACACACTATCTTTACAGGATTACCCCAATACAATAGTGGATTGTAAACACTGGTTTTTTTTTAAATATAAAATCTTAACCTAAAATACAAAATCAGACCTATCACAGAATATTAACATTTAAATATAACTGACAATATTCAACAAAACTCTTGCGAACTCACTCAGATTGCATGAAAATATATCAATCCTCTCATGCACTTTGTTTAGTACCCATATTGTGCGGGTGAGGGGTGTCTTTGACAGCAGGTTAGTTTTGGCAGCCGGCACGACAAGTGTGTAACAAGTCCCTTAACGAAGCCGAAAGGCACTTGTTCTCCCCGTCATTGCGATCATTTTTTGTTCTAGACCATACCTGGGAACCTTCTAGTTACGGAGATATTGGGGGTCAAAGTTCCAACTTTTTCACAAGTTTTTTTGAAATACTTTTTTAATCTAAGATTTTTACTAAGACTGGGTGGGTGGATAGAAGCGAGATTTTTCATCCTAAAAAAAAAGTCGTTTCCCAGCAATATTTTTTTTACTTAGTTTGATGTACAGAATGCTTGGTTGACGGCTTCGTTAAGGTTCTTGTTACACCCTGTATATCAACGTTAAGGTGTCACTAATAAAGTTTATAGTAATTTTTCAAAATGTTAGCCGCGCTGGCCTAGTGGTGGCAGGCGCTATTGCTGGACATAAAGTCTTAAATTCGATTCCTAAGTCGGGTATAGCGTTGTTGTTTTTTCCCATCGGGAATTACTCAGTAGCAGCCACGGAGTTTGAATTTGTGGTCTGTTGAAGGGTCATCCCTATTAAATGGGATTGAAACATATTTGTCGAAATTTCCGGGTGTACCATTAGTAGTCGACTTTGGCTAGCCTTTCGGGGATTAGGTACAGGCGTGATGTTATGTGTATGTACTCTTGTAAACTACAGTTTTTATGTAATTCCAATTTTGACCGATCACTGTCTCTTAAGATACAGGTCTCCTAGTTTAAGAGACAGGGTTCATTATTATTTTTGTATGCATAGACTTCTTTTTGTAGACCTTAAGGCCTGGTCAGACCAGATGCGTGGCGTGACGTACACGTGTACACGCGCGTGGTGACGCACGTGAACCCCTGACACACAGGGTTACGGATACCTGTACGCTTACGCTTACGCATACGTGGTACGCACGCAACGCACCGGTCCTTTGCGTACCCAGCAATTCTTGTGCACGATGTCTGAAGAAGATTGGGTAAATGGACCAAGTAGTTCATCTGATGAAGAAGAAGCAATATTACTGTTATTGTGACAGAATATTCCTGGGTGTGCCAAAAAACAATGGGTTCAAGTTTTATATGACATATTTTTACTCTTTGTTTTTTGTGTTGTACAAACAATTAGTTTTTCTTTAATTTCATGATTCATCATTAAAACCGAAATAAAACATCACTTACTATCGGTAAAACTTGAAAACAAATACAACTGAATGCGTAAGTCACGCGCGTAGACACGCGCAGTAAAGATACGTGCGTGTTCAAACTTGTTCGGTGTGACGTCTAATACGGAATGCCATTGACTACAACGTCATTACTGCACGCATCAATGTGACGTTGCTGTTCCGCTCTGCGTAGGTACGCAGCAAGTTTGACACATGACAGCTGCAATGCGTAGCGTTACGCATGTAGTCTACGCGCACGTGTACGTCACGCAAGCGGTGTGCCATGTCTCTATAAAGTTCCATATATTACAACGTCATGGTACGTGCACGTGCACGTGCACGTCTACGTGTACGGATCCGGTGTGTTTCGGCCTTTAATCCTCTGTGCACAAAAGACTATATTATTATGCTTGTTGTACTTTTGCCACCTTGTTTTTGAACTGTGTCTGTGTGTTTTATTTCGGATAAATATAGTAAATATAATAGATATAGTAAATCATTTTATTATTATTATTTTATTATTATGTTTTGGACGTAAGGGAGTTGCTAGTATGAAACTTGGCATTCTTACAACGTTTAAGATCATCTACAGATCCATTACAGGGGGTTTACTATGTCGTCTTAAAGCAGAAGTAAGTAGTGAGGGAAGGAGACAGAGCTATACAGTTCCTCTTGCGCTATCTCTTTTCCCACTGAAATTGCTCCTGCTTTAAGAAGTCATGGTAGGCCACCTGATCCCATCTCTATTCTCTATACCAAGCAATGCACAAGATATAACAACGTCCGGTCGAGCAGAGTCGAAGAACTCAATATATAGAGCGCCGGACTTTGAGCTATGACGACCATTAATTAGGTACTTACGCTATCTTATTGCGTATCTCGGTCAAAAAATGCATCGTGTGCCACGTGACGTCTGCTTTATTGTCTTACAACGTCAACACTGGAGCAAGCAGTGTTGCATCTAAGAGTAGGTAGGTACGTCAAAAACGTCATATCTGTGTGACGCAGCGTTTAGTGTTTATCAGGAGCTTAAGGGACTGACCTAATTAATCGAAACGGTGTCGACGTGAGCTGGTCCAAAACAGCTTTATGTTTATGCAAATAAAGCAAATAATGCAACACGGTGTCCAATACACGCCGTCTGAAGTCCGAACTGTAAGAAGGCGATCCATTTTCAGTTTTATTGCGTCGGTATAAAGATCTTTCTGAACAGCTCAAGCAAAAAAATCCGTGTCGGTGAAATTGGCCAATCCCTAGTAACAACATGCTGATCATTGGAGTGATACTGCGGCGAGACAGTACTGTCTCATGATCTGCCTAGCCTTTTTAAAACTATGTTTGAGTCGACTTCCAGTCTAACCGGATGCAGCTGAATACTAGAGTATTTATCATGGAGTGACTGCCTATCTGACCTCCACAAGCCAGTTAGTATTAAGTAATACGATATGGTTGTCATTCTTTCGGGCCACTGTCACAGATCTACAAATGACAGCCGGGACCAACGGTTTAACTTGCTTTCCGAGACACTATTTTGCCACATCTATAAAAATAAATTAAATTGAAGTGTCTGTCTGTAATATCGAAATAACAGCTTTATACTGAATGCATATGAAAGTACGGAAAGAAAGTAGTAGTAACAGTATGAAATTGCGGTAGTTAAAACAAACAAAAAAAAAAGCCTTTCTGTATGTCTGTCTGTTTGTTCCGGCTAATCTCCGAAACGGCTGGACCGATTTTGACGGGACTTTTACTGGAAGATAGCTGATCTTATAAGGAGTAACATGATGAAATCAGGTTCATCATGTTATGGAACCCTAATTCGTTTTCTACTCATAACACTGATGTTATGAGTAGAAAACGAATTAGGGTTCCGTCGTAAAAAAAACCCTTGAAATTGATAACAAAATCCGATTCAAATAGTGAAGTAATAGTTTTATCACAATTTCACGCAGACGTAGGTCGCGGGCCACAGCTTGTCTAATATTATAAAAAGGTAAAAAATTGTTTGTAAGCTTGTATGTAGGGGGGGGATCTCTGGATCTACAGAACCGATTTTGAAATTTCTTTCACTAATTGGAAGCTACATCCCCAAGTGTCATATAGGCTATATTTACAACGTGCCCGTGGGATAATTTCCGACAAAAACGCGAGCCAAGCCGCGGGCAACAGCCAGTGTTTAATATAACTGCATTTCAAGAGATGGTCCCCGACCTTAGCGCACTTCGGTAAAGCAAGAAAGATTACAGCTAAGGCAGTATTTCACAACATTGTAAATGATTATTCATATAAATACCGTTTGAAATCATGCCACGTATAGAGGCCGTAAGTTAAGCTTGTAAAGCGCGGAGTGCATACATAAGCCATCTATAAATAAGTGCTATAACTTATTTCCCTCAGCGAACTTTTACAACTTGCACAGTTAAACACAGGTTGGGGGTACAGTGGTGGTGCGATGGCGATTTTAGAATTTAGAAATATGAACTTAGCATCTTCATCATCTGTCTAACCTATTCCCAACTATGTTGGGGTCGGCTTCCAGTCTAACAGGATGCAGCTGAATACCAGTATTTTACAAGGAGCGTGGTCGCTCACAATGGGCCTCATTCGAATGCTTAAGTCACCCAAAGGGCAATGGAGAGGGCTATGCTCGGAGTTTCCTTGCGTGATCGAATCAGAAATGAAGACATCCGCAAGAGAACCAAGGTTACCGACGTAGCCCGAAGAATTGCCAAACTGAAGTGGCAGTGGGACATTGCTCGCAGAACGGATGGCCGATGGGGCCGAAAAGTTCTGGAGTGGCGACCGCGAACCGGAAGACGTTGCGTTGGAAGGCCTCCCTCTAGGTGGACCGATGACCTGCTGAAGGTTGCGGGGATCCGCTGGATGCAAGTCGCACGGGACCGGTCAGTGTGGCGACACTTGGGGGAGGCCTATGTCCAGCAGTGGACGTCTCTCGGCTGAAATGATGATGATGAATGATGACTGCCTATCTGACCTCCACAACCCAGTTAGTACTGGGTAATACGCTACCGCTTGGTAAGACTGGTTGTCAGACTTTCGGGCCACTATCGTTGTCTGATCACTCTCAGTCCATCGTCACTTGACTGGGCCATCAGACGTGGTTGTTACCACAAGGTCAATGATAGCTACGTTGATCGGAGCGGTACTTTCTAGAATAAAGATAATTAAACAGTCAGAAATTTAAACGCCATTATCATTTCGTGTATGAGGATAGTTGAACTTGTCTAGACCTTGAAGTACTTAGTAAAACAAAGCCCGCAGTTTTTCTTTAATCCTCCCCTATTCGATTGATTCAATGTCCCGAGAGAGAAACAAATACAAATTCCCATTCCCTGATTGGACTGTGACACTGATTACTTTATATATCCAAGTCGTTTGTCCATTTCCTTTTCGTGTTCGTTTCGTTAGCCGTACGGACATCAATCGCTATTAAGAAATCTTGGAGTCGTTGGCTAGTTCCCACTTGACGACATGAGACGTATGGGCAGTAAGTAGCTTTATCTACGTGGCTCCATCTTGGGTGACCATTTTGAAATTTGCGAAGTCGATTCAAGCTTTGCACAAAAAGTGATTTTTTTTCGGTTGGCGCTTTGGCTGAGCGATTGGCTGTTGCGCTGCGTGTCGCGGGTTCTATTCCCGCTCAGAACAAATATTTGTATGGCCTACAGGTTGTTGTTCCGGCTGGCTCTTTGTGTATGTGAGTTTAAATGATTGTAAGCGCACCCACGATAAAGGAGAAATCCCAATTGTGGGGCAACGTTTAAATAAAAAATAAGCATTAATTTTTGCGTAAAGTTACTTAGTTTGATGTACATAATGCTTGGTTGACGGCTTCGTGAAGGGTCCTGTTACACCCTGTTTTAAAATTTCACGGATTACAAAACTTAAACTATCACTTACGGGTTATCGTTGTCTGTCACTTGCCGTTTATACTTTCATATGCACATTCAGTAAAACGGTGTTATTTTGAAATTACAAACAGACACGTGAATTTATTTATTTGTATGTATGTACAAATTACGACAGTACGTAATCTTTTTATGATATATTTTGAGACTTTTTATTTTTGTTTTAGGGGTCTAACCTTAAAACGACGAAGAAGATTTATCTATATATATAAAAGAAAGTTGAATTAGTTACACTATTTATAACTCAAGAACGGTTGAACTGATTTGGCTGAAAATTGGTGATGAGGTAACTTAGAACCAGGAGACGGACCTAGGATACTTTTTTTTATTTTTATTTAGATCTAAGTCGTCGCGGACGAAGTCGCGGGCACAGCTAGTCTTTCTATATTTATCTCATGGTGGTTAGTTACATTAGACATTAGATCAATATGGGTTGCTGATGCCTGATAATGAATCAACTCTTCACTCACCAAGCTTTCCATGTATCGAGTTAAAGTGTACGCTTTTCTGCTGGATGATGAGAGCTGTTCCTGTAGTAACCAGGGCGGCTGCCAATACCTGCAAAACCCAGTGGGTGTGCTTCTTGTATCGACGGGCCATGAACATGGACCAGCTGTTGTATGGCGACATCATCAGGGTTCCCTGGCACATGAAGAACTGGTACTGGAAATTAATGTTTTGACATGAATTCGTGGTCTATGATTATTCCTTCATCTTACTCAGTTTGTTCTGACCTGAAAAGTATGTAATACTTCCTTTCTATGAGCGAATAGAATAAATGTAAGAAGATCTGTGGTAATTTTTTGTATAGGTACCTTTACGTACACTAAAGAACTGTTTGCGAAAAAAGCCCTAAGTCTTGGGAAATTTCGGCATCCTAACTGCCGCAATCCGCTGCATGCAAATAAATTGCAGAAATTTTAGTAATCGTTGGTTAGTACCATAATGTGTACCTATGACTTTAGCTGTCTCTCTGGCTGTCTCTTACGTCTTTTCATCTGCTTATTATTTTCAGGAAACTAAACATCACGCCTTTTAATCCCCAAAGGGTTAGGCAGAGGTGAACCTAACAAGTACAACCATATGTCGCCAGTTATGATTTGAAGTCCCATGTAAAAGGGGGCTAGCCTATGGCCATCAACCGGGCACAAATCAAGACTTTTTGGCTACTACTGAGAACTTTCAGATGGAAAAACCCAATAACACTTTGCTCGACCCGGGAATCGAACCCAGGACCTAATGCTAAGCAGTCGCGCTTGCAACCACTAGACCAGCGAGGCAGTCAGATAAAATAAATAATTGTATTATAATCTTACCCCAAGGACACACAGTATAATGTGCCAATTAAACCGAGTAACCGTTGAACTACACGCATAAAATAAACAAATGAACACCGTGAAAAATATCAAGATATTAATGAGCAAATTGACCGTCAATCTCACTGATTTATACCAAACATTTTCCAACACTTTCGACTTTTCTCTCTCTTTATTAACTCCATTGTCTGTAGTTTCAGTCATTTTGTCAATTCGTGCGTAACGAGTAGGAGAACTATGCGTATTGACAATTATAAAGGTATATAAGCTGTAATATATCTACTCGAATTGCTCTCTAAACAATTGCTAGTCACTAAAGGTGATTACAGATTTACTCGATTTTTGACGATCGATACCACCGTGTCATCAATAAAAACATCATCATCTGTATATTTCCCAACTTTGTTGTAGTCGGTTTCCAGTCTCAGCTGCTCTGAATACCAGTATTTTTATGGAGCCACTGCCTGTGTGGCACATTGCTCGCAGAACGGATGGCCGATGGGGCCGAAAAGTACTGGATTGGCGAAAACCGGAAGACGTTGCGTTGGAAGGCCTCTCACTAGGTGGACCGATGACCTGGTGAAGGTTGCGGGGATCCGCTTGATGCGAGTAGCACGGGACCGATCAATATGTTGACACTTGGGGAAGGCCTATGTCCAGCAGTGCACGTCTTTCGGCTGAAATGATGATGATGATGACTGCCTGTCTGACCTTCACAACCCAGTTACTACTGGGTAATATGATACCCCTTGGTAAAACTGGTTGTCAGACTTTCGGGACACTGACTACCTGTAAGGACTGTCAAAGATCTGCAAATGACAGCCAGGACCAGTGGCTTAACATGCTTTTCGAGGTACCGAGAAAACTCAGTATGTAACGGGTAGTCTCCCATCCACAGACCAACCTAGGCAAGCATGGCTGAACCCAAAAATCGATCCAAGCGGCTTTTATTATTTAGTCAAAAGCTCCTCGATTCATTAAAAACACAGGCAGGTACCTTAAATGTGTCAGCAACCAGATGATTGCCATGGTATTGTTTTCGCCTTTGTGGATCACTTTTGTCATAAGATCTTGTCATATTTTGTCGAGCAACCAAAACGAACGTCACTTCGATATCTCTAAAGGCCAGTGGCCAAAATGTATGGGGCAATGGTGTCTTTTTATTTTACAGCGGCCAGTAAGGAAACTTGACAGAAAATAGTATGATGAACGAAATGTTGAATGTGCGGTATAGCTCTAATCTTAGCCCGGACTAATCTAAAATCAGTTTATTAATAGTAATTTTTACGTTAACTCACCAGAGCTTAATCCTATCTATATATATGTCCGAAACTATGACCTAAATTCTCAAAGGAACTAAAGCCTTTTTGGCTCCTGTAAAAGCTTAAAACAAAAACTAAAATTGCGGTTATACTCTTTTTCAAAATAGAAGTCATGGTTTCTTTGACCACTGCTCTGCTACATGCATATAAATGCATTTGTAGGTGACGAAAAATAAAAAGGTACCAACTTAGGTCATTGGCTTCGCACGACTTCAACAATGAAATATTTATCGATCGTTAACAGGCGACGGATCTCATTTATCATCAAAATTCAGCATATCAGGCTACAATAACGATCGCCAAAATGAGAAAATCTGTATGCACCTTAAGGCGATATACACGAAAGATAGATAGAGTATCTCTTTAATCTGAAGTACCATTTGTACGTGATATCTTGAAGACTAAAAATTTATAGTGGTGTTAAATTTTATTTTTGATGAAACGTGACTACGTGACTGGTCAGTTGCAATGCAGTGAACAATTAAGGATTTGTGTAAGTCCTTGATGGCCTTCCATTTGAATTTTATTGGTTTTGTGTAATTACTGCCCTTGTTCATCCTCGACGATCATAGACTACCCTATTTACTTCGCTTTTTTCCATGCACATATCCTCTTCTGTCGCCCAGAACCGTCATTTGCTAGAGCGACAATTCGAGCGTAAATGTTATAGCACGCGGCATCATCGACTTTGCGGTCAGGATCTCGCTCTGTTTCTTGCTTTGGGTTTTGGAGGTCTGGTGGCTTACCATGACGGAAAGAGATGGCGCTAAACGGCCTGTGAAACTCTGTCTCTTTCCCCCACTGGAATTACTCCTGCTTTAAGATGTCATAGTAACTCCCCAGATATGCAGTTGCTCCATGTTAATTTATGGTAGACTGAAAGCCGAACTAAACACAGTTTGGATGACATTTCCTCTTTTTAATTTGGTTGGTAATTAGGGGTGTAAATAATAACAACAACCAGTGTTTAAAGCTTATTATTTTTGTACATTGTTATATGCATCATTAGTACAGACAAAATTTATTAAACGGTAGGAAAAACTCTAGTTACTTTTAGCAAAAACCAATTAATACATACATTATTGTGATGGTACAATGTTTTAACTAATACAATCGTATAAATACTTAACAGCCAGTAAGTAAATGCACTATACATATAAAAATAATTATCTATTTACACAACTCGACTCTTTAATAATACAGAACTGACTCTTTGACAATAGAATCGGTGTAATAAGTTATTATGAACACTGCAGATGTCTGGCCCACACATCTGCGAACATCATTCGTCACGGTAAGGGATGTGTAACATAATCATACAATTTTAGATAAACATCCCTCACTGACAAACTTGATCAACTTAATTAGTAGACGTGTGGAATCAGCATTATAGTTTCTATAAGTACATACCGAAGAAACTATTACAACAATAAGAAATACTATTTTGTTCTTAATCTAGATAGCATAGCATAAGTTGCATTACAAATACAAAATGAACTGTAGTTCCAAACATGCTTTAATGAAATAATTAATCTCCTAAGTAATACACAGTATACGAAATTCGGTAAAATGCATCCTTATTACTTGGTTACAGGCAAGTTATAAACAAATCTACGCATACAGAGGTGCTCAACTCGATAAAATGTCGTGCAATCTAATGTAAGAAGATATAAACGAAATATTTTTTTTATTTTTTATAGTTCTGAAAATTCTACAGTTCACAGATCGACTCCAAAACTCGACTAAACAATCTGGAGATCACGAAACTATTTCTAATACTTACAGAAACTCGAACGTTTAGAGTTCATTATTGAGCCGCGCACACACTCGTACGAACTCATCGTCAATGACGCCAAACGTTTTAGTGTGGAACACAATAAAACGTGGAGTAATTAACAATTTCATAGAGAATTTGAATGAATCATTTACGTAAGTGAATCCGATATCTAGTCTTAGTCTGTTCCACTTTGGCTTTGATTCAGACTTAATACTCTGCATGAACATTGATACCTTTCCTAACATATTAATTGAAGCGAAGTTATGCGTTCCACTTTCTTCATGAAGGGTTCTTTGTAACAGTGAGTATTGGATCGCGTAGATCGGTTACGAGCTTAGCGTGTAAGTTGGTGTGCGCAGGCGGCGCCGCGGGCCTCGGCTTGTTAAACATTACGTTACGTATTCTCACTATGCGTCCATTTTGTATCACAATACGTGCCATAGCGCCTTAGTGTTTCACTGCTTGTACCTGAGGAGGAAAACTTGTCAAAATTTCATTTCAGTGGGGTATAACACGTTTTTAATGGCAATGGTTAGATTTTTGAGTAGGTGTTTTTTTTTTTTAATTTTCTTCATCTCTTCGGACTGTAATGGGTGTAATAAGACCCTTCGCGAAGCCGAAAGGCACTTGTTTCCGTCATTGCGATAATTTGTTTGTTCTAGACCATACGGGAACCTTCTAGTTACAGTATTGGAAGTTGCAACTTATTCACAAGTTTTTTAAATACTTGTTTTAAATTTAAGATTTTTACTTTAAACACACACACGAACCCCGTACTATTCAATCCATCCATCAGCACAATGTTTTGAGTCCGTTACATTGAGTCTTCCCGTAATTCGGGATTTTTCAAATCCCGAATTACGGGAGGACTAAGAGGACTAAGTTTACTACCTCAAAAAAATGTCGTTTCCCAGCAATATTTTTCCGTCAAGTTACTTAGTTTTTTGGTGTACATAATGCTTGGTTGACGGCTTCGCGAAGGGTCAGTTTACACCCTGTATTATAGAAAGTGTTTCATCCAATGTGGATGCTGGTCTGTCTTGGTATCTATGAAAACGGGCTTGCTGTATTTCGTGCACGAGTCAAACACAAAATCAAAAAAATCTATGGAAAATTTAAATAAGTTATAATGTAAAATCAACCTGAAAGCAAAGTAGTTAAGGTATAGGTATTAACTTCTTACTCCAACCATGATGGTTTACCGTCCGTGGCAGGATTTGCAGCAGTAGTCCGCATAGTACGGGTAATGGCACAGCCGCGCCTGCACAGCTAGCGCGCAGTTGTTTAACTTGTCCACGCATGCTCCTGCGCAAGTAACAGTAGGTTAGCAAGGAGAACAGTGATGACGCCATAATCGACAATAGGAAAGAGCGAATCAGAAAGTCGTTGGCTGGTTATCGTGAAGAATAACATGAGAGACAATGAAATAAACGTTGAGGTCAAGGAAGAAGTAATCAAGCTGAGAGCTGGACGTCCAGTCAGAAGATGACATAAAAATGAGAAGAAAATGAATATAAAGAGGACGAGCCAATAAACCAAGAAGATGGATAGTGTAAAGAGCATGGATTTATTCTCCAACCAGATAAAGAAGAGATCATTATAAGTAAAAAGGATGTGAAGATAAGACCTGGATGAAAAAAAAACACGTTGGGTTTTTTTTTTTTTAAGTAATAAAACTCTGAAATAGTTACCATCAGCATAAGATCTGTCTCTAACATTCTGTGCGATATGGCTTTGGTGTCTTGTCACACGCTGTTGTGGGTCTGAAACTAAAAACAAGATGTTAATCAAGAATTCAAGACTAAAATATCCCAAACACTTTCGAGAAGGTACTAAAGCCCGCCGCTGGCATCACATTGCAGCTAAACTAATATAAAACATTGTTCTGGTTTTGTGAATCCTTTGAAGACGACAGACATAGAATAATGTTTAGCGTTAAATATATTGAGCTGTCAGTGGTGCAACCTGGCCTTAATCTTTCGACAGGTTAAAATTCAAACCTGAAGGAGGTGCATTCACAACAGCTGTCTTCACCGGCGGTTTTGTAGAACATCGTGAGGGTACACAAGACCGTCTAGCTGGAGGACGCACTCCTGCGCAGTCCGCATCACGCGCCGCACCCCCCGCGCCCTCTGCCCCGCCGTGGGCGCACCACACTGTTCGGGATTGGACTCCTGCTTCGCATGGACCTTGACACTGGAGGAAAAGACCGAAATAAGAATTTATAACATTGAAGTTAATCAAATCTATGAAGGCCTAGAGAAAGTTTCGGCAATTCAGCGATAACGATGATTGATAGGTCAATTATGTTAGATTGGCATAAATTACCATTGCATTGACATTTATGTCAATGCATTTGGAAGTTGTTGTATAAATATTAAACGATTGCCATTAATGTAGACCAGCTCGAAACCATCTAGATATAGCTGAAGCTTCTTTCCTCATGAATAAGCATCGCGTTTTGCATTGCAATCTGAAAATCATGCCTTTGAAAGCCACCTCAGAATAATTACGAAAAAAGGCTAGTTGGCTTGAATAAAAAAAAGTAGGTAAAGCACAATAGGGCCCTAATTATACGAGCTATGAGTTTGCATCTCAGCAATTTTCTTTCAAGTGCCTGAATTCTTTCAGAAAAAATACAAAAGAAAACCTGTTACTACCTTAATTTTCTTTCTATTGTGATTTCAATTATATTTTTATAGGCGAACAATGTTCTTGACAAATTAATTGCTGCTGACGTCTTTAAAGATTAGGCTGGCGTCAAAAAAATGAGTAAGGTTTGGATTAATTAGTAGACTTGTTATGTACTCGTTGTTTTAATTAGCACTATTAGTGAGGGCGGTCCCAGCAACATTGGCATATTTGGAATCATTGTCCTAATCGCTACGGACATTCCACTTCATGAACCTTGATCTTCAATTCATGGAGTAGTTGTAATGAGTCACTTGCGAAATTAAAAATGAGTCTCGATATATTTTGGGTGATTTTTATGTTCTTGCATAATTCGAAGTTCTTTCAAACATTTGAGACACCTGCTATTACGCAGACGATGTACATACATCTGCATAATTTCAGATAAAGTCAGGCATGTCAAACGAACATCGTACAGAGTCCGATAATATACGCATTACAAACACTAACCTAACTAACCACTAACGCACTAACCTAGCGAAGGAGTTATTTTTGTGTAACCATCTTCGCTTAACCCTCTTCTTTGCCTTCAATTAACTCTCTTGCAATCTCAATCCCTAAAATTATATATGAAGAACTGGCATAGCAAGTAAATTCATCCCAACATTGAAGGTTACAAATTGCGAAACCACCAGCGAGCTATACATAATGGGGCACTGCGGTTGCAATTATTTCCCTTATTTAAATTGATGGGTCTACCGTCTAACTACTGGGTACCTAAGCACTACAATGTCGAGATCTGTTGTTAGCTTTACAAACCAAAACTAAGGTCGTTTCGTCATTTGGAACAAGGAAAATTGTGTAGACTCCTTTGTCTGTTGGACCGTGAGATTGTATAGATAAATTGTTTAGTCTAGCTTCGCCATGCTGGGGTGTTTTACCCTTGTTATAAAAGTAATTTTTCGAGGTTTCATTTAGATGTCTTATACAAGTTTTTTTTTTTCTTTTTTACCGCACGCAAAATACGCGCTTAGACGTGGAGTTGCGGACACCAGCCCGCTAGCCAATACAATACAATACAAAGGTACTCTTAAATCTACTAAAAATACTGTTTATTGTTAGTATTTTTTGTAGATGTTTTACGTGAACAGAGTAGAACACACAAAACAATAAAAATGAAGTGTCAATAAATAGTGGAATGAATGTGAATCGCGGACGAGGAGAACTGTGCTTCCTCAAAATCGAATACCATGAACATGGATCGATCAATCATGAACATGGAATAGTGTAAGATCAGATACAATAACATTCCAGCTTTCGTTTTATCCACTAACCTCAGTCCAGTCGCTGAGATACCAGGAGGGACTGCAAGTGCCTCCGCAAGAGCGTTCAGCTTCAGGCTTGGTGCCCCGACAGGAGCCATCTCGTAATCTCCTACCATTGCCGCCGATGCAGATCACACCTCGGACTTGCTTGCCGCCACAGTTCGCAGAGCAGGGAGACCATTCACCTAGCAGAGACAACATTATCTTTTTAATGCGCTATAGACTATTGTCACCTTTACGGATACCTCGAAATATCCGAATAAGGAGTTTTGTATACTACACCTACAAACTATTGAAAACAAAAAGCTAATTGCAGAAACAGTACATAGCAGTTGTTTTAGAATTCAATTCATCATTGAACAAACCAAATCTGGTGACCAGTAGGTACTGAAACATCTGCATTCAATTGAGTTCGAATGGCCTTACGAAATTAGTTCAACATCGCATAATTTAAGGCTGACGACCACAGAAACATCGTTTATAAGAAAATATTATGAGAAGTTTCTTACTGGAAAACCACTGCGCGTCACACTGCTTCCTGACAGCACAGGTTTGAGTTTGTTCTGGCGCACGATGAGAAGTGCACCCGTTAGGATCGACGCAGCGAACTCCACGAGACTGGACTCCTCCTCCCACACACCAACCCACGCACTAAAATAAAGGACCTTTATTTAAATGAGACCTACTTGAGCAAATACATAGATTAGTAGCCTTAGTAACCTTCTTGGACTACGCACCGTTTAGAAATGTAGGACCTAGTAATCCACAAAGTTTTTGCCAGAAAATGGTTATAATTCGGGATCCAGGCCGTGTTCTCATAAATAACTCTAGGGTCAGACCCTTATCACATTTAAGTCTAATTAATACCTTTATTGGCGAACATAAGTACACTGACCCTTGGGAGGGATTAAAGATATTACGGTGTTCCTGTTATGAATCGGATTCATTATAAAGGGGATAGTATATTGGATATATTCTGAACTTATCAACTTACCTGAGACCACTCGGTGTACAACCAACCACCTCCAGCACTGTGGCTATAACTTGGTGCAGGAGTGGTCCCAATATCATTATCAGTCAGGTTGGTAGCAAGAGATATCACTGGACCGTCTCTAAAGTTATCAGTCCGGTCCTTTGGTCGCACTTGACGCCTGGCGTCCAACCGGGGTACACTGGTCGTGGCAGCTGTGCCATCACAGTTCGGAATGTTACACAGCTCACTGCTTGTAGGCATCGGTAGGGGACATTTTTGGTCGCTTATCTGGAAATAATAATGGCGGTTAGCTTCAAGTGTTTTTTTTTTGTGCTATTGTTAATGGGCTTTCGTGTGTTTACTGTACCTTTGTGATTCCTCGGGCATGATCCTGAACACAGCCCACAATTCGTGTCCTGTGTGCAGGTCCACAAACAGGGCAGGGTCCCCAAGCGGCCGCTCTCCAACGTGGAGGACATGGGTTTCCACCACAACGACGTCTTCGGGCCGGTGGGGGAACACCATTACAATGGAAAGGAGACACCTCCTTATCACCCTTCTCCGTCACTTCAGCGCACTTGAACTTCCCAATCTGGAGCCCTCCTCCACAACTTCGCGAGCATTGCGAAAATTCCAGAATCTTCCAGATAAACTTCCTGCTACCAATGACGTTGCTCTCGACTTGAGATTGACTTTCCAAATGATTGAAGTCTGGCACTTTCGACAATGAAGGCTCGGATTTCGTTTCGAGGTCTCTGAGATGCGTCTCTGTGTTGTGATGCCTGTGATGGCGTTGCGCGGAGTGGTGAGGCAGGGGGTTGACTGTCGGTATGTCGTTACTGGTTTCGTCTGGTTCTAAGTCAGTTAAGTATTCGTATTTTATGTTCGGATTTGGTTGCGTATATAGAATCTGGAAGTAGAGGACAATCATTAGTTGGATTGTTCAAGTTGGATTTCAAGAATTACAGGTTTTTTCTATGAAGTCATACCATGATGTCGATGGGGTGGTGTATGGGCCCGTGCGCGACGACGTTGTCAAGCGAGCCCTGGCGCGAGTACACGAAGCGCGCGCCCGCCGCCTCGTACGTGCCCGCCGCCGACACCGCGAACTCGCCGTTCATTATGTACGAGCCATTGGATACTTTCAACGCTAAACAAAAAACAAACATTTGTACCTATCGAAATTAAACGAAAGTAATTGAATAAACAACTCTTCAACAAATGGTTGAACCCGACTAAATTGCTACTAGCTGCGTCATGCGAATAATTAACCACCAATTGTGCAGACGGCTACCTCCATTTATCTCACAATTTGCGGCGTAGGCGCCTCTATTGAAGAGTTGCGCCGCGGTGCGCATGTGCAATTCCCATTAATCGATTCGACATCGATCTTTGCACTGCCGAACACTTCATCTCTCGATTAAGATGTCTCCTTGTGACCCGCTATTAATAATATACGAGACATTTTCAATAAAAAACCGATACAGACAGTTATGATGAGTAACTTTTTAATGAGAACTACTTGTACCGCCAATTTTTTTGGACTTTGAGCGTCCCAATTAGGAGAAACCGTGACCAGTCTTAATTTCAGTTCCTGTCTCACCTATGTAGTTGTCACTGGGTGTGACCTCGGAGACGTTGAGCCGGCAGGCACCGCGCGGCACGGTGGTGACGTAGGAGTACCCCAGAGGCAGGCGCGGCCGGGAGAACAGCCCCGACACCAGGCGCCGCCCGCAGCGCAGCTCGCGAGACGCCGCTGACGACAGCACGCCCTCACGACCCACCGCCTGTAGACGAAACACATCAGAATCAGGCAGTTGTCAATCACACACATCCAGCGTTTAATGTTTACAGGTTTCTCCTCTCTGTAAAACAGCGCGGGCCCATTACGTGTTGGTGGACGGTCACCATGCCTTCAAATTTTTTGTTTTAGGACATAACAGTTTCCTCACGATAATTTTCTTCACCGTTTTGAGAGTAGACACTTTAATATATGTACGTTATTTCATTGCCAATCACGATCGTCAAATATCAACTGTTTGCTGTAAACATTATTATTATTATTGATCCATTATTTATACGATATTCATTCCTAGACTAAGCTTGCGATATTCATTTGTTCTTAATACCGCATCTGCATCCAAATTTGAGCCAAAGTACAAACTTACATTATTTCAAATGTTATGTATTTTTTAATTCATACTAACCCAACGGACACACTCTCCTAAGTCTACGGCTACTCAATTTAAATGATATAAATAAGCTACCAAGCGATTACACAACCAATTTTCCGCCCCTATCATGTCAGATAAAAGTAGTCAACTAGTCACGCTTCTAGATTATGATGCATTCGCAACAGTTTCATGTAGAGCGTTCGGATGATTTACACCGTGAGTATTAACTTGTCATCGTATTACACGGCTGTCAGACCAGCTAGGATTACAACTTCATAACGTACATTGACTGAATTGCTTGCCTCTGTATTAAAATCCATCTCCGTTATATAAACGTGAAACTTTGTAATATTTTGGTTTCACGATCACGCGGATTTGGATGAATTTTGGCATACTGGTAGATGACTTTGGTTAAAACGCGATACGTTAAATTTTTATTTTATTAATTTATGTAACGCTTTGACATCTGCAGGAATTTGGACAAAGTGTTGACTGCCTCTTTGGTCTAGTAATCGCAAGCACGATTGCTGAGCAAGAGGTCCTAAGTTTGATTCCCGGGTCGGGCAAAGAGATATTGGGTTTTTTATCAGGAATTTCTCAGTAGCAGCCGCGGAGTCTGGAATTACGCCCGGCTGATGGCAATAGGCTCGCCCTATATTACATGTGACTAAATATAACTGGCGAAATGTGGGTGTACTATTAGGTGCACCTCTGCCTACCCTTCGGGGATTACAGACGTAATGTTATGTTATGTTGTACAGGTGAGCTATAAAGGGTGTAACAAGACCCTTAACGAAGCTGAAAGGCACTATTTTTCCCCGTCATTCCGATCATTTTTTTGTTCTAGACCATACCTGGGAACCTTCTAGTTACGGAGATATTGGGGTCAAAGTTCCAACTTTTATTTTAAATACCTATATATTTTTAATATTAGTTTTTTACTTTAAACACCTCCACAACTCCCGCACAATTAAATCCATCCATCAGTACAAGGTTTTGAGTGCGTTACATTGAGTCCTGCGGTAAAAATTATTTATCATCTCAAAAAAAAAAAACAACGTTTCCCAGCAATAATTTTTGCGTAAAGTTACTTAATTTGATATACACAATGCTTGGTTGACGGCTTCGTGAAGGGTCTTGTTACACACTGTATAACCTTGATTGAAATATAGGATACTTTTTATTCTGACTACTTGATGCTATTTTCCCTTTATCCCAATAAAACCGCAAACAGCACCTAATTGGCAATAAAATTACCCGAGATGAAAGCGCGGATGTTCGTAATTACTTAATTAAAGTAAGTCTATTAAGGAAAAGCTTTGTTTGTCAAAAGTTTTCACAAAAGCATCTTGTTCTTGTGTGATCTTGATTTGGGTTCTTTTGTTTCCTTATAGGGGACGTAATTAATCTCTTGACTTGAATATAATACTTCGCTAATTGTCGAGCTTTTGCCGGCCATTGTCTTTTCAGCTTGAAAACTTAATAAGTGAAGAAGAAAATATAAGTTTATTTTCATTTTGGTTACGGTAAAGTTCCGTAGAAGATATCTTCGGAGTTGCGAGAGTCTTTGATCTGAAAGTAATTTGATGTAACATCGATTCGAATAATTCAATCTACATTTCAAAGATTGAACGAAGTAAGTAGGTAGAAATATGATAATATGACTAAGGTCTAGCACAATTATTCATCTAAACTAGCTACTTGCGGCAATATAAAAACAAATTAATATGAAAAATTGTGTATACCAGAGAAACTGCTTTGTTTACCTCGTGTTAAATCTACTTCGTCGACTTAAGACATTAATAATTCACATACATACATATCTAACAGTACATCACGCCTGAAATCCCCGACGGGTTAGGCAGAGATGTACCTCACCCACCTCATATTGTACACCTACATTTCACTAGTTATGTTTTCAGTCCCATGTAAATAGCCTACTGCCATCAACGGGCACAAATCTAGACTTCGTGGCTGCTGCTGAGAAATTTCTGATGGTTTTTCCATCAGAAATTTCTCCTCCCCCAATAGCACTTTGCCGGCACGGGAATCGAACCCAAGACCTCATGTTCAGCAGTCGCGCTTGCGACCACTCGACCAGCGAGGCAACCATCATAATCTACTGTAATGATATAACTATTTAATCATTCAGTTAGATCAAACTAATTCTGTAACACCCAATATTGATGGTTTATTAATGATTATGTGAATTAATTCTCAAGTCATAGATTCAATTCATTGAAATGTAAAGCACGAGCTCGTTTTTATTTATTTGATATAATGTAATTGTTGTTTTCAATCTTGTTTAATGTTAATTTTATAGCACGATTAATCGCGTTTTAATAGGCCTCTTGATGGAGCTGAAATATAGGAACATTACAGGTCGGTCCAGTAGTGAATAGCTACATAATTTACAGATAATGAGATGTCTAAAAGTGTTTAGATTTGTTACATGATAAAATAAATCTGGTGATGTAAACATTAGAACAATGAACATAATTAAATGCTCATTATAGAAGATTTGAAAACTTTTAACAGAGTAGTGAATGAAGAACTTTTCAGCATTGAAATAAAATTGTATTCTGAAAATACATGCACTTTGAAAATACAATAACTGTGTTGAATGTAAATATTGACACAGCGAATTAGTTTACTTTGATCTAATGCTGTATCTAAACTAGTGGAAGGATACCGCTATAAATTATCTAGTGAGAACTTCATCCTTCATCCAGCTTGGCTAATTGACAAATTGTACGATACCAGCATATCGAACATGTCGGTGTTATAAGAAGATGGCTGATTAACATTTCGAGACGTTGAATACAGATACTGACACGATTAAGAAAATGTTTCAATGTTTGCGTAAGCACTGAAGCCGATGTCGCAGGTGCAGACTTTGCCAACTTTTCTGAATTGTTAATCAATCTACGGTGACGAAGTGTGACCTGTTACATCACGATCGACTGAAGTATTTTATTTACGAACTGAGGATGTACCAAGAGCGCGAGATGTAAACGTAACATATTTACGTCGATTTTTTAATAGAACATACAATAAAATGATCCTGTATATAGCATTTTAGTTGTTTGCAACAAGCACGTAACCGAGGCGGGCCCAAGAAACGCTGGCGACGATCTGGACTCATTTTTAACGGATTGGTCGGAGAGGGCAAATTGTTAACAGGATTGGAAAGCCATAGAGCAGGCCTTTGCCCAGCAGTGGAACAGAGCAGGCTGATATAAAAAAATAAGCGTAATCAGTATCATCAATTGATTTGAATAAATTCTTAAAGAAAATATTTTTTAATTTTAAAATCGTATTTACGTTACGTTTAGGTACACCCTACACTCCTACTAGGGTCTCTGTAGTTTGCATCAGTTGACTAGAAAATAGTTTTAAATACTACTTCTGGCTACGTATAGACGCCATCTTTAAATATCTCAACTAAGAAAACGACAAGGAGCCAAAACCTCGCTAGTACATTTTGATCTTGTAGTTAATCCTTACAAAACCGGACCACAAGGCCGCGAGGTCACAA
The DNA here is from genome assembly GCA_947578425.1 of Eugnorisma glareosa. Taxonomy (NCBI): domain Eukaryota; kingdom Metazoa; phylum Arthropoda; class Insecta; order Lepidoptera; family Noctuidae; genus Eugnorisma; species Eugnorisma glareosa. Next base: position 11,919,782 of record OX387968.1, on the reverse strand, counting down.
GGAACGAGGGTGGTGTACTAACACATCTGGCCTACACTGCACTCACGAACATTTCGTAATTATTAATGTGACACTAATGCATTTAGAACATTAGTCGCCTCTAATGTGCACTTTTATGAGGCTACAGTACAAGATAAGGACAGCAAAATCTCACGTTGGGACCGACTATTTCTTAATTAAGTGTGATATGAATCATTTTTAAAGGCAGTACATGGACTCGCCCTTTGTGTGGCGAACTTCTGGCGTACTGTTCCGTTGGACGGGAGTTAGGGTGTCGACATTGATATACTGGGCCGCACGTAAGTGCTACTGAATCAGTTTTATTGCAGGCAATAATTTACTTAATCTAAAGAGACGACTTGCAGGAGATAACTAACAAAGTAAGAAGTGTTTTTATGCTGACACAAAGGTACATTATTTATTATTAAAGGAACAAAGCTGACAGATGGCCGGGAAGGGGAGAATAAATCAAGGGAGGTACAGAGTCCTGACTTAAAGGTTCCGGTGGACCATTTTGCCCAACAATTACTAACGCGCCATAAATATTTCTCAAAATCAACAAAGCTCTGGATAAAGACACGAGTCGTGTCCCCAGGATTTATTTGCTACTTACTTTTAGCCAGTCGGAAATTATCCTTTAGGAACGTAGGTACTACCGGGATAAAAGTCTCCTATGTGCCGACCGTAATGTGTTTACATAATCTGTGTGACAGATTTCATCCAAACACGTTTAGCCATTAGGGTGTAAAAACTTAATAGACAGACAGACAAACAAACTAACTATAACAGAAAAATCATACTTAAACATTGATAATAATGGACTCCGTAGCACTGACCACAACCATACGTCAATATGATTTACAAGAGGTCAATTCTCTAAAGTAAATAACGCGACCAATCTTGAACTAATTGAGAATGTTGCAGTAACCGTCACGATCGTTGCGGTCCACCATAAAAGCCCACTCATGACTGTTTAGACCCGCCGAATTCAGCAGGGCACTTAAACGTATAAAATATGAGCCTTGTCACTTTGTCTTAAAGTCACTTGAGCCATGAACTGTCTGAACGTAAAAATACATCTCCAATTAAAGGCAGATTCATTCAACTGTTTGACAATGCAACCTAATTTGTACTTTGGTATCATTAAAATATATTCTAATTTAAACCACTGCACGTATTATTGATTATAAAATCATTGGCTGAGATACGGAAGACAAGTACAGTTTGATTTATTTTTACTCCCGTAGCACAGGTCTCACCTATAGCTCAGGAGTCAGTTTCAAATGGAAATGTATAACCATTTTATTTATGGCAATAAAATATTTATTACTATACATTTGTGATTACAGTTCATCTGAGAAACATCATGATCTGCCTAGCCACCAACTATGTTGGGGTCGGCTTCCAGTCTAACCGGATGCTGCTTAGTTCCCGTATTTTACATGAAGCGACTGCCTATCCGACCTCCACAATCCAGTTAGTAACTACTACGTAAAACGATACCCTTTGGTAAGACTGGTTGTCAGACTTTCGGGCCACTGACTAGCTGTAACGACTGTCAAAGGTCTACAAATGACAGCCGGGACCAACGGTTTAAGGTGCTTTTTTAATTAATCTGAGAAACATTGTACATAATTATAACGTTACAAACTAGCTCATGCCCGCGGTTCCGCCCGCGCGGATGTCGGTAATTATCCCACGGGAACGTACAACTGGGATCAAGAGGATCCTATATTTTACCAAAGAACGAAAACGGTTCAGCTGTGTCGGCGTAAAAAGGTAACAGATAGACAGTCAAAAAGCTGAGTTAGTTTCGCATTTACACAATAAAGTATGGATTACTATAATGTTCAGCATATAAGAACTAATAACTTATAACGATGTTTGATGGAATATTGCTCAATTATCTTAATTCATTATGGTAAGATAATGAAGAATAAATAAAGGTATCCTGCGTGTGGTCCCTGATTTAAAATAGACTACGCCAAGGGCCAACCTATTTCCTTTATGCGTGACTGAAGAGGCAAATATTAAATTGATAGGAGGCTAGCTTTTGTCTGCGGCTTCGCCTCTGTGGAGGACGAACATTTTCCTACTACAACGTACTACTTATGTAGTAAATGAGGAAAATGTAGTGAAGAAAATGTTGAGTATGAATGTAGATGGCTATATGAGTAGAGGAAGACAAAGAAACGATGAATGAACTGGGTGAAGGATGATGTCGCACGAAAGGAGGTGACTGCTGAGATGACGAGTAAACGAGAACTATGGAAAAAGAAAACATGCTGCGCCGACCCCCAATAAATAGAGATAAGGGCAGGAGAATGATGATGAATGTACTACCTATGTAATGATCTATTCGTGTTCCAACTTTCATCCAATCCGTTCAGACGTGAAAAAGAAACAAAGAGGTAAGGAAGGATATAGATAGACAATAGACTCATAGAGTTATTTCAGCATTTACAATATAAGTTAAGCAACAGTTTCGCGTAAACTAAACAAAAAGATAAAAATCCCAATCCACACAAACTGTAGGTCAGCAGAACCAAGCTCTGAACCAAACAGATCCCTTTAACAGTTCCAAAAAAACGACAAATGAAGAAAAACGTACCTAAAAGAATACCTTTAAATAATAAATAAACAGTGACATCTTTCACAAGTCAAAGAATTTTCTTTGACTTGTTAAAGATGTCACTGACACTGACACGACCATTTGGTCGGAGAAGTTGAAAATGAGAAAAATACAAATAGCGATGACTTTACAGTTCTCATTCAAAAAACTAATAAAACAAACGACGAGGATCATAAAACACTCATATTTAATATTATTAATATAAGGTAGGTATTATTGTTGAATACAGGTGTTAGTGAGAAATTCATGATTACTCTTATAAAATACGTATTCCACATCAAAACTAGATCATTTGGATCACTTGCATCCCACTCATACGACGCTCACACAACTGTCCAAAGTTTGTATTTTCTCTGTGCAATCAGTTGTCTAGTCTACGCATATGTTACTTTATTACTTTCAATTGTTTGTCGTTTATGGTACGGCACACTCGCGCCCCAAGGCCGAAACGTTTAGGGCTTGCAATTTATCGCAAACTGACGAAAAATAGGACACTGAGTTGTTAGACCTGCGTCAAAAAAAGGAAAAAATCTCAAGGTGAATAAAATAAAAATGTCCACCATTATAATTTACGCAAGTAGTTAGCACTATAATGGCTAGAGTATGAATTGCCGAGGTTACATTTATTATTCTAACTGGACTAGTTGTTGACTTTCCATTATCATATGCGATGAGGTGGCTTGGGAATTATAAATTTATTAGTTTGCTTGTCTCTTCGCTGCTCCACAGAATAGCACCGACAGTATCCAGTGTACCGTCGAGCTTACAGTGTTCATTAACGTACAATTTTAATGACTCAGACAGGACTTGACTCCTGAAAGGCCTGTTTCACATTCATCCATCTAAATACAACCACAGCGACTCTGCTCTATCTCACTTTAGATAAGTTTACGCCTGAGCGCGCCTGATCTAATTTAGGTCTGAAAGTTTTATTCGTCTTCAGGCATATAGATAGGGTCGCGACGTTATTGATAGTATAGCCAAGACAATGGCATGCCATCAGTATGACGTGAGCACGAAATTTATGAAACCGGAATATTCAGGTCGAATGAACAACTGAATCAGATAAGTGGGATTCTAAATTAGCCATTCAGTCGTAGTCGGCAACTAAGACAAAGGTGGCTAGGGAGTGCGTCGGAGCGACTATGCAAACACCCATGTGCGCGCGCGCAACTGGGTCGCGCGGTGTTTATCATGCAACATAACAGCTCTTATTCAATATGACCAAACAAGTAACAAAATACGAATCCTCCAACAATACCGGAGTCACATCTAGATGCTAGCCTTTAGCACTTGAAGTATTTAGCAACAATGCATATCACAGTATATTTAATATTTGCTGATAGTCATAAAGATGAACAAATGAGAAACGCGTGACTATTCGGTTTCGAGGTTTGCACGGCGTTTACGTGATATCCGTTGTCAAATCCAAACAGACTTACGGCATGAATGGCGCCAACATTCCGCGCCCATACCGTAAGCGAGCTACACACATGGCTGTACCTAAGTACATACCACTCGCCAAATAATCACTGACCAATGTTCCATAACCAAGCAAGAATTTTCGACGATAATGCTGATTTCCTGGTAGTAAAATTGAGCAAACAGTTTCAATGCCAGCATTTACGATGACTAAATTAAATAACGCTAAAAATCTTTTCTGAAGAATTTCAAGATCGTCTTTAATCTTCGAGTAGTATTTTGTGAGGCTTTATTGTTGCTTTGATATGACGAAGAGAAAACGCGTCGTGTTTAACAACGAGGCCATTTGTATTTAACAACGTTATTCAGGAGACAGTAAACAATTTAAAACACATTTAATTTAAGAAGAAGTTATTGGGTGACCTGAAAAATGAGATCAATAATCAATGACAAAATAATATTACAAATTGGCGTTCGTGTGACCTAAATTGTCGAACATTCAAGTGTCGTCTGCACAATTTTTCTAATCAACGCTAGGTGACCACAATCATTTCAGATGGGCTGTCTAGACATTTTGCAATTTACAATAATTTACACGGTACCAATGATGTGATTTATTTAATTGACAATGATCAATACTTAAACAATCTAATGCATTACAATGTGCACAATAATTATTTAAGAGGAAGCGAAATTGCGCTACCAGCCAGAGTAAGATATTGGGTTGCAAAGCTGATTTCAGAAGATTCCCTTAAAAGATGATTTCTCCTGAAGATTTCCTTTACAGGGATTTTTTCCCAAGATAAAGATAATAGAAAAATTAAGATTTCGACTATAAAGACAGTTAGAAAAAGATTTAGTAAAAATATACTCACCAAGGCGATCACCAACATAATCACTGGTACATTCACCATTTTCAATGTTCGTTTAATATTTATAACACTCACAAATAATGTCACTTCTTACACTGGACAAACGTGTAATTTGGTCAGTAAAGAGTCGCTTGTTTGACAACAACACTATCTTTTATCGATAAAAATCCTCTTAAGATAAAAGATTGTAGTATCCTAAAAAGTAAGTTAAAACATCTGAATGATTACATCTCTGTATTTAAGTACGATTAAATTGATATAAATTAATATCTTAATGTAATGTTATTGATAAGACAAGTTTATGATTTGTTCATAATAGGTGATAACCTACATTCGTTTTTAGTATGTTTATTTAGGCACAACATTAAACAGTTGTCTGTATCTGTTACTAATGCCGTAGTTTCTATTCAGATTGGGCATGTAGGTACCTACGCAAACAAGAATTCGTTACGGACACAGATGTATGTAATTGAGTGTTACTTTGTATTTACATTCATTAGTTACGTATTAATGCTTGCCTAAATCTTAATCTGTGGGCCGCGCCTAATTATCTGGGTACTCGGTGTTCAGAATCTCATGTATCCTCCTCATAAATTAGTTCGTTAGTTAGATAATTAAGGCAATATCGCGTTATTATAAACCTCGTCGTGACAATAACTTATACAAACGGCATTGGCAGATAAAAAGGTCTGTGCACTAACTGACAATACAGATCATTCACGAGTGCATATCTTTGCATAGCTAACTCATTACTGGCTCATTTAGCGCAGACACTATGAACAAATACTGACCGTGGAACAAATTCAGCAAGGATATCAAAACGGCAATGACGATTACCCCTGAGTTGTAAAAAATACATTCTTTCGTAAATTTTTGTTCTCAGATAGGCTGCATGTTAATAAAACATTGAGCTAGTGTAAACAACTGAAGGAGAGATAACAAGCTACGGAGATACCGGCGGCCATCGAGACACACATTTTTCCATGTTTACGTGAATTTTTAGGTTTCATTCATCGCTACAACGCTTCGAGCAAAAAGGGAACAGTAATAAGTTGCCCGAACTCATTTATTATAATATGCAATTCCTTTTCTCATTTCCATATGTATGATGTTTCTATATTCTGTTCATTTTCCTTTCTCGGTACAAAATAGTTACGAGGGATTCGTCTTAATTTGTATGTAGAGTGGAAAACATTTGTAGTGCTTGTAACGTACAGACTATAAAGGACTGCCCACTGCACCGTACGGTACCATGACCGTGCTATGAACGTATCAGGCACAGAAAGAAACATGAATCGGACTACTATGCCCACAAGAACGTATCAAAAGCGTATCATACCCGTTTCTAAAAAGTTTAGAACGATCATCATACGCGGCTATAACGGGTTTAGGACCCTAAACCCTATATTCTTTGTATAGACCATTTCGTCCGTTGATACATTCATAGAACGGTCATGGTACGGTACGGATGTAGCAGGCAAAATCCTAAAGAATTCGATGCATGAAATTACAGCTGTTTTCAATGTATTACATAACGTATATCTAATTATTCTAATAGTTCGGACTCATATAGCCGAAATAGACGGCAGAGGCGCATCAATCAATTCGTGACGTTTTTTATTAGCCACAAATCAAACGGCTGTATTTTTGAAAATGTTATAAATAAAATCGTAAATTATTTACGATTTAAAATGTTTCTGTCGGCCAGTTTGCTAAACCTTTCCAAGGGCATGTAGTAAAAAGCAAACAACTTTTACAACGCCCTAAAATAGATCATCATAGAATACGAAGTTCATCGTTGTATTTTGCGTCACAACGATTTTATTTTTAGTTATAATTCACAGATGTCGATGAGGAAGGTTATTTTAATGGTTTAGTTATCTCGTAGGGTTTAGTAACTACAGTTAGATCACGACTATCACGTACACGGGTTAGGTGGAGCAAGCATACAAGATGGTAATTTAAATTAGAATTCAAGTACATGAACTGAGATGAGCCTTACACACATAACTATGCTAGGATGATTTCCACCAAACGGCTCGCATCGCATCGGATCAGAAAGGATACGAACGAATGCTGCGACAGCTGATCGCGTCCGGCAGGATGTCGATGCATACGATCGTCTTCGTACGTACTGTCGCTTGCGAACATTTCCGCTTCTGCGCCTAGTGAAATAGTTTCATTCCTACCGTGTTGACGTGTTCTAATTCCGATCGGATACGACGACAGGCAAACGGAGCCGATCGCGCGTCGCAGCATACTTTCGGTTACGATCGCTTGTCGCGGAAGACGCCTTTAGACGACTTTAAATACTATACACACGATTAAAGGTCGTTAAGATTGTAAAATCCGTTCCGATCCGATGCGATGCAAGCCGTTTGTTGGAAATCATCCTGTGTACAAAATCGTGTTCAACAGTAAGTTGTTAAGATTAAACAAGGCTAAATAAACACGATTTTTAGGCATGGAAAATGATGTTGGATACGGTAAAAACTCGTGTACGGTGAAACCCTGATTGTCTTTCCAAACAGGCTTCGCTAAAGTTACTGTTTACAATGCCAGGAATTTAGTTTATGTCTAATTTGCCTCGGTGGCGACTGCTGAGATGACTGATGAGGTCCTGGGCTCGATGAGCAGATCTGGTAAAGGATTTACATCAGGAATTTCACAGTAACAGCCACGAAGTTTGAATTTTTGCCCGTTCGATGGCAATAAGCTCGCCCCCTATAACATGGGTCTTAAAAACATAACCGGCGAAATATGGGTGTACTATTTAAAGGTAAACCTCCCTAACCTTTTAGGAATTACAGGAGTCGTGTCATAATTTATGTTTTTTTCTGTTAATGTTGAACACTAGGAATTTCTCCTGTATCGTGGGTGCGTTTAGAAATGTATTTTATGTCTAGTAGCCAGCTAGCTGTGATCGCATCTTTCTGACGTCGTATGTTTGTAACAGTTCCCATGTACATGAATGACGGTCTCATTGAGCTCCGTTCACTATTTCCTGGCGTCCCTCCAACACCGCTGATTACTCTGTTCTCATAATATTTAACTACGCTATTACTAATCTCTTTGTATTAGAGTGAATTCTTTCGAAAACCTATAACTCAGATCACCGCTGGCGCGTTAAAATGTTTGTTACTTTTTTTCAGTTCTAATGGTGCCATCATCGTAAAAATATTTTGATGTGGTTTGTGGAAATATCTCAATTTCTTGTTGAATCTTCGTCGAAATAATCGCTGTGTGTTTTATTTGCGTTAATTTTTAAGTTTACATCTTTTTTGTCAATGTTTTTATGAATTTATGGCCGTTCCCTAACTTTTAACGAGGAGTGTAATTCATTATTCTCAATTCGTTTCATGTTAGTAGCTTTTTTATAGTGTTAATAGTCGAGTTTAGACTAAAGTGGTGTTTATCATAGTTAAGTGTCGACAGAAGGGAGTTTAACACCATCATTGTTTTCGTATCTTTAGTTAAGGGTAGGTTGTAAATTAATGGAAAAAGAAGAATCATTGTTTTAGGATAATTTAATAATATTGACTTCTTTTATATAGTATGCAATTATAATATGAGTAATACGTTCGATTAAGTAACGTTAAATCCCGCTAACAGGAAAATTATCGTGAGCCCATAACTCAACAACTCCCAATATAATAACAGTGATTATAAAAATTAATAAGGCGACATTGGAAAATACATACCTATCCGTTACACCGCTTATTACCGTCTATATTTCTTAAACGCATCGATTAATCGAAACTTCGAAGTGCAAAAAAGCTATCAATCGTTTATTACATTACGTTATCATGTTATTAAGTCCATACGTTTATGACAAAATAGATAAGTGTTCGATATTAAAGCGTGTACGGGTGCAACTGTGCCTTAAGTGAGTTAGGCGTGTTAATAGCCTTGTCGATGGTCCGATAGAGCGGTGATGATAATAGTCCCCCTTGATAGGTGTGGTCCACACTACACGCAATTACCGAAAGATTTATTTCTTATAAAATGTATGCGCTTCCCTATTTTTAAGCGGAGTCTTGTACTATTTTTTATTTCTTCACAAATTGTTGGACGTCGTTAAGTGTTAGATTTACTTTCAGATTAGTTGGCTGAGTAATAATTGAACGTTCTGTTGTAATGGTTGAGATCCACGAAGGGCTGGTGTGAAGTTTTCCGTTGTTTTCTCACAGTTAATCAATGTCAACAGAGTTTCAACACTTAGGTACAGTGAGTGATAGCAATTACCTGACCCACCTTTGCATAAATGCTTGAGATTTTTTATAATACGAATCGATAGAATTTTATAATTATTTTATATATTTTAGAAATTTAAATAAAATATAAAAGAATTATAAAATTCTATTGATTCGTATTCTAAAATATCTCAACCATTAATGCAAAGGTGGTGTACCTTTTTTATTTTTTTATTTTATTTTACAATTAGTAACCATTTTTTTTACTAACGATAAACTTTAATTCCTACCTAGTTTTTATAGTAATAAATTAGCCTCTGGAATTTACGGAAAATCATCAGCCGTTTTTTTGCACTCACAAAGTAACAAGGTTGCCTAATCTAAAAGTTCAATAATTTATAAATCATCAAGACTGATTGGATTAAACGTGTAATCCTTAAAGAATTTCACTCCTAAACCGCAGATTTCTGCGATAAAAAATATTCTAAACGTAACTGAATATACCAGTTTGGCTACATTTTTTTATTGTGATCGAATTCAGTATGACAAGCTCGTAAATAGTTATAAATGCGATAATTATGTTAAAAACCTATTCATATTAGGCAGTTATTTATGAAGTAATATTATTTCTGTCAATTTTATGCGTTAAATATTTCTATTACGGTTATTTGTATGAAAATTACGTAAATAAATTGTGGTCACTTTTAACTGCTACGTTATTGTTTTCTGAACCGATATTCTAATTAAAAGGGTCTATTTCTGTGCTAAACGTTGGCATTGGGCCTGTTTATTGTATGGTAGATAAAGAAATTTATCAAACACATTCTTTAATTAACGTTTCGAACCACAAACGCTTCGCAATCGATATTTAAGAGAAACTATTTCTATATTGAGCCATTCCTCTTGTGAGGTCTTGGCCGTAGATTTAAAACTGATCCTATAAATAAATTGGTAATAGCTGGATGGATACATAAATTTTCTGAGTCGATAAAAGTTTTGGGAGTTAATAATAGCCTTTCAGGTGAATCTTTTTAGTCAAAGATGGGGCCAGACTCAGCCTACATTTTGATCGAATGGATAAATTATTGTCCTCACTAAATACGGTAAGCCGCACAAGACGAAATTAGCGTGTTTATTTTATAGTCTTCTTTGTAATAACTGTTTTAGAGTTAATTTTTTGTTTTGTTTCAAAGATGAGATAAGTGGGCGTTTTTATTAAGTTTAGGATATTTTGATGAAACCAAACTTTTCCATTGACATTTTCTTAGGGTTCCGTATCCGAAGGGTAACCAACGGGATCCTAATACTATGCTTTCGCTGTCCGTCCGTCTACCCGTCTGTGTGTCAGCGGGCTGTATCTCATGATCTGTTATAGGTAGACAGTTGAAATTTTCACATAATGTGTATTTCTGTTGGCGCTATAACAACAAATAATAAAGAAAAACAAAAACACAAAAAGCCAAAACACAAAAAAGTGAAAAATAACTTTAGCTTCAGAAGCCGGTGACAAAAACACCAATCAAACAAAAGCTTGACTTTTGTTTGATTGGTGTTTCTTCGAAGTCGGTGACCTTTGTTTGATTTGTTTTCTTCGAAGTCGGTGACCTTTGTTTGATTGATTTTGTGTTTTAGGGGAGAAATCTGGAAACATACATAAAAAAAAATACATATACACGAACATATTAACCTCCTCCTTTTTGGAAGTCGGTTAATTAAAGGGGGCTCCCCTACTACAACGATGGTACGGGACGTATTTTGTCGTTTTTTTTTAAGTTTTCCTTTAAATCTCCCAGGGCACGACTGAACCACAGATAATATATTACTTCACTGAACACACGGATCGGAGAGTTCGGTTAAGAGGGCGTTGATAATTTCTTACAAAAGTCTTATTGAAACTAGACAACATAAAAACAAACTTCTCTATGTCCAAACAAAGTATTATTATACTTTCAGAACTCCGATGTTCTAGAGTAAATAAAACTTTGTGGATATAGAGTAGTTATTCTAGGCGCTACCGTTTATTTTTCTTACTTTGGAAAAGTAATCTAGGGTAAGATGGAGTTACGCGGTTCTATTTATTTTGACCTTATACCTAATACCTAGTGACCTAATTTGTTTGAGACTCACACCATCTAGGTGTTAACATTGAATTCTGGTATCTATCAATTTGTGAAGATATCTATTTCACGATTATTTTTCTAAGAAAAGAATTAAATTGGGATGAGGGCAGGAGAATTATGAATACTACACAAAATATAACAAAGCGTGGCTATTTTATGGATTGTACATAACATAAGTTCACGCCTGTAAACTCAGAAAGGTTAGGCAAAGCTGTACCTAATAAAGTGTGTAACAAGATCCTTAACGAAGCCGAAAGGCACTTGTTCTACCCGTCATTGCGATTATTTATTTGTTCTAGATCATTGCACACTGTTTTGAGTGCGTTACATTGAGTTTTACGGTAAAACGTGATATTTCACCCCAAAGAAAAAGCCGTTTCCCAGCAATAATTTTTGCGTAAAGTTACTTAGTTTGATGTAGGTACACCCTGTATAGAAGGTACACTCACATTTCACCAGTTATGTTTAAGACCCATGTATTAGGGGACGAGCCCATTGCCATCAACCGGGTACAAATCCAGACTCCGCTACTGCTGAGAAATTTTACAACATTTACACCAAAAACAATTAGTCACAAATGTATTCTTTAAAAAGTTATCAAATCTTTCTTCTTAAATCTATCTTCATGCTTGAGAAATTCCTGATAGAAAAAAAAAATCCCAATAACACTTTACCCAACCTGGAATTCAAACCTAGGACCTCATGCTTCGCAGCCGCGCATACGACTAGACCAACAAGTCAGTCGTGTCGCAACTTGACGTCGTTTATTATTTAATCTATGACAGCCAAGATAAAACGCCTCAAAAATGGGCCAATTACAAAATATAATAAATATTGTAAAAGTTTGCCTACAGCGTCCTCGAAGCGCCCTAACCATAACAGTTTGCTTGCCCTAAATTGGTTAAAGGGACTGTATTATCTCGCTATGTCAATTTTGTGCGAGATACGAATAACACAATTTCCTTCCTACGTTTAGGTACTTTGCATAAACTTTCTGAGAAAACGGGCGTCCTATCAATTATAGTAACGGAGTCAATTTAATAAACAATCGTGATTCATTTTCAATAAACCAACTACCTATTGGAAACACATATAATATTATTATAACGCTCCAAGTAAGTGGACTTGGTGAATTGTATTCTTTACCGTTACTTTGTACAGATGCCACCAGCCAGCACATCAAACTATCCGAAACTGTCAAATTTTCCCAATGAACCTTGAACGTAATGCTTCAGCGATAAAATTGAAAATCTATTAAAGAAAGGGCATTGTCTGAACTTGGCCACTTTTAAACACAATGCTATACAAAAAAATAATTTACCAATATTTTTAATCGTATTTTAGTAAATATCTGATGTAAATAACTTTGTGTCAATTAGCACTGTAAAAAAACATTTTTTTTAGTATCTGATTTGATGTTACACATGAATCGGCTTTGGATTTGGTTTCAGTGTTGTCAAAACCAAAACTCCATAAAACAACAAATTCAAATCGATTTAAAATATACTGCAATCTCTCCACTGTATTTGACATAGTCTTCGTTATATCAGTTAATTAAAAATGTTAATAAACCATTTAAATGATTTAGGACACAAACAATGATAAACTGACGTTTTATACATTATTTCTAGAGAACCTAGAACATTTTGATCAATTTCAAATGGATCGATATATAATTGTTTTTTTTTTATATGGCAGCACGATGCTTAAAAAATGTGTGAATTTGTTAAAATGACAGCTATCATTCGCTTCGTTTCTTTTGCATCGTGAATGTTGTTTTTGTGAGTTATACAGCGACTACTTTGGTTTTATTTTTTAAGTGGATTCCGAATCATATATCTTGATACAAAACTAGGTTTATATCCTGATTCTTACTGATATGAGCTATTAAATCAATCACATATTATTTGCTGAACTGTTTGTTTATGAGTGGCCAAAGGCCTATAGAAATTGGTCAATCCCCTTTGACAGCTTGTAATAGTTTGATGTGCTGGTATTTGTATGTCTAAGCATCTTTTAAGTGCCTCTAAGCCTAGCATTGGCTTGCTGTAACTATTTTCATATAACATGCTTAAGTGTATTTAATTTCGACGATGAATAATATTGTATCTCAGAACACTAATTTCAATGAGAGATTACTACGGTTTTCTGGATTAGGTAAATGTAAAACCCATACAAGAATGACTGCCCCGTTGGTCTAGTCGAAATCGCGACTGTTGAGCATGAGGTCTTAGGTTCGAATTCCAGGTCGGGCAAAGTGTTCCTGTCGGTTTTCAATCAGGAATTTCACAGCCAGAGAGTCTGGATTTATGCCCGCATTGGTCGCATAGGGCTCGTCCTCTTAAATAAAACAAGCGACATGTAGCTGCGCTATGATACATGGTGTAACAGGACCCTTCACGAAGCCGTCAACCTAGCATTACGTAGGTACATCAAACGTAAGTAACTTTACGCAAAAATAATAGCTGAGAAACAACTTTTTTTTTGGATTGAAAAATCTCATTTTACGGTAGGACTCAATGTAACGCACTCAAAACATTGTGCTGATGGATGGATTGAATGATACGGGGATCGTGGAGGTGTTTAAAGTAAAAATCTTACATTAAAAACATACAATTAAAAAAACAGCTTGTGAAAAAGTTGGAACTTTGACCCCCAATATCTCCGAAACTAGAAGGTTACCAGGTATGGTCTAGAACAAAAAAAATTATCGCAATGACGGGGAGAATAAGTGCCTTTCGGCTTCGTTAAGGGTCTTGTTACACCCTTTATACACCTCTGCTTAAGCCTTCAGGGTTTACAGGCGATATGTTATACTATTTGCGACACGGTTGCGGATAGCAATCAGTCATGTTCTACGTGGTCGGGTATTTAAATTAACGTAACATAACAAACGCCGACGCTATGGCCAGTATTAAAAATCCGTCATGTGCAACTGTGTTCTTAATTAGTTATTACTCAAAAATAATTGCGTGGAAATTATAGCGCATCGAAAACTCGCGAACCCGCGGTAACTTTACGCGCGAATTGATTTAGAATAATATTTCGCCTGTAGTTTTCGGATAAGTAAATAAAAATACATGTGATAAAAGCACACAAAATATTGAAAATATTGAATATCTCGTTTGGAGGAGAGGCTAAAATAAGTTCGTGAAATTTTCAATTTTATCAATATTTTTACAGCAACATAATTAAAAAATAAAATGCGCCTAAAATATCATTAACGAACTGACAAGATTAATATCGAAAAAATACACATGATACTATACGTATTTATATGATTATCTTTGATTTAAAAATAATTAGACAACACTCTGATAAAATTAACTAATTGAAAACGTTTTAATTCATTTATTTTATCGCGACTAATATCAGTTTTCATCACAAGATATCGTAAATCCTTTTACCGTTAATCAACATTATTGATTGATATCAAATTAAGATATTAAATGGATTATTCATAACGACAATTAATACGTTATGTTTAAGGTTAATATATGGTGCGAGCCTATTGCCATCAATCGGGCACAAATCCAGACTCCGTAACCGCTACTGAGAAATTCAACAACAGTAATAATTAATTGGTCATACAGAATTTGTTAAAAAGTTATCAAATCATAAGAGGTGTAGACTTCCCTTAGAATAACATAATTTGTTACAAATTGCGACTGCGTGTGCCTATAAGTCTACTAACCCAGTTTCTTCATTGGGCTGATAAGAAAAAAATAGATAGACGTAGGTACTGATAACAGGCTTACCTACGATGACATTGGGCCTCCCACAACCTTGGTTTAAAAAAAGAATTAACTTTAAACATAAATTTGAAGAAGACAATTTTTGGACATTTTGGACATCTCATTTGGTAGTTTTTATACTGATAATTAATCCATGGTCGGCTATAAGATATATATTTTTTTAAATTCTGTTTATGACAAGTCGGAAAAGTTCTCGATCACATTAATATCGTTCAATAGATATCAATCAATTTTCGCTGTCTTAAATCTAAAAACTTGGAGAATTGTCTATGATTTTTTGAAGAAAACAACAATAATAAAAGTCTAACCTGCCAGTCTCATGGCAAACGTAGGAGACTGTGACAGTTTCGCCGTTTATTTGTAGAATGATAAGTGCATATTTAATTATTCACGTTATCTTGATTTAGACTTAATAGAACTGTATGGCCTACTTTAGCAAGCGATATTTATTTAGGTTTTGTTAAAATAGTCTAATAGAATTTAAATTTAATTAGTAAAAGAGCTATATTTGGCTACATTAGGTACCAAATGAGAGGAAAATGTTCATTTAGGCTGCACGATAAATTTTCCAATAGATTATGTTTCTTGGCATTTCCTTTCGCTCCCAATTATTCAAGTAGACACACGTTTCTTTTTTTGCTAAACACGCGTAAGTTTCTACTCGGCGTAGATAATCCATTAATCACTACGACAGATCAAAAATATTCAGGATTTGTGAACAACTCGTTAAGCTTGTCAAAACAAAACGAAATGTATTAACACATGTTAAATCTTCATTCCTTAAGTTGAGGATTAGTTTTGACAAATGAAGAATTGTTGAACTCGGATAAATCTTTATTTTTATTTTTTTAGAACTATACTTTTCAATAGTTTATAGAAATAAGAATTAGCAATATTTTTTTTAAACAGCGGACGAATCATTCATAAAAACTCATTGAGGAAAACAAAACACCAGTAAAAAAAATAAACATCCAAAAAAATCGTACACTTCACATAAAATAAGGTCCGTTGGCCTAATAAGATCGCGCCGTTGCAATACGCGAATGCAGAAAAATTGAAACGTCAATCATGCGTTTTGACAGTTCCGCATTTTCGCGCCAATTTTCCGGTTCGCGCGGGAACGAGTAGGTGCACGGTCGGTGGCGCGGCCGCGCGCTCAGTGTGGACTGTGGCGGCGTCGCGCTGCGCCCCATCTACTACCTTACGATTTATGAGCGTGACGCAAAAATGGACAAAATTTGTAGCTACGCTCTCGGCAACCTACACCACGTGCCTCGTCTTGGGAACTCGGATTAGATGGCCGGGTATAAAAAAATATATTAATAGCTCTTGATTTTCTATGTCTACGTTATCCGGTTATCGTATTCTGCTATCAGACTTCACAGTTTATATTTACACTGGGGTAAATCTTGTTGATTTCCCTGTATAGCCCGGGAAAAAAAATGTCTCAGGGACTCTCATCCATCTTATACCCAAAATGGATAAGAGTCCTTGACGGACGTCTTCGCTGATTTCCGCGCGATAAAAAAGATGCTCTCATTCAGATAAAACGATAGACGTCAAAATGAGAAGCATTTTATGTTTTCTATTTTTTGTGAAAATTAAGAAATTATAACTAGACGTAGTACCGAGTTGTAAAGCAAAACTTCCTAAGGAAAAAGAAATAAATCAAGGGTGTTAAGTACTTTAATCCTATAATATTTCAAAGCGAAACATAAAACGTCAATTAAATTGATATAGTGCAAACAAATCTACAATGTTATGAAAGTTCGTCATAACAATATGCTCTTAAACTTGGCCCGATTCCGACAGCCGATAGAAACATTGCGATATTGTGCGATTGATCCATTTAGTGAGCAAATTGCTCATCGGTCGACGCATACGCACAGTACGCACACGCTCAAGGAAACACGTGTTTAAGTTACGAGTTCAGTGGAAATGTATAACTGATTGTTTGTTCAAGGCTGCCCCAGTTTTCTTTATAAAAATATGTTCGACATTATCTTAAAATAATGTTTTTACAGGAGGCATTTCTGTATTTATTACCAACCACCTGTTTTACGCGTCTGTGTCGATTGAAGTAATGGATGAAAATGGACTCCTTTTTTATGGAAAACCTAAGTGTTATATACATATTATTGAACTACATCTGGGAATTATCTATTTTCGTAAGTAGTTTAATGTCGAACATCGAATTTGGTGTAAGTTTAGCCGTTACCACCAAACTGAACATGTTTCTTTAATCAAGTCTGGGTGCGGTACATTGGGATTCTAATTAAGGTGAACAGAGTTCGCCTTGCAAATCCCGCTTTTGTTCGAAGTTCGGAACTTGATCTAACTTAATTAAGTCACAATGATGACCAATTTACCCCGTACCACGAGCTCAGGGAAAGTCTTGCGGAGCGAATTCCTGACTAAGTACCCAGTATCTATTAAACTAGGCATAAATCTTACGTAGTTGCGACAATATCAGATATTTGAATAAATATAGAGTGGTACGTCTTAACTCGGCAGCGGGTAAATGTACGATAAAGCTCCGTAGATAACTAGTATTTGACGGACAGGTGTAATTAGCCTCTCTAGTCGGTACCGGCAAATGGAAGCGTGATGATAACGGCGGGAGTCAGAATAAACAACGATGCCCTTCGTGATTACATCTTGTGCTTACCTAAGTGGTTAAGTCGGATTGCGAAATGGTATATTAATACGAATAGATAGATATGCTTCTTACTCCTACCGGCAATAGCAATCGTAGAAAATTTTATGAATGGACGCAACTTTATGAATGGCGACAGTCATGAATATTGATTTTTATTGAGATGATAATGGATTTTTACTATCATTTCACGATAAGATGTTATCGTATTTTTATGCACTTGGGTCAAAACAGAGTACTTTTTATATCTACCTAATCACTGTCACACCCTTTTTTAGCTAAGCGAGAATTAAGATACTTATCACCAATTAGTAGGAGTGTTATCTAAATTAAATGTTGCCCATCAATCACAACTTATGGACATTATCAATAGACACGGAGGGCACACAAGGGCAGCCATGAGGTTTTCCACACGTGTAGGTAAGAATACGGAAATGCGAGGCGATACACCAAGTAGTTCAGTGGATGTTCGACTAATTCAACCTATTAGAATAAACCCATGAAGAAAATCCACTAGAAAATCGGTAAATTCAACAAAAGAAAGTTCACACTGTAGAAATTATCACTGGTTATTTTTATACTACTCCGATACATTTTCCAGGTTTTCAATACAGTTGAATTAGTTCACTGAATAGTCACTGTGTAAAAGCCTCGTTGGTCGAGTGGTATCAAGCGCGACTGATGAGCATGAGCTCCTGGGTTCAATTCCCAGGTCTGGCAAAGTGTCATTGAGTTTTTTTCCATAAGGAGTTTCTCAGTAGCAGCTACAGAGTTTGGATTTGTGCCGGGTTGATGAATAGGCTCGCTAACTATTACACAGGACTTCAAATGTAACTGGCAAATGTGAGTGTACTATTGCATACCTTCACCTCTGCCTAAACCATCGGGATGTTATGTTAATTCACTGAATCTAGCGTCGTTTCACTGTCTATGTTTCTCTGGTTATTCGCCACTGGAGATTTTATTACAGGACACTGTTTTAAACTTTCACAGTTTACACATACACATAAACTGTCACTTATGGGATATCTTCCGTGATTGTCTGTAATTTTGAGCTCCCGATATACAGACAATCACGGAAGATATCCCGTAAGTGACAGTTTATGTGTTTATTACAGGAGTTGACATGGTTATGGCAGGCTTTGGCGGTTTTGTCTAAAAAAACACATCCAATGCATCCTGTGTCAAACAAGTCCTACGTCGACTTTGTAGAGCTTTCTTACCCGTTCTTCTCCATAGAGATCTACGCTAGGGAATGGGCAACTACAGTACTTTCACAGTTTTTATGCCTTGTGACTGGGACTGTATTAGCTACATTTCATTGTTATCTTTGTTTCGACAGTTCAAAAGTGCCTGTAGCTGGCCTACTTGAAATAAATGCTTTGATTGATTGTTTAAAGGGATATTCTGACCATACCCGTGATCGCCAGACCTACGACATTTTATATAAGCTGAACCTTAGAAAATTAGAATGAAATTCGCTTCGGCTAATCAACCCTCATGTTCATACTGCGGTGCTTGAAATTGAAAGTGCTGCAAATTTCCCTAAAAGGGAAAGGATCGGAGGCAACCGAAGATTACGATAGGCTACCAACAGACTAGGACCACTAGGTCACTGTACTCGACTGCCAAAGATAAGCTCACTAGAATCGAGTCTAGCTTCGGAAATATCTGATATCAACATGAATCGTTGATACCAGTTGTTACTCACTGCAGACATAATTTATATTGTGGTTTGTAGATATGTAATAAGCTTAACTTGCTCAGCTAATCACTACCGGCAATTGGTAAGAAGATATCCGACATAATTGATCGTGTTTTCAAGACGGATAAAAACTAGTTTTGCATTACAAACGCTTAATTGTTATTCAAATACTTAATCTAAGATAGATTACCTCTAATCTAGCTGATATTCAATGTATCGGTGCTGTCTAAGGTTTGTCAAACGGTTAATTTGAACTGACTAGGTGTATGAACGTGGACGAGGCGAAAGGAGTATGTAAAGATCGTAGCAGGTCGGGCCTGTGGACGGTGAGCTATGGGCTAGCTCGCCGTCCATCCGTCTTATGACGACAGGCGTGTCAACGGCGCGTTCGTGTTCCAACCGCGCCTCAAAGAGATGTCAGCAACAGGAAGGGGTCCGCAAGGACCGATGCCTGCCGGGGCTGCGGGACTGTTCGAAAGAGATACCATGGCCCCGGAACACAAAGGGCGATGAAGGAACATGGATGGTTTAGTCAGTAAAAGTCTGACACTCACTCCTGCTCAGCCCAGAGCGGGAGGAGTTATTTGATGATTTCCCAACGAAACAATAAAAAAAAGGATCGTAGCAGGTGGCGTTCTGTGGTTTCTGCCTACCGCCATGGAAAAAGGGCGTGAGTTTATGTACCTAAGTATGTAATTGAACACTAACAATATTTTTTCTGATAGCATTAGTAACGTTTATGGGATGCTGATAGTAGCAACAGTCATTTAAAAAGAGCAGCAGCCTACTGTTTGCTATAAACTGACACTAATTAACAATCATCACCATAATCATCATCATCATCACCC
The DNA here is from genome assembly GCA_947578425.1 of Eugnorisma glareosa. Lineage (NCBI taxonomy): Eukaryota > Metazoa > Arthropoda > Insecta > Lepidoptera > Noctuidae > Eugnorisma > Eugnorisma glareosa. Next base: position 11,899,579 of record OX387968.1, on the reverse strand, counting down.
CCGACTTACGAACAGTCGTGGGTTCGAAGTTACGAACCCCGGCAGGCGCATTACTTTGTGTAATTTATTTCATCACCACTGCTCTCAAAAACGGTGAAGAAAAACATCGTGAGGAAACCGGCATGTCTTAGAACCAAAAAATCGAAGACATGTGACATCTAACAACCCGCACTGTCCGCGTGGTGGATTATTATAACCCATTCCCTCTCCTATAGAGGAGGCCGAGTAGTGGGAACATTATAGGCTATTAGGCATCATCTTCATCAGCCGAAAGTCGTCTTTTGCTGCAGACAAGTCTCGAGACCAAGCGTCGCCACATCGACCGGTCGAGTGCTTTTCGCAACCAGCGGATTTCTTTGGCCTTCACCACGTCAACATAAGACATATTATTTAAAAGCCACCATAAGGTGGCTGAAGCCGCGATCTTCTGTAATTCTAAATATAACGGCCGATCTATCAAATAGATTTTTTTTATCGTTATACCTATGCCAAAATAGGCAAATAAATAATAACTACTACCTACTGTCATAACAATTTCAAATTACATCTATAGAAACATAATACACTACTTCCAATAATATTGCTTATGAGATACTTCGTATTTCAAAGTCTTCCGCTTAAACGTGGAACACATGGGGCGAATTTTACCAAGCCGGGCAAAATCGATTTTGTCTAGGTTGGTAAAAATCACGCGGTAGTGTGAAACCGTCGAAACTACGAGTTGACATTACAATTTGATAGCCATTGATAACTGTTTAAATAATTTGAGGTGGTGTTTGTCCTTAAAATTCATTTGTTTTAGCATGTAGTTCAATGTTAAATTGGCATAAATCAAGGTCACAGTCTTATTCTGATGTGTGAAGTAATTTATTAGCTGTGTTTGTAATGGCACTTTATTTTTCATGGTTTAAGAAAAGAATATCAGAAAACTAATTTTAAAACGGCTCTTAACCGTTATGTAACTAAAACTTTAATTTTAGCGTACTAAATACATAAAATTAATTAATTTATATAACACTTTAATCGTAAAGTACAGAGGCGGACTTAATGCCATAGGCATTTCCTAAGAGTCAACCTTTGGGCAAAGCAGAGACAATCATTGGTAGTTGTACCTACATCTGAAAAAAAATTGTATTAATATTAAGGTAAACTACAAGGATTGTATAAAATACTATAAATATATCTAAAACTATATACTAATGTAAATATATATTTACACGGATATACTAAAATAAAAAGACAAAAAATGGGGAAAACATTACCGTTGTGACGAAACTGCCAGCTTTTTCTGAATGCTCGCGAACTTTAATTTCATGAATCAATAGCTAGTGCTTTTATTGACGAATTCTCTTGAAATTCCGTTATTGAGTAGAAAGTGTACAGTCGTTTGTTCAGTTCAATACGGGAACTGACGGACGCTACTGAAGGCGCCGAAGTCGTAGCCCAGTTCTGGGCCGACTCAATTTAGATTTCCATCGACACGCTAAGAAAAAATGAGACAGTGTTCGAGTTTAAAAAATTGATTTTTTTAAATCCGAACGTTGGTAAAAGTTAAAGTTTCATTATTAATTTCACGAACATTCTTTTGTTTACTAACTACAAACAAAAAATGATTTGTTGTTTTGATTTAAAAAATAAATTTTCTAAAACGAACTCTCTCTTAATAAAAAAGAATATCAGAAAACTAATTTTAAAACGGCTCTTAACCGTTATATAACTAAAACTTTAATTTTAGCGTACTAAATACATAAAATTAATTAATTTATATAACACTTTAATCGTAAAGTACAGAGGCGGACTTAATGCCATAGGCATTTCCTAAGAGTCAACCTTTGGGCAAAGCAGAGACAATCATTGGTAGTTGTACCTACATCTGAAAAAAAATTGTATTAATATTAAGGTAAACTACAAGGATTGTATAAAATACTATAAATATATCTAAAACTATATACTAATGTAAATATACATTTACACGGATATACTAAAATAAAAAGACAAAAAATGGGGAAAACATTACCGTTGTGACGAAACTGCCAGCTTTTTCTGAATGCTCGCGAACTTTAATTTCATGAATGAATAGCTAGTGCTTTTATCGACGAATTCTCTTGAAATTCCGTTATTGAGTAGAAAGTGTACAGTCGTTTGTTCAGTTCAATACGGGAACTGATGGACGCTACTGAAGGCGCCGAAGTCGTAGCCCAGTTCTGGGCCGACTCAATTTAGATTTCCATCGACACGCTAAGAAAAATTGAGACAGTGTTCGAGTTTACAAAATTGTTTTTTTTAATCCGAACGTTGGTAAAAGTTAAAGTTTCATTATTAATTTCATAACTAGGCTCATTAAACAAACATTCTTTTGTTTACTAACTACAAACAAAAAATGATTTGTTGTTTTGATTTAAAAAATAAATTTTCTAAAACGAACTCTCTCTCAATTTTTACTACTAAAATCAAATAACTACAATCAAAACATCAGTATCGAGTCGAGAATCACAGACACTATCAGAACAACTGAACCCATGTCAACTTGCCCGATACGGCGCATATTAGCACGGTATTATAATATAATTATTATGCAATAGTTTGTCAAACTGATAGTAATGTTAGCTCAGTGCATTCCCCGCGGGTAATTAGCGTCACGAGCTTGTTACGCTTATCGACGAAAATATGCGATTCACGTGTTACGCATGTTTCATCATCATATTCCTGCCCTTGTCCTGTGTTACTTGGGGAGGGCGCAACACGTTTTTTTCCTCCATTCTCCATACTCCTTTTTCGTTCATATCATTCCTCACATATCCATCGTTTCCTTGGTCTTCCTATTCATTTATTCATCACTCTTTTAGTCACATGCGATTCGTCCCTCCTCATCACATGCCCATCCCATACCAAGACGTTGATTCCCTTTCAACTTACTATACTACTAATAATACTTAAAAAAAACAACTTTATTTTATGCTTATGTAGGTATTAAAAGGTTAGGTTAGGGTTAGGTTAGGTGGGTGGATTGGGGGGTTTATTTTATTAAAAGGTTATATAAGTTATTTTTATTATATTTTTAATTCATTCTTTTTATTTTTTTTAGTTCATTTAATTTGAATGTGGCAATTCGCTTGAAAAGCGTATGTATCTGCAGCGTGTCATTCCACGCTATTGGTCAAAGTCAACTCAGAGAAAGGGTTCCCGCCATACAAGTAATAGGCAATATAGTCTGGCAAATTGCCAGTGCGATGTACGAGAATTTTTCAACTTTAACTTTGCCATTTGCTAAACATGGTTAAGACTCAAGTTGTATTTTGGCACAAGTTGAAAATGCTTGTTAGTGTAATGGCAAGCAATTTTTGGTAAAACGTATAAATAAATAAATGATTGGGAAAGATTTTGGTGGAACAACATACTATGTCGCGTACTTTGAATTCCTCTTTGCGAATTCTTTTTTTGAAAGCATTTGCTGTTTACACACGTCGCGTCGTCGTAAATTCTCTCTTGGTGAATCATCGCTGCTTCATTGCAACAGAGTTTTTGGTCTTATAATTTAAAAACGAAGAGTACAAAAAATACACATCTGATTAATGAGGTAGTGTTTCATTGTCCTTTGTAAAACATATCGAAATCAAAATACAAAAAAGTCAAAAGAAATAAATTGTAATTTACCATATTTAATGCATCGCGCCGGAAGGCAAGCCATATGTGTGCAATAATAGGTACGTAGGTACTTGTTATTTCATTGAAGTTTTTTGATACGCCGCTGCGGTGACAACAAAGAAGATTTCCCTTTAAAGGATCGGCAAAGAGTCGGTTGATTCGCTCATAAATCATCTCCTGTGTGCCCACCGACGTAATACGTACATTTTCACAGATACCGCGGATGTAAAGATTACTCTAGAAGTGGAATTTTTCACGCCTGTTTACAATGTGCACACATTGGAACATTAACGCCTTCTTGTAATTTATGATTCATGAGATCAGTGACTCTTGATTCAACCCGTGTTACGATTGTTTCAAACTCCATTGTGGGACTTTTACGACTTCATCAAGAAGCTTTTATTGAAGCTCAACAGATAAAATACAACACGCTTTAAATGAGTAATTTTGGGAATTTCAGGTTACATAATTTGATAGCAGGTCACACGTTTCATTTATTATTTTTGTGCATTTTATAACTATCATGTCTGACCAGTTTTTTTACCAAATAATTAACCATTAATCGACCATATCATTAAGAGTGATTTCGCATAAATTACGAAGGTAATCTTAATTTCGGAGATGACACCAATGACGATGATTGACAGTGCATTATGAAAATTACACGATTCACAAATACATTAAGATTTACTTATGTATTATTAACCTATATTATTATCATTATGTTTGTTCGTTCATAATGACATTATTAGCTTTTGAGAATAATGGAGGCGGCCTTTTGTGATCGACGATGGAAATATGTAAAAATATTTGCGTGGGTCCAATAGACAAATATTTATTTGGTTAAGATGAATGGAATGTACAAATCTACCTAAACGTTATGGAATGTGAAAATAAAATAAAATATCGGTATTTTATGTATTTATTATACGATGAAATATAATATGATTACGTTTTGTCCTATTTGCCGCCAAATATAGCATAATTGTAATAATAATAATAATTAATGTGTTTTTTTTTTACTAGAAGTACCTCCACAACTCCCGTACTATTCAACCCATCCATCAGCACAATGTTTTGTGATTTCATACCGAAAAAAAAAAAAACTTTTCCCCACAAATATTTTTCTAGCGTAAGTTACATAGTTTGATGAATATAATGCTCGGTTGACGGCTTCGTGAAGGGCCCTGTTACACCCTGTATTGTTGAAGAGCGTAGTTGATTCCAGTACCTTCCAGTGAGAGCTATCTCTATTTGACGTGTTCTCACCGCCGAATACGGCAAGCGAGCACTGAACTCAAGGCCTTGGTCAAAAATAGCCAACGATTTGACCAAATTTACACTCGTCTTACACACAATGTACAGAGCTTATCTGTTGTACAATGGTACATTTTTCACACTACCTACTACTGATTGAAATACTTTTCCCATACCTACATGAAACAAGTAGATTACAACCCATCAACAATGCTAGTAATTGTTTTACATTTATTTGTTTTCGGCACAAGTGTTTTATTTTGTGCCAGACGCTGATGAATTGAGAGCCATTTTAAGTTAATATCGAGTATTTAATTTGTTTCCATTTTTAAATTCCGTCCATTAAGGATTCGACCGGTACTTGCTGTTTGTGATAATCCATAACTTAATGTTAATTTTTGTTTGTGAAACATTAAAGATTTAAATAATTTCAAAAATAAGGAGTAACTTGTTAACATATTTTTTGGTTTCAGAAAAATAACTAAATACTAACGATGTCAAAGACAGAGGCGGAAAAAACTTGTCGAAGAAGCCGAGCTCCATTTAAAGGGGTCGTCTTAACGGAAAACAATTTCCTTATCTATTTATATTAAAATAACATGTAGTCTAGCCTAAGTACATTCATAAAATAATTAAAATCGGAAGATCGGGCGTAACGTTTGAACTAGGAATAATTTGACCTCATGATCTGATAAGTCAGTCTTATCAATTACTCAAATGCATATTATTTTAACCGACTTTGCGATTAAAATCAAGACTGACCTAAATTCTTTAACAATAAGGCAGGTTCTTCACAAAATGAGGAACTGACTCATCCTACGAACCATAGAGAACTATGAGAGAGATCTATAACTCAATCACCAAAATACGGTTACCTATATGTATCATAAACCTATATTTTATTAATAGATACAAAGTGATACCATGACTTTTCGTTCAATAAGCATTAAAAATAGATCAGAGTATGAGATCAAATGATTTATTTGAGTAATTATGTGAATAACATCCGATAGGAATGTTAAGTAACCCCCACATGCGTGTGCGCATGATTCAGACGATTATATTCGGTCAATGCGCTAACACTTGGCGCCAACCTTTAAAGCAGTGGTTCCCAACCTTTTTTTGGATAAGGTCAAAAGTGGTTTATTTTTTGTTAACAGCGATTACGATAAGAGTTACAAGAAGAATAAACTTTAATCAAAATTTTAGCTCATAGCAGTTGTTAAATTCAAAAAAAAACATTAAATCAATAATTAACATTAGAAAAAACACCATTTTTTATAATAGAAAAACGAAATTTGGTTTGCTTCAATGTGAGTTCTGAGCTTGCATCTTTTGCAGAAGTTAGAAAATCCATTCGCGGACCATATTTTAAAACTTACGTGGCTCACGGACCATTGGTGATCCGTGGACCATAGGTTGCGAACCAATGCTTGAGAGCAATATCGGAATTTTTATGTAGCAGTCATTGTGTAAACGTACAGCTCAATAATCCGTCAAATTGAAACAATTAACGCAGTAATCAATTATCACGTATGGGCCTTTTGGCAGCACCACAAGTGTAATAAAAATATTTCGCTGCTAACACGTAAAGTATACACACATAGTATAGTATGTTTGTAAAGACATCGACCATAGACCAAAATGAATTCAAGGTAACAATTCCTTAATCATCGTTTACGATTGATTAAAAACTGAATGGTGTGGAATACCTAATCGACTCTTGCCTCTGTAAGATTATTCAATGTAAATATATAATTAAGCTGAACCATTACATAGGGCATATTTCCTTAATGAAAATTATACGTATTTCAAGCTATTAATTAAAATAACCACTTCTCATGTTTGACCGGCGCATGTAAATTATAATATGAAGCAATTAATACAGAAGGGATCTGCTATGATCTAATATCGTTCATTACGCATACATACCAGCAATGCTATAAATTAACTGTAATCCTTCTTAATATTAACCTAGTTAAATGAATGAATATTGCACGTCCACTGCTGGACATGGTCATCTTGCCGCGGTAATGGCCACTACAATAGGGAATATGCATGTAATTTTTTTTTTCACTTAAATCAATAATATGCAGTACTATCAACCCAAGAAAATAATTAAAAGTTAATTTCAACTACTGCTAGACGCACAACAAAAAAAATTAAACTCCTACAATTTTCTACGACAGTGCTAACGTCCATGACTATCGCGGCCATTTATGTCAGGACTTTGATGTCACTTACCTCTATCTGCCTTGTTTAAATCTAATTTTTTGCCCTTAGTAGATTAGTTTTACTAAAATGTAAGTGCTTTATTTAAGCAAAAATTGCAATAACAATATTATAGTAAAATCTTAGTGAAACTTTAAGTACTTTTCAATTAAAAGTGTTTCTTTGACACATGGATTGTGACGTCACTACCGGAATCGATGCGTTTTGTGTTTGCGTTCCGTTTCAACAAAAACACGGTAAATAAAATATTAAATTGTAAAATAAGTGTTGTTTAAGAGAATTAAACAAGTGAACCACAATGTTTTTATAGTCCAATACAAGGCATTTTTAAGAAATAAAAGAAGTTTTGTGTTTCTTGCATATACCCTATTACCGGTTATCGGGGATAGCTCTTAAAGCGGTGAGGGAAAGCTGAAAATTCAAAACATCTACCAACCCGCATTGCACCCGCGTAATGGATTACAGCTCACTGAGAGGGCTCATCTAGAGGAGGCTTGTGTGGCCAAAATAGACTAATTATGGGGATAGGTATTGCTAATATTACCACACTTGTTAGAAAAAAACGGCAATTGGTACTGTTATGCTCGCCTATGCAATTGGATTTGGTTGACGTTGCGTAGACGTGGAGAACGAGAACTCACATAGCCGCGGCGTAGACCTCCAATAGAAGCCGCGTAGACACTTCGCTAATGTCATGAAGACGTGATTTTGTACTGTGTGTATACGTATGAGATGGGCCTGCTCTAGATGCGAAGGCTTAAAGACCTACCATTCGAAAGAGCCATTCTTTAGTATCAAATATAACAGTAAATGAATAAAGTGATTTACTCAAATGTCATAGTTTCAGCTGAACACGGTAAATATTTTGGCATACCTGTGATATCAAGCCTAATGAGACATCAGTGGGTACATTCCGTGGCATTTCGTTATCTTATCAAATTATGCATTTGTCATACATTGCAAATAACGTAATGAAGCGAACTAGTTATTGTGCTAACATGAAGAGCGACGGGTTAAAGGAAAATTGAGGCTACTTCTGTACAGTCACGAGCACTAATATGTAAACACAGATACAGATATACTTAGATAACGCAAGTATCACGATCCAGCTTAAAACCATCAAGAATGCAACTTTTGACTACCTACTACGACGTCATAAGCACTATTTAGTTACTACACAAAATAGACTACGTTTTTGTTCTTTATATGTTCTTGAGTTGTATCGTTGATGTTTTAACCACGCTTGCTACGACAAGTAGCCACATTAAGCATAAAATGCTTAAGCCGAACACGCGAAGTAGGTGCTCTTGAGTAATCTAGGTATATGTCTATTCAGGGTGGAACAGGACGCTCCACGAAGCCCATTATGTACATCAAATTAAGTAACTTTACGCAAAAATTATTGCTGGGAAACGACTTTTTTTTTGGGGGCGAAAAATCACGTTATACGGTAGGACTCAATGTAACGCACTTAAAACATTGTGCTGATGGATGGATTAAATAGTACGGGGTTCGTGGAGGTGTATTTAAAAAAAACTTGTGAAAAAGTTGGAACTTTGACCCCCAATATCTCCGTAACTAGGTTCATGGTCTAAAACAAAAAAATATCGCAATGATGGGGAGAAAAAGTGCCTGTCGGCTTCGCTAAGGGTCTTGTTACATCCTTTATGTATATATGTATATATCTGTGTCAAACACATAGCCACTTTTGAAAGCCATTTTATCTTACTATATTGATTGTAATTGTATGCTGTTACGAATATAAATAGTATTTTGGAACATTATGAGAATAAGAAATAAACCTTAGCTCATAGTTTAAATCGATATTTCACGAGAAAAACGCATAGATATCATTGCTCGTGACTGTACATTAAATGCTGAATGTGTTATCGTGTTGTTATCAAGAAAATCGTTGAAATTCTCGCGAGTGTTTAACACAATGTTTTTGAAGATATTGTAGTAATTACGATAGTTCTGGTTGTTACTCTCAATGTTACATTATATTTTGTACATTGCAAACTTAAGTCTAAGCGCCTCATCACTTATTATAATTACCTCATTAGTCTCAATAACTACCTACATTACATAATGTATTTTCAGTTTTAGTGTATTTGTTTAGGTACGCGTTCTTGATGAAATAACACAGAGGCTCCATTTGGATAGAAAAAACACACACACACACACACACAGGACACGAAGGAAAAGATATAAATGTATCTTTAGTACACTAGCTTTTGCCTATAGCTACGCCCGTTTGGAGAAATTTGGTGGATAAATAAATAAATATCGCTCGACATTACACACAGCGCCATCTAGGTGCCACACTAAGCAACGAGGCTTGTGTCGTGGACACCAGATAGTTTATAATACTACATAGATACTTTGAAACTACTAGTACTACTACTTTGGATGGAAACTCTTCAAATGGAAAAACCTTCAAGACGTTACAGTAACCTTACACCGCTGAACCAATGAGACGATAATTTTATCCTATAAAAGAATATTTAACAACGTCCTACTTTTTTACATTATAAAGAAAATCTTTGTCACCAGTGCCTTTAAAGAACAGCAACAAATAATTCCAGCTCTGATTTCAATAACCCTTGGAGATAGATAGATTTGCGTGGTACCAATAAATTAACAAGTCAAGGGGCCTGTCATTTGATGACATGATTCTATTACATAAATATCAATTTGAACATTTATAGTTTGTTCTACAAATCAATCTATGGTACTCCAGCGAGCTATAAAACTTTTATTAGGTAGCTGTCCGTCTTCCCACACGTTGAAAGGGTGTCATGTATACGAGGCAAAGTTGGCAGACGAATGTTCGTTTTCAGTAACACTAGGCGACACCTAAACGAATGCCTAATAAATCGGCGCGGAGCTGAGCGTTGAAATTCTCATCTTCTGCCTAGCCTTTTCCCAAATATGTTGGGGTTGTCTTCCAGTCTTACCAGATGCAGGTGAATACCCGTATTTTAAATGGAGCGACTGCCTATCTTCTATCAAGCCAGTTAGTAGATACTGGATATTACTGGGTAATACGATACCTCTTGGTAAGACTGTGGTTGTCAGACTTGCGGGCCACTGACTGTAAAGACTGTCAAAGGTCTACAATTGACAGCCGGGACCATCGGCTTAACGTGCTTTCCGAGGCACGGAGGAGTCTCGGTATGTTATGGGTGGTCACCCATCTACGGACCAACCTAGGCAAGCGCGGCTCATCCTGAAGATCGACCCGAGAGACCCGTTGAAATTCTCTGGTGAAAAAATATTTAGGCATCCATTTAGGTGTCGCCTAGGGTTGAAAGGTTGTTACAGAAGCACGTAGAACATTTATTGTCTTTCAAGACCTCTTCAGTTTTTATAGACACTATTTTGGTGAACAGATAAACTGAAAATTTCGGTTAGTTTGGTACGTGCAGGGTTGGTTTGTTACGTGTGTATTTAGAAGAAAACATTGGGATTTCAAGAGGATTTGGAGAGCAGCGGTGGCCCAGTGGTGGCGGCCCCGACTTACGAACAGTAAGTCGCGGGTTCGAACCCAGACAGGCGCATTACTTTGAGTAATTCATTTCATCACCACTGCTCTCAAAACGGTGACGGAAAACATCGTGAGGAAACCGGCATGTCCTAGACCTAGAACCAAAAACTCGAAGACTTGTGACATCTACCAACCCGCACTGGGCCCGCGTGGTGGATTATAGCCAATTCCCTCTCATAGAGAGGAGGCCGTGTGTCCCAGCAGTGGGAACATTATAGGCTGATTACATATATTGGGATTTAAAAAAATAATCAGAATTCTTATAAGTACATCTTTTTCAGGTGTTAAACATTGTTTCGATACAGAAAGAAAAGTTGTACTCTTTTGAGTCCATCCGGAAAATCGCAAAGCAATTGATAATTTTTTTTCAAAGCTGTGTTCCTAAGTATTGCTTGTGGTAAAAATTACAAGTTATCAGAGCGAAAACCTTAAACACTCAAGTAGGTATAAGCACAACAGAGTAGCAACAGCAATAAACGATTATTTGTACACTCATGCGCAGATAACAAGTGCTTACAAACTCAATTGGTGTATTGTTGTATTAAGATTGACAGCTGTCAAATTACAAGATAAGTATCGAGTTAAACATTCACTTATTGTCTATGGCACGTTCAAAGGTTGTTTCGAATTACATTAATCAAAATCAAATCGTGTATAAACTCGTGCTATTTGTCGGGACCGTTTTATTTAAAAGATTTTATTGAAATAGCGAATGACAAGTAAAAGATTAATTGATTTTCTTTTGTTTTCATTCGCAGTTTTGTTTTTTTGTGCTTTTGGCTCAATTTAGATTTCTGCCTAATATGCCATGCTCGGCAGTGTAGTGAGGAGTAAATGATAGCGTGATGGTTGACATACGAGAATGGAAGAATAAAACTTTTTGCGTCATCCCCAAATTAATATGAGACAAGAGCAGGAAGATGAGATGATGATGCTATACTCTGCAGTAATATCTTGTGTTTAGAGTTAAACAACCTTCGAATCGCCTTCTGTTAAAGAATCAGTCAAGGAAAGAAAACATTCAGTCATATTGATAATCTCTTCCTTTTTCTGGTCGGTTAAAGTAACAAATTAACATTATTGGAATGTTAAATACTGTGTATTTAATTCATAAGTAACAACATTTAATTCTTACAGGAATTTTAATTATAATTTACTATCAAACATGCATTGTTCGACGTAATAAATACTCGTAGATACTGCATATAAATCGCGTGGCAACAATTTATTTTGACATCAGCCTCGGAGTACCTACCTCCCGTTATCAGGAGGACCATGCCCAATGCGGAGTCGATCTACTAATGCCGATTATTTACAGTTGTTTGCAAATAAATAATGTTTACTTTATCACTGTATCGAAAAGCGGTAGCACGAGTACACAGTACGAATAATAATAATCCGGTTTTAAATCAGAGTTAAGTTGTATTTACGATGTTCAGAGCTCCGGGCGAGAGAAGGAACCTTCCCTATTCTATCAGTTTACCTACACGAAGATGCAAAATAAGGTAAACCACGTATTTCTTAATGTTTGACTCGTTTAAGTATAAATGGTGCTAGAGGCCATCGATAATCTCTCAAATTAAGTGATCAGTGTTCTGTTGTACTGTAATTTTGTAATCTTTAATGTATCTTGCATTGCTAATTCGATATTTCCCATTCATGCGGCGGATTTTAGCTGAGATATAATTTATGCGGAATGTGAACGTTTCGTTGATTCATGTAAAAAATTGAATCAAAGTCTGCGTAATGCGAGCATTATGACGCATTGTACAGGACAAATAAACAGATTTGAGGGAAGTTCTAAAATACATTCGGGCGGGACCGGTTCAATAAATACCGCTCCGCACTAAACCAAGATATTTCCGACAGTTAGAAGTCTTAAAACGCCAATTCAAAATATTTTGCATTCTTTCGGAATTTAAGATTGTGTTTTTACCGCATTTCTGGACTATTTGTTTGAGTGTGGAATCTCGTGAGACTTGTAAACTGACGTCAAGATTGCCTACGATGTTAGGCAGGTGTGTTTTGAGATAAAGCATTAGTATTAGCATTTCGATGCCCGTGACTTTGTTTGCGCTAACCCACTTCCGTCTAACACGGTTCTCGCACTTCCCACAAAGAACATAAGCCTTCCAAAGTTGGAAAATTTATTTCAATGCTTATTTGGTTTTAGTTCCGAAAGCAGAAACACAAGTTTCCTTCATTACCACTGTTTACGCAAAGCCTTATTTTGATTTATGACACTGTACCGTAATTGGAACTCATTGATGGGAAAACAGACACGGTGGGCGGTTAAAACATTTGGAAATGGTCATTGTATTTTATGTTTCCTCAAAAAAAAACATAAAAATATGAAAGTCGGAAAATAAATCACTTTTGTTGAAATAATTATGATGAAATAATACTCTTGAGAAACTTTTCTCATTAAGTTGTTGTGAGGACCTATTTCTCGCAAAACAAGTTATTTTGTTCTCAATCATAAACTAGAAGGTACTTAGTAAGAGATTACTTGGGTACCTACTTTTAACAATGACGTCATCATCCAAGCGTCTAATTATAGAATGCACTGAAAATAGATTATTGTACTGAGCATTTCAAAAAAAAAAAAGCACAATTAATAAAATATGTACTAAAATAAAAATGTTAGAATAAAGTTTTTTTTTTGTTTTAATTTGTAGATAGATGTCTAAAGATCCTGAATATGAGGTTTATTTTGAGGTTTAATTTGTAAAAAAGCAGAGAAATGTGTAGAAATAAACCAAAGGCGGAGAAATATTCATGGGACAGAGGGTAGTAATCGATTGTTCAATTGTTTTGAGAAATGCTCGTGTCATATTTATACACCGTATCATGTGTAACCGTCGCCCAGTGGTAACGACCCAGACTTACGATTTGAAAGTCGTAGGTTCGACCTAGGCAGGCTGCTCCCAAAACGGTGAAAAAAAATATCTTGAGGAAACCTGAACTCTACTAACCCGCACTGGGCCCGCATAGTGGTTTACAGTCCATTCTGCATTGTCTTTGTAGTCCAGCAGTGGGAACATTATAGGCTGATCAGTGGCGTGCCTTGGGACCAACCCAAGCCTAAATGGCAAGCAGACTAGTAACATAGGTAAATAGTAAAATAAAATAATATAGCCATATTTGTTAAGGTCGCGAATCGCATATTTTAATCAATATACAAATACAACCTGACACCGACCTGCAAATTACAAAAAAAACCGGCCACGCACAATGTCCGTAGTTGCCCATGAAAATATGCGGATTTGCCTCCAAACGATGATTTTTATTGCAATAATAAAAAGAAACAAACTTACATTTGCAGTTGAAAAACCTGCGCTTCTTATGCTTAGGAAAATATGTATGCTATCCAAGTACATTTTATAAGTTGGTTGAGTATTACTCGTACACTTGTAAAGCCTACTTAGTGTGATAGTTTTCTAACAAAAATTAGCACTTTAAAGCTTATTATTTCACAAACGAATCCCATAGTTGAAAAATTATTTGAACAACTCGCAATATTTTTAAAGACCCATCCAACGACATTCCACACTATGGAGTACGCGTGAAAAAAAAAACACACTTTATGTGTAGGTAGGTACTGGTCACTGAAGATACCAAAAAAATATATTTTGGAGATTTTATTTTACCACTTCGTTGGCATAACTAATTTGTTTATTCATGCCAAATTACAGCTTTCTAGTACTAAGAGTCTTTGAGCGAAGCTGCGGACAGACGGACATGGCGAAACTATAAGGGTCCTTGTTGACTACGGAACCTTAAAAACCGTAAGAAAATTTGAATTTCGCTGGCTACACTAACCTACCATTCTTCCTAAAATTTCAACCAGAAAGTCAAACCTATCAATAAACTTGGCCTATATTATTACCATTCAATTCAGGCTAGGGTTTCGTTTGGTTAACCGTTGACGTAAATATCATGCGGGTACACATACGGGACCCATTTCCCTAAGTTGACTTAGGACGCGTGTGATGACAGGTGACATACAAAGGGATGATCATGTTTTTCTTTCATTTCCTGATCGGTGTGGGGACATCATATTCGAGGCTAGTGGGTCTCTATGTGTTGACGTAGGATTTCTAGTGTGTTCATTTTATGATATTGATACAGCGTGTTCGCGAAAAAAATATTCCTAGATGCTCTGTGACATTTATTCTCATACAGATCTATGACTTAATTACATAACATACCATCACGCCTGTAATCCCCGACAGGCTAGGCAGAGTTGTACCTAATAGTACACCCACATTTCACCAGTCATGTATACGTTCCATGTAATAGGTATAAGGGGTTGAGCCTATTGGCATCAACTGGGCGCAAATCTAGACTCCGGGTTACTGAGAAATTCCTGATGGAAAAACCCAATCAAACTTTGCCCGACTTGGGAATCGAACCTCGGACTTCATGCTCAGCAGTCGCGCTTGCGACCACTAGACCAACGAGGCCGTCATGATCTATGACTTATAATCAGTGATCGGAATAGGTAGAGCTAATGTGCCTAAAGTTCAAGGAACAGAAACGAATGTGGAGACTTCCTTACGACAATTTTTCTTTTCGGAATATTTGTTCCGATTGTCGGAAACTCGGAACATTACTTTAGTACAACTAAAATTAATAAAGCAAAACAAATATCGAATTCATTTGCTGTTTCTGTTTTTAAAAAAAGTGCTTTAATAGTTAGAACTAACAAGGTAAAATAAAACAATTTATAGGTTTTCATACCATTTGTTCATTTTGTACAATTATTGGAACTAAACGTAAACAACTAACTTACGGAACTTTTTGAGAACGTTCTCCTTGTTGTCGAAGTCGGTTAAAAAGGAAAAATAATCAATTCAACTAGTTTAAAGTACTGATTAATAAATAACATTATTATTATTATTAAATGTACTTAACTGATTCCGAGACATTTCCGAGATTCAGAAAAAAAAATTGGAATAAAATTTTTAGCCGTAAGGAACACTTTTCGTTTCTGTTCCTTGCTTGAACTTTAGGTCCATTAGCTCTACCTATTCCGATCAATGCTTATAATATGTGCTTTACTGGATATACAGGAAAGAACTGTTCTTAATGACGTTTAAAAAAGTTTTCCCAAATGAATCTATCAATACAGGGTTAGTTTCCAACGACCAGCCAAATTCCCAGATATGATGCAGTACATCATTCTGAGCCCTACAAAGATTTCTTTTCACAGGTTATTAAAAAAAAAAACATTTTGACCGTGTAAGTTTTGCAGTTTTATTTATTTATTTTTTTATTTAAACTTCATGTACAATAGTGGTAGATAGGCGGACTTAATGCCATTAGGCATTCTCTACCAGTCAACCTTTGGGTTCAATAAGAAAACGCTGTGGTAGGGTACAAAATAAATATCTAAATAATAATAATTATTATAATTATAATCTGTGGCTCGGATGTCAAATTGACGTGACATAAAATTTTCTGAAACCAATTTTATTTAATATTTTTACCACATTTCCATAACAAAACGAATTATAAATAACGAAATAATGAAAAAAAAAAGCATTATCCAAATCAAACGAAACACGACAGGAATGTACGAATAACGAAAATATAAGAAAATCAATGCCATAAAACTAAAACGTCATAAAATGCTGACCAGAAGCCGAGCCAAACAACAGGCACACCCACCATCTCCGGGCTCGTCGCTCAGCTCCGCCTCGCAGCCGCCGGGACGCGCCACATCCGTGAGCATCGTGTCACCGGTCGCTGCAGTTGCGTCGAGCTCGAGCGACGAGTTTTTCTCCCCGCCGTCGACACCACCACCACCATCGCCTCGACGACGAGGAAGAGGACGGCCACCAGCGAGCTTGGGACCTCGAGGCCAACCGGCCCCGAACAGGGTCCCCGCTGCCGGTGGAAATGTGTCGCGCATGCGATGGACTCATTCCATAAACGAGAATGTCATGCGCGCATATTATGGGGCTACAGAGGGAGGAAATAACCTGACCGCGTACCGTGTTCGGATGCTGTCTCTGTTTCAGGTGCTTGAGCCAGCTGTCAACGTGTCGGCGCAACGACTGTCGGATCAGGTGCGAGTCATCCAGCGTAATCGTATGTTGGATGACACCGTACTTGATCGCTTGCGGACTGAAATGCAGAGTAGCCATGTCATTGCCACGCCGTCGCAGGCTGTGGTTCCACCACAGTCTACCATAATACCAAATCGCAATAACGACGTAAGTGATGACATGGTTACTAATGTAAGTACCCAGTGCAATGAGGAAATGAGGAGTGCTTTGGAAGGTGCGATTCGGGAATATCGATTCATGCCAGCCGACCTTAGGCCACGCATACCTCGTTTGCCCATGCATAACAAAAATAGGGCGCTGGTGGCTGTTCTGGATTCGCAGTTGTCAAACTATTTTGATAACTGCGAAGACCTCATCGATGCTCATTCAATCCTGTATTGTGCGGCTGTAGCGGCATGTCGTGTAGCTCACGTCAAATTTTCTGATGACAGAGCTACACGACCTAAGCCAGCCGTACCAGCATGGCAGTACAGGATTGAACGACGTATTGGTGGGGCCAGAGCACTCATCGGCAAACTGATCTGCTTCAGGGAGGGCAATACACGCCCTAGAGTGATGCGTTTTGTGAGGCGGGCGTTCTCGGGGACTGATATCAGTCCTCGAGACTACATGTCCCGTGTCACAGAGCGCATCGACCTCCTGAAGCAGAAAGTGTATGCATGGGCAAACCGTATTCGTAGGTATAAACGGCGGGTGGACCGATACACTCAGAATCGCACATTCCAAAGAGATGAAAGGTGGGTTTATAGGGCTTGGGAGCGACCGGACCAAGGTGTGGCTGACACGCCCCTGCCGGATGATGATGCCATGTGTTCATTCTGGCGCAGCATCTGGTCGGTGCCTGTTAGCCATACCGAGGATGAATGGATCCGGGAGGTCGAGCGGGCGTGCGATCCAGTACAAGAAATGGGGGCAATCACCATCTGCCCCCAAGACGTAGTTCGTGCAGTCCGTCCGTTGCCTTACTGGAAATCTCCAGGGCCGGATGGGCTGCACAACTTTTGGATCAAATGGTTCACAAGGTCGCACGCACGCCTGGCAACCCTGTTCCAGTCAGCCTTAGAGTCAGGGTCGCTGCCCGAGTTCCTGACAACAGGTATAACCCACCTGCTCCATAAATCGGGTAGTACTGCGGAGCCTAAAAATTATAGACCGATTACCTGTCTTCCGACAGTCTATAAAGTTCTTACATCCATTTTGAGAGCTAAAATTAACAAACACATTGATGATAATTCTATCATGTCCGCTTCTCAAAATGGATGTAGGAACGGGTCCCGCGGTACTAAGGAGCTACTCCTCATTGATATGGCCATTAGCCAACAGGTTCGCCGTTCCCGAAGGGATCTGTCGACATGTTGGATAGATTATAAGAAGGCCTATGACTCCGTGCCACATACATGGCTCATGAGGGTGCTAGAGTTGTATAAAGTAGATGCAACTCTGCGCACCTTCCTGATGTCGTGTATGGGACAATGGAGGACAGTCCTTCGCTATCCAGGATGTCGGCAAATCCAGAGGAATAGCGAGCCGATAAGGATAGAGCGAGGTATATTTCAGGGCGACAGTTTGAGTCCACTTTGGTTCTGCTTAGCCTTGAATCCTCTTAGCACGCTGCTGGAGGATTCAGGTCTAGGCTATCGGTTGAGGAGAGGTGGTCAAGTTGTATCTCACCTCCTTTACATGGATGACCTGAAACTCTTTGCCCCCAACGATTTGCAACTGATGGAGCTACTGAAGGTAACTGAAACTTTCAGTAGCGCCATCAGGATGGAATTTGGTGTGGACAAATGTGCGGTCATGCATGTAAAACGAGGGGAGATTGTGGAATCTGTGGGAACCCAGCTCTCGGATTCCATAAATCTTAGATCCCTCTCAGCAACCGAAACCTATAAGTATTTGGGTATGTCGGAAGCGCTGGGCATCAATGTTGTTGACATGAAGCAATCGTTGAAGAAACGCTTCTTTGGCCGCCTGAAAAAAGTATTTAATAGTCTTTTAGCAGGCGGAAATAAGGTGCGTGCCTTCAACGGTTGGGTCATGCCGGTTTTGATGTACTCTTTCGGCATACTGAAATGGACTCAAACAGAACTAGACGCCCTGGATAGGAAGGTCCGTATATTGTTGACGGCATATCGAATGCATCACCCACGTTCTTCGGTTATGAGACTGTATATCCCGCGGAAGTGTGGGGGTCGAGGCTTTTTAAACCGCGAGATATGCAGTCTCAGGGAATATTTCCTAGAAGCCGACGTGGGGATGCATCGAGATGTGGTCGCGGTGGACAAGGGCCTCACCCCGCTCTCCTTGGCTAAAGAGAACTGGCGCAAACCTGTAGTGCTTGACACTAACGACCGCAGGGAGGTATGGCAGAGTAAGGATCTTCACGGACGCTTTTTCCGGGCCCTGCACGGGCCCGATGTAGACCTGTCAGCGTCCGTAGCCTGGCTACGTTCCGGGGACCTCTTCGGAGAAACCGAAGGTTTTGTCTGTGCAATTATGGATGAAGTTATGATGACGAATAACTACCGGAGATTTATTGTGAAGGACGGCACGGTTGACATATGTCGGGCATGCCACCGTCCAGGTGAATCAATCCGTCACATAATCTCTGGGTGTTCTCGTTTGGCTAACGGAGAGTACTTGCATAGACACAACCTTGTAGCCAGGATTATCCATCAGCAACTTGCTCTAAAATACAGACTTGTGGAATCGGAAGTGCCGTACTATAGGTATGTGCCCGACCCAGTTCTCGAAAATGGCAATATCACATTGTACTGGGATCAATCCATCATCACTGACAGGACTATTTTAGCCAATAAGCCTGATATAGTGGTCGATCAGAGCGGCGCGCAATGATTGTTGACATAACGGTCCCGCATGATGAGAACCTCGTGAAAGCCGAGAAAGATAAGCAAATAAAATATCTTGACTTGGCTCGCGAGGTTGTCGACATGTGGGATGTGGACTCAGCGATCATTGTGCCGATAGTCGTATCAGCCCATGGCTTAATTGCTAAGAGCCTCGATGAATACCTGAGGAGGCTCTCGTTAGGCAGCTGGATCAAGGGCTTGATACAGAAAGCAGTACTCCTGGACACGGCTCGTATTGTTATGAGGTTTCTCTCTCTGGAGCCCTGACCACCGGTAGCTTGGACTCTGTTCCCGATACCGGCGGGCAACAATTTTTTATATTTTTAAATGTTTTTATATTGTTTTTTTATAAGAAATATTTAAAAATGTAAATATTTTGTACAAAAGTTAAATAAAGGGAATAATAATTATATAAGTACTTATAGTGATACTAATACACATAATACATATAAGATAAACTAATAAATATTATAACAAATACCAAAATATAAAACGAAAAACCTAATAATGATTATCTTGACTCGACTTCAAATTGAGTTATTTATTCTGACATTTTATAGTGGTTACGAACTTTTCTTTTAAAAGTGAATTTGCTTTCAGCTTTCTTAATGCCAAAAGGTAGCGCGTTCCAGAGCTTTATAGTGGAGATAGCGTAAGAATTTGTCTTAAAACCGGTGCGGTGTGAAGGAATTTGGGGAAGTAGATTCTTGGAAGCTCGAAGGTTACGATTGTGAGAGCTGAGCTGAGCAGTTTTGTATGAATAAGCAGATTTAAAAACAACAAAAAACACAAATGAAATAATTATTATTGTGTGGAATGATGTGCTGCATCATAAATGTGATATAAAACTGCATCTAATGGTATATAAAACTTCTTCAAAAATTTATTGATGTCTATACAAAATATTATCATAAGCTTTTTGGCTTGCGTAATTTTCTTCTAAAGTTAACTGTTACTGGGAAAACGCTTAACTCAAACCTATGGTATTGTTATTTTTTTTTGCTATGTCCA
The DNA here is from genome assembly GCA_947578425.1 of Eugnorisma glareosa. Taxonomy (NCBI): domain Eukaryota; kingdom Metazoa; phylum Arthropoda; class Insecta; order Lepidoptera; family Noctuidae; genus Eugnorisma; species Eugnorisma glareosa. The sequence goes on along the minus strand of OX387968.1, from coordinate 11,878,943 downwards.
CCATTGTTAACCGCGAATATTAGTCAATAGTTTCAGAATGCACCTAAAACATGTAACAATGTCAGTTTTAATGGCCGGTCCTGCTGTCAGCCAATAGTGATTGATTAGCGTTTAAGCTTTAATAATGTTCAGTATTTTGACTACATTGCCGTCAAAATACTCGCAAGTCAACCAAGGCAAGGCAACCTTCATGCTCGTCAGTGTTGAAATAAGTGTTTTTATTGACATTTTAAAAGACAGATAAATCCAACTTCCTGATAAAATGTTTTGGGAAAAGAAAATTGATAGTGTGGTAGTTTAGAGTTCTTTTTAGGGTTCCGTATCTCAATCGGCAAAACGGAACCCTTATAGGATCACTTTGTTGCCCGTCTATCTGTCAGTCAAGACCTTTTTCTCAGGAATGCGTGGCGGTATCAAGCTGAAATTAATACCAAATACTCAACTCTGCTACTCCTTGGAGCAATGACAAAATAAAACTTGTAAGTCAACGGGATCAAAACATAAGACTGTTTATATCGCATATTATGCGATTTCACAAGGGAATCAAAACCATAGGGTACTTCCCTTTGACCTGGAATCATGAAATTTGGCAAAAAGCAAGGTCTTACAGCACAAATAAAAGAAAATTCCAAAAAATAAAAAAGTGGAATTTTAAAGGGAAGTCCCCGTACATACACGCCGTTGACGCCAATTAAGATTTTTATTTTTTTAGATAATGATACGCAACCCTTCGTGCGCTAGTCCGACTCGCGACTCGACTTCGCCGGTTTTTCTTTGCAATCTTTCTTAGCACTTTTCAATCAGTCTTTCAGAGTACAAAAACACTCAAGTCTTTTCTAAGGATTAGTAGTAGTAGAGCGACATCTATAGCGTGACATAAGAGCGCACAATATAAGGCGTCTTTTACAAAAAACCCCTATAACGAGCAATTGAATAGCCAACTCCGTAGTGCAGAACGAAAGATATAGTTTTAGTAACTATTATTATTTCCATGAAAATCTTTATAATAGTGTAATAAGTAATAAAAAGTAATAAGGTATTTGATAGGTTTCTTGTGAAAATCATCGCAATAATACCACGCTCATAGCACAGACTTAAAACCCTTTTCAAGCGAGGTGTAGTTTATAGAAAATTAGGTGAAATAAAATAAGCTTTTTACACCGATAATCCTATGATATTATCTCGTTTCAGTAATCATACATTTTATGGTCAATTTTCATCATAATATGCGGCTCTAGTGCACAACATTAACTTCATTGTGGCGCTTTTACTTTGTTATAGAACCGTTTTATAGATATCGTAAACCATTTTGACAAAATTCATAGCAAAAAAATTGTTCGAAATGGAATTCATTTGATCATATTAAATTATTATAAGGGCCCATAAATTATTAAAAAAGGTCATAAAAATAATATGAAAGAACTTTGTTTGTTTACGCATAGTTCGCTGTCAGTATATATTTTGCTAAGTGCTCATTTTATTGCCAGTAAAAATAAATGTCTACACAAAAAGGTCCAACAATAAATGTTGCTAGAACAAATTAAACCATTTGAGAGAAAAACCGCAGACCGCCTCTGCATCACCAGCTAATTACTATAACGTTTAATTTTCATAGATTTTCGTGTTTTTCTAATCTCCGTAGACTTAGTCGATTGTTTAATTTTCTTGCACGGAGTATTGACTCATTATTAAAAAGCTTTATAGTTATACTGCAATTCAAGTGTTGAGCGAGCTTTTATTATTTCTAGCATGTGTCTAAATAATTGTAGAAAATGTGTTTAGGTATCACCGTTCTCTAATTTAATAAACTTATAGAGGTAACATTCACAAGATTGTTTGAAAGATACACACTATGTTTAGTCTAGTATTTACGTCGTTTTGTATTTCTTGGCAACCTGGAAGTTCTACGGTATTCTACAACCAGTTTAATAATGTAGGTATACATATTAGTTTAATAATAATATTTATCAAATACGAAATCGAGTTGCTGTAATCATGAGAGGTCGTTTACTCTCTCTATTTTGTTTACTTTATCTGTTTTTCTTTGTAAAACAACTGAATCGGTAGTGAATAATTCTGTAACGTCAGTTTGAAATTCGAACAAGTTCAAGATGTGTTCTTCGATCCATTAAAAACAAATGAATTCGATTCGAACAATTTTTTTGATTTTTCATTTCGTTCGATTTTTCACTAGAAGTGAAAATAAAAGTGAAGTGTGAAGTGTCTGAATACAAAATGAATCAAGAGTCAAAATTATATTCATCAGTGAACTGATTCAAATATGTTGGACTTGGCTTTCTACATCTTTAACTCGATTGCCGAATGATAGACAAAATCAATTAAAATGCGTTATTAAAAGTTTATTTCTATGTAATTTTGGAGATGATGTGAGAACCAGAAAAAAAAAAAATCCTCAAGGGCGCTGGAGAAACTCAAGAATACTCTATTGTTAGAAGTTCGCTTCATCGTGGAATTTTAATTGTTGCCACTGAACTGATTTAGAACAAAACAATCAGTTCGGTGTCTATCAAACGGTCCGTCGCTGGACAAGCGTGGCGCTGACTCTCCTTGCGATGTCACTCAGGCTGGAGGGCATCTATTTTCATGATATAATCACCGATATATGAATCTGCGTGGTCCTCCTAATATTATAAATGCTAAAGTTTGTGAGGAAGGATGGATGGATGTTTGATACTCTTTCACGCAAAAACTACAGAACGGATTTGGATGAAATTTTGCACACAGATAGTTTATAACCTGGATTAACACATAGAATACTTTTTATGCCGGTGGTATGATCCCGTGGGACAATTATCAAGCTTCAAGCGGGCAACGCCGCGGGCATAAGCTAGTAATCAATATAATTAAAATATCGACGAGATTCCAGTGTGTTATCAACAATATAACCGACAACTTTAAAAAGACAGCAGCGGATAGTCAAGACGGGTAGGGCCGAGGACTTGGGAAAAGCACTTCTCCAGGAGGGCACGTATTAAGATATATTGAGCAAGTTCACCTGAAATATCCTTTAGCCTTGGATGGATGGATGGAGTGTGTGAAGGATGATATGGCAAGAAAGGTGATGAGATGCTTGGCAGTATTTTTATTCATACTTTAGCATTTTTAATTTTTAATGGCATCTCGCAGCCTATGAGGCTGGCTACTGCTTAACCGGTCTAATCCTGTGGATGCCTTGAATTTTAGGCCTCCAACCAGGGGACCATTTTTTTCTTTTACAAAAGCTCCTTTATTTAGTTTAACTCATTAAGTTCCCACGAAAACATCAAAACCTAGGGATGAAAATGCTTACGAGAAAAACGATGAATTAATGTATGTATAGTCCGTATGTGTAACACTTTGATGGCTTAGCATCAAGAGCTAGCGTAGTGCGGAGTCTTAACATAATAATGGGTCAGTTGACCGGCGCTGAGCGTGATAAACTGTATTATTCAAATGCCCATATAATACCACCCAGTGTAAACCAACTACAATTGACGCAGGACCTCCGTGTAACTAGCTCCTAATGGTCAGCTAACGGAGCAAGTACATAAAGAGACCCTTAACGAAGCCGAAAGGTATACTTGTTCTGCCCGTCATTGCGTTTTTTTTTGTTCTATACCACACCTGGGAACCTTCTAGTTAAGGAGATATATTGGGGGTCAAAATTCCAACTTTTTCACAAGTTTTTTTTTAAATACATGTTTTTAACGTAAGATTAACTGTAAACACCTCCACGACCCCCGTGCTATTCAATCCATCCATCAGCAAAATGTTTTGAGTGCTTTACTACCATAAAACGTAATTTTTAACCCCAAAATAAAAGTCTTCCCAGCAATAATTTTTGCGTAAAGTTACTTAGTTTGATTGCTTGGCTGACGGCTTCGTGAAGGGTTTTGTTACACCCTGTATGTATATGCTGTATTATTTAAAGGCCCATTTAATACCACCCAGTGTAAAACAACTACAATTGACGCAGAACCTCCATTTACCTAGCTCCTAATGGTCAGCTAACGGACCGAGTACATATAAACACGTACTAGTAAGTACTAAGTACATAATGCTGTGTTCTCAGCATCGCCCCCGGCCGGGTGAAGGTTCGACTTGGTACGACTCGTTGTAATTTACCAATTAGTCACTCTGATCGGACAATCACGTTTCACGCTTGAGACCTTTAACTGTGTTATTTGAGAGGACTAGTGATTTGACGCGGGATTTATTGGGTTTTTTCAGTTTTACACTAAGTGGCATCTGTCGAAAATAATGACTACTATCCACAGCCACACTGGGCCCTTATGGAGGAGCTCGTGGTTAAATAAGATTCTGTTCTTATCTCGGGTCGATCTTCAGGTTAGGCCGCGCTTGCCTAGGTTGGTCCGTGGACGCGTGACCCCTCATTACATACAGAGTTTCCTCTGTGCCTCGGAAAGCACGTTAAGCCGTTGGTCCCGGCTGTCATTTGTAGATCTTTGAAAGTTGTTACAGTCAGTGGCTCCAAAGTAAGAACCTGTCTTACTGGGGTTCCTTATTACCCAGTACTAACTGGATTGTGGAGGTTAGATAGGCTTTCGCTCCATATAAAATACTGGTATTCAGCTGCATCCGGTTAGACTTGAAGCCGTCCCCAACGCAGTTGGGAAAAGGCTAGGCAAATGATAATGACTGGGCCCTTACGGAGAATTTCAACCCTTTTTTTTTCGGTTGGGAATTCATCAAATAACCCTCCCGCTCTGGGCTGAGCAGGAGGGAGTGTCAGACTTTTACTGACTAAAACCCATCCATGGTCCTTCCTTTGCCCTTTGTGTTCCTCGGCCGCGGTATCTCTTTCGAACAGTCCCGAAACCCTGGCAGGCATCGGTCCTTTCGGACCCCTTCCTGTTTGCTGACTCTCTTTGAGGCGCGCGTGGAACACGAACGCGCCGTCGACACGGCCTGTTGTCATAAGGCGGACGGACGGCGAGCTAGCCCATAGCTCACCGTCCACAGACCCAGAATTTCAACCCTCAACTATCCCAGAGTGGGAGGCCTGCGGCCCAGCTGTAGGAACGTTAAAGCCTGATTATGCCAGCGTACAAATAAAAATAACATTAGGCCAGGAGACCTCAATGTATAAATCAAGTAGGTCCTAAGTATATCTCGTAACAACTATCATTTTCTACTAAAAATGTCTTAAATATACTACTTCCATGATTTCAAAGTTATTGCTGAAAACACTTTTATCCTGACCTTTAAGATTCATTCCAACGCGTTTTTTTTTAATTAATAATACTTAAGCCTACAGACATACAGATATTTTATTATGATACCTGTAATAGATTAAGATTTATTTATCTGACAAGCCATAAAATTGGCCCTAACTAAATTACCAGACGGAGTTACAGGTAAGTGCTACATTAGGGTTCCTACCACATTTAAGATAAATGTTAATACTTTTCTTAAAGTGTTAGAAAGGATATTTCGCAACGTAGACTATATCTGTTGTGAAATCTTTCATAGTTTAATAAAACAAAGTTGCTCCCGCTGTTTGTTGTATGCTTAGATTTTTTAAAGTAGATACACTCCGGATTATAATGCAGTTTTCAGCAATAGATAGAGTGATTCAAGAGGAAGGTTTATATGTATAAATATTATTAATCACTCCACACTGGTATCTACATTGCACCCGTGCGAAGCTGGGGCAGGTCGCTAGTCACTATCACTACAAAGTCGCTTCCCGCTGTCTGTCCCTATGTATGCTTAGATCTTTAAAACTACGCAACGAATTTTGATGCGGTTTTTTTTTAATAGTTGGAGTGATTCAAGAGGAAGGTTTATATAAATAACATTGTACCCTTGCGACGCCGGGGCGGGTCGCTAGTTTTATGTAAGTCAGTTACATATCTGTTGTGAAGGCAAACATAGATGTAAGTGAATTCAACAGTGTCGTCTTTGTAAGTCGTGCTTTACCGCTATAATGAGGGCTATCATTTTTGAGCTCATCAGATGGCGCCACTGTCGCTTATGGTCATGTCAATAATTCTATTTTATACTTTAAAGTACCAATAACTTCATAAAAAGATTATTTTAATACGTATATCAACATAGTGTAAACTTCAGATCATGTATTTATATTCTCCCTAAAATTAGCAAACATGAAACATTTAAAAATCATTTTACAAATAAGATCCTAAGTTGCTACTTAAAATCCTTAAGTCATAATTTATCAGGAATAGCTCAACCTAGACCACAATTGTGAATATTAGTAATGTGATAAAAAAGCTCGCAACGCGTGAACTTTCTGACATTTCGGTGCTCTCGCGCTACACTAGCGCCTATAGCGGTGAATTCACACGCGATAGCCCCCATTGACTACAATTTCCAGTAAAACTTCACTACCTACTTCAAACTACCGAACTGTCACATAGACAAATAAAGGGTGTAACAATACTCTTAACGAAGCCGAAAGGTACTTATTCTCCCCGTCATTGCGATATTTTTTTTGTTCTGGACCTTAACTGAGAACCTTCTAGTTACGGAGATATATCGGGGGTCAAAATTCCAATTTTTTTTTTAAGTACCTACATGTTTTTAATGTAAGATTGACTGTAAACACCTCCACGACCCCCGTACTATTCAATCCATCCATCAGCACAGTGTTATAAGTGCGTTACATTGAGTCTTACCGTAAAACGTGTTTTTTCTCACCCAAAAAAAAATTAATCTCCCAGCAATATTTTTTGCGTAGAGTTACTTAGTTTGATGTACAGAATGCTTGGCTGACGGACTCATGAAGGGTCTGTTTACACCCTGTATACCTTGTAATTTTAAGACGCACCAGTAACAACAAATCTTAAACCTCAAGCTGCAAAAGCTATTATGAGGTCGACTATTAATTAGCATAAAAGTTTATAAAAGCATGTAATGGTTTTACCCTTTAGTCTTTTGGGATACCCACAAGAATGCCTTCCTTGTAGGCTAAAGTCTAAGGGCTAACGAAAGGTCACCTACTCAGAACCACAAACATGTAGGCCTATGCGATAAATTAAGGAAATGGCATTCCTGAAAGATGTTTAAGACTAGGTAGGTAGGTACTTGCTTATACTGGGTTGCCCGCATAAGAAACTTCTGTAGCTGTGTTTATAAACCACCACGCTGGCATAGTGCGCGTTGGTAGATGTCACATGTCTTCGATTTTTTTACGTTTAGGATATGCCGGTTTCCTGACGATGTTTTCCTTCACGGTTTTGAGAGTTGCGGTGATGAAATAAATTACACAAAGTAATGCGCCTGCCTGGATTCGAACTTACTTTCGACTTACTTTCTTAACTCGGGGCCGCCACCAGCGGGCCACCGCTGCTCGCTAATTAAAACATTACCTATACAAATAAAAAGTGTATGCTTGTAAATTCAAAATAACAGCCTTTAAAAAGCAGCTTTTTCTAAATGCCTATGAAAGAATAAACGGTACTTTTTACAGAAAATATGTTTTTTTTTTAATTTTTGTCTGTTCCAGCTAATCTCCGAAACGGCTGGAAAGATTTTGTCGGGAGTTTTACTGGTAGATTAGACAATTAAGAAAGAAATATTTTTTTAATAATAATTTCACGCGGACGAAAGTCGCGGGCAATAACAAGTTTTATAATTTATGTAGAGATTTACTCATGCAATGCTGAATAAAGGCCTAACCCCACCGGCCACAAAGAGCGTCCGCAGAAGGAAATTGCCATAATTACCATACTCAGGCTCATCCAGCTGTTATAATCCCTAGCTCGGCCTTTACAACAAGTATTTTGGGCATTCTATTCTTAGCTGGGTACTGGTAGAAAGCTTTCATTGTGTATTTTTCATAAAGAAAGTACTTTACATAAAATATGGATAAAAGCACCATCACTTTGATGTTATTAATAATCCAACACACTGTTGGGAATAAGGTAACATAACATCACGTGTAATCCCCAAACAATTAGGCAGAGGTGTACTTAATAGTACACTCACACTTCGCTAGTTGTGTTTAAGTCTCATTTAATAGGGGGTGAGTCTATTGCCATCAACCTAGACAAATCCAGACTCCGTGGCTGCTACTGAGAAATTCCTGATGGAAAAACCCATCAACACTTTCACTTTTCGGGAAACGAATCCAGGAGCTCGTGCTCAAAAGTCACGCTCGCGACCACTATACCAACGGGGCAGTCCACATACCTACGTGAAAAGAAAGCTGTGACAGCAACAGAGGATGGATGTCGCTTACCTCATCTATCAAACCACTCATTCATTCATTAATAACCGCGTGACTTAGTAAAACTATTTAGTAAATTACTTCAACTATTAATTTAGTCATTCCTTCGAGCATTCTTTTTAATAAAACCGAGATTTGTCCTTGACTTTCATGGTGGTGATGTAATCATCATGTTATATATACAAATTAGGTAGTCGCTATGTGGCTTCTGTAGGTTAAAAATATTTGTGGGCCAAGTCATTTGTGGTTTATATAATGCCACATAAGGAATGCCGTCGAAAACTTGCAAATGACTTTATTGAAGGTTTTCTGGTAAAGTACGATTTTGTACGTAATGTGACAGATTTTTTAAATTAATTTTCCGGTCCCACACTACTACTACTACAACAGCCCATAACGTCCACTGCTGGACATAAGCCTCTCCCATGATGGGAGGTCCCACACATTCACACCAATACCTATTAAAAATGCGAAAGTAAATCTGCCCGTCTGTGTATCTGCCCGTCTGTGTATCTGTCTATACTTTTTCAAATGCAAGCCTTATTTTGCCCCACACTGGCACACGATGCCAAATTTTATCTTAATCCTTTCCCCGTGACTGGCTTGTAGGATACTTTTTGTTCCCATTCCCGTACTGTTATTTCCGACTCCCATGCAGCTAAAGCCTAAGGCTAAAGCTGGTTCAAAATAAAATAATGATTCTGTTACACCATCTACGCGTCTTTAATGCTAACTTGTGTTGCTAGATTGAATACTACGTTATGCCGGCGGATTTTTCCACGTGGAGTTCGGTAATTGTCCCACAGGATCATACTTTCGGGATAAAAGTATCCTATGTCTTGATCCAGGCTATAAACTATCTGTATGCCAAGTTTCATCTAAATCCGTTCAGAAGTTTTTGCATGAAAGAGTACCAACATCCATCTATTCTCACAAACTTTTGCATTTTTAATAGCAGTAGGATCATTTTTATCAAAGCCACAAATTCCTGAGACCAATTTTATGAACACGTCAAACCTAATGAATGAAAAATGTGTCCCTAATTGGGTATATTTTCTTTGTTGGATTATGATGACCTAACTTCCGAGAACGGAGCACCGAAGCGTATTAAGTAGACCGCATATGACACCGGAGGAGATACCGTTAATTAATTTATGTTCTAGAGTTTAACAATGTTATCGATCGAGCTGGTCGTATCACGTCATGTCTGTGAGGATATTAATTTAGCGAAGGTCAATCAACGGGACTGGGTCAACCTGGGATGGAAGGAAAATAGAACTGGGTCTAGCATGAATGCGCCGAGTAAACGTAACTTAAATTCGGCCGATTTTAACATTGAACTATCTCTTTCGCATAATATTTACAAAGTATCAAGACTATTCATGTCGATAGGATACATTCTCGGGAATCGAAAATACATCAAATAGCTTTCTTATTGATGTATTTTCGATTCAAAGATAGTTCGAATTTACGTTGCGTTCACGTCACGGGTTCGTGCTCGGGCCTCTGTTGAGTTGATAAATTAGGGAAAGTGGATATTAAATAATTTATCAAGTAAGTTCTTTTGACAGAGTTGGTGGTTTTAACGAAAACATCCCGAATTGCGTGTTGTTGCGTCCCGTATTAACAAAGAGCTCTTATTTTGACTGTTAACTAGTACTTAAGGCTAACAAATACGGTAACTAAGAAATCCAAAGGCGGATTTTCTGAACACAATAAATGAGCAATTGCTTTTGAAACGCAGACGGGTACAGAAGTATATAACAACCAGTGTTAAACATAGCGACTATGATTCGTACTCTTACGAAAGGAAAACCATACTGGAATGCGTCATGCCTACTATTATGGTGACCCATAATCAACTTCTGAGTGGATTTTACAGTCAGTAATTTCAGTTTAGTCATATATAATCCACGACTTTGTCCTTAATTAAAAATACTATTGGTATTAGTCATGTTGAAGTTCATGAATAAAAATATCAGTCGAAAGAAAATATTTTCAGATGTTATCGAATTTGATCTTCATCTCTTGAAAATATTCGTCAGCTACAGAAATCTAAATTAATCTAAGATTAATTTGATCAGCGCTTTCTTACGTTACGCAGAAGTTTTTCAGAGCGATACGATTTCATGTTATGTCATAATTATTTAGATTCAATAAAAATCATTTTACTGGTCTTCATGACTTGTCAAAACACCGTGACATCTTAATTAGGTATACATACGTAAGCTTAACACTTCTGTATTATACAGAAAACTTCCAGAAAAAATCTCCCAATTATGGTAAAAGCGCATCAAAATTCGTTGCGCAGTTAGAAGACTGTCGCTCAGATAGACACAACCTTTTATAAATATCATATTTTATAATTATTTTCTTAATCAGAGAAAACATAGTTATAATGGATACCTTTGTAACAGAAACAGATAAACTAAAGACTTCAGACAAATATATTAACGTGCTTTCTCCCTCATAAACTTAGTAAGCTTGTAAACACAAACCCTTTACATTTGTCATTGTTAATTGGCAATGTAAATAAAGCATTTAATTCAACTGTAATAAATACGACATTTACGAGTCCGCGTGCCTCATTTATAACCCTTCGAACGAGAGTGCCTTCAAGGTGCGTTTAGATCTAATGGACCTACAATAAGAATAAGAATTATTAGATAAATTGTCTCACTGATATTTGCTATAGAAGAATAGAACGGATCAAATTCATTATTTTATTTTTCTCTATGTTTAAAATAAGAATTTTCTAGTCCAAGCCCTGTTTTAGCTATGCCAGTTTGATCTAAACGGTCCTCAGCGTGAAACTATGGCAGTGATTGCTCGCCTACACTACTGGCTAGATAAGTGGTCGGTGTTTCTAGCTGTTCTAGCGGCACTTTCAATTATGCATCAGCCCACTTTTATCTGTTCACTTAACGATCTGACAAATTATATGGCAGTTGTTGTTAGCACATTTTCTAGCGTTTTCACTGAATCTACGAGTATAATTCACCCATTAAATGTTTGTTTGTAAACAATAACAGTCGCACGGATCAATCTTCAAGCTTATGCAGCGCTAGCCAAGGACGGTCCGTGGATAGGTGACCATCCGTTACATAACGAGATTCCTCCCTGACTTGGAAAGCACGTTAAGCCGTTGGTTCAGCTGTCTTTGTAGATCTTTGACAGTCGTTCCTGGTAGTCAGTGCCCCGGAAGTAACAGTTAGGTTGAGGAACATCCGTGTAAAAAAGTGGTACTCAGCTGCATCTGGTTAGAATGGAAGTCAACCCCAACATACTTAAGGAAAGGCAGATGAGGATTCACTGAATCTACGAGTATTACCCATTAAATATTTATGATAATATTCTAATCGAAACCTATTAAAATCATGTAAAACAAGTACCATACATGTTCACGTAAACAAATGTTGACTCAGTAATAGACAAACTGTAAAGCAAGTATGACTAATTAAACATTGTTTTTAACTACGCCGAAACCAATTGTGTAAGCAAATAATAATTAATGGCAAATGTAGTTTTATTAAAATAGATTGTACTAGTGCAAATATAGTTTACATTCTTGGAAAACAAACGGAATGAGATGACTCGTCTGAGTCGTTAACATAAAGAGTAGATGAGACTATTAAAACAACAACACAAAAGGAAGTACTTACAGACCGTAAAGAAAATATACAAGATTTTATTCAACAGAAGCTTTCAAGAAGCGTGCAAATGTATTTGTACCGCAACATCTATGTAAAACCTAACATTAAAAAGGGAATTGCACACTCAAAACAACTAGTAGTTAGTGTACCGACGGATTGGTAATAAGCGATCGATAGAAATCGACTAACAAGTCGTACCTGCATCAAGCAGAGCCGGCTTGTCATTACTGTACAATTAATTTGTCGTTCCATGCAAAGCAAATACTGCTTCAGGCGATCCACCAATCTACACTCCGATAGTATTTTCCGCTTGCATTTACATTGCGACTTCAAGCAAGATCTTATCTCTACTATATCTTGTGCCAGCAGCATTGGATATCAAAACCATCAATGTTTCCTCTGATGTCGTTCAAGTAGGCGGTAGTTTGCAACTAATTTTGTCATCTACTGGCGATGGTATTGCATTACCCTGTCTTGCGTCTGGAGTTTAAACCTGATCCTCTAGTTAAGATTTCTAGACATTTTTATTATTGCTTTAATGTCTGATATTATTTGTGTCATTTTTATTACCCCAAGACACGCAATGTTTTTGAGGACTTTACCAGATTTGCAACTAAATTAATAATTTTGTGATATGTTTTACAGCTTTATTATTTTGTCTGTATCTAATGATTGTTTTCTAAGTGACTAACGTAAATGGCTAAACGGTTTACGTTTAGCCGTTTACGTTAGTCATACAAAGTAGGTACCGGCAGAGACCAAGCAATCAAACGCTCCGGAACACTCGAGGCGCCATTGAAGTGAGTCAAACTGGTCGATAAGTTTGCGCCCATCTGCGGCTCATTACAAAACTATAACTTGGGCATGTACTCCCAACTCTGTATTGTTCGCCGCTTAATCTGCCAAACGATGACTAACGGTGTAGTGATCATGGTAAAGAACACGAGCTATGGTGCCCTATGAAACATAGTCACTATGGAACGCAACTATGATGTCATGACTTGAGATATTTCACCTAGAAATAAATCAGTATTTCAAGACATGTTCCCGCCGTAAACGATCCTTAGTGTTGAGAAACATACATATTCCGCAGCTCTTAAAGTAGTGTCAACTCAGTTTATGATTGGGCATTATATCCAAAACCTCGGCTCAAAATTACGGCGTCATAACTTATGAAAATATCATTAAGTATATATAAATTCTACGGAGCCATGACCAAAACCTGTAATGTGCACTTGATTTACCATACCACTGACGGAGACACCTTCGTTTGGGAATAGTCCTGTATGTTTGTAGCAGTAAGAGGGTAAGTAGGGGTCAGCTGAAACTGGTGTTGTGTAGTCGGTGGGCAATCGACAACAATTACTGTCAGAACAATAGCAACCGATCTTTTGTACCGTTAGCTGTAGCCTGAGGCCTCTCGGTCAAGTGTGGCCAGATTCTGCGATACCTACATTGCTTGTGCACTTGCCTTGCGGACATTATGTACTACTCCTAAGCTAGAATTTGCAGGTATAAGAGGGGCTGCACTTGATTGGTTCACGAGTTACCTACATAATCGCAAACAGCTAGTCAAAGTAGATGAACAATCGAGTGACATGCTTCCCATCGCCTTTGGAATTCCACAGGGCAGCACACTCGGCCCAACTCTCTTCACCTTCTATATGAATGATATATTAGACATACAACTAAACGACGCAGAAATAATATCATATGCTGACGACACTGTCATAATTTTCCATGCTAAAACCTGGGAACAAGTGTACCGCCTTGCAGAAATCGGACTATTAACTGTTTCTGAGGCTCTTGACGCAAATCTCCTGACTCTGAATATAAAAAAAACTAAGTTCATTACCTTTTTCAAAACAATAGCTTCTCGGCCTCCACGTCATCTCACACTTAGATACCATACATGCTGCAGTTACCAGACATCACCGCTTACACCCTGTACCTGCCTAGTTGTAGATCACACTGCGTCAATCAAGTACCTTGGTATCACACTAGATGAAAACCTCTCATTCAAATCACATATACACATGCTCTCTGGTCGCGTTAGGAAGCTGATTTACGTGATGAAAAAACTACGTGACTGTACACCCATTGAAATTCTACGCACAATTTACCTTGGTCTGTGTCAGTCTGTACTTCAATATGGGATTTCTGTTTGGGGTGAAGCTGGGAAAAGCACTATGATAGAAACAGAAAGAGCTCAAAGAGCCGTTATAAAAGTAGCCTTAAGAAAACCTTTTCGCTACCCAACAGATTTAATTTATAAGGATTTTGCTGTATTAAGAGTGCGGCAATTATTTATCCTAAAGGCAACATTGCTTGTTCACAAAACCCTGAAGAATAGACCAGATTATGAAAAACTTGTCTCTAAACGCGTCCTCAACATTCCCCTTCCCGAAGCAAATAGCCTCTTAGCCAGACGATGCCCGTTTTACTCGCACGTCCATATTTATAATACAATCAGCAAAAGCTGCGATATCAAAGATATGAGTAACTTTTCATGCAAAAAAACTTTAGTAAAATGGTTTGCCAAACTGTCATATGAAGAAACGGAAGAAATTTTAAGTTAATTAAACTGTAAAACATAAAATAACTGCAAATAACCCACACATCTGCACACACATACACACACACACACACACACACATTCACACGATATTAAAACATTGGAATTATTTTTACTTTTTATTATTGTAATACCATTTTGTTTTTTTATTTTTTTTCTAATACCTACTTACCTTGTTATCAATCACTTCAACAAATTATGTGTTTTAATTTTAAGTAAACGCAACTCCGGCCCCCAAGATACAGGCGCAGCCTAGTTTGGGGACCTCCATTTTCTATATATGTTAATTTTACTTGTTACTTTGATTCATAGCGCTAAGTTAGGTTAAGCAATTATGTTTTTGTAACAATGGTTTAATAAATTTATTCTTATTCTTATTCTTATTCTTATTCTAATGTCTTTAAGTATTTTGTTGTTCCCATAGCCAAAGTGTTATCGTCATAGTTTGTTCTCTATTTTATTTCTGGAAGCTGACTCAATAATCAGCCATCCATCAATGGATTTTCCGGGAATTACTGACATGGACTGATTGCGCCAAAAATCGATGACGTTGATGTATATCTTTATTTCCGTAGTCTGATACATCACTTTCTAATACAACTTCAGGTAGACTTTTAGATAGAAATATCCGTGCAATCATTTTCTAATAGACAGATTTTTACATTACGATGCCAAAATGATTTGTATGACGTCAGTGGCTAGTACCTAATCCGTAACCTCGGCCCAATCACATTTTAACGCCACATGTATTGAAAGCTGGGCAGATTTAAACATAATTCATATTAAATGTACATCTATGACAGATGTATTTGATTGCGTCAGAAAATGCCGCGTCATTATTTTCATGCTGTCTCTAAGCGTGTAGTTCAGTGTTTGATTGTGAAGATTGACGAAATACTTGTTCTATAGAAATAGACATATTTTTTCGGAAAAATTAAGGTTTCTATCTGTTGTTAATTAGTCCATGAGAACTGTTATTAATTGGGTCCCTGGATGAGTGACCACCCATTACATATCCTTCTTTCTCCCATCTATGTCAATCGTTACAGGTCGGCCTGAAATTGTCAACTAGTCTTACTGGGGTAGCATTCTATATCATCTTCATACTGCATCTGGTAAGACTGGAAGTTAACCACAAGATAGTTGGGAAAAAGTCTAAGCAGATATTGAGCAGCCCAGAAGAATCTTCCCCGATACACGACTTGTGATTCTAACCCAAGCCACTAGAAAATCCTAAAACGAAAAATCCAAAGACATGTGACTTCTAGCAACTGAGCCCGCATGATGAAATGGTTGCGGCAAACTCCTCCATACAGAGAGGAAACCTGTATCCAAGAAGTGGCGATGTTGAGGGCTGATTATACTATACCATATTTATCTTTGATGTATCATAGATAAGTATCACTTGTTCCGGTGAAGGAAAACATAACAAAACAAAACAAAACATCGGTGAGGAAACCAGCATGCCTGAGAGATATTTCTCGACGGCATGTAAAGCCAAGTCAGAGGCCCATGGGCGGCATAAAAACTCTGGCACCAAGTTAGGCACTAACCACACAAAAAAAAAAGATAGATAAGTATGATGTAGCATAGACTAGCACTTGTTAAAATATCCCCGTATGGTGCTTCAATTTCAACAAACCTTTTTTGAACGTTCCAATACTTCCAATATAGGAGTGCTAACTACATATCTAACTTCATAGAATTGTAGAACTTTAGAAATATACTTAATATAGGATCGTCTTTGTGTTCGAATAAAATTCGAGCTATCCAAAACAGATCGACAGCACATCAAGCTATCTGAAACCACAGAATAAATAGAACAAGCCGAAACTGTCAAATTTTCCTAATCAAGCTAATGCTATAACGATAAAGTTGAAATTCTATTAAAGAAATTTGACAGATTGTAGAAGCTTCATGTGCTGGCATCTGTACATACATGTTCTTACAAGTCAAAGTTTAGTTGGCTGTAGTTCTCGTTAAAGCAAGCACTAATTAGCCATTGTTTTAGCCCAGCCTGCGGGAATTCAACCTGGTTAATTACGGTTTACTCAAATCTTTGTGTTTGTTGTTTAATTATTGTAGTTTTGGCTTTGTATTCCGAATTTATAACTTGTTCTCTTTGATGAACTTTGTATTGTTGGTGTTTAGCATGAAACTGATTTACACAGTGGATTTAAAAGTTTGTAGTGAACCCACGTCAAGCGTAAACTTTAGCTTATTTGGGGTTATTAACAATGTCTACTATTGTTTTTTTAAACAACAGCTACTTTAACGTTTTTAGTAGCAGTTATAGACAATGTATAGACAGACGAAAGTAACTTTGTTTGCTTCTTTTTCGAGGCTAAACCATTGAACCGATCATCCTGAAATTTTGCATATACGTTGTCAGGTGTACAGAAACGGACACAGGGTACATCCCGACAAAAAGTACTGTTCCCTAGGAAAACGACAATAACGGTCTAATAATAATAGAGGGCGCCACGTGTCTTTCGAATCATGATTGAATTATATTATTACAAGTAGAATTGATTGTCAAATTCTAAATTAACGCGAGCAAAGCCGCGGGCAAAAGCTAGTTCTATATGTATGTGTTGCCTACTGAAAACGGGCATTAATCTGCTGACCTAATCGGATGACCGTATTGCCGAGATATGAGCTGAAAGTCTCGGAAAAGTCACATCAAACAAGTTCTTGGGGCATTAAATGGCCGGGGGTATAATATGAATCACGTTACAATTCTTAAAATGGTTGCAGGCGCAAACATTATGAATTGTGATCATTTTACGAATTGTACCGTGATTCATATTCATCATCTGCCTAGTCTATTCCCAACTATTTGGGGTCGGCTTCCAGTCTAACCGGATGCAGCTGAATACCAGTATTTTACATGGAGCGACTGCCTATCTGACCTCCACAACCCAGTTAGTACTAGGTAATACGATACCCCTTGGTAAGACTGGTTGTCAGACTTTCGCGTCACTGACTTCCTGTTACGACTGTCAAAGATCTACAAATGACAGCCGGGACCAATGGCTTAACGTGCTTTCCGAGGCACGGAGGAAACTCGGTATGTAATGGGTGGTCACCCATCCACAGACCAACCCAGGTAAGCACGGCTTAACCTAAAGATCGACAAAAGTGGCTGTTATTATTTAGCTATTATGATTCTGCTAAAGTGGCCATTTTAGGCCTCCCGTTTTTTCTACCTCTCACAAATGTAGATCTTGACCTGATGTTAAGAGGGCCCTTCCCGGCACATCTATCGTCAACAACTCGTCTCCCGCGCACCTCATACCGCCTAACGCGATCACATTGAACGAAAAATAGTGTACGAAAATTTCTTAAACTTGTTCCAGGAAATACGGGTTTTTGAATAAGTCTTACAAGTGTGTGAAATAAATATTTGTCATTAAGAATCTTCATTACATGTGCAAGATTTCTATCATGATGTTTTCTTTACTTTTAGAGTTTATGAGTGCATTATGAACGGCCAAAGTTCAGGTAAAATTTGTGCAAAACAGCCATTTTTGGAGGCTTAAACTGAATTTGTTTCTACATTTTTTTTTTTACTCCTATAGAAACCTAGATAATTATAGTGCACAAAATACCTATTAGTTCAAAAAAAAACAAAGATAGGTGTGTTACAACTGCATAATCACGTACAAGCGTTTGTATGAAAACTTTAACGGGTTGGCCGCTCTTAAGTACTTTTTATTCTGGTAGTATCCACGTTCCGGTGGGAAATTTTTTGAACTTTATACCGGCGAAGACTCTACCTTACTATTCTATACAAAGCAGATCTCTAAGTTTAAGATAGTATAACGCTACTGCATGTGGGTATTGCAAAATGCTTGATAGATCAGTGCCTGTGGGTTCGTTACGAACCCGGGTAGGAAGTTGCGGTTCGGGACACGAACATGCGCCCTCGGACATTCCGACATGCATTGCTGATTGCCGTACATAGGTAGCTATTAGTAAATGCTTGTAATTGCTGTTTGTCTATGCGGTTGTCTTTAACAGTGTGGATTTAAGAATAAGATTATTTTGTCGTTGAGGATGAGTTCCTCTTGATTTTATGAATTTTATGTTGAGTTGATACCTTTGATTTGGAATAAAGCACAGTTTTTCTTGATGTCATGTATTAAACACAGTACCTATCTAGGTAGGTACCTATATTTTGGATGGTTTTTCGTATTCATAGGTTTCGTAAGGGAGACAGAGTCCAAACAGCTGGGAATCGTGTTGTTGTAAAAACAAAACTTAGAATTAATTAAAAAATAAATTTTCGTAATGTTTATTTTGCTTTCACTTAGTTGAATAATTAGATAAAAATTTGCTGTTGTTGTAGTTTGAAAAAAAAAAAGTACAGTGTAATCTTCTTCTATTCAATAAAAGATGGCGCTGTCCTTTACAAAATAACACGAACGTATCTCACTGCCAATGTCGTTAACCTAGTTCATAGATAAGCTTATACTACTAGATACTAGATGGCGCTGCTTTACCGAACTATTTCTGTTGAAAGCTACACCGAATGAAGGCGTTGTTCCGACCGCTATCTTCGTTCTACAAAAATATATTATTATTACCAATTTACATATTTTGCAACTCCGTGCCACTAATTGCCAACTATGATTAGATCGGAAAGGTCACCATACTCACCAAACTTTGACAAGTTTTTCATTCCGTACATTATCTGTCAAACACCTTTGAAAGGGCATACAAAAACTTTTTCGCGGCAGAAAATAGGCTTAAAAGGCAATCGATTTACTGATAGTCTGAGACTGCGAGTCCAAGCATTTGCAACAGGAAGCTTCCTGTGTCGAAACTATGCACTTACCTTGCAATCTCCCTGCACACAGATGGCTCTGAAACCTGGCTTTGTGCAAGGCGTCCCGTCCACCACCAGCGCCAGAGACGCGTAGAACTGCTGCCCCCGCGGCCGGCAGTTTAGGGTGCATGGTGAGTCTCCTGGAAATAAAACAGATGAATAATTTAGTTCGTTTATTAAGATTTCATATGCGTGAAACTTCTATGGGAATGCTATAAAAAGCAAATGGTCCGACCTAAGGTGTTGTTAAGGGCATGCCGAGGGCCCGTGATAAAGAGTGGTTCCTACCATAGATACACTAACGAGTTAGCTAATGCGTTTTTATTCCAACATGGAGCAAAATTGAGACATTATTCCATGTGTTTGATATTTCTCCAGCCCGAAAATTTTTAATACAGGTCGAAACAGTCCGACCGCTCGTCGGTGGTCACATTTTTTTACTTCAAGCTGTCCATACGTAGTACAGAGTTTCAATGAAATACGAGGACTTACACAGGTTTGTTACTACTGACTTGCAGCCCATTGTACTTTCCTAGTCTGCATTTCACAAAGGTGCTTGACGAGTAGCTCAGATGTAGTGAGCTGCTTGTCAAGCACATTACTCAAATTTAACTAAGGTGACAAGATAACTATAGGAACCTACCATCAACATACGGCACCCAGGTGTAGAACCGGCCGCGGAAAGGTCTTCTGTCATATACAGCGCACTGTTCTGCGCGGGCGTCTCGAAGTGGACCGGAACACAGCTGTGGACAAGAGACGGACGGTTTAAAAATTTAAGAACAGAAATATGTATATAATATGAAAATATGATTAAAAAGTAATGCAAAACCAAAATAAAAAATACAAAAAGTTTCTCTCCGGCGGGGAATCGAACCCCGGTCTCCCGCGTGACAGGCGGGGATACTTACCACTATACTACCGAAGATGTGTCTGAGCAAGCTGAAAATGGTGAGTCGTTGATTAGATAAATAATGCAAAGTGAAAAGTAATTGAAAAGACGGATAGGATATCAAGTCGGGTTGAATTTCAAGGATTTAAATCTCATCTGATGCCTTATCTCGACTATTGCTGAGTTTCTGCGTAAGTGAGACCTTTCTTTCAAAAGACGAATTTTACAGAAATTTTACACGAATTTTACAGAATTTTTTTTAAACATTTTACATCGTAGTAGCCTTTCTTGTAGGTACTAAGGACTAAATATATGATAGATCAAAATAGGTATTGTAGTTCAGGTGATTGATTACAAACCTTGGCAAACACTTCGTATGACTAATAAACTACTGATATAATTCGAACCGGTCATTGAACTCACAGAGAGAGATTGCCGCCTCAACAATGATTTGTATTTATTTAGCATTGTGTACCGTCATGCCCCTTTCGCCTGTTGATCAGCAGAGATGTGAACATATCCACAGTGGCCCCAGGCGAAGAGATAATAGTATAACATCTTTTGAAACTTATCCTGATAACGGAGACAATGGTATCGCGGTAGCCTATCGACATTTTAATTTAGTATGCGATGTATTGATGGGCGGTCAATAATTGCTCAGGCAAGAGGTATAACAATGAGAGGGGAAAAATACTTGAGTGTAAGCATAACATAAAATCACGCCTGTAATCTAAGAAGGGCTAGGCAGAGGTGTCCCTAATCGTACACCCATATTTCTCCAGTTATCATTGTCGATGAAGAGATTAAGATGAACTCCCATGTAATAGAGTGCGAGCCTATTGCCATCAACCGGGCACAAATCCGGACTCCGTGGCTGCTGCTGAGAAATTGGTTATTTTGCAAATTAAATTGCAAAATGCTTAATTGGACATCACACACATCGGCGAAGGAAAACATCGTGAGGAAACCTGGACTTATAAAAGTCTGAAATCGCCAACCCGTCTTGAGCAAGTTGTTGATCAATGCTCGTGCCTTCTCTGTTGAGAAGAGGCCTTTGCCTAGCAGTGGGACAGTAATAGGCTGGTATTATTATTAATATCTTTGTGTCGCACATCCAGGATAAAGACGTAGGATTGAGAAGTAGGTAACTTTCATAACCCTCTCCATAGTAGGTAGGTACTCTCAACTTTTGTCATCATTTTACCTAAATTTCCGTATTTATACATATCAAGAACTACTTAATCCTGAATTTTGAAAATCTTGTCATATGACTGTATCAAGCTGCAGTGGGTCCTCGTCACCACGAGGACCCACTGCAGCTAATCCACCGATTAGCAGGCCACTCATAGAGAGGCCTCTGTTCTCGCTGTAGGAACATCATATATATTGGTTATGTGCTCATCTCTAGTTAGTAAGTCTCAACTTTTATTGGTAGGTCGAACACTTTTCACTCTAATGCCCTGAGTCATAAAGGTTAAAAAGTGTTCATGTACCACCCCGCTTACTGAAGCGAGGTGGTACGTACATAAAAGACAATGGTTGTAACTTACTGCGGTGTTACACTCGTGGTACCGGCGCGCGAGGCCTGGACAGTCGGGCCCCGATGAGCTCGGCGCATGGATCACGTTGCGTGCTCGTCTAGTATGATCTATGCTTCTCACCAGTTTCCTTCTTTTTCTGCTGCGCCGTAGTCTGGAACGTGAACAGTTTATTTCAGATGGTTGTTTTGGGAAGCCTTTTGAAATTATGCAAAGATTATCAAGAACGACTTACTAAAGTAATGTATCAAAAAAGTGGATAGGATAGAGTGCAGTCAAATCGTCTTGGAGTGTGATCAGGCTCACAAAGTGATCTGTCTTCCGCAAGTTATAGCCAAGCGGTTGGTCAACTCTGTGACAAAAACACCTTTGTTTGATTGATTTTGTGTTTTTGTCACCGACTTCTGAAGCTTGACTTTTGTTTGATTGATTTGGTGTTTTTGTCACCGGCTTCTGAAGCTAAAGTTATTTTTCACTTTTTTGTGTTTTGGTTTGTTATTTTTGTTTTTCTTTTGTTTTGAAGTCGGTTTTTTTTTTTGTTGAATCAGCATTGCCATCCAACGTGACAATGCTGGCAGCCTTCTGGGCACTTTTCCTATTGATAGCGATGTGTGATACCAGTACATATTTTATTATTGACTATCAGCTTATTAACCAAGATTTTAATGAAATTGACTGGAAATTCGGTTTTGGATAGCCACTCTGCTGAAGAGAGTGTAGATATTTTCTACAACTACGTATATGGCATAATAAAAACTCGTGTTCCTCTATCGAAACATAAAAACCCTAACTTCCCGGTTTGGTTCACTAAATCACTCATTCGTATATTCAATTTTAAAAAGAAAGCTTGGTGTAAGTGGAAAAAATACGAAAACTTATCCGACTATGAAGTATTTTCTACATACAGAGCCCGTTTTAAGGATGAATGCAACAAATGTTATCTAACTTACATGAAAACTGTTGAGGACAGTATTCCGCTAAACGCTAAACATTTTTGGACATACATAGCTAATCGCCGGGGCAAGTCGGGTGTCCCTAGTCGTATGTTTTATAAATCAGATGTTTCTAGTGATCCTAATGAAATATGTAACCTTTTTTCTGATTTCTTTCAATCAGTCTATGAACCAACTAGTCTAACACCCGACTGGTGCCCGACACCTGATCAATCTAATGCTATCCACACCTCCCTCCATAGCTTACATTTCAGCGACACTTTGGTTCGCAAACAGTTACAGCTGTTGGACATTACAAAAGGCCCAGGGCCTGACGGGATACCTCCTTGCTTTCTAAAGTGGACTTCTGATACCATCTCTAAACCTGTAACGATTATTTTTAACAAATGTATTCAGGATGGTATATTTCCCTCAGTCTGGAAAAATGCAAATTTAGTTCCTGTCTACAAAAGCGGTTCTAGGCAAAATGTTGAAAACTATAGACCTATTTCCCTACTCTGTGCTTTAGCTAAACTTTTTGAAAAACTTGTCCATCTCAAAATTTACCCTTTCATTCACCAACTATTGGTTCCCCAACAACACGGTTTCGTCAAAAATAAATCTACTTCTACTAACTTAATGATATTTACGAATCATCTTTTTAAAAACATGGATGTAAGAGCTCAAACAGACGCCGTGTATACAGACTTTAAAAAAGCTTTCGATAGAGTTGACCACGAAATATTAATGAACAAAATTGCATTCAATGGCATTAGAGGCAATCTACTGTGCTGGTTTCAGTCTTATATCAGTAACCGCAATCAAACTGTTGTGAGTAATGGCTATCATTCTGACACCTTTCTTGCTACCTCCGGGGTTCCTCAGGGATCAATTCTTGGCCCCCTATTGTTTTTAGTCTATATAAACGATATCGGATGTTACTTTCGAAATAGTAATTTTTTGCTGTATGCTGACGACCTCAAAATCTTCAGGAAAATATTATCAATTAATGATTGTCATCTCTTACAAGATGATCTGAATAGGTTATCTGACTATTGTAAATTAAATAAACTGCAACTAAGTGTAGCTAAGTGTAGGTACATGAATTTCACTAAGAACAAAAACATCATCAGTTTTAATTATTCTCTATGCAACGAGCTACTTCTTAGAGAGACTCAGATCAGTGACCTGGGTATCTTACTTGACTGTAAACTACACCTAAATCTACACATTGACAAGATTATTGCTAAAGCATTTCAAATGTATCATCTTGTAATGAGATCATCGATTGATTTCAAGCGACCAGCCACTTTCCTTTATTTATTTAATTCTTTAATCCGACCACAAATTGAGTATGCCTGTATGATATGGGACCCATATTACAATAAATATAATCTCGCCCTGGAAAAAGTGCAGCGCAAGTTTTTAAAATCTATGCAGTACAGATGCCATATGGATCGTAGCTCATACATAGAGTCCTTGGATAGGTTTAATCTTATTACATTGGAATCAAGACGACTCTTGCTTCAAACCATGATGCTTCATGACCTGTTGCACAATAAAATTGATTGCTCCGAGATTGTTAATAATTTATTTTATGTAGTGCCAAGAACAGTTATTCGGCGAGAGGCACGCGTCTACCCGCTCTTTGCTACGTCACCTTGTCGTACAAATGCGGGTGAACGGGCGCCGCTCCATAGAATAGTGAAAACCTATAACGAACATTTTGTTAATTTAGATATATTTGCTCTAAACCGCCAAAAATTTAAGAAACTGTTAGTCAATAGTCTGCAATTGTGTAATTAGTAATTTTAGTCTTTATTTTTATTATTATTTTTACTTTTTTAGTCATAAGATAATGTACATTTGCTTTATGCCTGTCTTATTTAATTATTACTTTTTTGTCTTATTATTTACGTTATTGTTATTTAAAATACTGTCTACACTGTATCTCCAACAAAAGTAATATGTGGAAACGTCGTGGATTGTACATTAGCCTACATAATTGTAATATTCACTGTAACATATATTGTACAATTGTTTGTTTTTTTTTAGATCTATTTGTAGTTTGTTATTATAGTGTACAATCTCTTAAATAACATTTTGCCTAAACAGGTGGTTGATTGATTCGTGGCACGAACACAACCACATCAAAATCAGCATGCACGAATCGTAGTGTTTACCTAGAACGCGAAGTAGAACACAATCCCGTCAAGATCCGTTCCGTTCAGCCCCTTATTCCAATATAATCCTCATGAAATGAAAATCTGTGATGGACGTGAGCAGCTAATTGTGTCAAATGTTTATACATATTGATAGGTACCGGCTAGCATTAGTATGTAAAGTGGTACTGAGACAGAGCTGGAGATACTATCTCATACATCCTAAATTCCGAGCATTCGTACGTCATCTTGTTCGCACTTGAGGTATACTTGCGAATCACGTCATACGGTTTGAGATTAAAAGCTTCCGCGTGGACGAGGATTAGGGTAAAACGTAAAGGTAAGGGACTAGTTGTTGGTCTTCTAAATACAATCACGCCTGTAATCCCAGAATAAGCAGAGGTGTACTTAATGGTACACCCACACTTTGCCAGTTATGTTTAAGTCCCATGTAATAGGGGGCAAGCCTATTGCCATCAACCGGGCGTAAATCCAGACTCCGTGGCAGCTACTGAGTAATTCCTGATGGGAATTTCCCGACCTGGGAATCGAACCCAGGACCTCATGCTCAGCAGTCGCGCTTCCGACCACTAGACTAACGAGGCAGCCTTCTGAATAACTTGTATTAAAAATAACTTATTAAGTTCCTAGGTCTTTAACTTAGGCTTACGCATCCTAAAGCTTTTGGAAAAGATTATATAAGGAACAATTCAGAAAACAAAAAGTATATGATCTATATAATTAGCACAATAATTATGTTTTTTGAACTGAATAAGTGGAGACTGTCACACGGTCCAAATAATACGGTGAAATGGTTTTTGTCAACGAGTTTAATTGATTTATTTACCGTTACATTGAAGTTAAAAAGTTTGCCGAAAAATCTAAACAAATACTTAGGTAATGAATAAACGTATTAATTGTTCAAACAATCAATCGTCATAATATTATATTAACGCCGGCGCCGCACACAGAAAATATCTTAGTGGTTCTTATTTTTTGGAGTATATTATAGTATGTTAGTAAATACGTTTATTTACTTGAAAATGTCTCATTAAAATTACCTACCTATTATTTGAAAAATACTAAGTTAAGAAAACAAACGATGTGAAGTGTTTATTTTAAAAATCTGTTTAGCGATTTTTGTGGTAAGACATTTTAAAATATGCATGTCTTTACATATTAACTTAGGTGATCCTTAAATAAGACATGTCTTTTAAATGACATGGTATTTTTTCTCACTTAGCTTGTGTTCTTTCTTTTATAAAAATAAGATTGTTTTTTAAAAGAAGGAATTTGGTCTTAATTACCTTGACTGTGAGCATGTCGTTATTTTCTTGAGTAAAGTATATTGTATGAACCTGTTTCCACATTTCTATGACAGCCACTGAAGCCTATTTTGTTAAGTTTGAGATTCTATTTTACAACGACAGCCTACTGAGGTTTTTGCTTATCTTTCTACTTTATCCAGGGTTTCCGTCGACAACCGTGTTGAGATTTGGATATGGTAGGTATCTAAAATAATATCGCACGTACTCAAAAAAACTATTGTAACACGAATTTTTAAGTTCTGTTACCTATGCTTTCCATAAAAAACTGTCGCTTGTGCAATTCTGTGATTTATTTTCGCAGCAGGTACACATAAGGCGAGTTTTTTTTTTAAATTAAAGTGTGTTAAAATACTAGGTGTAAACGGACCCCTCTCGGAGTCATCAACCAAGCTATCTGCCAAGCACTCAAAACATTGTGCTGATGGATGCATTATAAGGGGGTCGTGGAGGTATTTAAAGTAAATTTATAACATTAAAATGTGAAAAAGCTAGAAATTTGACACCCAATATCTCCGTAACTAGATGGTTGCCAGCAGGTATAGTTTATAACAAAAATAATCGAATTTACGGGTAATTCGGCTTTAATAATTGTAGAGTGGAACTACTAAAACCTAATATTTTTGTGTTATGACAGTTTTTTATAGGACACTCGAAATAAATCTTTGATTGAAAACGTAGTGACTACGTATAAGAATAACTCATGAGGATGAAGTATCAATCAACTATTGACATTGAACGATTCGTCATACACGAACTTATATGCAGAACTAAATAGATAATTAAAGTCTATAAGTAAAGATTATAATCAATTAAAACCGATCTATAAATTAATCAAAACAAAAATGGTTCCAAGATGTCGAAATGCCGATACGTAAAATACTGAAGTGTTTGAACAATTGCATTGTATCAATGTCACTTATTCTTTGGTATTGTTTGAGTAACGATTCTTGCAAATAGCATGCTAATGTGCGCTTGCATTCCTAAATAGATCGGTGAAGAGACGACGAGAGTATTTTTGAAAACTATTCTTCTATACTGCATACATTCACAGTGTGTCATCAGTGTGACATGTCTTAATTGGTGACCGGTATTATTTTTTAAATAGTCAGTGGCTCGAAAGTCTGACAACCAGTCTTACCAAAGGGTATCGTATTACCCAGTACAAGCTGGGTTGTGGAGGTCAGCTAAGCAGTCGCTACATGTAAAATACTGGTATTCAGCGCATCCGGTTAGACTGGAAGCCAACCCCAACATTTAGTTGGGAAAAGGCTAGGCAGATGATGAATTGGTCACCAGATTTTAATGTCTGGCATTCAGGTAGGTGAAATAGGTTAAGACTTACGGTAGTTTCTATCCTAGTGGTATGTTCTTCTGTGAATATTTTCGGTTTTCACAAGAAAGAGCCCCTGGATGAAAAGATCTTTCTTTTCTTTTCTTTTGTTTAGTGCTGGCCTAGCCTGATTTTATTATATAATATTAGAGGTGCGTGTTTTGGCTAATTTCAATATAAATTCAAGATTCTTCAGCAAAATCAATTGTGATTTCCTTTGTACCCAAACATTACGTGATAATTTAAGGAGGAAATATTTATTTGGCTGACTGAATAGAATTTCTATTTCTCAAATATTCGAAATAGGAATGCGCCTTCGGACCAATTATTCCACGCCAAAAGATATGTGACTTACCGCCTACGTTATTGTTCATAAGTATATAATTGTTGCTCATACATATATACCTACAGAGAAATATATTATTATAGTTTTGTCTACCTACACCACGGGCACGCGTATACTCGTAATGAAACCTCATTGTTTCAGCTCATCATTAGTACCGGAATCCGCCGCGACGGGGCGCCACACACGACCTTTGTCTAGTAATTAAAATTATGAAACTGCCTCGCCTTATAATACGCCTACAAGTAATCGGTTCAGATATTGATAGTCTGGTAGGTACTTCATTCTTTTGATGATATGTTTTAATTAGTTCTTCGCGCCTGCGCCGCCAGTCATTTGTTTACTATTATTATTCGGGAGTGATATCTAGGAATGTTTATTGTTTATCGTATGTAGGTATTGCATGATCAGCCTATACGGCGTGTTCCAAAAAGGTGTGGTCATATTTCAAGGTGTGATTCAAACAGTTAAACTGAACAACTTTCTCCATGGGACCATCATCGAAATCGCGGTACTGGGTATGATTCCCAGGTCAGACAAAGTTGGGTTTTTCCATTACGAATGTCTCAGTAGCAACCACGGAGTTATTTATGCCCGGTTGACGGCATAGGCTCGGCCCCATTTTCATGGTACTTAAACATAAATGGCGAAATGTGGGTGTACTTTCTGGTAAAGGTAGGAAGCCTTCAGAAATTACAGGCGTGATGTTACGTTCTTTTTGAATAATTTCGGGTTTGGTCATATAGTATATTTTATATATATATAAATATGTTTTTTAATGTTTATTATCTACAAGTTCCTTAAACTTAAACAAAGCACACAATTAGACCTTCGGGGTCTGTCTTAGCATGCCATGGCCTGAGATTTGATCAACGCGCTATACAATTAGTTTATTATAGAGTTGAGGTAATGTTCTTTCAGCTTACGCTTTATGTTTTTACTATTCATTGAGTCTCTGATGTCTACAGGTATTTCCTTTAGTAAATTGGGTATTGTATAGGAAGCGGTACGCCTGCCATAAAAGTTATTTTTGCGTGGAACTTGAAATGATTTGGATTTGGCTTGTCGTGTATTCACGTCATATTTAACTGGAATTTGAATATCACTGTTATCAACATGTTCTATGAGGAATAGATACTCGGCACGCGCTAGAGCAGGTAATACTTATATAATATCGAGGGACTAAACGAAGCCATAATATACCAGAGGTGGTTTGACTCCTGAGCGTGCGAGGGAGTCAATGAAACCGAGGGTATATTAAGTTGGCGGTTAGTCTTGAGGTGCAAACTGTACCTACTTATCACTTTGAGTGCGAGAAAAATAGTCAATTTAGTACAAAAACATTTAATAAATATTGTTATTCCTCCAGTCCATAAAACTTTCGTAAGTTTTTAGGTAAATTTTCCCCGATTTTGGCGGAAAAAGATTATCTATTATGTATTTTACTCTTTGCTCGACGTCAAACTCTCCACTGTCACTGGACATTCTTAATCTATACTAATATTATAAAGCTGAAGAGTTTGTTTGTTTGTTTGAACGCGCTAATCTGAGGAACTACTGGTTCGAATTGAAAAATTCTTTTAGTGTTGGATAGCTTATATATCGAGGAAGGCTATAGGCTATATATCATCACGCTACAATCAATAGGAGGTGAGCATCAATGAAAAATGTTGCAAAAACAGGGATTTATTCCTTTTGAGAGCTTCCGTTGTGCGTGAACGGTTAAAGTTACGCAATTATCATGTATGTCGGAATTACCCTCTTAAAAAGCTCTAAAAAAATGTCCGCAAAGGCCATATGTCTAACTTTAAAGGTTGATGCACACTCTCTCTAACCCTCTCTTTCTTTTATGTACTCACGCACGCAGACGAAGTTGCGCGGGTCAGCTAGTTTTATATAAAACAGAACAAATTTACACTCAAAAATATTCTGAAATTTTCCCGGTCAGTTTTTTCTTATAAACCAGTCACAGATAACAATTTAAAAAACATGGCGCCACCTTCCTTGCGGAAAAACCATGGAACTAAAACTGTCAACATTTTCGCAATGAAGATGGTCCACACTCAATAGTTTATTTACTTGCTGTTTGAATTTGTCTATGTCACATGAAGGAAATTAAAAAACTAATTACTTTTTACTCCCTAGAGACTAAAGTGGTCACTTTAGTCCCGCTTCGTAGGGCTATAATGGCGAAGTGATAAAGATATTTCTGCCTCTGTAGCGGAAATAAAGAGGGTAGTGTCAACTGTCAGGTGAGCACTGCTTAAGTGAGAAATCAATATTTATTATTTAAGAACAAATTATGACGACAAAAAAACCTGTAGGATTGCAATAGTATTTGTCAGTAATATTATCATTCACATTCTTATTTAACACTTCAAATATTTGCCCACTGTTCTCGTTGAGTTACACAGTCAATAAGAAAAGTTTGATGTGAATTTGAGTAACCCGTCGTATGCGCCTGTGTTGATGTTCAAGGCATCATCGTTAAACTTCGGGCCTTGTCGGTTCCGCTCGTTAAAGTTGTAAAAACATATTGGAAAGTACATACCTATACGTTTTGGCTTGTCTCTAGTTAACATTACCATTTAGCTGATTAAATATGTATCTACAAACGCCATTACAGATTTGGTACATGCTTGGGAAATTTGATTCGTCATTGCAAAAGCTTCGAAGCTATCTAAAATATTCATAATGCTTATTCTTCTTATATTAGCGAGTCGATGGCAATCTGAACTATGGTGGCCCAGAACTGAGCTACTTTTGGCGCTCTTGGTGGTGTCCATCAGTTCCTTTAGTAAACAAACAACATGACACGCAGGACAAGATATTAAGTGCCCCATCTTTTTGCTTGTCTCAGATTATCGAAGGGATGATCATCATCATCATTTCAGCCGAAAGACGTCCACTGGACACAGGCTTGCTGGACATAGGCCTTCCCCAAGTATCGCCACATTGACCGGTGCCGTACGACTCACATCCAGCGGATCCCCGCACCACCACCGATGACCGATGACCTTCACCAGGTCATCGGTCCACCTAGTGGGAGGCCTTCCAACGCAACGTCTTCCGGTTCGCGGTCGCCACTCCAGAACTTTTCGGCCCCATCGGCAATTCTTCGAAGGGATGTTGGTTTGACGCAATTAAAAACCTCGTACGAATGATGATCTCATTGATATATCTTAAGTCTATCACCTAAAGGTCAACAAAATTGTAAAGTCCCACCGAAAGAAGAGACTTCAATATTACCATATAACTAAAACAAATGATTACAATCATGTTACTTCTAAATGCCATTTTGTCCGTCAATCAAATTGCTTGTAGAAAAACAGTTCGGAGTTGTTCGCTTGTTCCATTCAGTTCTATATTGCCTTAATTTGGCATGTTCGATGTCATCAGGGCGATAGGGTCGCTGATCGTTTTGTTAGCCTTTGACACTGGAGATCAATGTTCTATCTACCGAGCATTTCGATAAGATGTTTGCCAAATGTTTTGTTTTGGGGTCTACGGGGAAATCGAACTAGTGACCATTTGCATGCCCATGCGACGGTAGAATATGGAGAGGATGTTTGCAAAAAAATAATGATTTGATTTGACCTTTAAATATATCATACTATGTTGTTATTCTGCAAATATGTTAATATACGTTCGCATTGTTTACAGGATTACGTGAGGACCTAGACTAATGGAAATCGCTTGCAAATCTTTCATATTTCTTGGAGGATTTTCAGCAAAATTGACGGTAAACATTTTTGACTTTTCTATCAGCGTTATTACCAATAAATTGACACTTTGTGTAGGCCTTCTGTCTGCTACTTAGATTTATTTGATTTTAACCACCACCACACTTAATGCGTTGTACATTGTGCAGTAAGAGGTGCTGCGGTTGTCGATTGTGCACAATCAAGGGTCAAAGACTGCTGAGCTTACTTTGTAGTGTTCTTGTCTATTTGGTGATTCTCTTCTACTAGTGGTTACTCTAGGTAACCACTAGAACGATCATCTTGCCGGATTGAATTGGAGGAGCTCGTGGCTAAATAATAATAGCTGCTCGGTTCGATATTCAGGTTAAGCCGCGCTTGCCTAGGTTAGCCCGTGGATGGGTGACCACCCATTTCATACTGAGTTTCCTCCGTGTCTCGGAAAGTCGTTGGTACCGCCTCTTATTTGTAGATTTTTGAGAGTCGTTACAGGTAATCAGTG
Source organism: Eugnorisma glareosa (assembly GCA_947578425.1). Taxonomy (NCBI): domain Eukaryota; kingdom Metazoa; phylum Arthropoda; class Insecta; order Lepidoptera; family Noctuidae; genus Eugnorisma; species Eugnorisma glareosa. The sequence continues at coordinate 11,846,944 of OX387968.1, read as the reverse complement.
GTCCGAAAGTCCAGAAACCAGTCTTACCAAGGGTATCGTATTACACGGAGCAGCGGTGGCCCAGAGGTGGCGGCCCCGACTTACGTACGGTAAGTCGTGGGTTCGAACCCAGGCAGGCGCATTACTTTGTGTAATTTATTTCATATTTACCTCTGCTCTCAAAACGGTGAAGGAAAACATCGTGAGGAAACCGGCATGTCCTAGAACCAAAAATTCGAAGACATGTGACATCTACCAACCCGCACTGTGCCCGCGTGGTGGATTATAGCCCATTCCCTCTCATAGAGAGGAGGTCGAGTGTCCCAGCAGTGGGAACATTGAAAGGCTGATTATGCCATGTAAAATACTGGTATTCAGCTGCCTCCGGTTAGACTGGAAGCCGATCCTGAGATAGTTGGCCAAAGGCTAGGCAGATGATGATGATCTTGCTGGATTAATGTCAATGTCGGCTTTGTTACAAGTAGACTCCTATCTCCAAAACAATTATCTATACCTAATGACCTATTCCATTTGTCACGCTATAACATATATGCTTTATTGAAAAGGAGTGGTATTGAGGCTCGTACACATAACACGGCGGAACAACCTAGCTGAGATAAAAATGTGAAAGTGTTGATAATCCGTCGCTAATGTTGTATGATGGGCGAACGAAATTCATGTGTCCAATCGATGTTCTAATCACATCACATCTCACTCGAACCGATCGTGTGTTCAGGGCATTAGGTTAGTTTATTGAAAAGTAAATATAATTATCCTGATTTAAAATAGGAACGTTTTGAACTTTGAGTCTGATTTGAATGAGATTTTTGATAGCGTGTTGTAGGGATACCAATCGTTGGTTAGCATATGCAAAATATGTTTTCAATCATCGTAAGATTTATTTCTTTATTTAAGGAGTGGTTCTTGTGGATAAAGGAAAAACATTCACAAACCAATGTTCATAGTTCTAGGTAAGAAGGTCACCAGGTCTTTTAACCACAGAGGTTTTGCATTTGCTCTGAATACGCCATCTTGGAAAATCAGAGCATAATGTCAAAGCGGTACAGTTTCAACCACACAACTAACCTTGTTATTTACCAGTTTATTCTTAAGAGTTAGGCCGAGGTGTATGTACCTAATGGTAAACCAAAATTTCGCTAGTTTTATTTAAGTCCCATCTAAATCTCATTCATGTAAGATGACAAAAAGCTCGCCTAGGGGGTGGGCCTTTTGTCATCCCAAAATCCCAATAGAACTTTGCCCGACTTGAGAATCGGACCCAGGAACTCATGCTCAGCAGTAGCGTTTGCGACCATTAGACCCGCTTATTGTTACAAAACCCTCCATTACCATCAAAACAAATGATTAAACATTTTCCTTTGAAGCAATGTACGAGTATTTCATTATCATTTCGTTCGCATCCCTCGATAGTCAGGAAGCGATACGTTTTGCGAGTGCCTGCTTGTTCCAATGGGCCATTAGTCATGGCCAGTCGTTGGCCATCGTTTGTCTCAGCTTGATCCTCTATTATATCTGAGGGTTGATGACTTGGCCGTGATGTGGGAAGACAGGGCTAATCTGAATGTTGAAGATTGATGAATTGAGAGGGTAATGGGATAGGAGGTACGTAGTTTCGGAGTGAAAGGAGGTTTCAATGCGTGTGTGTATTTGTAATTGAATTGTGAAGTGATAGACGATTTTATTGAAATCGGATTATCAATTATTTCTTGTAAGGGTTTTGACTTTGGCTTGAAAGTGGATTATGGCCTATTTGATCTCACAAAAAAAGACTACAGGCTGCTTATACTTTACCTTGGCAGCTATTTCATGATATTTACCTACCGCTAAAGGTAGGCTTTTTTTTTTTACCGATGGGAAATCATCAAATAACCCCTCCCGCTCTGGGCTGAGCAGGAGGGAGTGTCAGACTTCTACTGACTAAAACCCATCCATGTTCCTTCCTTTGCCCTTTGTGTTCCAGGGCCGCGGTATCTCTTTCGAACAGTCCCGCAACCCTGGCAGGGCTAAAGGTAGGCTTAAGGCTTGGTTACATCGTTTTTTGGCCTCCTGTCTCTCTGTCTCTCACAGGGTTGTATTCTACGTACTAGAAACATAAATACATTAGTAGGTAGCTAATAGCTATGTATGTATGAGCTACCTTAGTATAAAGTTAGGTTTCTAATATAAATAATAAGGGCAACTATAAAAGTTAAATACATTCATTTATTTCACCAATTCAATCCAAAATGAAATATGGCTCAATCGACTTTTCTGAGTATCTCATATTCATGGAACTATTATGTCGGGCGGCTCGGGCGCAGATTGGAAGGCTTCCGCGATGGCTAGCTCCTAAACTAAATAGATTCACGGGATGGTTACGTTACGGAATTTACGTACTATCACCTAACTTTAAAAAAAAAAATTGTCTTATTATTTTCTTTGATAACATATTTTTAATTTGCCTTTTTGTGACCTTTGACTTAAATGCATGAAGTAAATATCACTACTCGTACCTACTTTAGCACTTCAATCTAAAAAAAATATGACTCAATCGACTTCCCCGAATACCGTATCTACTATGTCAGTGTGCCCGGTCGGCGGCGGCGTAGACGCAGGTTGCAAGGCTCTCCCGCGGTGGCCAGTCCTCGGTCCTTTATCGATCACGCACCCTATCATTAGATATCATTGTGATCTATGATCAATGCGCTCGCGACGCGATAGGGTTGGCGCTACAATTGTTTCGTTTTATTTGTTCTGTGACAATGGGATGTTTTATTTGTTTCAATTATTTGTAGAAATGCAATAAGGATTGAAGATATTTTTTCATTTGAAATATCTATTGTAAAAAAAAATAACATTACACACATCTACATACATGTTTACGGGTATAATGATTTGATTTTTTATAATCATATGAAGAAAGACATTGAGTTTAATTCCATTTGAATTATATTATGCTTCTCGTCAACAATTCTTTTGCGGTAAATCCTCCATCATTTGCGGTAAAAAAAAAACATCATACAACAAAACCCTGACCTACTCCAACATTTCTACAGCGTGTTACAAAAAGAACAACTTTTCTTACTACCCATACGACAAGCCCCCGGATCTCAATAGCGGCTCTGTAATGAAACAATTAATACGGAACCTCACGAACAATACAAAAAACTTAATACATTAATCTTCTTCACGTGTTCGCTTGTTGTTTTATATTGTTCAACACGAAAACGGTCTTTAAGACCTTTGAGAAATTAGAATAATGACGTATTTATTTGATTTTTATCGTCACTTCTGAGTTGTTTTGTTTTATTAATAGCTTTTAATAAGGATTTAATTGTTTGTGGTTTTATTAACGTTTTCATATTTTTTCTGTTTGTACAAGGAGCCGTACCTAAAGGGCGCATACAGGACCCTATTAGTAAAGCTCCACCGTCTATCCGTCCGTCTGTCACAGGACTGAATCTTTTGAAACTTCATTTGTACATACGTTAATTTGTATCATATTTCTCTGCCAGTACAATGTTCAGTCAAAGTTCATTCAAATATTGAATGTTTTTTTTTTTTAATTCAACTTTAGTGCATAATATGAATTACTATTTAGTTGTTCAAACTATTCTGTAGCCTGAAAGTTGAAAATCTTAGTATTGACAGTAAGACTAAAATATGTGACGGGTGTCTCCTAGTAAAATTTTCAGTACATTTAAAGACACGTTTTCACTTTTAGGAAAGTGAGGTGTTAGTGTTAAGCTTTGATTATCTTAGCTCAACACTAAAGTGTACAATATTTTACATCTATTTGACCTCACGCGCAAAATGTTGCGTATTCATCTATATTTTCAAGGCCTGACTTAAAACTGTTTTGAGTCACACGTCTAAGGTGCTGGTGTTGGTATTAAAAACCGACCAAATGCGATTCGGACTCGCGCATGAAGGGTACCGTACCATCATAGTAGGGGAGCCCCTTTTAATTTATTTGTTGTTATAGCGCCAACAAAAATACAAATTCTGTGAAAATTTCAACTGTCTACCTGTCACGGATCATGAGATACAGCCCGCTGACAGACAGACGGACAGCGGAGGCTTAGTATAATAGGGCTCCGTTGGTTACCCTTCGGGTACGGAATTCTAACAATAAGGAGTCCTTCCATACGCAAAATACGAGCTTTGGACGTGGAGTAACGGACACCAACGTGATGTGCAGTACTGCAGTACAATACAAGAAGTCTTTGATATCAAAGCCTAGGTATTTACCTACATCTATCCATCTATCTATACTAATATTATACAGCGTGTAACAGAAAGGGTATAATCATATGGAATACTGTGGTACGGACCATCAAACTGAACAACTTTCTCTATGGGACCACCATCGTAATCGTAAAAAAATAATCAGCTGTCCTATACAAAATTTCAATACCTACTCGATCTAAATGTATGGGACAGCTGATTATTTTTTTTACGATTTCGATGGTGGTCCCATAGAGAAAGTTGTTCAGTTTGATGGTCAGTCCCACAGTATTCCATATGATTATACCCTTTCTGTTACACGCTTTATAGAGGTAAACTTTGTAAGGTTTGATGTAGGTTCAAGGGCGTCCAGGAATAGTCTTCGATATTGTAGAAGACTGTTCTTACCTCGCAGGATCCCTGGGCAGACAGTGTCGCTCCTGCACTGCCACTCCTCCTCCACAGGTCTTGGAGCAAGGACTCCAGGAGCCCCACGAGCTCCAGGCGTACATCGTCGTGTTCGTTCGAATCGCTTCTGTCGTTCTTGGCACCTGGAAGATTGTATTTAGAAGTACTGTTAGTCGTCATTATAATCCTCTACAGCCAAAACACTGATTTACAGCTGGATAGTGCTGATGACCTAGAATAAGTCAATTGCTATAAAAATAGTAGATTAAAGCCAGCTACAGAAAAATGTAAGATTGAAATAAGCTTTAGAAAAGCTTTCTTATGTTAGATTGACAAAAACTACAGGAAAGATTATTTAAATCCTATTAAAATTCGTTGTGAAAATAAGAATCGCTTTGTGAGCGATTGCCATGCACTTGTGTGACCTAAAGCATTGCGACATTATTAAGTGCTACATTAGCAAGTCAAAAGCAGAGTATTACTTCTGTTTGGTACCTAGCTGGCTGATTGTATCTGCTTGCAATCTAGTATTAGTACTAGGCTAGCTTACTGCCTGACGATGGTTTTCAACTGAACCATCACGAGGCAAGTTTTCCAGTAGAACTTTATTCTTGGATGGAATTTGACCTTTTGATGAAAGTAAATTCTTAGAGGTTATTAAATCAATGTACGTTTGGTTCCTTTATTTGCATTGGTTCTAACGAATGACTAATCATAGCTCAAAAGATCAATGTTAACAATTTGAAAAATTTCCTCGCATTGCGTGATTTGATTGATTTCTTTGATGTGGTTATTGATTCGTGTTTGTTAACACAATTTTCAAACTGTTTTCGTTTGCAATCTTTTATTGTGTCAAGGTCAAAAGCTTAATTTAACAACAAATCCAGACATAACTGAAATAACACCATTAGTGAAGACTACTCATAAATATTTCCAAATTATGCCAACTGTTCCAGAATGTTCGTGTACCAAATTTTGAAATCACAATAGCAGTTAAGGAAACATTGATTCAGCTGATAGAAATGGCCATTTCTATTAAATGAATGGCGGATAGATTGATGGGTCATTGACGTTATACGAAATGTCCCACTTGGCCATACCATTGTCGAAATTGTGCTTAAATTGGCCCAGATGTTCAGTCTTATAGGCTACATTGTTTGAATTGTTATGTGGTGGACACTGGACATTGGTGAAACGAATTTCAGTCACGTCTCTTTGAATACAGCTGTATCATAATAAAGTAACACACATAATATACCTACATACATGTTTTCAAAACTATATCTACCACATCAGTCGCTATTATTCCATCGCTTATTTTCAGGAGCCATACACAAACAAATGATTAAAGTCAAAGAGCTATCAATGTTGCAATACACGAGAACAGGCAATTTGTTCAGCGAAAGCTTTCTCTGAGATCAGTGAGTCAACATCAAAGGGTTAATAATTGATGACGTCAGTTACTCACCGGTCGTCCAACCTCCGTGCTAGTCGTTTGTGCGTATATGAGTGGGTCTCGCGAACAAGCGAGGAACCTGCAACAAATACAATTTCAACTCAACATCTTCAATTGTAAACACCCTGTGTAAGTATTACTCACATGATTTATTACATTTATTCAGCTTGGGAATGCTTTGTACGAATTTACGGACAGACGAAAATGTTGCGCGGAAATAATTCAACCGTTGTGATTGTCGACTCATCGCTTTAGAACAAAGAAATGCTTTCTCTTCGGAAAGCTTTGACAACAACGTTCGAGGTTTTATTGCTGGCTGACTTTAGTTCTTAGCTTTAGAAGTTTGTAGCGTCGCTTTTCTGTAATAATACGCTTATTTTGTAGTCGGCTCAGATATTAAACGTGGGAAAACAAAGGCTTTGATTTGGTTATGTATAGATCTTCAGTCTTGCCAGTGTCGTAAGACTGTAGAATGATGTATATTTAATTCTGCGATGACCAATCGGTTTGTTCAGGGTGTTAGTTCAAATTATTATGTTGTAGTTTAATATGCTTTGGTTGTGTTGTGTTCCGTCAAGTTCTATTCAGTGTTTAATGTTAAACCTATCTTTTGTATCAGCAGGTAATATTCTGCGTTCAGCATTTGGAGAAACGGTCTTCTAGATTTATTCGTAAATTTTGACTAACGAGGCTGAGTCTATTAAATCATTATCGAGAATTCGAAGATTTCTTTTCTCTTGAAGCTTCTTTCGAGAGAAATTGGTGGCAAAAAACTGGTTAGCTTTTAGCTAAACCCCTAACTATGACAGTTTGAAGTCTGAAATCACCAACACGCACTAACCAAATTGTAATCAATGCTAGTTCAATAACGTTTGAGAAAAACGTATGCTATGCAATGGAAAGTTTAAAAGCCGCTACAGATAGAACGGAAATTCCTAATACTAAACTTATTAGTAAGTTGGCAACAGCATCAAGTTGCACCAGTTTGTGGCCACCATGATAGGTGGTCGTTCTCAAACATTCCGCGCGTACGGAATTTATATTTTGTACGTTATTTTGCCCGCTCAGTATCCCTTCAGCATTTAAATTGGTTACTGTGTTGAGAACAAATTGGTTTAATTCCAGGTTATAATGGTCCGTTATTGTTTTAGCTTATGTAGGTAACTAAGGTAGGATTCATGCTGTTACTTTACGACTTTAGATCTTTATTTGTTAGGAAACTATTTCACCATACGGTATGCTAGCGAAGGAGGTGGCGGAACGTGAGAGGGAGAGAACCTCACGTCCCAGCCGCCGCGGGAGACGCACCGGGCGTCGGGGGCCACGTGGTGGCCCCCGGCCACCGTAGACGCGGGCCTGTGGACGGTGAGCTATGGGCTAGCTCGCCGTCCGTCCGTCTTATGACGACAGGCCGTGTCGACGGCGCGTTCGTGTTCCACGCGCGCCTCAAAGAGAGTCAGCAAACAGGAAGGGGTCCGAAAGGACCGATGCCTGCCAGGGTTGCGGGACTGTTCGAAAGAGATACCGCGGCCCTGGAACACAAAGGGCAAAGGAAGGAACATGGATGAGTTTTAGTCAGTAAAAGTCTGACACTCCCTCCTGCTCAGCCCAGAGCGGGAGGGGTTATTTGATGATTTCACATCCGAAAAAAAAAAAAAAAGTGTCTACTTGAGTTCTTTATTTGTTAGAAAACTATTTCATCATACTGTATTTGGGAACTGAGAATGTAAGCAAACAATTTGAAAGTGATGCCAATACAAATGGCAGAAAATTTCAAAGGAAAGACTTGGTATGGGCAATTAGTCATGTAGGTAATAAGGAGAAATTAAACGCATGAGACTAAACGTGATGAATATTCATGTTTACGGATCGAGAGGACAGGAAAACCAAAACAAAAGATGGATGGATTGTTTTACGAATAGTAGGTATGAAAGAAAATAACGATGGATAATAGCGTGACGGTTGACATGGGATAACAGAAGAAGAAAACGTGATGTGACGGCCCCAAGAAACATTGTATCAAGGTCTAGAAGATGGTTACCACAAAGTAAAGCAAGGTGTCACAGCAGATAACATTTATGTCATGCATTGACTAGTTACATACGGGGTGGAACAGCCGCGAAAACGGTTACCGCGTACCTATTCAGTACAGCATTCTGAGTCCCTTTTTTTCGGATGGGAAATCATCAAATGACTCCAGGCGCGGCGGAGCAGGAGGGAGTGTCAGACTTTTACTGACTAAAACCCATCCATGTTCCTTCATCGCCTTTTGTGTTCCGGGACCACGGTATCTCTTTCGAACAGTCCCGCAGCCCCCATCGTTCTGAGCCCCACCACATAGAAATTGGGGGGCTCAAAATGATTTACAGTCTACTGAATACTTTGTAAACATTTACATTTTAACAAACATCGCGACGGTGTGCCTTCCACTATGTAAAAATAACTATTCGAATATCTTCGTAATAAATCGAGTCTACATACTATCTTATGAGTCAATAGAATCTTATGAGTCATCACCATCAGGGCCTGATTCGATCCTAAAGGGCTTCAATATTCGGCAATCCAATACCAAGAACGGCTTCATTTTAAATCAAACAATACAAATATAATAAATAACAAAGGGCTCTTAATATCCCATGGAAGTGTCAAATGATAATTATAATTTCCATCACAGACGGCGCTAGTACTTTATGTCGCCGATAGAGGGCGCTTCTGAATACTAAGTAAGCGATAAGATCGGGTGCTAATGCTTTATTAGAATAAGTCAGTCATAGGCTTCTAGCAAACAGTTCTGCTAATGTACCTGTTTTGAAGTATTTAAATACCTATGAATTAACACATAGCATCGCACCTGTAATCGCCACAGTCTACAGGCAGAGGAGTACATACATTTTGTCATTAATGTTTATGTCCCTTGTAATACTGGGCGAGCCTGTTGCCATTAGGCGGGCACAAATCCAGACTCCGTGGCTGCTACCGAGAAATTCCTGATGGAAAATGCAATAACACTTTGCCCGACCCGGAGGACCTCTTGCTCAACAGTCGCGATTACGACTGCACGGCACACGCCGCACACGCGCATGTTTAAATCGAAAAAGCATCCAGATCAGAGCTTCAATATTGCTGAAAATACTAGCTAAAACATAAAGCTCCAAGCGTTCCTCGGACCATAACTCCACTCTTTGTCCTATTGTATCATTAAATTTGTCCTTATCTACTCGCATTTGAATATTTGAAACGTCCCACCAACTTCCGCGTAGTTTGTATCTCCTGAGATTCGATACAGATTAGATAGGAACATTTTACCTGCAGTAAAATATACGTACTCCATGCATAAAGGGAGCTGTTGTCTATTAAAATTTATGGAAATTTCGACTTTACGACTTTGAGTTTGCGCGAACATCCGTTCAAACGTTTTAGATTGGTTTTTAGCTTAGCTCAACTTTGTAGTACGAGTATCAGTGGCAAGTTGTAAGAGAATGGGAAATTGCTTTCAGTTAAATTTTTAGGAACATGTTAGCTGATAAAAGTTTCATAAAGTCTATAAAAGCAAACAGCGATATGTTATACATTTTTGTCTAGTTTTTTCCCTAGCATAATCAGCCTATAATATTTCCACTGCTGGGACACGCGACCTCCTCTCTATGAGAGGGAATGGGCTATAATCCACCACGCGGGCTCAGTGCGGGTTGGTAGATGTCACATGTCTTCGAATTTTTGGTTCTAAGTTTCATCACGTTGTTTTCCTTCGCCGTTTTTTTGAGAGCAGTGGTGGTGAAATAAATTACACAAAGTAATGCGCCTGCCTGGGGTCGAAACCACGACTTACTGTCCGTAAGTCGGGGCCTCCTCTATTGGGCCACCGCTGCTCTCGGTTTTTCTCTATACTACGTATATACGTATTTATTGGGGTCATTCATGTCTTACCTTTCGCAGTGCTTACTAGTAATTTATATGAACCGTCTATGTGCCTAAACTCCACTGAAAATTACTGAGAATTCATGTTTATATCAGTATCCATATTTTATAAGTGTTAGTCTAGCTCTGGACCCTTGGGCTAGTGGCTAGTGGCTCTCTAAGAACCCAATAACCCATTAAACCCAATAACCAATTTTCCCGAACAGGACCTCATGCCCAGCAGCCGCGATTGCGACCACTAGACCAACGAGTCAGTCAAATATTAATATGTCTTCTTCAACACGTCACCGATAAAGCTACCAAATGCATTAACATGAAATAAATCAGTCTAATTTCGCAGTGTACTCTCCCGGAGTAGGAGCGAGTGACCCAGCTCAATGCATTCGACTGTCAGAGAGCGCGCGTTTACTTAGGTAATCCATTACTCCGGACATTTCCCGATCGACGACGTGACTGGACCATTATCACTCCTATAACAATTTATGGGGAGGAATATTGGCTATTTAATATGACTGCTATAGAGTACACTAACAAGGCAATCTGGAGTCTGGATTTTGGATAAACTCGCGCTTTTGTCTCATAGGGATGAGCACGAACGTCTGTTACGATCCTAATACTCCATTTGCTTCGTAGACGTTCATGCATCAGGTCACACAAGCCCTCGGTGTGAGTACTGCGGACCTGACCGTTTTAAAGAACATCCTATCCACCTTCCTACTAATATTATAGATGCGAAGGTTTGTTACTCTTTGACGCAAAAACTACTGAACGGATTTGCATGAAATTTAGCACACAGATAGTGTATAGCCTGGATTAACACATAGGATATTTTTATCCCTTTAGTATGATCCCGTGGGTCAATTATCGAACTCCACGCGGGCGAAGCCGTGGGCATAAGCTAGTCATTAATAAGGTCAGTGAAACATTGGTATGTTAACACATTTTGTGTACTCCTTAAAGGAATATGGCGTCATGACTGTTGTTTAGCTTTTAAAGAATATCATCCTCATAAATAAAGCACAGTAAATCCTTGGACTAGCACAGACAGCCATCAGCAGTGTCAATAACGGCGCTTCTTGACAGAATAATGTTTACAAATCTTAAGTAAACACTCACATGGCGTCATTCAATGGCATTTTTCAGTTCACATTGCCATGTGTAAAAATAGGACACATTAGGTACAAGAGTACCAGTCATCGAGGAGTGTTCGACGGTCATGGATGGGTGGCCGGTTGCGTCAGCGCTTCGACACGGCCTAATCTGACGATAAATCACCCGGTTTCTGGATCGGAATGAGATCACGGGTCGAATCGATACTAAATGAGAGACGAGCTTAATTGGAGTAAACCACTCGTTCGTGCACGATTTATTTTGTTAGTTCTTTTGTTGTTCCAAATCAGTATTGTTGTCTAGTGTTGTCTCCTTTGTCTGCATTGTGTTGCTGCAAGTGGTTAATTGGTTGTGCAATTTGCGCAAATAATGATGAATGGGATTTAGTTCTTTTGTTGCTTTTTCTGACCTTTTATCGTGAAAGGGTTAATGGTTGATTTGTTTTAATTAGTTTTGTAAAGTTCATTTGAAAATATTTCCGACATTCAGTTTCATTTCTTTATCGTGTTGTTAGTGCCTAATCTGGTGTCAGAGTTTTTATGCCGGCCCCCGGCCCTCTGACTTGGCTTAACATGCTGTCAAGAAATATCTCTCAGGCGTGCTGGTTTCCTAACGATGTTTTCCTTCACCGAAGCAAGTAATTAATTATACAATACGCACATGAATCCGAAAAATCAGAATGTCTTAGGTTCGAACTCGAGATCTATGATAAAACACCGTCATCGAATCCATGAACCTATTCCTCCTTTTCAATGCCGTTATTCAATCGTTTAACAATGCTTCAATTCATAGGTCATGTTACGAATTAGGTTAGAGTAATTATTTATTGAGTTTTAAGAGTTGTTTACTTTAAATACATCATTCTTCCTTTCAAAACATGGCTGTTTCGGTTACCCAATGGTTTTTTGTAACTATAATTAGGACTGGTTCAAGTTCAACTCATCTGGTTCAAAGGTAAACGCTCGGATTTAACTACCGATAAATACCTACAATCTGTACCACACACGATTAATGTGAGGGCTACCAGTCAAGGCATTTGAGAAATGCACTTACTTATTACTTATGCCCTGGATAAAATAATGCAAATTTACTGATGGATAAAAATAAAACGGTATGTAGGTATTATTGTATAACACAATTTTTTAAACAAACCTATGATATTTAGACTACAACGGCAGTTTTTATGGCTATTAGCGATATCTACCAGAAATCATTTGGATTTTAAAATTAGGTATATATTTCTTCAAATAGAGACTGAAGTGTGTTGTCCAGTGTCCTGTAACATATAAAAATAGGGTTTTCCTACATGTTCATATTTTTGCGCACGGGAGCGGCTCGGTGCTGCATCCTGCATTTTCCTGGATCTTTTTTTCGTTTAGGTTAAACTTAATATTTCACAAAACATCACGGATTTCCTCAAAGTAACGCCTAATTCTATAACTTGTCTATGGAAGATTTCGGTTCAATTTTCATTGAAACTTTAGTGAAAGTTGACACAGAATGCGCATTTTTGCACCTTGTTTGGCTAAAAATTATGGATACTTTCGTATCCTTCCAATGATGATATTCTGATGCAGATTTCGCATAGGATCGCAGAGGTCAAACGGTTAAATTAAGTCAGCTCGTGAAAGTCTTTGAGTTGTGTGAAATGAGCTGGTACCTACTTTTGCACCTAGCTAAGCTTTTCTATAATAATTTTAAAAAATAATCTGAATTGAAAACTTCCATGAGAGGCTGAGAATTCTACCAGAAATGAAACGTAAATATTTGCAGTGTTGTGTAGTTCTTTTGGTACTTGACATTGTCAAGAGGGGCACTATTGGTAGGTAAACATTTGTAAACTTGTCCGTGGAAATTATTTTGAAAAAATAAGTCTAGCAAAGAACTTTATAACAAACGAGACAGAAAAAATAACAACTATAATTCATTATCACCCACCTGGCACTAGAAGCAACCCTAAAATGCCGCCCGTATTTATTTATATGAAGTGTGTTACCGGGCGATAGATGCAGTGGCATTAGTTAGTGCGGTGATAAAATCTTTTCCGGCGCCCTGATACGGTTCCGTTCCGGGTTATATTGATGTAGCTACTGCTCTTGAGTTTAGGTTTAGGTACCTGTTGCGTGTGTTAATGGTTTTGGGTGGTTTATAGTATTATAAATGTGATTAGAATAATATGAAGAGTGACATTAAGCAGTTCCAGCTACTGCAAACTGTGACTCTCCCAGCTAAGCAGTTGAAATTAACAACGTACATCGCAGTAAAGAAAGAAAAAATGTTTATTTGTCGCAGGAACATGACGTGCATACAAAAAATAAATTAACAATAATCATACAACGCCTAACAAATATTATACATACACAGGACAGAAACAAAAATTTTGAAAAATAAAACGTAAAGAACGTTAACGTCGGACGTCATTGTGGTAAAGAACTTTTGCGACAACGTACGTCGCAATGGCAAACTGTCGCAGTAACGTACACCTTGATATGAACTTAGAAACTATGATTTACACTCATTTACGGTGATTGTGACATAAACTTATTTGATTACTCAATTAAAGTCCTAAATTGTAAAAAAGTGACATTAAACGAAACAAATAGACCCATTCATTCTCACCGCAACACATTCTCACCAAATTAAAATTATAATTCACACAAAAACATTAATTAGATTAACTTATCAACATTAAACGTGACTCTAATTTACGAGTGTTGTATGCAAATGTGTCGGCCATTGAAGCCCGCACGGTAGCACTGGCTCAGAATTATTAATATGTTTACAATTCAGATAACAGAGGCCCTTTGTGTAAACGACCATAAAAGTAATTGGTGTAATTCATCTCAATAGCTTATGTTGTAAAATTGGGGCTTTAACGTCGGTCCCGAGTACCAACACGTGACCATTACACGGTTAAGTCGCGGGGTGCAACTGCACCTGGATTTCTTCGTAATTTTTATGGGCATGATTGATGGGTTGATTGGTGAATTCATAATTTTATTAATAACTGTTGTTTTTTTATTTAATTGGCATGTTGTTTGGTTTTGTTTTTTGGTTTTGTTTTGTCAGTGTCCTAGAAGTGTTTACCACCCACGAACTGCGGATAAATATTGTAGTTTTAGTTAAAAGAAGGCTTACTTCCATTCAAGGATTACTACACATCAGAACAACAACAATTTATTAAACTTTCTTAATAGAAATGCGATAATTTATCCAATCCGACATTGATGGGAAATAGTCCATAAATGTTGTGTTAAGATAGTACAGACAGCATTGAATTTATCCGTTTCCCATCTAAATCAATGATAGTTATCAGGGATTAGAAATATCATAGACACGATAACGATAGTCGAGAAGATCTATGATACCTTTGATAATTTCAGTACAGTGTCTATCATTGAGTTGTTACGATAAAAGATTAACTAAACAGAAAGTAAAACTATTCCTTAGATTAATGTTGAAGGTAATCATTTATTTACGACGTGTTTCTTTGTAATTAATAGGTAATGGTTTGTCACAATATCAACTATAACTGAATAATTTATGTTGTGCGCTTTTACAAAAAGTTCCCTGTTTGTAAAAGCTCACAATCTGAAAAGAGAAAGAAAGAAATATTTAAGATGAGCGTGATACATTTTCTCAACAGTTTATCAGAATTGGTCAACCTCATAATTTCAAAAAACTGTGTGAGTAATATTTTTAGAACAAGATGACGTAATATATGCCATATTTTCAAGTAAAGTCCATTTCATAAGCTAATAATACAGGGTGTAACAGGACCCTTCACGAAGTCGTCAACCAAGCATTATGTACATAAAACTAAGTAACTTTACGCAAAAATTATTGCTGGGAAACGATTTTTTTTTGGGTGAAAAATTACGTTTTACGGTAGGACTCAATGTAACGCACTCAAAACATTGTGCAGATGGATGGATTGAATAGTACGGGGGTCGTGTAGGTGTTTAAAGTAAAAATCTCACATTAAAAACATGTAATTAAAACAAGCTTGTGAAAAAGTTGGAACTTTGACCCACAATATCTCCGTAGTCCCTACTACGGTTTAGTCCCAGGTATAGTGTAGAACAAAAAAAAATATCGCAATGACGGGGAGAACAAGTGCTTTTCGGCTTCGTTACGGGTCTTGTTACACCCTTTATAACTTTTGTAGTACCCGAAAGGTTAAGCAGAGACGTACAGACGTACGTACGGTACGTGCTATTTATTATTTATTCATACTGCCAAAGACAAACTTTTTTAAACTTTAGCCCTCTTGAGAAATGTCCCATACCGTGGGCGCGTTTGCATACCAATCTCACACAACATAAAACAAACACTAAACCCTTAAATTAACATTTAACATACATCAGACGGAATGTTTTCTTTTCATTATGACATGTGTGACACAAGCTTACGTGACAACATGACGTCATGTTGACACCATGTCACCAATCTACCCAGGTAAGTACCAAAGTACTGGCGAATCTATAGACCACTCCTATGGAATAATAACAGGCTGGAAGTCGGTCAGACCGACAATGACAGCCATTGTCTTCGTGCTGACTAATTACTGTAATTGTTATACAATTACTATTAAATTGTTTGCATATTGTCCTGTCGGTAGCGGTTATCATTAAAAGCTTCCTGAAAGAGCTTTTTACGTTTGAAATGGAAGAAAAACAATACACGCTCAGTAGGAGTGTCTTTTCTAGCTTTTAACAAAATTTAACTCTATTACGGTGCTATTACAGATCTTTTTAACTACCGGTATCGACAGATTTAACGATTTATTTGAGAAGATGTGAATAAGACACGGATGTTTCATCCACATCTCATAAAATTCGAAAATAATCAAAATTTCCAACCCGCTATGCATTTCGGCCAAAAATCTGTGCTTGCTCCATCAGGTGGATGTCGCATTCTACTTTACGACAGTTTACAACGGCCTTAAAGGTTGAGTTTTACTTATCTCGTCCATAGCTTTAGCAAAATGTTTATCAACATCATTCTCTCTCTAGCACTAATACCAATTTATTTTGGGGCGCAGCATGTCATCTCCCATACTCTTCTTCAGTAGTCTTCAAAGTAATATATATACAGGGTGTAACAGGACCCTTCACGAAGCCGTCAACCAAGCATTATGTACATGTAACTAAATAACTTTATGCAAAAATTATTGCTGGGAAACGACTTTTTTTTTCGGGGTGAAAAATCAAGTTTTACGGTAGGACTCATTGTAACGCACTCAAAACATTGTGCTTATGGATGAATGGATGGATTGAATAGTACGGGGGTCGTGGAGGTTTTGAAAATCTTCTAATAACAATGGGTACTTAAAAAAAAAAAACTTGTGAAAAAGTTGGAACTATGACCCCCAATATTTCCATAACTAGAAGGTTCCCAGCTATGGTCTAGTATAAAAAAAATATCGCAATGACGGGGAGAATAAAGGGACCACTCGCAGCACAACAACTCTTGGAGGTTGATGCTGCTTAACCGGACTATCCTGTGGTGGCCAAAAATTATTTTAAGGCCCCCAGCCAGGGCTTACAAACTAAGGATATTCACATTAAATGAACGGTCACTAAGGGCACCCACTGCGGGGGTCGGGCCTAGGCTTAGTGCGTCATTGAGGGGAAGGCAACTAGAGATTGGTTGGGTCGGATTATTAAAAGGGGAATTTAACGCTACTTGCTCAGCGGCGCGGGCTGGCTCGTCGGGCAAGGGTCGGGCGGTAGTATTACGGGGGGGTCGCGGTGGGCCTCGGCGGCGGGGCCGGAGTCGCGGTCGGTATCTGTTTTTGTATCTACGAATCGTGCTGGGTTCCTTACAGCTCTCTTGAAGGAGGGTAATGGGGTCGTCGGGTGGACACCCTTTATGATCTTTTAAGCGTAGTCTTATAGCTAATAAATATGATTAACGTGAAGTAGAAAAAACCGGCCAAGTGCGAGTAGCACTCGCGCACGAATGGTTCCGGACCATTATCTAAAAATAAAAAAACTCGTTTGTCCCCCAATAATTATTTTATTCTTTTTTTAGTATTTGTTATTGTAGCAGCAACAGAAATACATAATCTGTGAAAATTTCAAGTGTTTAGCTATCACGGTTCATGAGATACAGCCCGGTGACAGACAGATAGACAGACGGACAGTGGAAGCTTAGTATTAGTAAATCCCGATTCGATTCGATTTAAAGAGAAAAACCCATCTTTCAACTTTCCGCTAATATGGCCCAAGTCAAAGCAATACGCATACGACAGCGTTCATTCCCCGATCTATTCCAATCTCATTAGACACATGCTTCGCGTCAAAATAACTTCCTATAATCTGGCGAATACCGTCCATAGGATAAATATGGCCCAACCCGGATATATTGACGTCCGCTGAGGTCTATAAATAGAGATGTACGGACATAATACTGGTATACATCAACATGTACTCATGTGTCCAACATGGTTTCGCCCGCATGGTGTTTGGTAATTGTCCCGCGGGATCGAACTAGCGGGATAAAAAGTGTCCTAAGTGTCAATCTAGGTTATCAACTATCTGTGTGTCACATTCAAATACATTCTTGTTAGTTGTTTTTGCTTCACAAAATTTCGCATTTATAACAATACCTCGTAAGATTATAGGTAAACATCTCGATGTATAAGTATACCATGCCCTGCAGTCTAGACATATATGTCTCGTCAACGATGCGGATTTAAGGTGGAAGCCGACAACGGCGGGTCGCGTCCACCCTAAATCTACATCGTTATGGCTTTGCGACCGAATTTGGTTGTTTTGCGATAGCTATCTAAGTCGAAACTGCAGGGCTTTTAATGTGATCTGCTTATTTGTTCATATTGTAAACCTATTTCGATTCGGTTTCCTTCACTTAGTGAATTAGGTGTTATTAAGTTAAAGTATATAATTATTCATGAAGACTTATGATTTGTTCGGAGCCATTTGCTGTCTTTGGTAGATTATGGTTTTAGTTTAGTTTCTTACAAAAGTGCAATACCTACACAGTCAAAATATATAGAAAATCTTAAAATTATATATATATATATAATATTATTTATATATATATATACGTTACGTACGTTTTTCTATACATTTTGACCAGAGTGAAAAAAAAAACCAACACAAAGATGTTATCTATGCGCATTCTGTAAGCGAAGTTGCAAAAAAAGATCTTCTAAGTTGTTAAAGTCGTTTTTCAGCAGTAATATTTATTTGCTCAAGGTGTTGAGGAAACAATTTTCTGGAAAACGAATTTTAGTGTTTAAATGAAAAATTTGGGTTCAGAAACTCATAATAACAAAACCCAATAACACTGTCCGACCTGGTAATCGAACTAAGGACCTCATGCTCAGCAAACTCGCTTATAACCACTAAACCAGCGAGGTAGTCAATTAATAATACAGTTGCATTAAATGAAGTGATCCCGATAGTAATACAGCAATTCCATTTATCTAAATTACGTGGCGGTACTAGTAAGACTCCATTTTACTTGGAGAGTAGTTAAATCATTTGACCCAGTAATTCAACCAACTAATTTCTGAGCAATAATAAGGGATAGCGCGGGCTTACCGATTCTTAGACCATGAGCGATTTGTATGCACTGTGTGAAATAAACGCGGCGTTTTTGAGGAGACTTCGGTCATCATAATCATTGACAACTATGATCCACGCACTACTGTAGTGTTGTTCCTTCGTACCATGCTGCCCTGATTTGTGTAGGTTACATTCAGGTTTTACCCGTGGTTCTTTGTAGGTTATCCAGCCATTAAGTTCAGTTGGTCTACCAAACTCGTCCTACGGCTTTAAAGCAACCACTCTGTTTTTCCACCTACTACCGTCACGTCAAATCAAGTTTCCTATTCTTGTCTATTTCAGAGTTTCTTACCTATATCCTGACACCTTGACCATTTAATTGCTCAAGTCATGTATTTTGACATTTCAGTTCAATACATCATTTACGTGAATGAGAGAGAAAATAACGACAATACTGTCTCTCTCATTGGCGTAAAATGTTTTACAATTTTAGTGTACAATAAAGTTCATTCCATTTTTTTTCTCTTCGGACTAGCCCACCACAGTATACCCAAACCACTGCAACTCCTGAAAGCCAGAATCAACAGTGGTAACCACCAGAAAAGCGCCGAGACAATGCAGCTCCACTATGTCCCAGAGACACAATTTAACTGTCTTGCATCCGCCAATGAAATTAGATCAGAATAGAATAGCGGAGAAATAAAAAAAAATCCACTTCCCTCCATATCAGAAGGACACAGAACAAAACAAAGCCAATAGGCACAAAGGGACGTGCACAACTAGGATAAGCCCAGTTGCTAGTTGCTATATTCCATTTATCTATGTAGTTAATTTGTGTTTGCAATTTGATGGTATCTGTATTCAAGTGCTCGCTCCTGTTCTATCTCCTCACATAATCCCTTCCTCATAAAAGATGTTACGAGAACAGCCGACGTGGTTATTATTTTAGCGGTGTAATTATTACGAACTAATTACTGTACATTTTGTACGCGTATTACATACATACGCAGGTTTATGTTTAACCCTTTGAAATTAGACAAGGTAATAATTACACATGCTTTTATGTTACTAATTGTGGTAGGCTCATAATTTTAAATTGCTCTCATTTTAGAACCTCTTATTGCCTTTTTGTTTAGTCTAAACATTTAGATATTATGTTGAACGACAACAAATTTGTTTTGCTTTATTTTGTCAACATCCATTACGAAGTTCTTTTTCTCGCTGAATGGAAAAAGCCGTACGCAGTCTACATAATATATTATTTATAAAGGGTGTAACAAGACCCTTAACGAAGCCGAAAGGCACTTGTTCTGTCCATCATTGCGATTTATTTTTTTGTTCCAGACCGTACCTGGGAACCTTCTAGTTACGGAGATATTGGGGGTCAAAGTTTCCACTTTCTCACAAGTTTTTTTTGAATACATGTTTTTAATGTAAGATTTTTACTTTAAACATCTCTACGACCCCCGCACTATTTAATCCACCCACCAGCACAATGATTTGAGTGCGTTACATTGAGTTCTACCGTAAAACGTGATTTTAAACCCAAAAAAAAAATCGTTTGCCAGCAATAATTTTTGTGTAAAGTTGATGTAGTTAGTTTGATGTACATAATGCTTGGTTGACGGCTTCGTGAAGGGTCCTGTTACACCATGTATAAACATAATATAAAACATAGGAAAACCAGTATGAAATTATGCAGAACAGTCAGAACCAAAGTTGAGTAAGAATCATTATTCTGTCCTTATCCCAATTTATTTGGGGCCGGTGCAGCATGATTGTCTTCTTCTTCCAATATCTCTTGTACTCGTCATCTCAGCAATCACCTTTGTAGCCATTCATCTTTCACACAGTCCATCCATGGTTTCTCAAAAAGCTGAGTAAGAATGTTATACGCAATTTGGACCAAATAGCTCTAATGTTTTGCTTTCAGAAATCATGTTGAGAATAGTCTGTTAATAAGAGCCATAGATTATATTTCACAAAAGATGTGACGGTTTTCAACCAGAGTGCGTGTACGCAAACTAAATAACGGTGTGTTACGGAGTGGGCTCGCAATTAACAAGGTCTGGTTCGGAATAGGACGAGATGTGGTAGGTACATAAGCACATGTTCTAGCTTCTAAGCGAATACGTCTTTATAATGAACCTATGTACGAACATAATGTTCGCTTGCACGCTCACTAGATTCCACAAAATAGCCTGTTACTGCAGGTTTATAACTATATAGTTCGTGTATTAACCCATGTATTAGCTCCATACAGTGATTAAATTTACATAAATACAGAATATCGATTAATAGTATTATCTAAATGAGGGTTGTTTAATTCTAAAGTAATACGCTGTGTTTTAGTCTCGTCCGGAGCAGAACTTGGTACGATTTGATTGCCTTGATTACAACTATAGTCTGCTTCATATTCAATTTGAAATAATTAATATATCTACTCGGTAATGGACTGGTCGAGTGGGAATATGTAGATTAACAAGTAGAAGGTTTTATATTTTACTAATTGCTGATATCTTTTTATATCAGCAACATTTATAACGATGTTATTAATTTAGTGTCGCCTAGGAAATAGCAGTAACTCGTTTAAAGTCAATGTTCTTTACCAACTACGAGATAGAGAATAGACAAGATAAGATCACGAAAATCTAGAACCCAATTTTCACCTTACTAGCGGAACTCAAAATAGGAAGGGAAACGATAAATTGATAGCCTCCACAGAATAACACGAGTATAATAAGTTCGCAATACCTTAGTTAGTTTATCATAACACCATAGGAGGTGCACAGCCGTCGGCCTATGCAAAACAGGTTGGGGCGAATGCAATTATTGCAGTCATAGATAGATGCATAGAATTTTAATCATAAATCAATGGGTTTAAGCGGCTTTGGGCATTCACGGCGTGTTTGTCTATGGCGCCAGTGCCTGTAGGAACAGTAAGGTTTATGTCATAGCTGCATGCTGTCATCGGCATATTCTTGCATTTGTTACACGTTATATTGCTACCACGTGTTACAAATTGCATGCCGACCGTTTGACCCAGTAACGCTAACCTGTGGTCTGTGGTACCTACATTTCGTGAATAGAAGTCTGTCTGATTAAAACGAACCTCTATATTGTACTTGCGAACTGTACTGTAATCGTACAATCGAATAAATCTGATTGCTGCTGTATATCGTATCATAAAAGTTTATTAGGATTGATATGTTTGTATGGTCGAGTGAAATCGGGTCATAGGCTAGTTCTCGGTTAATTAAATCGTGTTTACCTTCTTGTTAGTTTCACTCAAAGCGATTTGCTATGGTTGTTTGTTTTGCCTTGGTACTTTTTATTTAAATCTTGCGCTTCAACGTTGAGTTGAATTTGATGACGGTCAATTTTAGTTGATTTCTTATGAGCTTTTTGTTTGGTAGGTTACTTTAAATCTTTCTTTATTTGCGACATTTGACAGCTATAAAAATTTCCTTCTACGGGAAAGAACATAAATTAAAGCAAAAATGTTTTATTCTAACAATTTGTCATCACCACATTTTGTAGTCTCGAATTCTTGTCGTTTTAAACAAGATTTATTGCCTTTGAAATATTTTATTGAGTAGGTACGTTCATCATTTTTGCAAGTAGGTAAATAAAAAAAGCAGTTATTGTACATGGAATAAAAATGTTACCACTTAACTTTGTCAGTAAATATTGGTTCAATAAATCCATAAATTCGCTATGTTCTCTAGAAAGCTGTAGTTTATTGCGACTATTTCTAAGCTTGTATTACAAATTGTGATCATACATTAAGACGGCTGTTGCTGCAAATATTTTGACGTTACGTTTTGATTTAGACGTTATGTAAATAACCTCGGACTTGAAGTGTTTTTCCTAGGCGTTACAATCAAGCTAGAGCGTCACCCATAAAATTTGAATAGTTAAATGAAATATGAGGCCACGTAATTGTTTTACAACGAATCTAGCTTGAGGCGGCCATCGGCGCCGACCAAGGAGACGAAAAAGTGATTTGGCAAAATTAATGACTGGCTTCCATTTAGTTAGGAATCTGATACACACAGAGCAATGAAACAGACAGAGGTTATTCGCACACTTGTTGCCTAAAAACAATAAGTGTTGGGGTTATTTTTAGGCTCATTTAATCTAAGTGAACTCGTGATAGACCCAAAATTAATAGCTTACGGTCAGCGACACTGACATCATCTTCAATATCTGATAATACTCGAATCCATTAAGTTGTTATGTTTGTCTACATCAGAGCGTCATAAAGTAAACATGAGACAGTTATTAGGTCAATGTGCGAGTAGGTACGCGCCTTGTGAAGTTCCGTTTACTAACAGAAATTGGACAGACTTCTATATAATGATAATGATATTTTTATGAGCATGCATTTTATTGCCGCGGCTAATCTATATAAATATGGAGTTCCTTGACTGACTGAAGAGAACACTCAGTGATTAAATGAGTAAAGACAAAAAAAAATTGAAGATTTTTCTTAGTCAGTAGTTCTTCTTCTTCGTCGTGTCGATGATTTCCCTTTTCTTTTGAAATGAAATTAAATTAGTTTTGACCAGAACTCTGCCCGCTCGATGGCGTTGGTGATGGCCTCTGACAGGTCCCTCAAAGTGCACGTGTCAGTCAGTAGTGTAGAAGCACTAAAATAATTATTCTAAAGCTGGCTAATGTGAGTCAAGCAAGATAAAAGTAGCAAGTAGCCAATGTTGTCCCTGGCTGGACACCTTACATCAAGGCACCCACAGGATAGTCCGGTTAAGCAGAAGCCAGCTTCATAGGTTGACCTGCGACATGCCATTACAAAAAAAAAAGCAGTCAATGCGAAGCTGTGTAAAGATAAATATTACTTTTTTTTAAATATATATTTCTTTGGAGTCGAGTTAGGGAAATGTTTTGAAATCAGGGACACAACGTGTGCGTTACACTGAATCGTGATTCATCACCCAAAAAAAAAGTCGTTTGCTAGAAATAATTTTTGCATAAAGTTACTTAGTTTGATGTACAGAATGCCGTTTACGCCTTATACAATTAGATGCACAAGAAGTAAGAGAAGTTATTTTACCCCTGGGACTTGGCCCACACAGGGGCTAGAAGTTTGTATTTGGATTAAATATCCGACAGGCAACAAAAACTATCATAATCACAATTACGTATCCATTCTCACTGTTACAAAAGTGGACTTGTGCCCAAAAATGTAAATGTTGCCCAATTCAAAAGACGGTGACACCGTAAACAGGGCGAGTGTTAAGAAACTAAGATAGCCAGATACGGGAGATAAACTAGCTGATAACAACAAAACAAAAGCTGATACAGTTACGACTGTTATCAAGATTTTTACTAGGATTTGTTATTGTTACAATTTTAGGAGCGTTTCGCTTAATTCAAGAATCTGTTCTTAGTTGGTTATTTTTTTTTACTCTGACATTTAAAATGTCTCCATTTCTTTCTTCGGTATCATCAGCTTTGAATTTTTTCGCGTCATCATCATCATTGACAGCATTGTTCCACAGCCACACACTGCTGAGTTCAGGCTTCCTCCCTTTTCCATTCTGCCCTGGTCTTACCCGTGATCTTCTGAATGTCTTCTACCTGGCTGTTAGTCTCCCTACGCTTCTTCTAACCGTCTCTAGTACCTTCGTCGAATTTTTTTGCATATCTCCAATCAATTTGCAATTTTTTCAGTGCGGCTTCTAAACATTCTAAGTTCTATATTTCAATATGAAAACACACGACACTGGCAACATTGTATAATTGAGATGTGTCTCGTTACGGCCACTTTGTATGTTTGCACAGTTATTAAGATCAAATGGCCAGCTCACGCAGCATATGACAAACATTGGCCCAAATGTTTACGTTATCCAAGATATAAAATATTCGTTACAGGAAGAGATAAATCGTGATCGGCTTTAACCAAGTTTAGTTCACTTCCTTATATGTGTATGGAAATGGTGGAATGTTAAATTTATGGAAGGAATTATTGTTTGTTGTTCCACGATTATTATAATAGTACGAATTAATTATTTGGACCGTGTGGTGAAAGCAGTGTCCACGCTTATATTAGAATGTTTTGCCAGTATCTGTGGCAGTAGATTTATCTTGTGCAAGATGTGAGGGAGGTATGATTATGAATATAGTAAGATTAAAGTATTTTCAGAATAGTCTTCTTCTTTCTATATCTTTTTGCTATGTTATTCGTTTCCATCCGGGGGCATCCTTCAGTTATGAATGACCTACATGTCTTAGTGGGGACTTGCCAAAATATTTGTAATTGGTAAGTGACCAATTACTTTGTAATTAGGCTGATTCAATAATCAAAATTCTGTAATCTTTGTACCTAAGTACCGAATGGCCTGACCGAATCAAATTGTACTTAAGGTCGCAGTTTCGGATAAAACTAATCAGTGATGTTTTCCTAATTCAATCTGCATCAATCGTACCCGTAGTTGTAGGTCAAATATTTGATCTTCTTTTGTCAAGGTGTGTCTATAACCCCAAATAACGTAATAATTATAATGGGCTTTCCCAGTATGAAGCTAGAAGTAGCTTTACAGAGCCTTATTTTTTTTTTTGGATGACAAATCATCACATAACCCCTCCTGCTCTGGGCTGAGCAGGAAGGAGTGTCAGACTTTTACTGACTAAAACCCATCCATGTTCCTTCCTTTGCCCTTTGTGTTCCAGGGCCGCGGTATCTCTTTCGAACAGTCCCGCAACCCTGGCAGGCATCGGTCCTTTCGGACCCCTTCCTGTTTGCTGACTCTCTTTGAGGCGCGCGTGGAACACGAACGCGCCGTCGACACGGCCTGTCGTCATAAGACTGACGGACGGCAAGCTAGCCCATAGCTCACCGTCCACAGGCCCGCGCCTACGGTGGCCTCCGACGCCCGGTGCGTCTCCCGCGGCGGCTGAGACGTGAGCCTCTCTCCCTCTCACGTCCCGCCACCTCCTTCGCTAGCATGACTGTTTCACAGAAGGAAGTGACTCCGTCCCATTCCGTCTCGCTCCGGACTAAGGATTGAACCAAGGCCGGACGCGAGAGGTCGCAGCCGCCGATCGCCGCTACGAGGACACGGCGCGGCGGTGCTCTGCCCACGCGGGGCAGACCTCCACCGTGTGCTCCACCGTGTCCTCCGGTCGATCCTCAATTATAATTATTGTCATATATTAAATTTTAATGGTTTTGATGATTTTTCATTCATGATGATCGCAGTTTCGGATAAAACGAATCAGTGATGTTTTCCTAATTCAATCTGCATCAATCATACTTGTAGTCATAGGTCAAATATTTGATTTTCTTTTGTCAATGTGTATCTTTAACCCCAAATAACGTAATAACTATAATGGGCTTTCCCAGTATGAAGCTAGAAGTAGCTAGTAGTTTACAGAGCCTTGGATCAGAAAATTCTGGATAGATTCCCCATTGTAACAGCATGAAATGAACCCTGTGCCTATATCATCTGAGACTAACATAACATAATATAACATAATTTGTAGTATATTCTGCAACGCCGACTCCAACAGGAAAAAACTAAGTAGATGATATTTTGTAGCACTTAAGCTAAAAATTAAACAGTGTCCTCACCCTCAGATCTGGTTTCATTCGATACCTTAATAATCTAGAAAAGCTCCAAATCCTCACAAAATATCCCAAAACAGTACTTAAGCTTACGTCGAATTCGTATAACGTAGCCCGATTTTCTCACTTAGAATCGGTGAGAACAGACTCGGAACATTTCCGACAAGGCCGACGCCGTGTCAAAACACTGTAAACACCAGCTAAGCATGTAGTTTGCATTAGCGTGACCAAGGGCTGTTTGCTGAGAAAACTATTACAGCGGTTCGGCTGTGTGGCTTTAGTGTTTTTGTTTATGGGTTTTAAAGTGTTGGAAATTAGACGATCACTGATGAAAGAGTCTTAGGTTAGAGTCATTGCTCTGTTATGTTACACCTTTTTAAGAATCATTGAACATTGAAGAATCTCCTTAAGAGAAGAGAAAAGTTGAATGATTTTGTATTTTCTTTAGCGTAGTTTTTTTACGTGTTTTCTTCATCGTTTTATTATTGTAAGTACGGAAAGTATGTCTTATCAAATTATTTCTGCCCTGTAAGAGTATAATATAGTAATTGCTTATGAACTAACAACTTAACTTAAATAAGTAACCTAAACAACATCCCAATTGTTATCCTCAAATCAGGACACATTCAAGAAAGGATCACGTCTTTTGGCACGTGTCGTTTTCGCCGTAAAACAAATTGGTATTCCGCTTGTCGAGTTTGCGTGCCAAAGCAAACTAACGTTGCTTTGCTTTCAGACTTATACAACTAGCTAGAGAAACATGTACCTACAACAAATTAATCAATGTATTACACTGGTTTAAACTGTAGTACAAGCTGTACAAGGAGGTCCATCAATTCACTGACGTATTTGCGTCAACACTGACCGCAGAGCAATCAAACGCATCTAACTGGTTGTAGGATTAGCAGCCGACGAAATATTACAATTTCTATAAGCCCCGCAAAAAACTTGTTGCAAACAAGTAACCGAAGTGCTACTAAGTTTTGTTTGGGATAAGAATGATTAATTTCCGGGGTTTTTTATTTTAGAAAGTTTACTGTCTCTAAACGAGGAGCTCGTAGCTAAATAATTCCTGCCGCTTGGGTCGATCTTCGGGTTAATTCGCGCTCGCCTAGGTTGGCCCGTGGATGGGTGACCACCCATTACGTACTGAGTTTTCTCCGTGCCTCGGAAAGCACGTTAAGTCGTTATTTGTGATTTCTACCTGCGGTCCGCGTGGTGGATTACAGGACCCTTCTCACATAGGGGTTCTGCGTCCCAGCAATGGGAATATTATAGTCTGATTCTGTCTCTTCCAAAATGTAAAATAATGTTTCAATTGCCAATAGAAGTAGGTGTAAATTTAATGGAATCGAACCCAAGTGGTCAATTGCTCCCAGACACTGGTTGTTTCATAATTGACTCGCAAAAAGTCTAGCAAAGCAAATCTGTAGGCATTGTCAATCTATCATTTAACCTTATCATAGTCAGCTATTAGATGTAACGACCGTCTGTTTGACTTTAATCACAGCTGAGGACCTAGACAAAAATAATATATCTGTGATTACAATGATGAAAAGTTAAATAATAATAAATTACCGAAAAGATTATGATCGGCCTAGCCTTTACCCAACTATGTTGGGTTGGCTTCCAGTCTAACTGGATGGAGCTGAGTACCAGTATTTTACATGGAGCGACTACCTACCTAACCCAGTTAGTACTGGGTAATACGATACCCTTTGGGAAGACTGGTTTAACTTTAGAGCTACTGACTACCTGTAACGACTACGACTGTCAAAGATCTACAAATACCAGCTGGGACCAACATCTTAACGTGCTTTCCGAGGCACGGAGGAAACTCTGTAGGTAATGGGGTGTTACCTATCCACGGACCAACCTAGGCAAGCAAGGTTTAACCTAAAGATCGGCCCGAGCGGCTCTTGTTGTTTAGGCACGAGCTCCTCCAAAGTTATCGAAAACCTTATGTCTATCATTTTGAGTGTCGTTGCATGACATGTTTTTAAAACTATTGTCAAGTGACAATAGTTTGCGACGAGGATAAAAATCAAGCTTAAAGCCATGCAGACAGCAGACTGCCTAGCTAGGCAGTCTGCTATCTGCATGGCTTAGCATAGGCAAGTGCCTAGCTAGGCAGTCTGCTGTCTGCATGGCTTTAAGCTTAATTTTTATCCTCGTCGCAAACATCCCCTATGTTGTTATGATCAAGGATCCTTTACGAAGCCACATCAAACTAAGTAACTTTACGCAGAAAATATTGCTGAGAAGTGACTTTTTTTGGGGGTGATAAATCACGTTTTACGGTAGGACTCAATGTACCGCACTCAAAACATTATGTTGGTAGATGGATTAAATTGTACGGGAGTCATGGAGGTGTTTAAAGTAAAGAAAATACATTAAAAACATGTATTTCAAAAAAAAACTTGTGAAAATGTTGGAAGTTTGACCCTCAATATCTCCGTAACTGGAAGGTATGGTCTAGAACTCTAGAACAAAAAAAATAATCGCAATGATGGGGAGAAAAGTGCCTTTTGCTTCGTTAAGGGTCTTGTTACACCCTTAATATTATAGTTCATGAAGAAAACATTACGCACACGGATGAGTGTAAGGTTGTCATATTTAAAGTTCATAGGGAAAATTAGGTCCATTTTATGTATTACGGTCAAATTTCTACCTCTGGGCGACCACTAATGTAAGTAAAATGTTCAACCAACAAAGAGTCTGTTGGTATTTTGTCCCATAGTGAATTATTTCCGGCCATCTAACAACGACAGATCTGTTCGATCAACTAACTTTGCTTTATAAGGAATGTATGACATAATATACCTCGTGACTTGAATGCTAAGTTCACTTAAAGTTAAAAGTTGTTTCATATCTTTTTCTACCGACTTTTTGTAGGACATAAGTGACTTGTCAATACTAAAATCTTTCTCTTTTCGTGTGATTAGTGCCTTACCTGGTGTCAGAGTCTTTATGCCGCCAATGTGTCTCTGACTTGACTTTACATGCCGTCGCGCGTCGAGAAATACGTTTCAGGTACGTTGGTATGTTTTCCTCTCGATGTTTTCCTTCACCGAAACAAGACAAGCATAATAATAATATTCAATATGCACATGAACCCGAAAAATCAAAATAGACTAGGTATTACAATTGAGAATAGGTAGATGTGGCGTCACAGGGTGTGTGAGCCAGAGACAATCATACATAACACAGATTAAAGTTGGAATTTCAGGTTATTTTTTACGGTCATCAAAAAAAAATTCTGTTCCATACGTTGTTTTATTCTTGAATCATATACGAATTCATGGTTACAATTGGCGCTTCTTCAATGTCCCTAACAACGAGTATAAAGGAATGAAAATGGGACACCAATAATTAATAGGAAGTGTTTGACACCAATTAAGGATGCAGTGATTGACTGGCATCAATTCCGCAACACAGACTTCTTTGAAATGTCACCCAAATTAATACTATAATCATTCTATCAATCAGCGCCTTTGTTAGTAATCTGCTTGCTTTGTTATTCCTTTAATTATTCTGTAGGTTTAATCACAGAGGATTTTCTTAAGGAAGGAGGCTTATTTATAAGAGCAATACGAAGTAAAGCCGAGGCTGAGATTAGCAAACTCTTTCATTGTCATTTGGTATCATTAACTTAAGATTTAATACTCAACAATTTGAGGGCGGGGGGATGCTGGTAATCTGTGTATATATTATGAATGAAATGAATGAATGAAATGAATGCAGAGGTATGCCTTAAAGTATACATTTTGCCTGTTATGTTTAACTCCCAAGTAATAGTGGGCGAGCAGAAGCCACAACTCCAGACTCCGTGGCTGCTACTGATAAATTCCTGTTGAAAACCCCAAAGAACCAGGAGCTCATCTCAGCAGTCGCGCTTCCGACCACTAGATTAACAAGGCACTCTGTCAGCAGTAAAGGAATGGGGGCTATCGCGTATGATTCGCCGCTAGAGGCGCAAGTGTAGCGCAAGCTCACCGAAATGTATGTTATAGAGTATTCGCGCGATGCGTGCTGTTTTATCACGTATTTTTACTAATATTCACGATTGTGGTGTAGATTTAGCCATGCCTGACTAATTATGATTTGAAGATTTTAATAAGCTACTTAGGATCATATCTGTTAGGACTTGGAGGTAAAAATGATTTTTAAATGTTTCATGCTTGCTAATTTTAGGGAGAATATTGTAAATATGATCTGAATCTGAAGTTTACACTATGTTGTTAACTAACTATACAAAAAGATAAAATTAAAAGTGTCTGTTTGCAAATCACTACATAGTATAAAACAAAGTCGCTTCACGCTGTCTGTCCCTAATTCCCTATGCTTAGATCTTTAAAACCACGCAACGGATTTGGATGCGGTTTTTTAAATAAATAGAGTGATTCAAGAGGAAGGTTTACATGGATAACATTGCACTCGCTCGAAGCCGGGGCGGAGTGAAAGCATTAAACGGTACCTAAAACAAAAACACTTTTATTTTTTTATTTTTGTCTCTAGTTTTCCGGCTAATCTCCGAAACGGATTTTGACGGGACTTTTACTGGCAGATAGCTAATGTTATAAGGACTAACTTAAGCTTAACTTTTATTTTAGAAAACAAATTAGGGTTCCTTGCAAAAAAATTAAAACCCTTGAAATTGGTAAATAAAAATATTTTCACGCAAACGAAGGTCGCGGGTCACAGCTAGTTCCTAATAAATAGATAAACATTTTACGAAGTTATTGGTAAGTTTAAAGTATAATATAGAATTATAAACAGGACCTTACTCGACAGTGGCGCCATCTGGTGAGCTCAAAAACGATAGCCCTCATTGCGCACATAATGTAAGCACTTCATGAGTCTATGCAACGATTTTGAAATACTTCTACGGTAATTTGTAATCCATCTGTATCGCTAGATTTTTCCTATAAACATTTTACGATATTGACGTCGGGAGTTTACAAATGTTAGTTGTGTAAGTTAAAATACTTCATTGAGACCGTAAAACCAAATAAGGACATACGCTAACCTTTGATGAATATTGTCGCACGTAATTTAGTAGTGTTTTAATACTATTACGATTGAATACTTTATGGTTTGAATGTTGTCTGTTTGTTTACCGATTATTTTATTGGCTCTATATGCGAGTTTTACTGTTTTACGAGATACTTAAAATCTTGTTGGATGACACTCTATCGTACCTACAAAAGGTTCATAATTCCATGTTGTTCACCTTCTACCGAGCCAAATAAGTTCGTACGGCTCTTTAGTAAGGCGCTCATCACGTAGAAGATCTATTTGTTGTGAAATAATTTAATTTATTTTTCAATATTTTGCTCTAATCCATTGGCATTCAAATAGAATATCAATAAATTCATTATGAATTACTACTGCTAGCCCATTAACGTCACAAGAATAGCAAATCACACTAAACGCTTTGCCTTCACGTCTAATTACGAGTTTAACACATCATCAATCATCGCATTTGCTTACCAGATAAACTGTGCAATTAGTCAATTACCACATACACGAAACATTTTGAACGGTTTTGCAATATGCGACTAAACTGTCAGACTTGACGATCAATCATTGCTATTAGTCTACAGTCTTTTCAGAGATATTTTACCTCTAATTTTGTGTCACTGTCAAAGTCAAAGTGATTTTTATTTTTGTTACAATAAGAATACTGTTGAAATGTAGCCACTGGTGACTCCGTCAAAATCATCGATCTTTAATAAAGTCCCGCTAAGGTTGTGGTTCGGTTGCTGGCATTGACACTTCTGTCAAAATCGTGGGGATCTTTATTTATGATTTATAGAGTTTAAATACAACCTTAAAGAATACCGTAGTTTCAAATGTGTTCAGTTGTAACTTATCTTTAAATACCTCTACGACCCCTGTACTATGCAGTGCATCCTCCTGCAGCACAATGTTTTGCGTGCCATACTTTGAGCCCTATTTACCCTTTTTGTGTGACTTTTCACACCACACTACCTGTAATTTTTATCACCAAAAAAAGTATTTTCCCAGCAATATTTTTTGCGCAGTTTGATGTACAGGATGCTTGGTTGACGGCCCCTCAAAGGGTCCGTTTACACTCTGTATAAGGTCCCTGTTCAATTGTTAGGACTGACACGTCTGTCAAAATCACAATTTAATTACGTTGCGTTAAGATTGCTATTGCTACTGTCAAAAGGTAAAATTACAGTGAGAGGACTGTAGTCGGCCACTCGACACTTGTAATCTGTCTTTACATTGTATTTTAGTGCTAAGCTGATTATACACTGAGTGTCGAGTGAACACGCGTCTTTTGTCTTTGATTTTGAGTGGGTTTGTGTTTAGATTTTAGATCGATGGCTAGGTAAAGTACGTTGTCACGATCTCGGCTTTCAATATTAAATTTATTATATTTATGAATGAAAGTTAGTGTGGAAATTAAAGGAAAGAATACCTATAAACGTAACGCAGCGCCAGGTTTTTATTTATTTTCAAGTCAGAAGTAATTGCTGATGTTTTTATTGATATAAGTATCTTGTGCCTAGTAGGTAATTGTTTAGGCGCTTAGTGTTAGTCATCATCTGCGTAGCCTTTTCCTTCAGGTCGGCTTTGCAGTATAACCAAATGCAGCTGAACACCAATATTTTACATTGCCTGCGACTGCCTATTTGACCTCCACAACCCAGTTAGTGATGGGTATTACGATACTCCTTGGTAAGACTGGTTGTCAGACTTTCGGGCCACTGCATGACTACCTGTAACGACTGTCAAAGATCTACAAATGACAGCCGGGACCATCGGCTTTACGTGCTTTCCGAGGCACGGAGGAATCTCGGTATGTTATGGGTGGTCACCCATCCATGGACCAGCCTAGGCAAGCGCGGCTTAACCTAAAGATCGACCCGAGCAGCTGTTATTGTTTAGACACGAACTCCTCAGGCGCTTAGCGTTAGTAAATACGTATTATTCATAGAGATTTGAGTGGCTTGATTAAATACGGTGACTCAAGCGATGTTTATTCATAAAATATGTACCGTTGATTTATCTGCACATGTTTATTTGTTCAGGTAAATTAGCATAAAGAAACACCGCAAATGAAATGGGCCGTGTAATTAACGGAATCGTGTCTCTGCCAATCGTCACGCTTGCTGATACTTAGGAGTTGATACTCGAGTGCCATTTGAGTGGCAAGTGGCAATTGACTCACGTATCCAATATGTTTCCGTTACAAGCTGTTACAAGTATGTTTCGACCTCTCATTGAAGCTACAAACTGCTTTTTGAGTACACTCAACTTTTACTCTGTGTAATGTGTTTGATCAGCTAGAAAAAAAATAGCGTTCTTTTTGGCGGATTCAAAAGTGAGAAACGGATCGTTTTTTTTTTTTCAATGAAATCGTTTCCTTATGTTGGTTTATTTTCATGTTTGCTTAAAAGGCATGCTGTTAGATAAGATATAAAAACGTAGCTGGTAGGTCTGACTTTAGGCACTACTTATTGTATATTTTTATATTTTCTTAGCTAAATATCATACATAACATCATCAGCTTCAGGTCTGCAATCCCCAAAGGGATAGGCACAGGTGTACGTATAGTAGGTACACCCATATTTCGCCACATATGTTTAAGTCCCATGTAATAGGGGGCGAGCCTATTGCCATCAACCGGGCGCAAAATCCAAACTCCGTGGCTGCTACTGAGAAATTCCTGATGGAAAAACCCAATAACTCTTTGCCCGACCTGGGAATCGAACCCAGGACCTCATGCTCAGCAGTCGCGCTTGCGACTACTAGACAAAGACAGGTAAATCAACTGTCTTAAAGACAGGTCAGTTCCAACATATTTTTCGTCTTTGTACCATTGTTATTTATAATTAGCGAGTCGTGTCCGAATCGTCAGTCCACAATGAGCATTTGGTCACATTCTGACTTCAATACAAGTATTTAGCTCGGGTAATTAGAATTCACTTGGTTCAGAGTATCACGATGTTGGGCTACTGTTCTGAGTTATACTTGTAATAACGTAGACGATTCATCATCATTACTGCCTTTAGAAGATAATTGTTAAGGTGGATGCGCAAGGGTAGCCCGCGAAATTTAAATTTTCTTACGTTTATTGCAATTTGCAGGTCAGTGTCAGGTTGTATGTTGATGAAAATATGAATCGCGCCAGTAACACGTGTGGAGTTACAGAATTATAATCATTCAAATCATCAATACAACCCTCCGAGTTCATATAATCTCAAAAAGTGACTTTTTCATGAATAACTACTGAATGTGATTATATGAACTTGGAGAGCTGTATTGATGATTTGAATGATTATAGTTCTGTAACTCCATACGTGTTACTGGCGCGATTCATATTTTCATCAACATACAACTTGACACTGACCTGCAAATTGCAATAAACTTGAGAAAATTTAAATTTCGCGGTCTACCCTTGCGCATCCACCTTAAACGTTTTGTGTTTGTATATTGTTGCTAGATTTAGGGAACCTATTTTCATGCATGACTAGAAATCACTGAATGCATTCATTGAATAGTAGTTGCGCAATCCTGTTGGCTCGCTAGGTCAGGTTACAACAGTACCTAAGATGTTCATACTGACACGGAATAGTCTAGTGAGTTAAAAGGAATTTTGGTAGCAGGCGAAAAAGATAGTCAGTTAAAATATAGTCAAATTACGAAGAACAGCAGTAGATCTATCACCACTAAACGTCTCGGGGCAAGAAATATGATTGGACAATCAAATGCCAAAGATTGGTCCAGTCATTTTCCGTCCCCCAAGATACAGGCGCAGCCTAGTTGGGGACCTCTGTTTTCTAACTTAGTTACAATTCTACTTGTAACGATTACTCATAGCGCAAAGTTAGATTAACAAAATGTTTGTAATAACGGCTTAATAATAAATGTATTCTTATTCTTATTTTACTAACAATCATCGGGGAAGGGAGACCGGTAGGTGGTTGGGAAAAGTTGCTAATAATAAACTAAATAATCGATGGTTGATTCCATCAAGCCTTTATAAAGCATCATCAGTAACTTTTTACACAGAAACTACAAACCCGATGCTTTCTGTGACTGTACACTGATAAAAGTGATTACGCCATAACCACATCAAATCATCTACCAGCCCGCTCTGTGATTCCCTTTCGACGTCCGACTTGCGGCTATAATTTGCAACACAAATTACTGAACCGCAATACTTCGAATAACTCGCATCGTTGGCCAAAAATTACACGGAGCGCGGCTTTAATTATATCTCGGGCCAAAATTCTCAATCAGGATGTGCCATGAATGACACGCGTCCCATATTTGTGGCCGATGATCCGAATCGTCGCGCCCGTCAGCCGCGTTGCGACACGGAACAAAGGGACACTGTCTCTTTGTCGTTTCAGGACCTACTATTTGAGTTTGGACGAAATCGAATTCGGTTGAATTTTAAACGTTCGATTTTTTTTAAACTTTGTGACAGTTCCTTTTTTTAATTTGGTGCGACCGTGATTGGGTATTTGAATAGTTTTTGCCAGCAAAAAGGTTGGAAATGAGAATATTATATGTCCATAAATGTCGTTAACAAATATTTGACTCGTAATACAGTTTCCTCAGCAACACGGTTAAACGTCCTAAGATAACAGAACTAGAGATGGGAAACCGTTTATCAGCTGTTTGTATTCTTGCGTAATGTGTAACCGTTAACTTGAAGACTGGAGATGGAAATTAATGGAATATCTTGATGCATGTAGGCGCTTGTAAGCATATTCATGTAGGTATAAATAAATGTGACGGGAGAGATCCTGGTTCTAGTAACAGTAATGGTAATTTTACTAGAGAAAATAGGACGTACGGAACAAAGACTGGATACTTTCTTCCTGATGGAAAACAAAGCTTTAGCAATTTGGCTGTTTTAATGATCAGGGTACGAGAACGCTTTAATATTTAATTGCATCTTAAAATCATAGCTCTCTTGTTATCGTTTTCTTAGAACCTGATGCTAATTACTAGAACCAAATTACTGAAAGCTAATACGATGAAATATGTTCTGATAATTAATTTGGTGAAAATACATCAATTAATAATAATTTGCACGTGCAATGGTAAACCAAAGAAGCAACTAGATGAAATCATCTAATTTGTGATTGATTAAAGACAAAATGTAGGTCAGAATCTCAATTTGTAGCCAAATGCTACAACCTTGGTCCCAAACGGTACCATTAACTTGTTTAATACAATCTTTAAAGGCCATTAAAGTCGCATTTCAAGAGAAAACGGTTAGATTTACAACGTTCATTGTAACAAGATAGATTTGTTTGGAGGAACAGATTCATCGGTAATCATTCCTATTGGAAATACATTGGTCATCATTAATATCAATGAGTTTGAGTTTGAAATATTGTCCTATAGCTATGGTATATTAAGCATCGTTGTGAAAAAATGCTATTGTAAATTATTTTCTTGCCTCAAGCAAGCACCGAGATAGCTTTTGCGCCAAAAGTGTGAAACTTGAAAATGAAATGCATAAGGGTGTAAAGGAACTTTCACAATGCCGTCAACCACACATTCTGTACATCAAACTAAATACCACAGTGCAAAAAAAAAACTAGGAAACGATTTCTTTTTTGGTGCGTTAAGTTTTACATTAGCGCTCAATTTATTCAAAATCATGATGGATTAATTGCACGTGGCTAGTTGAGGTATTTAAAATAATGTTACAACATGTAAACATCTATTAAAAAAACGAGTGTAAAAGTTGGAACTATCCGTAAGTTGAAGTTATTTAGTGGATAGTTATGGTCTAGTAAAAAAAATATATCACAATAACGCAAAGAAAAAGTGCCTCTGTGTTAGTGGTTTTACACCCTGTCCCGCGTAGGATGACATAGAATAACGGGTTTTATCGACGAAGAATCGAAAAAAATGACAGATTGTGGAATGATTTCTATCGTCGCAAGCATGGCGATGTTAAAATGTATGACAGACATGTCAAGTTGTATAGAAAGAGCTTTGTCCATTCTTGGTAGAATAGAGATAGTATTGCCATGTTACGCGGGCTGGATTGTGCCTTCAATAGCGTCCCGACTCGGACGATAGACACTTCATCAAAAACAAATAGTATAACAAACAAAAGATATTACGAGGGTCAAAATAAGGTGCAATTGCAAAATAATTTACAGCAACTTTTATACTAGATTGGCATAGCTTTTAGGTACAGTATGACCACTTTATGTGTGCAGTTCAAGGAGGCGTAGCTTGTCAAGAAAAAATGCATCGATATGTCAAACTTGGTACATTTATTTAAGTTCAGTGTTTTCCCGCCTGCACATATAAGTTGGCTAAAGTGTAGCATGAGTCAATCCAAAATTCCAAAGTTATATCATTTATGAATTTTCCGCCATCATTATCCGGCCTTCTGGTTTTGAAGTTCATCTACCTTCGATAAAAATTTGGCCGTTGTCAGTAAATATGTAAATAAACGTAGACCCAGACTAAGTGTTAAAGGCAGACCATATTTTTGTAAATAATTTCTACCAGCTGTAAAAATATTTATGTAAGAAGTGCTTTGTTCTTGAACTAACGGCTTTTTATTAGTAGCTGTTGTTTCATGGCGATTAGACAGACATGTCATTTAGGCTAGCCGAAATGACACAGTTGTCAAGTGAAGTGTCAGTTGGGTGGCAAAACTGGGTGTTCTGAATCTTCGCTACTCTTCTTTGTTTGTAACTTCTTTTTTTGATTTTTCATTTTCGTCCCAAAATTTTGTTAGAATTCAAAGAAAGAAAAAATATGTATTTGTCGCCGGGACATGACATGCATACAAAATGACATACAAGGCATAACAAATATTTAGAATACAACAGGACGGAACAAAAAAAAGTTGACAGCTTGCGATTAACAGGTTTTCTTTATCATTTACTAGCGACCCACCCCGGCTTCGCACGGGTGCAATGTTTACATATAAACCTTCCTCTTGAATTACTCTATCTATTAAAAAAAAAACACATAAAAATCTGTCGCGTAGTTTTAAAGATACCGATAGCGATAGGGACCGACAGCGGGAAGAGACTTTGTTTTATACTATTTAATGATGCATCACTAGTGTTTGCCCACGGTTTCGCTTGTGAAAATTGAAAGTTAGTTACATTTGCATTTACTTCTTTCTAGAGAACTATCAACACTGAACACACATTTATGTAAATTAATAGCCTTTAACAAAAAGTTTGCACGCGTGGTAGTATTTTCTAACACCCCATATTCTAATTTATCGGACTTCACGCTGCCCTAAATAATATTTACGGTCCTTGTTATTAAAGGCGCCTTCATCACAGATTAAGTAAGAACCTTCGTTCTTCTAGGAATGGCATTCCATTGTTTAATTAATCCAAGCAACATCAGTAAAGTGTAAACATGACATCCGACCGTCTTGCTGTGTGGCCGTTTTGATGTAATTATTATTACCAGAAATTATAATTACATGTTGACAAATTGATGCTAACTCCGCTGTGAGTAATGGTTCCTGTGTCGTTGTCCCACGGACCTTTAACTATATAAACAGACGTCTTAATATAATTTTACGACAATCTTCCTGTTAGTAAATGGTCAGTGGCGCAATTTTCTGTAAACTTTGGTTCGTTACAGTAATGATCTTGAAATGTTTTTTGCAAGCAATGTCCAGACTGTGGGTTGAAAAGCTTGCATTGAAACATTATTAATGACGAAATTATGACCCATCATCGATGAGTTTTGTAATATTTATTTGTTGTTTTTTTTTTGTAATGTCTTTGTTTTGTTTTCATGTATGATTTTTCTGGGAGCGTAATACCATTATACACTAACATAGTTTTTGTAACTTATCCGTGGATCATTGTTGTCTGAGCAAATAAATTTTATTAATATTAATTAGACGCAAATTTATAGAAGAAAGATAAAGTCTCTCTTTCTCTGACTGTGTGCTTTAAACCTCTCCTTGGTTCAGTAACATTTCATTTGATTGCAGATAATACTTGTGCAGTGGACGTCATGCACGTCAGCAATAACATACCTAGTCCAAGTTTACTCTATTGAAATTACTTATGACGACACTTGGCCAGTTCAAGGTCAGTAGTGTTATCACCGGTCGACTGTACCAGCCTATTTGGAATTTTCTGTCAATTTCCTGATTTTCAGATTTATTTTCTTTCCTATTAGATACTGTTTGCTCCCTGAACTAAAAAAATCGTGTAACACCCTTTTCACATTAAAAGCACTATTCGTGTTTCAAGTCAGATTGGATTAGTTTACACCATAAGGTCCTAAGTGCGTGCGCACGCGACTTGTTTAACATTATCATTATGACGCGATCGTTATGCGCTTTGACGAAACTTTTGAAGTTAAGTATTTAGGTGTGATTATCGAAGTTTTTCGTGCTACGTGATAGAAAAAATAATAGAAATGAGATTAGCAGCAATTTGTTTTTCTGGCGCAAATGTTTTGCTGTTTTTGTGTTTACGTATGATATATGGCATGCAGAACCGATTCTTACTACTGAACTGGTACCCGTTCTGCATGGCCTAGTCTGCATACAAGCACAATGCTGCAAAGCTAGCTCCAAAATAAAAGTCAACAATTAAACAAAGCTCAAAATAATGTACGATGCTTCCTTTCCTGTTGTTGCATTTTATGTAATGAGGGCTATCGTTTTTCAGCTAACCAGATGGCGCCACTGTGGAGTAAGGTCCTGTCAATAAATTTATTTTATACTATAGAGTACCATTAACTTATATAAAAAGTTTATTTTATTACGTATAATAACAAAGTATCAATTTCAGATACATATTTACAATATTCTCCCTAAAGTTAGCAAACATGAAAAATTTAAAAATCATTTTACCTCCAAGTACATATACAAATAAGATCATAAGTTGCTGCTTAAAATCTTCAAGTCATAATTAATCAGGAATCTCAAGCTCAATCTAGACCACAATCGTGAATATTAGTAAAATACGTGATAAAAAAGAGCGCCACGCGCGAACTCTATGATATCTGATATTTCAGTGACCTCACGCTACACTAGCGCCTCTAGCGGCGAATTCATACGCGAAAGCCCCCATTGAATTTGCATTAAAAAGTAAAATAACCATTTAAGTCAGATTTGGCTCCGTCAGGAAACTAAGGAGTCTGACCTGACTATATTTTACTAAGCTGACCCCTTCACGAACATATCGGGACACTTTAAAGACACTGCTACGCACATTACAGACATAATGTCGTGAGAATGACAGTAAACGGCGTCGGCTACTCGCCTCTCAGCTGTCACACTAGTTGTGAGCTACTGGTGGCGAATACTTGCATTCAAGTGCCAACCGTTCAGTGGTTACTGACGCTTGTTTACAAGATACAGTGTCAAGTGTACACGGTACTTTACTTGAACTATGCAAGTGTGTATGCTAGCTCTGAATCTGTTTTCTGAAATTTTGTGTTTCTGGGATCTGACTAATTTATTAGGCCCACTGGCCCCTTTGGTGGGCTTGCAGACGTGGAATGATGTAGGTTTCTTGCTTTTGCAGCTTAAAAATAATACGTTAAATTTTGGGTGCTATTTCACAGATGGTATTTTCAGAATCAGAAATGAAGGAACTATTTCACACACATTAAAGTTTATCCATTAAAGTGTTGCATTTTCAGTCGATAAGTTAACCCTATTTTGATTTTATATTTATTTATTCCATTCAACAGAGAAATATCAAATATGCATTACAACCAATCAACACGGCTACAATTTAAATACAAAAGCTTTTTAAATAATGAGTTCTGTAACTTTTTCAAAGCCTGTTGCCAACCAACCATTGATTTTAATAGCACGATGTTTTGCATCTATAATCGCTTTACATCCTAGTTCATCGACGATTTAAATACAAATTATGAGCTGTATGTATTTACAGCGAACTTGTACTGGCTCTAGCTTTTCAATTTGCTATAATTTCTTATAAATGAGCCCTTACAAAGTTAATTGCGACTTACAACCGCGCGGCAGCGTAGGCACTCATAAAATTGTATTTAGCATTAATTTCCAAAGTGTACTGTTTAATATAGTGTATTTTTTTTGTTTAAATGTCTTTTATTGGATATATTTTTTGTATGGCACTTATGTGGCTGATATATAAACCTGACTTCATAAAATTAACTACTACGCTAGATCGATTAAATTTCTCGACTTGTATGGATACATACCGAGTGTAATATAATATAGGTTCATTAACTCACTCACACACGGTTTGCCACAAATAATGTTTATTTTAAAAATAAGGCTAAACTATTAACGGCTTTCCTACAACACTCCTTGAGAATGAATTTATCGTATAAAAAACTACGTGACAGATATTCCTACTCTTAAAAGTGATAAACAAATCAAATAAAAAAGCTGTATGAGAAAATATTGAGTCATACATAATAATAGATATGGTGATGAGGAAATATTTTTAAACTTCTTTTTTTATTGCGTTGACAAGTTTTGTGAAAGTCGTTGAACCAGTGCGCGCGCAACTCTATGACAAGTTGACATGTCAATGTCCGCCATGTTTGATTAATTCGCCATAATCCGAATTTTGGCGCCAACTTTTTTACATTTTATCTTTTAAATTATTTTATTAATATGAAAAAGCGCGACACCAGAATACTAATGATTTTACGTAGACATATTTAATGCGTAACTAATTCTATAAACAAATAATATGCTAAAATTATAACGAATAATAGTGTTCGTATAATATTCGCATAAAGTAACACAATTTTCGCAAATTTACATAATCTGTAAAATTATAAAAGCTGCCTACATATAAAACGGCTGTGAAAATTGACTTCAAGTATAAAATAAGCATAGGTAATAGGATTAGCAAACCTACTTTATGCATTTAGAAAATAATAATGATTGAACAAAAATTATGTCAAAGTACTCTCAGATTTACGAATCATACGAGTAGCTTTACGTCAACAGTTTTATATTTGCCATAACTCTTATAACCATTACGTTGTCTAATATTTGATGAAACGAAAGTTAATTGAATTCGGAATTACCAAATATTGATCTATAAACAAATAAATATTGACTTCAATCGATATCTACGCAGATTACAAAATAAAGTCACTTTTCGTGTGACGGCTTAATTGTTCTAAACTATAGAATGCGTTTTGTTGCTGTTTTAAACAATCATTTAAAGACTTTATTCCAGAAAGCTAAAGGTGCAAAATTAATCCTAACTATAATCTAATAATAAGTTTGCTTGTTACCTTTCCCGCCT
The DNA here is from genome assembly GCA_947578425.1 of Eugnorisma glareosa. Classification (NCBI taxonomy): domain Eukaryota; kingdom Metazoa; phylum Arthropoda; class Insecta; order Lepidoptera; family Noctuidae; genus Eugnorisma; species Eugnorisma glareosa. The sequence continues at coordinate 11,804,455 of OX387968.1, read as the reverse complement.
AAATCACTGAACCGATCATCCTGAAATTTTGCATATACTTTTTGAAGTGTACAGAAACGGACATAGGATTGCCCGATAAAAAGTACTGTTCCCGAGAAAAAAACAATAACATTCATATGACAATATTTTATTATTACAAGCAGAATACAACCCAAATTGATTGTCAAATTCTAAATTAATGCAAGCGAAGCCGCGCGGGCAAAAGCTATTTTATAAAACACTAACTGTTGCCCGCGGTTTCGCTCGCGTTTTTGTCGAGAATTATCCCACGGGCACGTTTTAAATATAGCCTATGGCACTCGGGGATAATGTAGCTTCCTAATTATGAAAGAATTTTCAAAATCGGTTCAGTAGATCCAGAGATTACCCCCTACATACAAACATACAAACAAATTTTACGTCTTTATAATATTAGTATAGATTTAGATAAAGCAAGTCGCTACTCCAGTAGATATCATCTGTGTGGAGCAAGGGCGGGTCACTAGTCCCATCTTCTTAAATAATAATTATAGATGCGAAAGTAAGTTTGTTTGTTTGTTACCGTTACACGCCTAAACCACTGAACCGATCATTCTGAAATTTTGCATATACATACATTGTCAGGTGAAAGTACAGAAACGGATATAGGGTACCATTCGTCCCAAAAAATACTGTTCCCTAGGAAAACAACAGTAACGTTCTTATGATAATAGACGGCACCACGTGTCTTTCGAATCATGATTGAATTATTTTTTTCAAGCAGAGTACAACCCGAATTGATTGTCAAATTCTAAAAGCCGCGGTCTGCCCGCGGCTTCGCTCACCTTAGAGATAAATGAAGTTGCTACTTCCCTGGGCAACGAGCAAATTGCCTATAACTAGACAAACCTACCACTTACGCAATATTAACAGAACCATGGCGTTATTTACTTGATTAAATAATCAAGTCAAATTAAGCTCTTAAACTGACAAGAGAAGTATAAATAATGAAGCCATTTGCAATTTATTGTCCATATATTTTACATAAATCTTATTTTCCAATAAGGTTTACTGTCAACTTTTTAATTATATCACAGGAAATTATATTCAACACTGATGATTGCTAATTATGTTGAACGTTGAAATCTCTAATGATTTAAATTTTATGTCTCCAATATAATTTCATTTATGTGATTAAAATAATTAAAAAAGTGCGGGTGCGATGTTTTAACACAAATTAATACAAAATGTTGTCAACGACTAATCAAAACGTATCTTCTTTATTATTTCCTGGGAATTAAAGAAAATGCGTGAATCTTATCTCATGAAGTTACTTGAAAGGAACAGGTTCTCTTAACATTACCGTAAACCATTTTGTATTACCATTTTTGCGCTGGTACCTAATGATGGATAATATTAGCTTATCCTAAGATGACGACACGTTATCCTAGGATCTATGCGTAACGTGTCATAACACTATCGCTTGGAAATGTAGAAAGTTAGCGGCTTGACATAATTCATGAACTATTATGCAATATTACATCGCCTTTTGAGAAAAAAGTCTAAGTGGCTCTTTTCTTTTTATCGTGTAGTTAGTGCCTAACCTGATGTCAGAGTTTTTATGCCGCCCTTAGGCCTCTGACTTGCTTAGAAATATCTCTCCGGCATGCTGGTTTCCTCACGACGCTTTCCTTCACCGAAGCAAGTGATAATTATATCTAAGCGGCTAACATGGCCATACCTATGCTAGACAATTTTACCTACAAATTTTAACGACAAAACAAAACACACACAAACAAAATTTTAATGATAAAACAAAGACAGTAAAAACTTACAAATAAACCCAAAACCCAAACAAAACCAAAAGTTTACATGAGGTCAACTTTTGCAGCTAAACCCAGCACAAGCTGCACCAATGATAATAATAATAATATGCACCAATATAACATTAATCACTATCTCGAAGATAAAAAGGCTTGGGATTAAGCTGCTCCAATTAAATTTACTCTGTGAATGCGAAATTTCGGACTTCACTTGTTTATTATTGATTCCTTTCTCATATACACTGTGACATTTAATTTATTTGACATGAATACTTTTAGTATTTTATTATTATTTTTATTATTTTGTTTTATATTTTTCTTATTGTTATATTTAATGATTTGACATGAATACTTACTTTGTTAAGTATTTTACTTTTATTTTTTATTGTTAATGGTCACATTTAATGACATTTATTTTGTAGAGTATTGTGTATTAATTTTATTTGATTATTTTGAATGTGAGGACCATGTGGGATTTTTTTTTTGTTTGTTCCTTTTTTATTTTTTCCACAATTGTCTGGCAGTTTGAGTACTATAAGCGACCTACCCAAATGTCCTTGCTTTGGTATTGTTCGTCGTGTCGTTGAGCTCCTTGAGTTATAAGTCGAGCTACACGATAACTGACAAATGCTTGCACTGACTGGACGGGTCCACTCAAATCTGTGTGGTTCTTTCTTCAAGAGACCAATCTCAGACACTAATCTGCATAGTCCTCATGTGAGTTAACCAAGATTATGTCTGGACTTTAAAAGAGACTATGACCTCTGAGTTCGTTTCGGCTGTTTCTTCTCAGAGTAGTCAGGTACGAAACACCGGCCCCATCTAGTTTAAAAAAAAGAGACGTGTAAAAGTGTTTTTAAAAAACCTATTTGCAAAATAAACATCATTTATCATTTAATGGGCTGTAGAAAAGATACTGATGCTGGTTGTGAGTGATAGAAATATAAAAAAACAGGCTGTAACTCAATTATAGAGTGTTCCTATTCTAACAGGAACTATTTCTATAAAGAGGTCTACACTCAAGACAAACAATAATTCAGAGAAAATAAGAGCTAACTAATCAACAAGCCCGCAGTTCAACAAACAAGAGAACAACATCTCGTGTCGTTTGATCTCCATCACATTAGTTAAATTTAATTTGCTCTCCGTGGCAACCGACAGGGCGTACGCAATAATACCAATCGAGACGCCATATTCGCACGCTTCATCGGACCCGTCGTCGGCGTCTACTAATTTATTTCAAGCATCAACATTTGATACAATATAATACAGATCAGATTCACCCCGTACTTCCTTATTGCCATGCAAATTTTAGTTATTGAATTACAGTTGGCCTCACAAGATGTATCATGATCATGGGATTGATTGAAGGTGCTATTTATGTTGTGCCCCCTGACTGTGAGGCGAGAAACGAAATGACAAATTGCTTTGCAGTTTGGCAGATGTTGTATTTAAGTAAAATTATGTATCATATGAAATAAATTAATAAAAATGATACGTAGACTGGTTCCTAGATAGAGTATACTTTATTGTACACCAAAATACTACCAGCAACTTACGTTATTATTATGCAACTGTCTTGTCATTTGACTGCCTCGTTGGTCTAGTAATCCCAAGCACAACTGCTGAGCATGAGGTCCTGGGTTTGATTCCTAGGTCGGGCAACGTGCTATTGGGTTTTCCGTCAGGAGTTTCTCAGTAGCAGCCACGGAGTCTGCATTTGTGCCCGGTTGATGGCAATAGGCTCGCCCCCCTATTACATAGGACTTAAACATATCTAGAGCACCGGTGGCCCAGTGGTGGCGGCCCGGACTTACGAACAATATTTCGTGGGTTCGAACCCAGGCAGGCGCATTACTTTGTGTAATTTATTTCATCACCATCACTGCTCTCAAAACGGTGAAGTAAAACATCGTGAGGAAACCGGAACGTCCTAGAACCAAAAAAATCGAAGACATGTGACATCTGCCAACCCGCACTGGGCCCGCGTGGTGGATTATTGCCCATTCCCGCTCATAGAGAGGAGGCTGTGTGACACAGCAGTGGGAACATTATGCGAAACATATCTGGCGAAATGTGGATGTCCTAATATGTACACCTCTGCCTAAACCCTCCAGGGATCACAGGCGCGATGTTATGTTATGTCTTTTAATGTTTCATAAGTTCTAATAGAGGTTTATGTGGAATTCAGAATTTGAATCTATTTAAAGTGTCAATGCAATCATGTTTAGTTGTAATTCTGCGAATATAGATCGTTTGTATCATTTTTCTGTTTCGGTTCCATGGTTGCATATTTGTTGCACTATAGCATAGTTCAAGAGGGAGGCGGTGCATTTTGTTTCTAAGATTTAGTTTTGACATTTTTTTTTAACTAAGCTCTTTTTATCTATTCTTATATCACTCTAGGGGTAAGAAGTATGTTGAAAATATGCATTTATTTCTTACCGTCTTTATTTTACCCACCAACAGCAATTTTAAATAAATATCCATGTATTTCCGCAAAGTAACGCCTTACTCCATAACACTTACTTATGTTATGTTCATGTTTGGCGCCACTGATAAGGTTTTATCGGCAAAAATCCATTAGCGAAACCTATTTTTACTAATACATGGAGATAGTGTTTTCTGTGTTTTGGGTGGCACACAATTTTGGCGATATGGATGATTCCATTACCAAAAAGACAGGTCGTAAAATTAGCAACCATTTGAGACAGACGATTAAGTAGGTCCCTAGGTAGTAATGGAAACTTAAATTAATTGATCGTCTTTTGTTTTACTTGAGGCCTCGACAAACTGTCTAGACATTCAATCAACGATAACTCACCTGCCTAGCCTTTTGCTAACTCTGTTGGGGTCGGCTTCCAGTCAAACCGGATGCAGCTGAATAACAGTATTTTACATGGAGCGACTGCCTATCTGACCTCCACAACCCAGTTAGTACTGGGTCATAAGATACCCCTTGGTAAGACTGGTTTGTCAGACTTTCAGGCCAATAGCGACTGTCAAGGATCTGCAAATGGCAGCCAGGACCAACGGCTAACGTGATTTCCGAGGCACGGAGGAAACTCGGTATGTAATGGGTGGCCACCCATCCACATACCAACCTAGGCAAGCACGGCTTAAACTAAAGACGACCCGAGCGGCTGTTACTTTTTAGTCACGAGCTCCTCCATTCAATAAACGATAACGATGATGAAAAAGTCTTAAAAGTATTGGATTGACATTTTAAGCTACCGAAGTTCCGCTCTCGTTGAAAATTGTTCTAGAAACTTTTTTAAAGTGATTAGATAACACTGAATTGGCAATGCTGCCAGTCTTCTGGACACGTTTCAGAATGACAGCGTACTTAAACGCCTAAACGCCCTGTTGTTTATTTAGTTTCTATGTTTAATTTAAATAAATTAGTTCTTTTTTTGTTAAAATTTAGTTTTAATTATTCTTTAAGTAGCTTTAATTCAATTATAACTTATTTAGTATATCTGATCCGAGACAATGACAGTTGGCTAAATTAAAACAATTGTTTTCTAAGCTCAGCATTCCTAAAGTTAATACTAAGAAGACTCCCATTTCCAAAGTAAACAATAACATTAAAACTTGAACAGAAACATTACCAAGATCTATTTCCATCGACACTATTTTAAGTACAGCTATATTTACCTTATCTTAGCGGCAGGCGTTCAGTTCAATACTTATCTATGACGGAATAGACCACCCATTGTGGTATACAAAATATTCGCAAAACGCACCTTGTATACAGTGCCGCCAATTTTTATTGTTACATTAGTACCCGCCAAGACTTTAATGTCATAACAAAGAATTATGCCATGCTAAAGGCGTCTTCAGACGTGTCCGCGCAAATCGTTGACTGCAGAATTTGCATTTGTATGATAATAATGGAATCATGTTTCAGACAAACCTTTTTGTGTTTCGTAAGAAAAGGTGGGTTTGAATTTGATTAATTGTCTTGCGAACCGTATGGTAATGGTTTGAAACTGTCGTTTACCTACATCTAAATCAAAGATACGGAAATATTCTATCGATAGTAACTATCGATAGAATATTTCCGCAATATGTCATTTCATTACATGTCTTTTGAAAGAGAATAAATGTAATCTAGAGAGTACTTACAGCTTTATTAACTGTAATGTTAATAAAGCTGTAAGTACTCTCTAGATTACAATTTTACAAAAATTTGTCCTAGTGCCAAATGGCAGAGATGATTTAAAGAAACTGCTCTGAATATTTTTTCAAATATCATAGTGACGATATCAAAAAGTTACTAGGTAAGTAGGTACCTCGGGAAGGGGTCCGAAAGGGCCGATGCCTGCCAGGGTTGCGGGACTATTCGAAAGAGATACCGCGGCCCTGGAACACAAAGGGCAAAAGAAGGAACATGGATGGGTTTTAGTCCTTACAAGTGTGACACTCCCTTCCACTCTACCCAGAGTGGGAGGGGTCATTTGCCGAGTGGCACACCCGAAAAAACAAAAAGTTGGGAAGTATCTATACGTAGTACGCATTTAATGAAGACACACCCCAAACACAAATTTTGATTTCTTTGAGCATGGAAAGCTTCCATAAAAAAAATACTGAAGAAATTGAAAACATAATCAACAGGAATTATTAGATTTTTTGTAGTCACACGGTTTTTTCACCTCAATAATCACACCGTCCAAGTACAAACAGCCCCTAACAATGTAGCAGCAGTCTATTATAAAATAATACGCGCAGAATGTTACCGTAACGAATCGGTTCGAGTAGTCTCATTCCGAGTCGAAAGGTTATCGTATCGTATCGTAACCGCATGATATTACGAGTGTTATGATGAAGCACGAGCTGCCAATAGAAGGATACTTTATAGATAGTATGCGTCTTTATCAAGGCTTACTGGAGATTTAAGGAAATAGGTTTATATTGTGAATTTGGGGTAAAAATGGTGCTGTATTTTTTTGTAAATAAGGGTGCTTCTCTGAGAGATAATTAGCTCAGAGAAGGCACCAGATTATGAAGTTAAAAAACAAGTCAGACTTTCGTGATTTAAGTAACATGATAAGGTACTATGTCTATTTATAAGAACACTTTTATACCGGTAGCTTTAAACCAGCCCCTAAATAATATCAATCAGATGCACCCTGTCACTTTGCTGTCCTCCCCAGCGACGCCCTAAGCCGAGGCTCGTACCCCACAGGGGTGCCCTTAGCGAGTGGTCGCTTAGTTTTAAAGTATAATTTTAAGCCCCTGGCTTTGCCCGGTTAAGCAGTAGCTAGCCTCAGAGGCTGAACTGCAAGAAAAAAAAAAAACTAGACTCACTTTTAAACGAACAGATATCCCAGAAAAAGTGTGCGCTTCGGCAATCATCGTTTTTTTTTTTCAAAAATAAGATCTTTTGATCGTAAGATCTTATAAATCTAAGACTGTTACAAGCATGGCATTTTGAAGTTTAACAAGGTACTCTACAAACTAAACTGATGAAAAATCCGGTACACTATCGAAACAATAAACAACAAAATGACGCGTAACACTTGAACCTGCTAAACCATTTAAATAATATTAATTACCTAACTTGTAACGTCAATAAAAATCAAACATTTATATCCGCAATAAATCACCAGAATTTACTGCCGTACACATCTGATTAATTAGTGATTTATTCGCTTTAATTAGCAAGAAACTTGCTTATCTAGTTTTTATTGTTGCAATAACAAAATGCCACTGTGTTGTAAATCTTTTGATGGTACGACCTCGTTATCCTAAAACTGGGTCTGTGGTTAGTAAAAAAACCTGCTCTCAAATCCCATATGGTGATTTGATTAGTCTCATCGTCGACATCATTCACAGCTTGAATTCACCCACTGCTGGTTAGGTACAGGCCTTGCTCATGTGCCTGGTCATCCAGGTTTTTCCCTCATAGCATAATCAGCCTTTAATGTTCCCACTGCTGGGACACTGCCTCCTCTCTATGAGAGGGAATGGGCTGTAATCCACCACGCGGGCCTAGTGCGAGTTGGTAGATGTCACATGTCTTCGAATTTTTGGTTCTAGGACATGCCGGTTTCTTCACGGTGTTTTCCTTCACCGTTTTTGAGAGCAGTGGTGATGAAATAAATTACACAAATTAATGCGCCTGCCTGGGTTCGAACCCACGACTTACTGTTCGTAAGTCGGAGCCGCCACCACTGGGTCACCGCTGCTCTCTGCTGGTTTTTCCTCCGATGGCAGTTATTTCGCTTGCCCATCTCGCCGCCAGATGACTAGTTTCAGAGATTTTCCCCAGTTCTTGGGTGCCATTCGGTGACAGCCTTAATTCACCTGTCATCATTGTATAGTCTACTTTTTAGAAATAACTGCAACTCATAATTGGCAAAGCTTCGGAAAAAGTCTTCGTGCATTCACGTTGGTTTCTAGTTTTTCAAAGTAAAATGTTGCCCACTCTAGTATCATTCAGACACAGAAACTGTTCACATGCTATATGACCAGATCCCAGTGTCATCTGTTTCTTATTTCAGCAATAGTTTATTTCGCCTATTAAGCAGTGGTTGTGGCTAAACTCGGATAGATGTATCATCGTCATCACCATCCGCCAGTCGCCAGTCTTTGCCGTCAGTATCGGAAGCCTGCCAACACTGCGCCTCACTTAGAAAGCATGAACAATGACTTGATAGATACCGTTGGATGCAAGGAAAACAGGATCGGTTGGTATCGTGACACTTGCGGGAGGCTATGATCAGTAAGTTAAGGGGGGAAGCGACAGGGTAGCCCGTGAAATTAATACTCTATGATCGCAAAAAAATTATGATCACGACCGTAACACGTATTCATTTACATAATTATAATCATTCAAATCATTAACATAACCCACTAATTTCAATGTATCCCATTGAATGACTTTTTCATAAAATAGTCATTAATCAACATACAAATAAGTACATACAAATGACCTGCAAATTGCAAAAAAAAAACATAAGACAATTTGAATTTCGCGGACTACTTACTCTAGCGCATCCTCCTTAACGATTTTCCGCTGAAATGATAATGATGGTATTCCGCAACACATTGCAATGACTTAACCAGAAGTACATCTTCCTTCTATAAATATATCGCTGGACATTACATACAGCGCCATCTGGGTGCCACACTAAGCAACGAGGCTTGTGTCGTGGACACCAGATAGTTGATAGATACATAGATACTTTTTGTTTGTAAATACATACTTATTATACATATAAACATCCATGACTCGGAAACAAATATCCATGCTCATCACACAAACATTTGCTCCTACCGGGATTCGAACCCGGGACCCTAAGCACGTAAGGCAGCCTCACTACCGCTGCGCCATTCGGGTCGTCAAATACCATAGCCATCATCGTCGTCTATCTAGACGACGATGATGGCTATGGTAGATACCATACAAAATAATCTATTCCTACTATACTTATCTATAAACTGTTAAATCTTCTGTTACAGATCTGAATACCGTTCATAACGCATTTCACCTTTGCCTCTAAGATTCGAGGAGGAATGAGAATTTACGCTGATGTTAGGTATTATTACAGTCAGCTAATGTAGTTTAACACGGCATTGTCTAAAGCCAGCCCGCTATTGTGTTAAGGTGTCTTCAATGGCGTTTGTCTTCATAACACGAATAGCCATATTTTAACTAGGTCATTGCGGTTTTGTGGTGAACATCATATGGATCACTATATGGTGTATATAATTGCAGACTGCCTCGTTGATAACTGCTGAGCTTGAGGTCCTGGGTTCGATTCCCGGGTCAGGCAAAGTAAGAGCTACTGCGGTTGTTGTGAAAGTGGCACTATTTGGTAAACTATAAGTGTCACTTTTCCGTGAGAGAGCATGGTAGAAACTAAATATTTTATTTAAAGACTGACTTTTCCCGAAAAAACGGTAAGTTGGTGCGATATTATTTCAAAATATTTATGTACCGAACTGATTCAAGTTCAATATTAGATAGGTATATTGTCGATCGGCAGCATATAAAGAAAGCACACATATTCAAAGTTCCTCTTAACATTAAAAGCTTTGTGGTCACTATTAAACTGCCCCGGCGTTTACTTAATTAACACCATTATCTCCTCGACAACATTGGAAGAGTTTATAGCAAAGATAACCAGTTACAACGCTCCACTGTTAATTCAAACCACTCAATAAAACCAAATAAATGTATTGTGTGGGCGAAATACCTTCTAAATTAATATTAATGTAATTTTAATCAGCACAGCCAATAAATTACATATTAGCCTTACAATAACGACTTTCATAAAGTTTTTATTACGATTTTTTTATTTGTTGCTGCCGCCATTTTGTTTTTTTCACTTCGTTACCAAATATAGAAATTACTTTACGCAGTCATCTTGAATTTTAATTGGAACTAAAAATATTTTTCTGTAAATAGTTGTTGCTTGCTTTCCTCGCGAACGCCACCGTTCAACTCGTGCGCAGCCGACAAGTTAACTTGCTTTATCGTACAGTCATTAATCAAGTCTCACACTTAGCCTTTAATAATTATTATTAATAATTTTATCACCTATTCAGTCGGGATACAAGTTTGCCACTTGACAGGGCTCACATACGGTAATAGTTACCGATTTATTATAGATAATGGATAATTTTGTTTTTTGAAGTTATTTAACAATCATTAACGTCTGTTCGTGTATTAATGATTTGAGTGTGAGTTAGGCGGCACGACTGTGTAGGAATGTTAAAAATGTCGATGTGAGTGAAATACTGCGGCTTTAGATTTTTAAATATGTGTTCATTATTTCACTATTTAGATTAGAATCTAGTCTACTATTTTAATCTATCAATATTCTACGACTTTTTTTGATAAAGTGTTATCCCCCCGTCTGTGAAATCGCTTTAATATTTACTTTTAATATTTCCTTAAAAATTTTGTGCATACTCATGTTGTATTGTATGAACCCGCCCTTACGCAGAACTGATATCAACTACATTGAAACATTGTAAACACGGTAGTACATCACTGATATTCCTAATTGTCACTAGACATACTAAACACGTTGAAAGATTTTCGATAACATGCTAGATCTAGATCGACGCAACTCACTACCAGTCGGCTCTGGTTCTCAGTAATAAATAAATCTTTCGAAGTAACCAGTCTTAGATTCCTGCTTTCGAATTGGACTAATACTCTTGCTTATTATAATGTTATTGTGTAATGAATTATCTTTAGTCCTTTAGGGGGTGTATTAGGAAAGTGAATTATTGGTATTCTTTTTTGTTTATATCCAGCAGGCTATGCTAGAAATTCATGACAAAAAAAGATGCTGCAGGAATACCTCCTATTTTAGAAGTCAGTTAGAAAAAGCTCAGATCAGTCACAATCTGATTACCAGTCTTACCAAAGGGTATGGTATTTCCCAGAGCTAACTGGGTTGTGGAGGTCAGATAGGCAGTCGCTCCATGTAAAATACTGGTATTCAGCTGGATCCGGTTAGACTGGAAGCCGACCTTAAAAATGTTGGAAAAAGGCTAGGCAAATGATGATCACTCACAATCACAAGCATTATTGTCATCAATGTTAATCATCCATTTCTGTTTTTTTTCTGCTTTCCATTCAAAAGTTCGAATAGGAAAAAAAACATTGAGTAACAAGTATATTTTTTCCTTATTGACCGTTCATCATTTAATTAACGGTCCTTAAAAAAAACGTAAGTTGAATTATTTATTTCTATATTTTTTTTACAATTGACGGCAAGCATGAAAGAGGTTTACCGTTTCATGTAGATTTAAATAAATGAGTCTAGAATAAATCATATTTTGTCATCGTCTGTACAAACGGCAGCAGTCTGGCTACTAGCCAGTACTACTGGCCAGTGCCTTACGGGATTTAGAATATAACAGTGTTACACAATACGCAATTATCATAATCATTTTATAGTCCAAGCTCTTGTTACACCTCTGTGTCTGAATTGATTATGGGATTTCCATTAAAACCAATATCTATACTAAAACTAACGAATTGCCTGTTTCTATTGATTTCTGCGTATTTATACCTAAATATTGATTAAGATTTAAAAAGGAAAAAAAAAACAGTAAAAGTTTAAAACTGAAGCACTCACTATAATCTTTAATTTTATACATTTGTATTATCGTCTTCGTGTCGCTGGCACGTTTTCTTCGTGTCGTTGGCACGACAATTTTTATATTTTGTTAGCCCAGAACTTCCACTTCCACCGCGACGTCCGTCGTCGGTGGCAGCTCAGAGGTCACTTCGGCTACATGTTTTTGGCCTAAGAGGGCAGGATATGTTTGTGACACAGCTCCACCACCACACCCCGCTGCTGTTTCATAATTGAAACATACCTACCTACCAAATTCTTCATCGCTTTTATTAATCGCTTTAATTTAATGTGTTCGCTCCCTAACCCTGCTTTATTCTTAGACGACAACATTTAAGATAAAATTGCTTAAAATATTAATATGGCAACAATTGCAACATGCTAATGAACGTTTTGATACGCAGTCTAGACAGCCAGTCGCTTGCTTCAAACCAACTAATTGTCATCAATTCTGCTTTCATCAACTACGTAGTATTATATTATCTACGCAATAAATGCAACAATAACACCGCACAATGTCCCTGTCAACATTAATATTATATCAATGAATATTATACTACTAAATATCCGGAAACAGTACGAGTACAGTCATGAGCACCAATATTCAGCAATTACTTAAATTCAAAATTGATTTTCACGTAAAATAACGATGGAGATAAAATTTGTTTTATAAAAAATGTGGGTTAAATATACTATGTTCTTACAATATGAAATTACAATCAATACAGTAGAAGACAAATTTGAGCTTGTGACTGTACCTGTCAAACTAGATGTTACGAATACGCCATTCGTTATGTTTCTACCATCCACGAATACTGACAACAAATACGAATTCTAGGTGGTATTTCGTAATCGTAACTCGGAGTCGAAACAACTATGTAGATCTGCTTTCTCGATTATTGAAATGAAACTACCTCGTATCGTTGGTATACGTGGAACGTGGGAGTCCTGGATTAAATCCCTGACTGGGCCAAAGAGTTGTTAGATTTCCCATGAGGAAATTTTCAGCAGTTATTCAATATTATGGTATGGAGTATCGAATAACAGCGAATCAAATGAACATCATCATCATCATCTAAGGCTTTACAGCTGCGAAGGTCCTTAGCCTGGTCTCCATAGTGACCTATTCCCGGTATTTGTCCCGACTACGACAAAGCGAAATGATTTTCTACTCGATTCAATGTTCTACGCCAGTTCAGATTTTTAACTTATCTAACTGGCAAAATGTGGGTACTGGGGGTCTAAAATGGCCGCTATAACAGAATCGTAATAGGATAAAAATATGAACTACGATAAAATTCTTAAAATAGGGACAAACGCAGTTAATACTATGAATTGTCAATTTGTGACCATTTTACGAATTGTAACGTAATTCATTTTATTATCTTATATTATAATTCTGCTAAAACCGCCATTTTAGACCCCCTGTTATGCCCCTGCCTATTCCTGCAAAGAATACAAGCGTGTTGTTATGTTAAATTAAAAGGCGTGTGGCCTAAATATGCGCACTTTTATCTCAAATTTGGTTCAAGTTCAAATCATATGAGCTCTTTGAACGTTGTAAAATTAGCAGCATGTGTATTAGAAGTGTTTTCTTTTATGATGTTAGAAGGCTTGGTTATTTATTCTTTGGTGTGAGTAGGTCATCAAAGGGACTGAGTTATTTCATTAACTGTGTTTAAAACATGGTGTAACTGATCGGGATTCAAGATTTGTCTATCATTTTTAAAGCTAGATATTTGAAGATTGCGTGTCTCTCATTGATGTACTTTTAAAAATCTTCTGAGCAGGACCGGCAAAGTGTTGTTGGGTTTTTCCGTCAGGAATTTCACAGTAGCAGCCACGGAGTCTCGATTTGTGCCCCGTTGATGGCAATAGGCTCGCCCCTATTACATGGGACTTAAACTTGACTGGCGAAATGTGGGTGTACTTGTTAGATACACCTCTGCCTATCCCTTCGGGGATTACAAGGCGATGTTTTGTAGTTTTAAAAGAATATCTGTTTTCCTATTAATACAGATTTCTAAATTAATACTAGAAATTATTACAACGTGACGCTATACGCGATTACGACGATAGACATTTGAGAAATGTATTGGATTGAAATAAGTTACTAAAAAACCTATCTCAATCCTGTTCAATGTCATTGAACAAATATGAAACGCTTTATATTGCCACTGCTCTGGGAGTTTCGGCCGTTAGGCCATATTTTTAACAATATCGTATCACTGTACATTTAACATACATTGTCTCTTCAGATAGACAACTTCCAAAGAAATGTCTTTGACGTTAGTACGTTGGAAACGTCATATCCGCTACAGTTTCTTAGTAATTCATTCACTGTAAGCACAACAATAGTGTGTCCAGTAAAGTAACTCAATTCAACAGTGGTACAGATAGCTACATCAATGAAACATATACCATTAGCCGTACAGGAAATGTAATCAATTACATACTGTAAATCTACTTTTATAATAGATACACATTTGTCAAGCATTGTAGTATTAGAACTGGGATTTCAATTAAGTGTATTGAAGTGGGAAGGCAAGGCAACATTGACATATGTTTTGACGTTTCAATCATTGTTGTATTTGACTGTAGTCACTGTACCTACTAACGTATAGCAAATAAATTGATTTGTGTTTTTCTTTTCGTGGTAAGTGGAGCCTGCAAACCGAATATATCATGCATAGAGGCTTTGGACGTGTCTGACAATTGAATTTGGTTTTATAGAGTCTGATCTGTATAGTACTTGATACATATTAGTTGGTAAACTCTTTAGAGATTAAATCCTGCTATCAACTACCTAAGGATTAATCTATTAGACCTTTGATCGAGAGTAACGCTCATTGTGATTGCATTAAAATTTGATAATTTTGGTAGATCTGGGAACGTAGGCAAATCTTACTGCCCTGTTTAATAAATTCTTAAAACCTATTATTGTAACTTACACTTTTGTTTGAGTATAAACTGAGTGATACATTGCTTCTGTTTAGGTCGATTGCAAACTCAAATAATTTATTTCAAATAGACCCGTGACTGGCACTTATGCATAGTCAAAAATAAGCTACCTCAGTCCACCCACAGGCATAATAATTATGAATGGACTGTAGTTGCCCATTCCAAAGGCGATCTTTCGATCTTTTGAAAAAGAATAGGCACGAAACTCCATGGACACTCTTTTCAAATCTATTGAGTTGCAACTATAAAGCGCAGGCCACACCACCAGCTAGCAATGGATCGAGCGAGGCGGCGAGGCCCTTTTCATACTTCGCTAGGCTCTTTCGATAGTTTGCGGCGTGAACCAAAGCATGAGAACTACACTACCTACTTACCTAAAAAGTAGTTATAAGAACACAGGTGCACACTTTTCACACATTTTCCTTCCATCGCCCTAAAGGAAACCTAACAGCCATTTTTATGATCAAATTAAAACCAAACCAGCCATCTGCATCACCTCCTAACGAAGTCATCACATTAACATTCTAGATAAAGCCCACTCAGTCAGGCAGCAGTAATAAATTACACGTACATTTGACACCCCCCGAGCATTTCTCTGGTTAAGTTGAGAAAGAGGCTGCTTGCTCCGGTTGCCGGTGACACGGAATTCGCCGTACCGGACCGGATCGCCCACCGTACGGCGAGCGGACCATTCATAAATATCGACCACGCAATTACGCAATTTAGATTAACACTTGGTAATGGTGTACTGAATTAAAACGCGTTTAATAGAGATAAGAGATTGCGCGGGAATATTTCTGGATGAAGGTTAGGAAACTTCTGGTTAGGGTTACCATTTTGATATTCTAAAAGATTTGCAAAAAAACTTTTTGTTTTTCAGTACTCAAGAACACATATCCCCTTTTTAATTTCTAAAAAAATCTTCGTATGTCGTAAAGTTTGGACTAAGAGCCAGAAAGTCGGACATATCCGGACAAATCCGGACGTATTATAACCCTAGCTACTCCTGCTCTGCAAGTCCCTGGCGTTTCTCATAGTGTGAATAAAACCTATACTTGTATGGCAAATGAATACAATAGATTATTGCCGCTTGATAGGTACTGGTTTCGCTTTACCCATTACAGAAGGTATAAGCAACAAATTGTAGTCTGAAATAGGTTTTATTTCTGGTGTAACTTTGTTATGATATGGTGAGATAATTTTATAGCCGGCTTTAGCCAACACACACACAGTATGCCTGCAAGGAACAGGCTGTACGCAAGGAACAGGCTGTACGCAAGGAACAGCCCCCAACATCCTTGGTTGGATTTTTGATTTTAGCCGTATTATTTACATAAGGAGTGCTGCGTAAAGGGAGTGTAATTTTAAATTGAAATAAAGGAACAGTAACTGGATAAAAAAAAAACCGGAGAAAAATTCCGGTGGAATATGATTCAGAATAAGGAGCTGAATGTACCCTGTCAGTTTGTGGAGGGCTATTCCTTACGCCCTGTATTATGCGTTCACCCAGGCATTGTCTGGAAATTTTGATAATACTGGGCCGGGTATACGGTAAACGCGCACAGGGCAGAGCACCGGGAAAATGGTCAGACGCGATCAAGAAGACTGTTCAAGGCAGCCTGTAACGGGAAGTCCACACTGCAGGAGACCGCATGGCTTGGAGACGTGTCATATGTGATCGCCATCTTCAGCAGTGAGGGAAAGACGAAGAAGAAGAAAATAGCCATCAGCTCACCAGACGCCAGGGTCTGTAGACATCATAGTAGAGATTTGTGAAATATAGATTCACGATGCCTTGAGTTGTACAACTGCAAACCACAGACAGATCTCCGTTCTTCGGAAGAACAACGGACAGTTGCATGTTGAGTTGCAAAAAAACAGTTGCATGTTGAGTTGCAAAAAAACAGTTGCAGTTTCTTTCGAAAAAACATAAAATTTAGAACTATATATCCGAATCAATGTTACACTTCTGGAAAATGAAAAACCTGTTTAGTGCCAAGTTTGTGTGGTGGGACTTCCCAGGATGATTTTATTTATACTAAACTTTATTTACTTCGAAAGCGAATGTAAGTATAGGGAACAATTAAAACCAGTTTTATTTGAGTAATGGCTTTAAGTGTCCGAGCCTTAAATCTTAGTACCTACTAAGGTCGCATTCATTCTAGGAATGGCTAAGGCCAACCCAGGTATGTTTAGACATATCTAGGTTTGTTAGTTTTTTTCGGGCTGTTTATTACATGGGAATGGCAGATAGGTACATTTGGGTTGAATAGTTGTTAAATGAGCAGCAATTAATTTAGTTATAACAAATTTTATTAGTAAGTACAATAGATATTCATATTCGAGGTATAGGTATATAACAAAACCAGTATAAGCTGGCCTCTTATTCATTAGAAACTTCTTAACTACGCTAGGCCAGCTCAAGAAATTCCAAGATTTAAATGTTACCACTGACATCCTCCTGTACAGAGAATATGCACTATTGCTTTCATTGAATTATGAGTGTTCTTTCTTCATAGATTTTTTTTGTTGGTAGCCTTTATTCTTAGTAAACATTTTCATCAGACAAAGTGGTTTTAAACATTCCTCTCTAAAATCACTTTGTTTAATGAAGATGCTTCCGGAAAATACTGAATGTTACCGATAGTAGAGATAGTGCTTTTGGGTTAAAAGAGCCATCAATGTTTAAAGCGCACGGCCACACCGGCTTGGAAAATAATAGGCAAGAAACTCCATGGACACTCTTTTCAAATCAAGTGATTTGCAACTTTATAGCGCAAGCCACACCACCAGCTAGCAATGGATTGAGCGGGACTGCGAGGCACTTTTCATACTTCGTTCGGCTCTTTCGGTAGTTTGCAGTGTGAACTAAAGTCTGAAAAGAGGTGAAACTCCTCGCTGGCTCGCTCGCTAGATGGCGGTGTGGCCTGCGCTTGAGTGAGCAATACCTATGTTATAAGAATACTGCTCTTTCTAATCAAATGACTTCTAAAAAAGGAGGAGTTTACGTATTCCACCTTTTTGTGTCCATGTATTTCCACCAAAAAAAAACACGAAAATCGCACCAGTATCATAATCACTGAGATATAGTGATTATGATTCTGGTACGATTTTCGTGTTCTTTTTTTAACTTTGTTAGAGAAAACTTGCGCAGTGATTCCATATAAATTAGTTAAAGAGCTTCTACAATACGTAGTTTTTCTTCTTCTCCTATGTTGATTACACGATGATATCATAATAACTTCTCGTTACAAAGTATTTTAAAGGACAATCTTACGCCCGCGGCTTCGCCCGCGTGGGGTTCTTAATTGTCCCACGGGATCATACTACCGGGATAAAAAGTACCCGATGTATTAATCCAGGTCATAAAATAACATGTGCTAAATTTCATCCAAATCTGTTCAGTCGTTTTTGCGTGAAAGAGTAACAAACACCCATCTATCCATCCATCCTCACAAACTCGCATCTAGAATATTAGTGAGATAAGGCAAGAATTGTGTAAAATATCTCAACTGATATGAGACAAGTAAAAAAAAAACAAATGTTAAGCAATACCGACTTTAACTTTTTTGTTACCTGAAAATGGCACAAAGTACAACTAGTGCCACACCAAAAAAAAAAAATACTTTTTTGTTTTTTTGGAAGTCGGTTTTTTTTTGGCAAACGTGTTTTTTTAAATGACGTAATTCATAAGTGTAAAAAAGTTTAAGAACTAAAGATTAGAGAGAGTCACGTTTATAATCTTTATTAGTTTATCTTAAATTAATCTTCACATCCCGAGGCGTTAGTTTACTCGAGCTTCGATTACACTCATTCAACCGTTTCATTCAAATGGAAAATATTTCTAAATACGAACATAAGCCTAAAGGCACGCCATGACATTGTATTTACATAAAATAATTGATATTTTGCTATCTCTATACAAACGAGTGTTAAACTAGTTAAACAAGATCATATCTTCGATACATTTGTGTTAGAATTACACTAGAACTTATTACCGAACATAAACATTATTTACGAGCATGCGATGCCGCATAAATTCGATCATAAGTTGAAGAATCATAAAATAAATCTTAAAAGACAATAAGCCAAAGCGTTGGTCGACAGCTCCGCGACTATTTACTATAGTCCGTTAATTTTATAGCGATTTGTAAATCATTATTAAAACTCCGAGACTTTTATAGTTGTCTGAAGCTGATTGGGCACTAAAACGTTGTACCAGAACTATTTGATAGCTTGCCTATTATGTTAAGATAAGTCAATAAACGGCAATAAAACATTGCTTAATAAGGATTTATTACTGAAGATACGTTTCAAGTAAGTGATTTAATCGCACTCGACACAGATGTTGTTCAATACTCACATTATCAAAATGTAGAACAGAAGAGGCCCTTGAAGCGTCATGGCGGCACAGTATCGATTCACACACGATCACCGTAACGAAATATCACTTATTGAGAATGTGTATAGTGAAATGATACCACTGAGTCACGCCACCGATTTAGCATTAGATTGAAAACTTCCACTTGATTGAAGTTCGAAGAACTGTACATAGATTGCTTGTCTTGTAGACAAAAGTTTCATTTTCCGTGTTCATGTGACGCCGGCCATCTCGCAGACGACTCGAGGGCTCGCCAGAGACCTGCGAAGAGAGGAAATGAGTAAATTATTCATATCTGACACTAAATGCAAAAATAACGTAAATATTAAACGTTTGCTGTCACCGACTGCGACTCCAGCGGCGCCAGTGGACAGATATTAAACATTATTACTACCAAATATGCAAAACGTTAGCCTGAGTATTTGTGATAAAGTGGACTGGTATATCCGGCTTCTATTGCCCTTAAAACATAAGCTTTTTACGCCTACAGCAAGTCAAGGTTAGTGTCAAACAACTATTTCTCAAGCTCGTAGTACTCTACATCAAATATACATTTTCTACGCAGCCATTCCCGACTTCGCTCGTGACTATAATTACACCAAGGATAAGATATGAAGTATGAGAGCGTGTTACATTGAATCGAGTTATAAAAATAGAGAAAATATCGACAACATTCAATGATCGATCACTTTCTGACGTAAAACCAATAACTCTGATCGTGTGTATCTGAAGGGCATAACCACAAATACAACACGCATAGTACGAAATTGTTGACAAGACACGCACTCAGACAAGTGTCACATTTCTTTTAGTCGTTTTGTATGACAGATGCGACAAAACCTATTTTGTCCCTGCTAAGTGTGACCAACATGTCTTGATACTTCATGGCGCTGCTTACAAATGTAGACGTCAATTAGCTGTCAAATTAGGAACATTGTAGTCCCTTATTTTGCCGCATGCCTCAGTATAGTGGTTATTTTGGACTTAGTACATGCTAAGCCCGTGGTTCTGGCTATAAACAGACTCGACATGATATATTAACATTTTTTTATGTACCATGACTAAATATAGAGGCTCAGACATCGTCGTTTACCTTATTATCACGGAAATAAATTAACTTATGTCACTTCAGAATTATTTAGTATTTTAATAAAACAGGAAAATACTTCAACAGAAGTTCATTATCAGAAGAACATAGTGACAAAATAGAAACCATTTTTGCACTCAACTAGATGCTTATTTAAGTAGGTAAGCAAAAAAAGGCAATCGTAGTTTCACAGTTCAAAAATCTCATCGATATTGTATAGATGTGGGTAATGACAAAAAGTCTACGATAAATAGATAGGCAGTCATTGAAAATTAAAATACAAGTATCAACGACATACCTATCAGTGATTCACACTACACATTGTTATAGGACGTGATCTTATAAGTATAACAGTTCAGGTAGCTGTAACAAGTAACTGGGTATCCTACGAAAAAATATATAGGCAGGTAATTAACCAATTTTTTACCTATTTCATCGAATTTTTCATGGTGAGTTTTATCGAGAGTCCAATTCGAATAAATCGATATTGAAGACGTGATGATTGTCATAAAACAATAAATGAACATCGGTTTTTTTTTTAAATTAAAAACTGGTACATGCGTAAGCTGTTTAGAATTCTACAATCCCAGAATAATCACAAATGCGTTGACTATTCTCTTCCTTATTTTGTAAAAGACCTACAAGGTATTTCTATGGTGATTGTAAATAATGGAGCATGGAACATCAGGTTTTCTGTCACTGAGTATCACTCGTTGAGGCCTACCCAATGGTCATCGAGTCTTCAGATATTTGAACCCCAGGAGCATGACGCCCGCGTCGATTATTCTTATTCCTCAAGTCTTTCAAAAAGTTCAAATTCCAAATTGTCTTAGAATTGAATTCTTTGAAAAAAAAACCGAATTTTTTCAATGGTGATAATTATGATAAATGAATGATAACTTATGGCTATGGCCAAATCGATTGAACCTATTAAGAATGGCCCAAATACACCTCCGTTATATCATAAACCTTTTATTTAAATAACACCATACATTATAACGATTCTTTTGTTAATTATTTAAATGAGTTATTTATCATAAATGATGGTATAACAATAAAACATAGCATTATGAGCTGACCTAACGCATTGTTGTTGTTTAATTTGCCTTTTTTGGAAGCAGACAATAACTTTCTCATTTTCCAGTTTAACTACATTATTAAAAAAAAAGAAAATCACTACATAGTATAAAACAAAGTTGCTTCCCGCTGTCTGTCCCTATGTATGCTTAGATCTTTAAAACTACGCAACGCATTCTGATGCGGTTTCTTTAATAGATAGAGTGATTCAAGAGGAAGGTTTGTATGTAAAACATTGCACCCGTGCGAAGCTGCTAAGTTAAAACGTCAACTGAAAATGATTAAATCATCCTATACGAAGTGTCTACGAAGGCACTTAGGATCTAGACAAGACATTTGCAATTGCTTTCGTGAAAGCGAAAACACAAAACAACAAACACATACAAAACAAACACACAGACAAACTAATACATTTTTGACGTTTCCATCATTGTTATCGTCACTCATATTATGACGTAAAAAGGCCCTCTACCAGAGAGGACCTCTCGTAGAGAGAGGTTCTTTTAAAATTATGGCAAACGAAAAATATATGTGGCATATATTCAGCCACGAAATTAGTTTTATTTACGAAATTTGTTTGTAAACCGTCATGGTCACTAAGATTACCATTATCACTAGAATCGGGATAATTACCATGTTTACTTGTTCGTGTCAGTTTCACTTTAATCTTATAAGCAGTTGAACACGATACAGCTTCTGAAGCCAATCAAACAAACAAAATACGTAATAACAGACAGACATGTTAGTGATTAGTATAACTCCAGACGAGTTAGTTGCAAAATTAACGTCTTCTACGTAAACCTCACACAAACCAAGAAAAGCATTAAGAAGCAACCTGTAAAATAAAGTATAGGGAAGAGACATATGCGCCTGCCTGGGTTCGAACCCACGACTTACTGTTCGTAAGTCGGGGCCGCCACCACTGGGCCACCGCTGCTCCAGCGGCCCCAGGCAGGCGCATTACTTTGTGTAATTTATTTCATCACTACTGCCCAATATATAATACTACTACTACTGTCCAATAATAATCATCAAATAACTCCTTCCGCTCTGGGCTGAGCAGGAGGGAGTGTCAGACTTTTACTGACTAAAACCCATCCATGTTCCTTCATCACCCTTTGTGTTCCGGGGTCACGGTATCTCTTTCGAACAGTCCCGCAGCCCCGGCAGGCATCGGTCCTTGCGGACCCCTTCCTGTTGCTGACATCTCTTTGAGGCGTGTGGAACACGAATGCGCCGTCGACACGGCCTGTCGTCATAAGGCGGACGGACGGTGAGCTACCCCATAGCTCACCGTCCACAGCCCCGCGCCTACGGTGGCCGGGGCCACCACGTGGCGCCCGACGCCCGGTGCGTCTCCCGCGGTGGCTGGGACGTGAGGTTCTTTCCCTCTCACGTTCCGCCGCCTCCCTCGCTAGCATGACTGCTTCGCAGAAGGAGGCGATGGCCCGCGGCGTCCCATTCCATCTCGCTCCGGACCATGGATTGAACCAAGGCCGGACGCGAGACGACGGCGGTGCTCCGCCCACGCGGAGCAGACCTCCACCGTGTGCTCCACCGTGTCCTCCGGTCGATTCTCACAGTGGTAACACCCGGGCGTTTCCTCCCGCCCGATCCGGTGCAGGTACCTCCCGAAACAACCTGTCCGGTGAGGACCTGCGTCAGGCGATCACTACTGCCCTCAAAACGGTGAAGGAAAACATCGTGAGGAAACCGGCATGTCCTAGAACCAAAAATTCGAAGACATGTGACATCTACTAACCCGCACTGGGCCCGCGTGGTGGTTTATAGCCCATTTCCTCTCATAGAGAGAAGGCCGAGTGTCCCAGCAGTGGGAACATTAAAGACTGATTATTATGCTTATGCTAAGATAACTATGCTGTAGGGACATAAAACACTTATTTGATTTTTCTTCTTCTTTCGTATCAATGGTACGTCTTATCAAAATTATACAGGACACTATAGTCAAAACAGATTTTAATTCAAATATTAATTAATGGAACTATCTACATCGGGACAAATATAGCTCACAGATTCACACGATCGGTTTAATATCGCAACGTTCATTTTTGGCTGACACCCGATCCCGTCGAGTTCCTGACAACTTCCAGACGATGCGCCCTGACAGGTGAGTCTCGCCAACTAATAGCAATGTGAAACATTCTATTCTTGGATGAAATTCTAATGCTCTTAAACGAAGATGCTGCTGACAAATATCGACTTGTAACGAGGTGGGTGGAAAGTTCAGAATCGAGAAGGAAAATATCGTGCGGAAACAGGCATATCTAGAAACTATTTGAAGACGTAGTACAAACACCAAATCTGACTGAACCCCACGAAGCCTGTGCCCCAGCAGTGCCTCAGTCCTAACTAATAAAGTTCAAAAGTGGACAACCATCAGTGGTACCGGTAGAACCTAATAGACAAAGCGTGGCTATGTTGAAAGAAAGTTCAAGTGGTCAAAATTTCGGCTGCGACTTTGGCATCTAATTATAATGTGATCATTGGTGGAACTGATGTACCACCACCATTCACCAATGTGCCTCTAGAAGTACGTGTAAAAATCTATGACTCCAATGATTTCCTTTGAAGGAATTTATATGAAAAATACGAATGACAGAAGAAAACTTTTTAGCAAAATAACAGCTCATATTTTAGAGCTATTCAGAGCATTTCTAAGAACTCAGTTTTATGCGTCTAGAATGTAATTTATCCGTTTTACTTTATAAAAAAATATAGTAAGCAAACACGTCGATACCCTGTTTCTCGATAAATTATTTGATCCTATCCATTTGCTGGTCTATCTATCTAGAATCTTATGAATGGTTGAAAATTATAATAATTAAATAATAACTGGTGAATAATGATCTGACCACGGGTGTTAGGAATGCTCATATCAGGCTGCGCTTAAAATTGTTGATGAAAACATTTTATTTTATTTATTGCCTGATTATAATAAGGATAATATTACAAAGGTGTTATAAACTAATGACTCGTAGAACGGGATTAATTTTGATGTCTCTTAAGTTTCAATTTATTCGAGTTTCAACAGAAGAAAACTTTTCACTTTCTACGAGTAGCTCATCGTCTGGGTGGTCAACCAACGTTGCAATATTGTAAAGATTTTGTTGTTTATAAATGCTGGTCGTTTTAGAACATTCTGACGCAAATAGCCTGTTGTCAAACTTAATGGTGACCATCGAACATCATTATCTTATATAGGTACACAATTTATTGTCAATCTAATGAGTCCTATGCCACGACAGGTTTTGTCTTCATCATTGTGACTCCATAAAAGGTGTATTCACATCGATGTGATAAAAAAAACTCCTACACGCGAAAACATCATAATATTAATATTTAATACGGTAATAAAGTTTGGGTTTTGTCGCTCATTCGAAAATGCAGACGATACGGTGTTAAATAGCGTGCGGTTTGTAATATCAGATGAACTACTAGGAATTTTATCTTCTTTTATCTTCGTATAATTTCTCTGAGTAAATTCGAATTTAACATTATCATTAACACCGAAAACGGAATATTTACCATGTTTTGATGTGTTTTTGCTATTTGTTTTGAGTTCCCGATATTTCGGCGCTGTTGCAAGCCCCATGACCACGGATAAATAGAAGTTATTGCGGGTGGGTGTTTATGAGCAGACAAATCGGTCTACCTTCTAACTTGTTCGTTTTTTTTTGTGTTAATTAATGATACGAGATCACGATTCACAACTGTTTAAAAAAAAATTGTTTTCATAGTACCGATTCGTCATCGATGCTAAAGTATCGTCAAGTGAACAAACTTGTACCTGTTTTCTTGAATTAAAGTAAAATTAATGTTAGGTATCAGATGAGGTATCAAACTTCTTATTTATGACTGCCTGGTACGTTATAGGCACTAGACGAATTCTATACTGACGCGGATCAACGAAAAGCTTTTGATTTGTATTGAAGATAATTATGTTTGTGAGTTTTTTTTTTAGTTTAATGTTGTTGTCAATATATTGATTCAAAAGCCATACTATATTTTTCTTACTAACTGTACTTTTTGACACGCAAATTTATACTGATGACAAATCGGGAACATCAAAATTAAAAAAAAATAATCATTTGTTTTCTTATGATGACGAATCGGGACTTCTTGTATGGAAAAAAAATTGGTGACCAGTCGGAACAGTGACGAGTCGGGCATAAGCCTGTAAGTGACAGTTCAAAAACGTATAAATACGTATTGGTTTTATTTGTCAAGTGTCTAGTGTTGACGACTTTTTCAAGCAATGATTTTGTTAACAGCTTTATTAACACCGTCCAATTTGCATGAGATAACACCAGAATATTAATCTTCCAAGCCGACCAGAATGCTTTCTTTTCCGATCAAACGGCTGATAACTTATTTTATTTACATACATTTAACTGGATATTGGATCAAGGAATTTCACTCCCGTAACTTGACCTATGGCGATAACAAATCAATATATCTGACGTTTCAATTTGTATATTGACACGTTTTTAATCTTCTCTTTGTTTATGTGTTCGGAAGCTGTGTCGGGTTTGTCTTAATAAATATCTCTCATAGTTGAGATAATGCGCGCGCGGCGTCCGCAGTAATGACTATAAATCTTCACCTGTCTTTCGCTGCATCTTTTTCTTTTGACTTTGATGTGTATATCATCGAGACGTCCTATTAAATTTATTAATCTTGTGGAACCGTGATACGAGACGGTTTTTGTTTTTATAAATTACGTGGGATTTGATTTTTAATTTTCATTGTGCTTGCAAATGCTGCGATTGTTTAATGAGATTATCAGTTTCATTCACTATGTAACGAGGTTTTTTTGCTAGCCGGTTTTGTCCCACTGCCACTGCTGGGAGGAGGCCTTTACACCTCCAAATCTTTCCAACTTTCAATCAAACTATTGTTAGTTTTTAGGGTTTCGTACCCGAAGTGTAATCAATGGGACCCTATTACTAAGCCTCTGCTGTCCGTCCGCCTGTCTGTAAGTGGGCTGTACCTCACGATCCGTAATAAGCAGACAGTTAAAATTTTCACAGAATGTGTGAAAATTTAAGTTGCCGCTTCAACAAAAAAAATACATATTGTGTTCGCTAGTTTTTTTGCTACCTATCTAATTTCAATTATTCTAATAATAAATAGCCTAATTTATTACATTACAACATTATCTTTCTATTAAAATGTTCTATCCATGACCGGAATTGGAAGAAATGGTGTCAAATCATTATAGTTACAGCAATTGTCTAAGCGATGTAACAACTGCACAAATACGAGCCATGAACCAAATTACACGACAAATATACGACCATTTAGAGACTACAATACAAACTAACAGAAACTATTCTTTAGAAATTCTATAATCGTTCATTGACATGTTGTTTTCTTACTGTTTCGTACCTTCATCAGTATTAAACCGAATCTTTAATCTATTTCTAAAGAAAATATGATTTATTGATGTTATAAATCAATTAATTTATTTGCAGAAATCTATTAGGTATTAATTAAGTCTACCTATTAAAATAGGTGTTGAACTGTAAAATTGCCATATATCACTGTTTAGGCGCCTGCTGTATTTGCTCACGATTTGGTCGGAAACTATCCCACGGGCACATTGTCAATATAGCGTATGGCATTCGGGGATAATGTAGCTTCCTATTAGTGAAAGAATTTTCAAAATCGGTTCAGTAGATCTAGAGATTACTTCCTAGAACCTCACAAACTCACAAACTTTACCTCTTTATAATATTAGTATATATTGACTGCTACGTGTATTTTTAGTTATAAAGTATAATCAAATAAATATTTATTGCTGGCGTTATAATATTTCCATAATTATCGGGTTTTTTTGGAAAGCGTGCGTGTTTGTCTTTTTATATGAATAAAAGGCATTATAATAAAATTTTATTGTTACTTTTGTTTTTTTTTTTTTACATAAAATATAAGCAGGTCAAATGCTAATGGAGTCGCGTATTTTTATTATGTCCTTCTTTATTTTTAATCGAATGTGTGCGCTTTCATAGAACCGATTGAGTTGGCCAGGCACAAATGGAAATATCGATGGTCGACACGCGATGTTTTAATGTTGTCAAACTTAAACTTTCAAATTTTCAATACACTTTCTCGAAAACTCGTTCTTATCGCACTACAATTAGGTTCATCATGCAATGTATTTCACACGTTTGGATTTTTTATATTTTTCTGCACACGTGCGGAAATCATAATTTCCACAGATAAACGATACTATTGGTTTCAATGACTATGTGTTTATAAATAATAAAAACAGATATTTACTTTTATCAATAAATTAACATTTATTTATGTACTAAATTCAAAAACATTTGAGTTTTGTATTTTTCATATTAGGCTGTTTAGCGGCATCATACCTTTGCTTCTTCTTCAACCTGGCGAAAGCAAAGCGCAGGAAAAAGCAAATTAAATCATAGTTTCTTAATAATTCCTGACAAAAATACTTTCCGTTCTAGTATTTTATTTCTACGAAAGTGTATTGAAATATGTCGTTTGATACGTGTGGGGATTTGTTACTGCAGTTCTCGGCTCCATAACACACTCGCTTGCAGCTCGGGTGTTAATTCCGTGCTCCAATGCAATAAATAACAAAGTTTCCCCACTTATATCCAAACGTACTAATTCAATACACTTTCTGGAAAACTGATTCTTATCGCACTACGATTAGGTTCAACATGCACTGTATTTCACATACGTGGATTTTTAATATTTTTCCGCACCCGTGCGGAAATAAAAATTTCCACTTTTTTTTTTTTTTTTTTTGTTTTTTTTTTTTTTTTTTTTTTTTGTTTGGAGATGGCATCTCGCAGTTCAGCCTCCGAGGCTGGCTACTGCTTAACCGGACTATTCCCTGTGGATGCCTTAAAAATGAATCTAAGGCCTCCAGCCAGGGGCTTAAAACTATACTTAAAAACTAAGCGACCACTCGCTAAGGGCACCCCCTGTGGGGTACGGGCCTCGGCTTAGGGCGTCGCTGGGGGGGGGCAGCAAAGGGACAGGCTGGATCTGAGTGATATTAATTAGGGGCTGGTTTAAAACTACCGGCTCAGCATCGCGGGCTGGCTCTGGCAAGGGTCGGGGGGGGTTCGTTGAACGTGGGCGTCGCGTCGGGCCTCGGCGGCGAGGACGGAAACATGGCGGTCTGTATTTGTATATACGTAAAGTGCTGGTTTCCCTACTGCTCTCCTGGAGGAGGGTGATGGGGTCATCGGGGGTGGTGAGAGCATGTCGCGGACGGCGAACCATGCTAATACGCGAGGGCAAAAATTTCTACAGATATACCACTATATTTATACTAAGTCCAAATGGGTTCAATGACTATATGTGGCGGTGATTGTATTTTTTTAAATCTCGGCAGAGATTTGCCTGTTTACGGCGTAAATATTTTTTGAGCTGAAAAAAAGCAAATAAAATAATAGTTTCGTAATAATTCCTTACAAAAATACTTTCCGTTCCAGTATTTTATTTCTTCGAAAGTGTATTGAAAAACGTCGTTTGATACGCGTGGGGATTTGTTACTGCAGTTCTCGGCTCCAGAATGCCCTCGCCTGCAGCTCGGGTGTTAATTCCGCCTCGAATGCAGTAACAAAGTTTCCCCCCAATAATGTACTTACTATTCAACTTTTATCACGAAAAAATTGTAACTTAAGCGGCACCCTAATTTTGTAAAGTACTTGTTTATGCTATATACCTGCCAATTTTTCTCCTTGGCCTGAAAGTCTGATAACTAGTCATACCAAAGGGTATGTATTACTTTGTAATAACCGGGTTATGGGGGTCAGATAGGCAGTCGCTCCATGTAAAATACTGGTATTCAACTGCATCCGGTTAGACTGTAAGCCGACCGCAACAAAGTTGGGAAAAGGCTTAGCAGATAATGATGATGTTGTCGGTATAAAACTTGATGTATATGCTCTATGTATGTGCTCTAAGATTTTTACAAGGCTACTGGGACGGGACATTGAACTAAGTATAAAAAAAAAACATTGGCAATAACTTTGTGACATTTAATTTATGTATTGGATAAAATATTAATGTTAATACAAACATAAAAATACTTTACATGATCTGTATCAATTTTATGCTCTTAATTCTAATTTAATATGGCCATTTCATCTACTTACATTAATTTGATATTCCAAAAGAAACACGTCTTGCAAAAATACATAATACTATTTTTTGCCCGCGTCCTCGCCCGCGGTAAAATACGAAAGTTAACTCAAGGAATATCCTAACAGGGTAAAAAGTATCCTATGTCCTAAACGAGGCCATAAATTACCGGTGTACCTGCATAGCATAACATCACGGCTGTAATCGCCGAAGGGTTAGTCAGAGGAGTACCTAATAGTACGCCCACATTTCACCAGTTAGCTAGCCTATTGCCATCAACCGGGCACAAATCCAGACTCCATGGCTGCTCCTGAGATATTCCTGATGTAAAAACCCAATAACAATTTGTCTGACTGGGGAATCGAACCCAGGACTTCTTGCTCAGGTGTCACGATTGCGACCACTTATATGTAGACCAACGAAATCCATTCGGTTGTTACGGCGTGAAGGCGTGACATACAAACAACAAAATCACACTTACATTTTATAATATACGAGGTAATATATAATATATAGGAGTAGGATCCACGAATATTTTCATACTCAATTTATGATTCATACAGTATCACTGACCGATTATGCAGATTACATAGTGTTAGGTAACTTCTTATCTCTGCTGTTGATTCTCTTTTTGACGGCCTTAGTGTGAGTAAATACGCGATTGCGTTGTTACACGTAATCTTTGCACGAGTTGTCAAGTGAAATAACTTGCTTTTGTAACTGTTCGTGTAAAGCGGTGACGTCACTATTTGGCTACGGTCAATAGAACCTCTTTGGTTGTCATTTTTAAATTGTAGTTTTTTTTTGTATTGTATTGTTATAAGAGCAGGGTGGTCCAGCGGTAACGGCACTGACTTCCGAATAGTAAGTCCTGGCTTCGAATACGAAACCAAGCGGGGGCAGTCATCATCGTCATCCACAGCCCGACTTCACCCATTGTTGGGTCTCTCTTTGATTGTGCCAAGCTCCAAGTTCCTGTGTCAGCCTCATCCAGGATACACCCGTGATAGCGCATTACTTTGTATAGTTTATTTCATCGTCACTGCTCTCAAAATGGTGAAGGAAAACATCGTGAGGAAACCGGCGTTTCCCAGAACCAAAATATTTGAATACATGACCCGCGCCCCGCGTAGTGATTTAAATCCTCTCACTGTTATAAAGAAGAGGACTATGCCATAGCTGTGATAACATTATAGACTAGTTATATTAAATTCTACAATTATTATAAAATGATTGTGAAGCTTGGAACTCGACTGTTTCATAGATTTCAAAGAAAAAACTTGCGTATAAAACGTTTTTTGGCGCCACCATGGTCAACAGTTCATCAAAACAAAAATTAAATGAATTTTAAGTAATCATTCTAATTTTGAATTTATCCTTGCGTTCCATATTCTATTTTAATCCTGTCCATTTAAGCCTACTAGCGAAGGCGTATTTTATTGTTTTCCTCAAAGCATTATAGTAATAACTAAGATTCATAGCAGAAGCAAAGTGTTGACATAAATAACACATCTTTATTTATTTTATACCGCATTATAGAGCGCCTACTTAATAAAGTTAAACGTTATAGTACATTGTTGTTGGTCCGCTAGATATCTACTACCTGAGCATACTGAGGTCTCGATTTAGATTGCCAAGTAGTTATTCTGTGTTTTTTCAGGAATTTATTCATTATCATAATCATCCACTGCCTGAATTCACCCACTGCTATATAAGCCTCTCTTTTCTTGTGCCAATCTCCAATTTATTAATAGCTATAAATAGGTAACTCTACGCAAAAAAAAAACTGGCTTACGACTTTTTGTTTGGAGTGAAAAATCACGTTTTATGGTAAGACTCAATGTAACGCACTGAAAAAGTTGTGCTGATGGATGCATTGAATAGCACAGGGATTATATTACATTTATTTCATTACAGGGATTTTTTTTTCATTTTTATTTCATTACAGGGAAAGTAAGACAGACTATAACATTAAAAACTTGAATTAAAAAAATATACTAGTGAAAAAGTTGAAACTTTGACCCTCAAAATCTCCGTAACTAAAACGTTCACAGGTATGGTCCATAACAAAAAAATTATCGCAATGACGGGGAAAACAAGTGCTTTTCGGCTTCATTAAGGGTCTTTTTATTCCCATTATGTACAACTCCTCCTCTCTCATCTATAAAAAAGCAGGCATGATGTTCTGTTTTTCATCAGTCTTGTAGTGGGATTATTATCATTAGAAGCTCACTTCCAAACAACAAAACAAAATGAACAACACGATCACCGATCAGAAAATAAACATCTCATTCATAGTCTGTCGTAAGAACGCACTGAAGAAAATATTCTAATACGATAAGAGTAATTGGGTTATCTGTGTAGTACCCATCTCGTAAACAAATAGATTGTTAGAAAAATATACTACAGAGAGCAGACGCGGTTTCGAAATGTATTCGGTGCATAGTACAGTGATATCAACTGAAGCATAATTATTTTGATATCCATAATAAAATGACTGTAAATGTGAAAGTAGCTCAGTATCTTTTCAGCCTCAACGGCTGAACTGAATTTGACAAAAATTGCCACACTGACACAGGTAAACCATAAACAGGACATGGGATACCAATTATCTCGGTATGACGTTCTCGTGGGGCAATTTCTAATCTTCACGCGGGTGAATCTGCTAATAAAAGGAAGTTTGAAATATTTAACGGAACGAACGTGGAACATCACTACGTCGTTTTTTTTTTAAAGTCGTTCCATTGTTAAAATTTTTGCGGCTCGCCGTAGGCAGCTGGAATTTAGAACGGATCAGACTTTTTATTAAAAAACGGCAAAAAGTACATAAAAAGGTGACAATGTTAAGTAGGTAGTAGCAAAACATGAGATAATCTTATTATGTCTATAACTGTAACATATTAAATAAAAGCTTATTAAAAATGTATAAACTATTTAGATGTACAAACTGGGGACGGAGAAATTTTGACATTAGAAGCATAAGGTCGGATGTACCTACAAGATCGGATATGTGAGTTATGCTTCTGATGTCGAGAAATGTGGGCTCACTATAAGATACCTTTGCCTAAGCCTTCGGCAAAAACAGGCGTTGTTTAAAATTTTGTTAGATACACAGCCATCAGTCATGTCCATGGACCATGATATATTTTTGAACTAAATTTATAAAAAATCCTAGGCAATTTACCGGTTCAAATAAGATTTTTCAATTTATCAACCGTCTAATGGTAAACGTAGACTTGCTCAAAGCAATTATGTCGTTCTAAGCAAAAACGCCTAGTCCTGTTGAAAGTGGTCTATAAGTGGAATCTTTATTGATTCGACGTTTACGGTTTTTTTTCTAATTATACTAGTTGTCCACCTTTCAATTACTGCTAGTATCGATACGCTAACTGCTATTTAGAATACTGAACCTTTTGAATTGTAAGGTAAAGATTATAATGCTTTGAATGACATTGTAGAGTTTCTATCCTTCGATTGAAAGTCATCGAGTGACCACACACGGAGAGGTTTAAAAACTGTTTTTTTTTTTACAATATTGTTATGTAGGTAATGGATGTTATACTGGTAAGTAAGTTTTGAATGCAATCGTAATTTTAGAATTAACACAGAAGTATTTACCTACCAAACTACAAAATGGCGTGAAAAGATGGCAAAGCAATGGCTGAGTAATTGGTTACCGATTGATCAGTGATCATCGACATTGCATTTTAATCGACGATCGATTCTGGTTTCAGATAAATAAATGACAACTGGTATTCTAACGGACCGCACTAATCAAGTTAGTAGCGACGTTAGTTTATATAATTTCCTTGGTAGCGACAATCAAATAAAAAAGAAAACGATTTGAATAAGTATAGAAAGAATTAAGAAAAAAATGTTGAGAAAAGAAAAAAAACTTTTTCCGGCCTGTGTCAAAGTGTCACTACCACTAAAGGAAAACCGTGTATTTCGTTAAAAAGGGTTTATTGAAAAAAAAAAATGACATTAATATGTCATTTTTTTTTGCCGGAAAAAGTTTTTTTTCTTTTCTCAACATTTTTTTCTTAATTCTTTCTATACTTATTCAAATCGTTTTCTTTTTCACGAATAGGTGCTTATTAATGATTACAGTTTAATAAAAAATGCAACGATTTGAATGTGGAATTATGAAATAAATATCTGGTAAAGAAAAAACATTTTCCGGCCAGTGTATCAGTGGGTGACTGGACGAAATATAAAACACAGTGCAAAAAAAAATATTGACAGATTACACGAAACTTTATAACCGTTTCCTCTCAGAGTTCAATGCCGTTGGCACTATTATACCGATTATCTCTTCGCATTTGTTACGTAATCGCTCGTGTCCAATTTGACCATTTAAATCTTCAACTAGTTCATCTAAAAATAATTCAGAACACAAATAACTCGGGACATTGCGTTAATTAAAATTACATTCTTGTGTGAAATATAGACCTATGTCAGTTGCGTAACGGACTTTTGGTTTCATGTGGCTGTCGTTGACAGTACGTAATTACATTTTCAGGAAAAACTAATAAAGAAGGTTTTTTCTTGGAATTTACGGGATAAACATTGAATTGTATGTAGGTTAGGTACTTAGTAATGTAATGAAGTACCCTTACTAAATATTTTTGGAATTAAAACTTAAATAAGGGTACCATTTAAATGCCGCATGCCGCATGCCATGCCGCTCTGCAGAGTAGTTCAGAACAATTTACTGAACTACTGCTGAGCGTGCACGTCTGCTGGCTGTGGGTGAGTGGGAGTCAGGTCTTTGGCTTCACGCACTACCGTCGTCGAACATAGGTACGTTGTTCGACGACACTACTTTCCGCCTCGCTGCTTCTCTACGCCTAGGTGCCCCATGTTGTTCTCCTCATCGCTGTCACTGTGGCGAAGTTGTCAACAGCCTTGGACACCACGGCCTATCATGCAGCCGAAGTGCGGGCCGTTTTGCACGGCAAGTGAACTTAAATGACATCATCCGTCGAGCTCTTGTCACCGTCGGCGTTCCAGCTATTTTAGAACCCAATGGCTTGGCACGAGACCGGACGCCATGTCTTTGTTTCCTTAGAAGATGGGTATGCTTTTAGTGTGGGACGCAACTTGCGTCGACACTCTTGCGCCGTGCCATCTTCCAAGCTCATCGTGCTATGCTGGCGCTGCCGCTGCGGCTGCACAGAACCTCAAGCGGCGTAAATATAGTAACCTTATTGGTAACTATATTTTCGAGCCGTTTGGGGTTGAAACTCTAGGTCCGTGGGGTCCAAGTGCTCATAGCGTTTTCAAGGACATTTCCAAACGCTTAGTTGACACTTCCCGTGACCCAAGGGCTGGCTTTTACCTTGGCCAAAGGCTTAGTATTGCCATACAACGTAGCAACGCCGCCAGTCTCTTGGGTACATTACCAGTTGACTGCGTTGAGGAGGAGTTTTTTGACGCTATTTTTTAATTTTATTAATAAGTTAGTTACTATAAGTTATTTTAATTTATAAACCTTAATAAATAATAAAACTATTTTAGACAAAATAAATAAAAAAGCCGTTAATTCCATGTCTCTATCAATTACAATTGTGTAGGGTGTTAGTAATTTTGCTTATTGTCTATTGTTAGTATGGTCTAATTATCTTTTTTTGAGATACCTACATATTATTATATGCAAAAGTCTTTAAAAATACGATAATATAAATAATCTTTAAGTAAGTATCTCAACATTTTTTTTAATCGTCCAAACAAGGAAGCGAAACCGAAACGTTGTCATTTAAACGTTAACATATTATTACTAATTAACGTATTTGCCTTGCAGCAGGACCAAAACCATAAATCAACGAACTCTAAAGAGTTTATAAATAAAAAGTTCACAGTTGGAGAGACAGGTCCAAAGTAGCATGTCTATAATGGACAGCTTTTAGTGTATTTAGCCTAAGGATATTTGTGATTTATTATAAAGTATGTTTTTAAGCTCCAATAATCATGTATTAATAAATTAGTTAGACAGCCGGATATATGGGGGACCAGACAAACATAATATAGGCGTCTTTTTAAAGTCATCTGCAATAATTCATAAATCATAAGTCTATATGTATTAAAGAACGAATTAATGTTTAGATCTGCAAACATAAACAAAGTAACGTTACCACTGCTGGGGTACAGGCTGTATCCCCCGTGTGGATGTGGGCCTTTATGGCCCACGACCACACACCATAACCTTGAAACATTAAAACAAAATCAACAATAGTACGCTCTCACTGTTTTGATACACACCGCCTATATCTAAGACAGTGGGCCATGATCCCCACGTGGGCCTTTACGGCCTGCAACCACATACCATAACCTTGAAAAAATTAAAACCAAAATCAATAGCACGATCGGGCCCGTTTAACATCCGTGAAAAAGGGATGGGGCAATAATCGCCCACGTAGGCTATAATCCCCACGTGCAATGAGCCTGTATGGCCCACAGCCAACCTTGAAAACATTAAAACAAAAATCAACAATAGCACGCGTGAATGCGCAGACGCAACCTGCCCTTTCGTATCACAGTTACAGCTTATCGGAACACATCGTAACCGAGCGACCTAAATGCAAAGCGAGTCCAATAGAAAAATCACACGATCGGGCCCGTTAAACCATCCGTCGATAGCGTTATCGGCTGGCCCTAAAACATGTCACAGGACAGACACTGCAGTGCAAACGGCTAATGGAGCCAATTACAAATATCTATTAGTAGAAGCTGTTCCGTCAATGGCGGACGTATAACACAGGTAATTATAGAACATAAATAGCTGAAATATTTTGACAAAATCAAAATCAAAGTATTTTATTTCACATAGGCCTACATGGGCACTTAAAAAACGTGGTGAAAACGGTGCACGGTTCGGTTGGTCGTTTCCTATGGAGAAGAACCGGCAAGAAACTCCATGGTTACTCTTTTAAAATGACATAATCCGGTTTTACGCGCTAAAGATATTTTTTTCCAAAATTGAACCCTTGTTCAATTTGAGTTTTCCAAGTTTAAGGCTGAGACCAACCAAACGTAATTTTCTGAGTTAAGGGTCGCGTAAAATGAGTCGCGGAATTTACGCTGCATTCGGTTTCATACTAAAGCCATGTTTGTACACTTTGTACCACACGGCGCGACTCACAATGCGTCGCCGTGTGATTCGACGATGATGGTTCCGTCCGACTCATTTTACGTGACTGACAGCTCAAAAAATTACGCTCGTTAGGCATCAGCCTAACAAAGTTCAATAAAAAAAAACTGAAATTGACCCTTTTCCAATTGAGTTTTTTAAATTCAACCCAATCTTCTAAGAAAACACCGGTATATTTAACTTCCATTGAAAAACCGAAAGACAAAGACGACGTAAACGAAGTCACGGCAAAAGCTAAGATTTTATAGCTACGGATCGATTTTCATCCATACAAGCTGCAAGCAGGGCTGTGCTCGACGGAAATAAATGTGATTGCACACATTGCCAGAAGGCTCCGCTGCACGAACACTGACGAATCGAAAACATTTGTTTCGAATGCTCGCCAGCGTATTTTATCCACATCCCCAGCAGTGTGAGTTACAGCCACTTTACGCAGGAAACATCACGATTGTGTAATCCTCAAACAGTTTGGCCGAGGTGTAGATTACCTAATATAACACTCTCATTTCGCCAGTTATGATTAAGTCTCATGTAATCTATTGTCTATTGCCATCAACGGGGCAGTTATCCAGACTTAGTGGCTGCTACTGAGAAATCCCCGACATAAAAATCCAATAATATTTTGCCCGACCTAAGAATAGAACCCAAGACCTCAAGCTCAACGGTCGTGTTTGGAACTACTAGACCAGGCAGGCAGTCCAGTTTACACAGGGGCATGTTTACGTAATCCGTCTCCTTTGACCTCCCTAAATCACTTAAATACTAAATTAATCTAAGTAGAAGTACGGGTATAATTACTCGAAATGTAAACATTTATTGCATGCTTATCATGCACAATTTTAATTTAATTTTTATCTATTTACCAAATTTGCAATTGTCATAAATTAATCAATTTTATTTTTAATTAATTTTGTCATAATTCTGTTTTTCACTATTTCTAATTTTCATTTTATTTAATTGAATATTGGCGCTTAGTACTTACTAAGCTTGTTTTCCTAATTTATTGTTTTGTGCATGTGGTGTTTACCTATAAGTAATTGTTGCGCTGTAAATTAATTTTAAGAACGAATTATGTCGCTGTATCCAGAGTGAACAATTGTTGGTAGACCTAATATAATAAATAAATAAATAAATTATCTTATTATCCAAATAATTTACAGATTCGGTCTAATATTGCTCGTTAAGTAACTTCATAAGGATAACTAAAAACTGCTGTAATTTTTAGGGCGAATTTCACCACTTAAACTGAACGTAATCTGTACTGTACATCTAAACCGCGTTCAACAGCTGTCAGTGATGACACTGACAACTGTTGAACGCGGTTAGATAGCAATTATGAAATTGCTATCTAATATTGACACTTACAGGAAAAAGAAGCAAAGAGCGCCAAACAAAACGATGGGAAGATGACCTCAAAAAGTATGTGTTCCAGTGGAGGAGAACAGCGGGGGACAGGCAGAAAGGGAAAACTTTAGAGGAGGCCTTTGTCGTAGGACAAGCTGTTGATTAAAACCGATCGTTTAAGATAACTAAATAATATGTGTATTGTAAATACTGTAAACATAGTAAACAGTCCTACAGGCTTATTGACACTGACTCAACTCTTGAACGCCGTCTAAATATGCTAATCATGTTCATTTTCTTTAGTGTAATTCGCTCTCAGATTAAACTTACTGTCAGTATTTCTAAGTCGCGTTCAATAGCTGCCTGTGTCATAATTGATATGGAATATTGACATTGATAGCTCTTGAACGCCGTTTAGATGTTCTGATCGCTTTAAGTTTCTTTGGGGAAATACGCTCTTAGATTAGTTAAGATCAGATTAACCTATATCTGAACCACGTTCAAGAGCTGTCAGTGTTGCATTATTGTTTAGAACATTGTCACTGAGAAATCTTTAACGCTGTTTAGATGTGCTGATCATTTTCAGTATATTTGGTGTAATCCGCTCTAAGATTTATTAAAAACTGTTACAAGTTTAAGTATAGCTATGTTCCCCGAGTTTTATCGAAGTATGTTAATTAAGCAAGAAATGCTTACACTTATGATTCATAATGGTAGCAAGCGGTGACGTCATCGAGAGAAGTGTTAATTTTGAGAGCTAAGAAATTATTTAACAACTGCATACTCGTAATGAAGAACGGAAGAAAATGAAATTTAAACCAGCTTTTGTTTACGATGTTACGAGTATTGCAACTGTACTAACATAAAACGTTGAGGAAATACATAGAACAGAATATTATTTTATTTTTATGTAGTGTAAGAAAGACATTTTATTGTGAACCGTATGTTTTTGTTTTTAATAGGTATTGCCATCGCAATTAAATCACATGGCTTATGCCCGACTAGTCACTGCTCTAACTCGTCATCGATTCACAAATGTATAATTAAGTATTTTATAAAAAAAAAAGACTAAAAAAAGTAGATATTAAAAAGGATCAATATTTATATAACTAGCTGTTGCCCCCAGCTCCGTTCGCGGTTTGGTCAGAAATTATTCCACGGGCACTTTTTAAATATAGCCTATGGCACTCGGGGATAATGTAGCTTTCTATTAGGGAAAGAATTTTCAAAATCGGTTTAGTAGATCCAGAGATTACCCCCTACACAAAAACTTACAGACAAATTTTACCTCTTTATAAAATTAGTACCTATAGATTAACTGCCTGCTCGGTCTAGTGGTCGCCAGCGATTCTGCTGAGCATTAGGTCCTAGGCTCGATTTCCTCAAGCAAAGTATTATTGGGTTTTTTCGATAAGAATTGCTCAGCCGAAATCTGTATTTGCCATTGCTAATTTGATAGCAAAAGGTATACTGGTGTACGAGGTGTACCGTACGTGTGTATAGTATAGGTACTATAAGGTATACCTCTGTCTAACCTTCCAGGGAATTACAGGCGTTATTTTATGTTATGTGTAATGGTTATAATAAGCTTATAACTGATGTTACCAAATTTTCCACCAACAGGTGAAGAACCTAGATATCTCTACCTACCTACGTAAAGTCCAAAGTTGTTTGTAGACACTCTGCCCGTTGCCTAAAACCGTTAGTTAGTTGCCCATTTTGCCAATAAGTACCTACCTAACTGATGTCATAATGCGTAAAAAATACAGCCTTTCAATTTGGTCAACTCATTCAGATCAGCGCATGAAATGTCTGCGCTTATGTCTCAGTAAAAAAAGTAAAAAAAAAAACAAATGGGTACTAAGTAGGAAGTACATACCGCGTCTATAATATATTGAAAGTCGCATTGAATGAAATACCACAACCACAACACAATACATACGTCACAAACACATTATTATGATCTATTAACACAACAAAAAATAACTGTTCGTTACTTTTTTTTCCACCGAAATCGTGAACGGTCATTCTCCTGACTAAAAATACTTCAAGTCATCAAAAATGACAATGTCACTGATAACTATATCAATTTAGACTTATAAAGTCATGACATCTCATTTATGATGGCAAAAAGCGCAAAAAACCGTACGAACATTCATTAGGGACCAATAGGAATCAATAATAGGCAAATGACCGTAAGAAAAAACTATCGATACCATTATAAAAAT
This sequence comes from Eugnorisma glareosa, assembly GCA_947578425.1. Classification (NCBI taxonomy): domain Eukaryota; kingdom Metazoa; phylum Arthropoda; class Insecta; order Lepidoptera; family Noctuidae; genus Eugnorisma; species Eugnorisma glareosa. Next base: position 11,764,195 of record OX387968.1, on the reverse strand, counting down.
TATAGCAAGGGAAATTGACGTAAACATTATCGATCACACAGCTGATCGATAAAAAACAACCCGATAAAAACTATCGATTTGAAATATCGATACCTACCACATGTCAATTCGCTGATAAGTCGTTTGAATAAATTTACATTTTAATGAATGAATCCCATTAATTAATTAAATATGATAGACTTTAATCGTCTGTCCGCTACAGTTCACAGTTTTGTAGATTATTATTTAATGCTAATTACACGCCACATCCCGTGAGATTTCAATTTGAAGACATCACTTCTCTATGGTTAGTAATTTTTGCCACTAAAAATGTCAGTTGTCAATTAATTTTAATTCATAACTACGAGAAAATGTAAATACATTCTCCGACGTCGTATTGTGTTCGTTAGAGGGTTAAGGTTATACGTTGAACTCTGCACGTCTAGCTAGCGATCGGAAACGCATTTCCATTGATAATTTCCAATGACGTATTTTTTGGAACAATGTTTAATGTATGGAAAAACATACTAACCTTTCAATTACGGGTCACTGGAAAAATCATTCACTGTTTCATTCACAAACAAAAAAAAAACCAGACAGACTGTCGTGTCTGTTTCAAACTATCGAACAACAATAAAAAAAAAAACAAAGTAGTTTTAAAGTTTTTTTGGGTCTGTTATGTTTATCACTAGATCAAATGCGTGCAAGTTGCGTTCCGCGTGCTCTTCGCGTCGGGTTGCCGAGCGGCGCGTCCTAACACTAACGCGCCTTGTCGTCGACTATGACCGCTTCTCGTATGAACCGACATAAATTCTACTAGAATTTTACTTTGGTACGCGACGCACACCTATGTACATGTACCTAGTACCAACCGACGAAATTCCTAATTTAAAATATGCATACTTCATCAATTTTCATTGTAAAATGGAAATTAATTCCTTTAATGAATGTCACCTGCCTTATAAGAAATACTGTAAATAGTACGTCATTCCTTCATTACCAACTGTTCTATTTAATTTTTGAAATATAAGCCGCTGTGAATAAAACATTATAAAGATCAGCAACTTTTGTATTGTAAGTACCTGTAACAAAAGACTTCCGCATCGCACAATACAAGACTTTAATCAGTTGAAGATCTAAAATTTCGTTTTCAACTTGTTATTGGCAATGACAATGTAATAGACAGTTCATCTGAAATTCAATATTACTGAATTTAACATACTCGTACCATTGCCAATATAGAGTCATTTCGCAAGCATAATATTATGTCATGTCGTGTCGCATCAAAGATCTCGTTTCCCGTCAATCTATCAATGTCTTTATTAATTTCCTCTCAAAAGATTTTTTACGTTTTAATTATGCAGATAATTACTGTTTTTGTGTTAGTTTCTTGGTTATTAAAGCTCATTTCATATAATTATGTATTTTGAGCAATGCATACTTACTTCAAACTGTGTTTCTTTTTTTCTTGCCTAGTAATTTCAGGGAATTCTTTTGGGAAACAATAATACGAAATTCTTCAGGGGAACAAATTTTTAAGTTAGACGTTGTTACAGAACCTTTTTAGTCCTTAAACTAACCAAAATGAGTTCTATTTTTTGTAAGTTCATAACAGTTCCTGTTTTAGGAGTCACAGAAAATGTTATCAATATATTGAAATTCCTTCAGTTTTCATAAATATTTAGTTTGAAAAGTTTGATTTTTGACAAAATCAACCGTTTTTCTTGTAAATTAATATAACATTCCATAACATCACGCCTCTAATACCCGTAGGTTTAGCAATAGTACACCCGCATTTCGCCAGTTATGTCTACAAGTCCCATGTATTAGGGGACAAGCTAATTGCCATCAACCGGGTACAGATCCAGACTCCGTGGCTACTACTGAAAAAAATCTGATGGAAATACCCAATAACACTTACTCGACTCGCGCATGCGACCATTAGAGCCGTTGGTCTAATAGTCGTCAGCTTTTTAGTAAAAAAAATGACATTCTATCTAGAACCTAAAAAACCATCCTGACAAACACTCATACCTATATACATATTCTATACAAATAAATAAAACCGAAGTGTCTGTTTATAAAATCGAAATAACAGCTTTTTACTGAATTTAAATGAAATATATACGCCACTTATAACAAAAACATAATTTTTTCAATTTTTGTCTGTTTGTCGGTCTGTCTGTCTGTTTGTTCCGGCTAATCTTCGAAACGCCTCGACCGATTTTGATGGGACTTTTACTAGCAGATAGCTGATGTTATAAGGTTTAACCTAAGCTATTTTTATTTTTTCAAAAAATATTTATTTAAATATATATTAAAGTATTTTTGTTAACAATAATTTCACGCGAACGAAGGTCGCGGGAAACAGCTAGTCAAATCATAAATTAATGTAACAGTCTCCTCTCAATGACCAGAGCACAATACTAACGAATACATTTCCTTAACACCTCCGATCGAGGCAGAAGAGTAAACACACATGTCAATTAATAGTACACGATTGTTACACATGCTATAACTTTCACACGTCGACACTAGACACGTGCTGTAAACTCTATGGTGTCAGGAATGTGACAGCATAAATACCTTACTAAAGGAGAGCTTTGGATAAAGGGCAACCATATAAATAATTAACACGAATAGGTTGCTGCTGGTGGTAAGAAACGGAAAAAGTAAGCTTGAGATATTAAATGCCCAATATTCCAAACGATAGGCATTTGGAATATTCGGGCATTTAATGTTCCAAATTTGATTTCCCGAATAATTTGATTTGATAATGAGCTATTTTTGCACTTATCATTATTAACGAGCTCGTGGTTAAATAGTAACAGCCGCTCCCGCTCAGATTAATCTTCAGGTTAAGCCGCCCTTGCCTAGGTTGGTCTGTGGATGGGTGACCGCCCATTAAATACCAAATTTTCTCCGTGCCTCGGAAAGCACGCTCGGTCCCGGCTGTCATTTGTAGAACTTTGACAGTCGTTACAGGTAGACAGTGGCCCAAAAGTCTGATAACCAGTCTTATCAAGGAGTATCGTATTACCCAGTACTAACTGTGTTGTGGAGGTCAGATAGGCAGTCGCTCTATGTAAAATTCTAGTATTCAGCTGCATCCGGTTAGACTGAAAGCTAACCACAACATATTTGGGAAAAGGGTAGCAGACGCTGATCATTTTATTGAAGTTTCGACAGATCGGAAATATAAAATTATGACATCCTCGTAAGATACAAATCATGTTGGTTTCATGTAGTAAAGAAGAAAAATAGTTAAAAAAAAAACATGAATATCAATTTCACGCGTTGGATCATTAGGCAGGCTGAAGCTTTTGAGCATATACCCAACCACCCGGTGTGTGTTGTCGAAAGAAGAGCTTTGAGCCCTGTTAACGGCCTCGGACGATGCGATTTGCAACGAGACATCCGTCAATCAAAGTTACTTAAATCCATCCGTCGCTTCACAAGTCGGGTCGCAATGACTCGTGGCAGCTTTTTAGGGTGCCGTACCCAAGGGGTAAAAACAAGACCCTACTAAGATCGACTGTCCGTCTGTCTGTCTGGCTGTCTATCACTAGAGAACCGTGATAGCTAGACAGTTGAAATTTTCACAGATGATATATTTTTGTTGCCGCTATATACAGCAAATACTAAAAACAGAATAAAATAAATATTTAAGAGGCTCTCCAAACAACAAACGTGTTTTTAGGGTTCCGTACCTCAATCGTCAAAACGGAACCCTTATAGGATCACTTTGTTGTCTGTCAAGACCAACCAATCCAAATACTCAACAACCACAACAACAACAACAACAACCCCTTGGAGCAATGAAAAAATCAAACCTGTGAGTCAACGCGATCAAAAGATATGACTGTTTATGTCGCATATTATTCGATTTCACAATGGAATCAAAACCTATAGGTTACCCGTTGACCTAGAATCATGAAATGTGGCAAGAAGCAAGGTCTAACGGCACAAATAAAGGAAAAATTCAAAAAAATAAAAAAAAATGAAAATTAAAGGGTGTCCCCATACATACATAGTTGACGCCAATTAAGATATTTTTTTTTTAGATAATGGTACGGAACCCTTCGTGCTCGAGTCCGACTCGAACTTGGCCGGTTTTTTTCATATCTCTTCTCCGCAGTAGCTGTCGCAAGACGCGTGCCGCTTTAGCGTATAACTCGTGGTCAAGGGGTTAGCGAATCGTAGGCGTGATTTTATGTGCGTAAGTAGACTTACCACTTATTGATACATCAAGACGCAATCTACACAACAGGTAGCCTTCTCATTCAGAGGTATCACTTTGAAAATTTATTACCGACATGCGGTTTTCAACACTATGCTCTTTCGTTTAGAGCTGGTCGTAAATAATAATATGGCTGAACTTTTAGTGGAAACACACACTCTTTCATATGACCAGGTTTACGTTCAGACAACCAAGTATCAAATACAAAGTGAAGGTAAAATCAAACAAGAATTATTTAGAATTTGATTTATTTTTAGAAAGCATTGAAGATAGTATGAAATTTAATTTTCCACTCCCTCTCAGAGAGAATGTCCTAGCATTTCGAATGATTGTAATAACCATCCTGTTACATTTTTTGCTAAAAGAAAAGTATAGCGTGATCATGCTAGATAATTGCTAGGTAGTTGGCAGTTTCGTCTTAGAACTAAGTTGTGGCAGTTTTTCTTGTTTATCTCTCTTAACTTTATATATTTTGTTATATGTATGTATATATGTAGGTATGTATTCTTATATATTTAAGTTTTCTGTTATTGCACCTACTGTATGTTGTCTCTGCATCACCCTAAGGTAGACTGGTTCGCGTGGTTCGCGTTCGTGTTCCACGCGCGCCTCAAAGAGAGTCAGCAAACAGGAAGGGGTCCGTAAGGGCCGACGCCTGCCAGGGTTGCGGGACTGTTCGAAAGAGATACCGCGGCCCTGGAACACAAAGGGCAAAGGAAGGAACATGGATGGGTTTTAGTCAGTAGAAGTCTGACACTCCCTCCTGCTCAGCCCAGAGCGGGAGGGGTTATTTGATGATTTCCCATCGGTAAAAAAAAAAAAAAAAGGTAGACGGGTAGAAAATGCCCAAGGCTTGAAGTCCGCCTTTGTACAGTTTTTTTTTAACTTGTGAATAAAGTTTTAATAAATAAATAATATAATTTTCATATCTGCGAGGATCTGTTCCAGGATAGAGACTCACTAGAAAGCTAAAAAACTTAGATCTATGTTAACATTGCTGTACTTAGTTATAGGTCTTTTATCATAACCAAAACAAACTTTATATTCTTTATCATGTAGTCTATAAAACGAATGGAACAGAATAAAACCATGGAACAATAATGTTAAAAAATTCAACGCGTTTCACAGTTGTTTCAGTACCGTACCGGATATGTATGTTAACTGCGAGAAAACTACCCGCTACATGAAAATTAAACCGGATTCACCATTTCCAGGACTGTATTAAGTACATTAACACTTAATAATTCAACTTCAAAATATTTACTTTCATAACTGTGAAGAACCGTGTCTGAAAATTAAGACGTTAAATATAATAGGTCATTGCACTCATTTCCATATACCAAAATCTGAAAGAACTTCGACCTCATTCTGTAGACTGTCTGTTGTTTCTTGTCTAGTAAATGGATACATGTGATTAACAAGAGTGTATAATATTAGCGCTAAATATCAACTGTGTAAAAATGCGAAATTACCCGCAAATATTTATGACTTCATTCATACTTACCTGATTTGTTAAGAAGTTGGATATAAATAGACTCAACTATGTAGTTTAATCGTGGAAGGAAATCATGAACTAATCTTTATTTTTCTACAAAAGTTAGAAGTTCTTGTGTAAGCTGTTAACACAAATATGTTATCCTTGTCAATTATGTTTAGCACTTTCTTTCATCTGTAGTCGTTCCTTTTTTCCACAGAAAGTTTTCTAGCTTCTTAGTTGGGTTCTAATCAAATTGTCTGCTGGATGGCATCAGCCCCGACCTACGAATTGTAGGTGGATGGTGATGGTGATGGTGGATTTAAAACAAAGCCGGCACTTTACTTTGTGTTATTTATGTTATGAAAACCGCTTTCAAAACAGCGAAGGAAACAATCCTACGGAAACCTACTTGGAATCATCCACCTGCACTTAGTGGCGGTACTTCTATACAAGCTTCAAGGCTTGGCTTACCCTTATAACCTGCTCCTCTTCATAATGTTAGGATTTCTGAACAGTCTGCTTGGCTTATGAACTTGCCGTATTGTAAAAATCCAAATCGATGTTCCGACATGGCTCAAAAACTACTGCATAGATCCTGTTCAAATTTTGCGAAAATATTCATTATAGGCTTCTTCAAATGTTAGGCTATATATTATCACGCTATTTGCTTATGTGGGTCACTAGGTACGCCACTGCGTGCACTGGGCCCACGTGGTGAAATACAGCCTGCGTCATCACATAGAAAGGAGCCCGGAGTCTTAATACCAGCAGTAGAGTCGTTATTAGTTGAACATATCTGTCCTTCAGCAATAAAAGTGCGTCAGCCCATGAATGTCCTGAGTACACCCACCCACCTGTAAAATAAACCAGACCAAACCATCAGAGAATACTATTGTAGATCAAATTCGTCACCGTCTTTTGTTTTCTTCATTACCAAGCAAATTCTTGCACAAAATAAACCACGTGCAAATATCAGCTTTAAAAACAAACCATTGCAAGAACATGACACTAGAGCGGTCAGTGTGTCAATACAGTCGATTCCTTCCTGTTAGTTGTTGGTAAACTAATCCCTTTGTTGTGCGCCTAAGTTGTTTGTAGTCTGCTTTACTTGGCCACTATAATTGATCGTCACTCGACACGTGAGCGGCGAAGTCACTGGCGTTTGTGTGGATAAAATGGTTTGTGCCACTTTGTACTCACTTGCTCTAGACCAAGCATAGAAATAACTAAGTGGACAAGGTTATAGTAGATTTTGTTCGCTAACGTTTCCCTTATACATGATAGATGAAGGAAAGACTATTCTGAAAAAGTTCCGGAAAAGTCTTATATTTTCCTGCCCAGAGAGCATTTAGCAAATATAGCGTTCTTATGGCGATAACGATGTTAGCAGAGTTAAAATATCGGCCGGCGCATAGAAACTATTGAAAGTAAGTAGTTCTTTACAACGAATCACTTTTGCTACTAGGGTATGTTCTTTGGTCACAAGTTAGGTACTTCCGGTTAGGCCAATTGTTTGGCGATGCTGTTCTATACATTTTGACCAAGTAGGTTTTGCATTTTTTTAGGAAACAGCAGACCACGTAACCGTACCACGTAATCATTTTACCGTCTGTGTTCCTTACACCTTGTATATATTGCAGTCAAAACTCTTAACCAGACAAGTACTTTTAACTGATTAAAATAGGCAAAAGTAATTTTGACTGAACAGGTTGGTCAAAAGTAGTTTTGACTGAAAATCATTGGTTAATAGTGCTTTTGACTGCAAATTTGCGGTTAAAAGTTGTTTTAACTAACGCTCTTAGTCAAAACTAGCTTTAACTGCTAAAGCATAGGTCAAAAGTACTATGAGCTAGTTAGAATGTAAATAAAGATATTTATAAAATGTGAAATCGTTTTTTACGAAAGTTTGGTACTTAATGCAATCAATACAAAGAAGAAGTACACTTAACATTAAAATAGGTACAGAAAATGCACAGGTTATAAAAACAAAGTATTTTATTCGTTATTGTATAATGAGAACCTTGTAAATAAAAAATTAACTATGTTTTACTTATTACACTTTATTTATGGATTGTAAGCAACATAAGTAAGCAACACGTGTTTTATTAATATTTAGTTAATACTATATAGGTGTGTTTTTTTGGTATTTTTATTGACCTCCATATTTTTTAAGATTTTGTCTGATATAACCAGTCAAAACCACTTTTGACGGAATCAGATAGTCAAAACTACTTTTAACCTGCACCATTGGTCAAAACTACTTTTAACTATTATTTCAGTCCAAAGTAGTATTGTCGGAACCATGTGGTTAAAAGTACTTTTGACTGGTTAAAAGTTTTGACTGCAACATATAAATATCTATATACCTTTTTTATAAATAGGTCTAATCTAAATTCTAAGAATTTGCCTATAGGACTTGATAGCATGATAGATATTTAAGCTATTGCTTGTTACTCGAGCAATGTTATCATATCGGCAATCTATAGATGGCTGATTGATTGCTCAAAATTATAATAGCGTGCGCTCTAGAGCCTACTTTGAGAAAAAATATAGTTAATGTTATAGGGATAATCTTTAAGACAATACATAATAAAGATTTTATCAGCTACAATATCAAAATCGATAAACAGTTTTTGTCTTTATATACCCAGGTGTCCACATTATTTTTGAATTACTGATAATAATTTCATTTACTATATAATTATCTTTTTATTGCAAAGTAAAATATTATGTTGCTCAAAATGTATGCACACACACACTACAGATTTCACATAGGTATAACTGCCTCGTTGATTTATTCGCGGATCTATAAATAAATAAAATTGTTGTACATAATACTTTTAACAAGAGTGCTAGTGTGTCGCATTTTGACGTAAAAAAAAACAGATCTATTCTTCATGAAAAGTTCAATAAAATATCATAAATGTAAGCGTATTTATATTTCATACATAAACAAGGTCAAGTTTAATTAGCTTGCGGAACGCCGCAGAAGTGGCGGGTATATCGATATGTTATCAAGAGAAAAAAAAAATGGTTTGATGTTTTTATTTGGGATTTGGGTCAATGACTATAGGTATAATTTACTTAAAATAAGCCAATTTGGTGTTTCTGTTTACACGTCACGTACATAAAGTTGACAAAAAAAAATAACAAATTTTTGTTAAACTAATATTTCAAGTAATCCTATCTGCGATAATTAGCCTAGTGGCGTGACCGTCGGACTACCAAGTCATAGGTCACGAGTTCAAACCCAAGGAACGCCCTCTGATTTGTCGGATTCATGTGCGTATTGTATAATAACTACTTGCTTTGGAGAAGGAAACCAGCATGCCTGAGAGATATTTCTCGATGGTATGTAAAGCCAAGTCAGAGGTCCTTGAGCGGCATAAAAACTCTGACACCAGGTACCTAAGGCACTAACCGTACGATAAAGATTCGCTTAGTGTGGTTGGTGAAACAGCATGATTTTTTTTTCGTGTTTCGGCAAGATGATAAATAAAGGTTGTAACAAGACCCTTAACGAAGCCGAAAGGCACTCATTGTCTCCGTCATTGCGATCATTTTTGTGTTCTAGACCATACCTGGCAACCTTCAAGGTACGGAGATATTGGGGGTCAAAGTTCCAACTTTTTCACAAGTTTTTTTTTTAATACCTGCTTTTAATGTAAGATTTTTAACTACTTTCAGGACCCCCGTACTATTTAATCCATCCATCAGCATAATGTTTTGAGTCCGTTACATTGAGTGCTACCCGTAAAACTTGATTTTACACCCCATTAAAAAAAATCGTTTCCCAGCAATAATTTATGCGTAAAGTTACATAATTTGATGTACACAACGCTTGGTTGACGGGGTCTTGTTATACCTGTAGGTATAAAGTAAATCTATGTATCATCATCATTTCAGCCGAAAGATGTCCACGGCTGGACATAGGCCTCCCCCAAGTGTCGCCACACTTACCGGTTCTTATGCATAAACAATTAGTTAATTTGATTGTGAATATTTTGAAAAATCAACAGAATAATATTTATAAAATAAAATATTTTTCCCACAAGAACAACTATTCACAAGAACAAGAGAGACCACTCCAATTCCAACACGAGTAGGTTGAAACACGAGATATCGCCCAAAGACGTGTCGTTTCTCACGCCCCACGACGCGTCGGGAAATCGAACACTGAGCGATATCGTCTAACAGATTCGTTACCGAATTCTCTAACACCTTATTAGTGTTACTTTTGATCGCTAAATATAACCATTAGCTGCGGTTTGTGGTCGCGAGCTTAAAAATTAAGAGGAGGTGAAGATCAACAGTATCGATATATTTTTTTTTGTAGTAGTATCGGGAAATGTATTGAGTAGAACGATACTTAAAGAATTTCGTTTTGAAAATTGTCGAGAAGGCAATAAACTCGTATCGCATCAATGCTTTTTTTTATAGTAGGTATGTACAGTCAGCATCAGAAGTAGATTAACACTACTCAAAGTTTCTAAGCAGGTTTTAATAAAAACTTGTAAGATATTACTCGTTACTAACAAGCTATTGAAGAGTATGGAATATTTTAAAGAATAATCTTCTTAAACATTAAAAATAATAGCTGGAGTCCTTTACAATAAATAATTAAAATTCCGAAATGATAAGTTACTTTTGTTGCTGACCGTACGAAAACAATCCCAGCTCCCGGACGGTCCCGACTGTCAATTGTAGATCTTTGACAGTCGTTACAGGTAGTCAAGTGCTTTAAAATCTGACAACCAGTCTTACCGAGGGGTAACGTATTACCCAGTACTAACTGGGTTGCGGAGGTCAGAAAAGCAGTCGCTCTATATAAAATACTGGTATTCAGCTGCATCCGATTAGACTGAAATCAGACCCCAACGTAGTTGAAGATAGGCTAGGCAGATGATGATGTTTGTGAAAACAGGGGGCCTACAATGGCTCCTTTATCAGAATCATAACATGAATCACGTAAAAAATTAAAATTCTTAAAATAGTCTTTATGGTTATGACTACAACGTCCATTTTAAGAGTTTGAAATTTTTAACGTGATTCATAGTATGATTCCGATAAATCAGCCATTTTAGGCCCCTAGGACTTCGTATTACACTTCTTATCCCATCGTTGTAAACAAATTGAGTTGTCAAAGAAGTCTTGGAATTAATTGAACTGCTACATGAGTTTCTTTGTTCCTATTAGAACTCCTTAATTATAATTAATTAATGTGGAGATGAAAGTTTTACAATCGTTGCAAATTGCCATTGTTTGTGAGTGTTTTTGACAAAGGAATTGGGCTAGAAGTAAAGTAGGTCGAAAGCTTTCAATTACAGAGCTGTGTGTCACTCAACCTTTATTTTATAACCAGCTTATGCCCGCGGCTTTGCCCGCGTAGAGTTCGATAATTGTCCCACAGGATCATACTAGCGGGAAAAAAATATTATATGTGTTAATCCAGGTTATAAACTATCTGTGTGCCAAATTTCATCCAAATTCATTCAGTAGTTTCTGCGTGAAAGTGTAGCAAACATCCATTCATCCAACCACTACAACATCCACGGAAGCGATTTTATTTGGCTTCAATTAAGGTTGGAAATAGAAATAAACCTAATTTCACTATTAAGATTAATTATTATTAACCGTAATTCATCATTATAATCTTCATCTGCTTAGTATGTAACAACTATGTTAGGAACGGCTTCCAGTTTAATCGAATGCAGCTGATATGACTACATACCTACATACACTAATCTTCAGCTGCAATATCAGCAGCATTCGGTTAAAAATACTGGTTGTACATGGAATTACTGCCTATCTGACCTCCCTAATAGGTATATCTATAGGTATTGCTGTATAAGATTGATTGTCAGACTTTCAGGCCCCAGAGTAGCTGTTCCGAGTGTCAAGGATCTATAAATGACAGCCGGAACACGAGCTTCCCGAGACACAGAGGGGTCTATCATGTGTAATGAATTAATGATTCGATTTTTAAACTATTCCTTGTGACAAAATAAAAGTTCAGGCACTCAATAAAGTTCTTCAGATTCTTCACCAATTTGTCAGACCTCCTACCAAACGAGTTCATGAGCTAGGGGTCTAGAAGGCTCCTGTCAAATCCTGCTAAATCGACCTTTGAGAATTTGATGAACTCATGGCCAGAAAGAAACATTGAATACTCTATAGAAATACGCGATAAAATAAAAATTCAGATACAACCTAATAATGACTAACTATTTCCTATTTATTTGCTATAAATGGTCTGTCGGACCTCCTAGCACACGAGTTCATTAGCTAGGGCATCTAGTAGTGTCCTGTCACGATGATGTGTCGCGAAAGTCGCACTAACAGCATCAGAGGAGCCGCCGCGATGACGCCACCGAGCGCCGGGTCCGCCCGTGCGAGATTGAACAGGAGTGGGGTGGAGTTGATCGGCCTACAAAAAAACAATAATGATAATACTATTCTTTATAAAATCTTACCCTGATACCAGTGACTGGCAGGACAGTGAGGCAGTCACTCCATGTAAAACACTGGTATTCATTCGGTTAGACTGGAAGTACAAAAAAAATATGGTGTTGTTAAGTCGATATTTTATATTTAACTGTGGAGACGAGGGTAAACATGGTATGAAAAGGAACAGGTGTATACTCAGCAGTGGGTGAAGCAAAGGCTGCCAATAATGATTATAAACTTATCAAATCCTCGCTCAAATTGTACCTATTTATTAATGTACAATGTACACATAGTTACATGTTTTCTTAACTAGTGAGTACATGAACCTGTAGCGCAGCAAGATAACTTAAAACTAATTATTTTGCAGTAAGTATCTATTATCACGTAGATTAGGAACTTTCACAATAAAAATTATAATCATTACTATTAATTAAAGTTATATTCAGATGTATACGTAAAAAAATATAATTAACACAAATACATAATTATATTATATTTAAACTCAAAAAAAAATAACTTCCTTATATTTTGGGATACTCTATGATAAAAAAATCTAAGAGTAATAACTCTAACAAAGCTATAAATACACGAAGTCAATTGCATAAAAATATGACAGGAAGTCATTACTTTTGGTCAAAGCTCTAAATTTTGATTGCAAATATATTTTCACACGAGTTTATTTTTCTTTGTTGGTTTTGCTAATCAGCAAATATATCGAGCTCTATTCCAACCATTGTGTTAATGGTCATTTCGATTAGATTATTAATGACATAAAACTCATGATCTTCTAATGATAATGCTTTATCGTTTTGATTAAAAAGACTACTGATCTGGTCCGGTACCAGAACATAAAAATACTAAATATTAATTGACCCACCAGTCCACGATCAGACGTTATTTTTAACAAAAAAAGCAATAATGCCATCAATTCAGATGGCGTCTCCACGCCTCTCGTATTCCGATCCGATCTCCGCAGAGTGAGAAGCGGCGATGACAGCTAATTGTCCTATAACGAGGGTAACCATGAAACTGTTCACGACACATACATTTACATGACACGGACTGTCCCGCTAGGATGCATTCCCTTCTTTCCACATGACGTACATACATCAGTATCAGTAGTGAGATGAACGTCGCGAATAAAGATGCAGAAATAGATAGGCAAACATATTCAAATAGGTAGATTAAAATCTTCTCAGAAAAGGTACTTTAATGTCAGTCTGTTTAAAATTTAATGCCTGATCTTTTTTTCTAGATTTCTGTACAGGATGTAGGCATCCTGTATAGATGAGGCGTGTGTGATTTTGTATAGATTTACGGAAAAGAAGCAGATTGGTATGATGAGCAATTTGTTCACGAAAATCTCTTGGGTCATTTACTGTAAGTACCTATGCTTACTTTAATTATGGTGCTATCCGACAAAATCAATAATGCATAGATGGTGCCTTTGTGTGGGAAGGGTGTACCTTGGCAGAGGAAGTATTTATATAATATCTGTGGTAGAGGTATATGTACTCGTAAGTATTATGCCGTGGTAGGTGTGTTCTAGGATGAGCTGACAGAGCATAATGGAAAAGATGGAGGTAGCCTATTCCAAAAAGCACAACGAATTACGTGATATCTTAAATTAAAATTTAAATAAAATTTTATTTAAAATTGTAAAGTTGTGAAGTACGAAATTCGGAAATAAAAGGCATTTATTAATTACTTCATTCTTGCCCTTATCCCAATTGATTTTTCTTCTTCTTATTAAAAATTAATTAGCGTTTCTCAAACTATACGCTCATAATCACTGAATAAGGCCCACCTAAGTGAAATACAACATTAAATACTTAATGTCAAAAGCTTTCACTACTTAATTAAGTCGTGTCCAAATAAAATAATTAATGTGAGACGCCCAGAAAAGCGTTTAAAATTCAACGGAAATTGTTTTATGATTTGTCACACAAAACGATAAATGTATAAATATTGCGATACAGTTCTGTCATAAAAATAGCGGATATATTAAAATGCCTGCAATAATAAAGCAATTAATTCCATATTTATTGATACTTGGGGGGGTTTTAACTGCTCCAGTCTATTATAGAGATAATTTCATCGATCTACTTTTAAACTATGCACATAAAGAATTATGGACAAATTAACATAAAAATTTCCCAATATTATTTTGCATTTCAGTTCTAAAACCTTTTTTTTTGTATTAAAATGGTTTTAAAAGATCACGATTATGGACCAAACATTTTTATTTCAATGTTATAAAGATAACGTTTATCAAAAGTCATATGCTAAGCAGTAATAATTTAGATGTATCCTGCTTGATACCTAGTTATTTAAAGCTTGTATTTTTATCAATTAGCGAAATTCCTTTTATCAATACATAAACGATTATCGTTTTGATTAATCAAAGTTTAATGTTTCCTTTTGCATTTAAAGCTTTTACATAATTTTAATAATTATCCCTTAATTTGAATTTGTCTGATGGGACGGACACAAGTAAAAAATGTCTGCAAGTAAATGCAAAATAGCCGACTGCCATGTACACAAAGAGGCCCGGAACCATAGGCAGTTATTTGGGTTAACCGTTGCGACAGTTCTGTTGCAAATGTGTATGAAGCCTTATTCGATTTTCAGAATATTTTTTTAATTAGAATTTCTTGTTTTGACAGTGCTGGCTGCCTCCTGCCAGTACCAACACCCTGTACTCACCTCCAGTTATACTCGTCTCCAGGACTCACTCAAGTACTTGCTCCATGCCTCGCTTGCATTACTCGCTCCATCACTCGCTTACAATACTCGGTCCATTACGCGCTTCCAGTCTATTATCTGCAACTTTTACATAATTTAAAAACGATTAACAAACTTAAAATAATAATAAAAATATAAATGGACATAACATTACGCCTGTGATCCCTGAAGGGTTCGGCAGAGGTGTACTTAATAGTATACCCACATTTTATGTCGCATGTAATACAGGGCGAGTCTATTGCCATCAACCGGGTCCAAATCGAGACTTCATGGCTGCTTCACGTTTCATTGATCCAATAAATTAAAATTATTGACTTTTGTCATGAAACTTACTTATTGTCCTTGGTACCAGGGGCCTTAGTCTGCTATTGCAATAGTGTCAGAATGGTCTATCATTGATTTAATAAGGCCCCGCGCAGACGAATTACCCTTTGTACGCACGTCAAACGAGTTTCGAACGCGCTTCAATACGCCGTGGGCTAGGGGCCTTATTAAATCAATTATAGACCATTCTGACACTATTGCAATAGCAGACTAAGGCCCCTGATGTGACCAAATTGACGAAGGGTATCAATTTGTTTTACAATAAATGTCCCTTAGTTTATATTGCAAAATAAATCTGCATATTGCTACTGTCTACCTATTTTAAAATATCATATTTCAGTTCCGACTAAAAAGTCTCCAAGCATAAGTTAGCCATGCCCATAACCAACAAATATGTCCTGACTTAGGCACAGCAATGTACCTACCTAACATATGACGTAGGGTCTAAAGGTTGCAATATGTTGGAAAGATGAATAGCTAGGTCGGAGACGGCGCCTGTAAATATGTTGTTGCCTGTTGCAAGCACTTAATTTGTGCCTGCGTAGGATTATTTAAATTAAAAGCTCAACGCACACGTACGAGTACTGTAACTTCTTTATTCCCGTCTGCCCCCACCGGTCTGTCGCTAGTGGTGGCAGTTGGAAATATTTGTCTCATCTGCCGCCTCTTGTGATGGATGCTATTATTTCAGTCATATTTTTGCCCCTACTGCTGTCACCACTGGAGGTAGATGTAACTAGAATTAGTGGCATCCTCACCCTGTTTTACTAGCTGATTGCGAACCAAGGTGATGCTGTTACACGATGCTTATATAGTTGTGCATTACAGTAGGGAGTTTCATATTGAGAAGAAGGCTCAAGTTGAAGCGGTGCTAATCCCGTATTAATAGTAATTTAATAGAGAAGTTTCTACGATAATCATAAGCCAAAACTTACCTAATGTAAAGTTACAGAACTTACAGATTACCAAAAGCACCGAAATTAAGACTTGCGAAAGAAAGATTTTCTACTCAATTGAATAATTTGAATATGAATTACGTTATCTACCTTATCAATTATTATATAATAAGGTTCGAGGACCAACATTCTATTAAAATGGATTTCAAGATTGACTTCCTTTGTCTATAGTATAGCCACAAATTGATGAAATGTGGTCAGAACCAGAAGCGGTAACGATATCTTTACCACAATTTGGTAGAACTCTCAAGCAAGACTTAGTTCGAACGGTCACGAACTCACGCCTGTTAAACTTTACCAACAATGTTATCGCAAACCACGGTCATGTCGCTTCAAGGAGCTCTTCAGATCGTAAACAAATCTTGTTGTCTACGTTAATTTCCAGTAAAAGAAATTTATAATTTTGATGGTGTTTCAAAGACGTATTTTACAGAAACTTTCACCAAAATCTTTATATTTATGTCAAGATTTGCATTATTGCGACATTAGTACAAATCCAATAGACCTGTCTTGGGAAAGAAGTTATTTTTATTCCTCTTAACATTTTTCTACACGCTTGTACTCAAATTTGAAATTCGATCACATTTTTTTTTAACTTTAACAGCGGGTTTAATCTACCAAAAACAATAAAATAAAAATATTAATTTAGTAAACTCATCCCGCGGGTCCCAAATGAGCGGGATCAGTTGACTAAAGTGTTTAAGTGTACCTATCCTTCGATTATGTTATAAGCTACATGTATGGCGGATACACCAGCCCATGGATATATCCACCACGTAAGTAGTAGGTAGCTATGACGTAACGTAGTAGCTATATCAATAAGAAAGGACTCATATTCATGTACATTTTGTGGTCTTCTTCTTCGTGTAGAAGATAGATACTGATAATATTGGCCCATCCGAAGCTACTTTCACAGCATTGTCAGTGGCAGCGCAGAAGTTACGCTGACTGCAGCTTTTGGGGCACAAAGTGCAGCAATGCAGGTGAGGCACAGTCTGTGATGAAATTACAGTTTCCTTTATTACTTTAGTTGTTAGACTGGCCACATTATAAACAACAAACAAATCAAGATATCTACATAAATTGTCCCGTTGTGTAGATCTAACTCAATCGTAGGAAAGTTAAGGGCAGGCTATTGTTCGCTGGCTTGGGGCGGTCGTGCACATTGTGCATTGTCTATTCGTAGAAACGCTTCGATATGTTTTAAAATAATATTTTACGAGCCCCGTCGATGGTCGAGGTTCGTTGACAACGAACGTGCATTTATTTAAAGATGTAAAGCGAATTATAGAGACAATACCAAAACATTAATAATGGGTTATTAATACCGTATTAGATTTGCAATAACATCCGCAATTAAAGGATCAAGTACATACGAAAAACAGCTGTAGGATTAATGTCATTTTATATGCATCTTTCATAGGTTTTCATTCAGAATATTTTCTGTTTAATTGACAAAAGCTGCAAAAATAATTTGTAGCTCGTGCAATTAGGTACCTGCATGACGAACTCCAAAAGACACAAACCAATGAAACTCCACAGATATAAGTTCGTTTTAATTTTCAACTTTAACCCACCACGCGAACGCTGCTTAAGTCGTAAACAGTTTCATAAGTAATTAATTACCAACCTCCGATCTTTAAGATAAACCGACGAAACCGATGAATACACCGATTATATCGAAAATCAATGCGAATTCTCAGATAGTGATCGATAAGACTCGATTATTGTGAAACAATATGCCACAGTTCTCAATGTAATCTCATTCTGAGTGGAAATCGATTAATTAAGTTCATTTAAGTACACGATCTGCTATCTTATCGATGTCTTTGATTGCGCCGCATCGTAAACAAAGCTTGCAGTAGCAATCACAACCGTTTGATATGGTAAATTAATTGCGATATGGTGGGCAACATCCGACATCCTATATTGGGCGTTGGGTGCTTAAAATTGCACTATCGGACTCGCAAAAACAATATGGCTAACTTTTTTTTTTGAGGGTATCTTTCGAATTGCTTACAGACAAGAGAGGTTTTTTAGAGTTTGAAAAGAATAAGAAGGATAAATTATTATTAATTCTATGAAGAAATTAATTATTTCTTCAGATCTAATGTGCAAATCAATTGGTTTACTTTAAACACTGCCTCGAACGGTAAAACTTTAAAATTAGCAAATAGTGATCACAAAAATAGCTCCCATTCATCATTCACTTTAGCACTTTACAATTAACCTACGCCATATTCTAGAAACACAAGAATCAATTACAGTTTCCAATCATCAGCGACATAAAGCTCTCGAGGACTATCAATAAAACTTTAGTATTGGTTCAATACAAACAATTTCCCTGAGCGTCATTTTAACGCCAATGTATTTGCGAATCTGCGGGCGGTCTGTTTTCTTAAACAATTTATGCGCTCGGCGCCTTTGCGACCGACTCAGGAGACGTGCTAACCAAATCACTGTGAAATACTGTCCGTCTGTAAGATGCCGCTAATCTAGAGAACTAACGGCCCCTTTTTCATGAAGTTTGCGCAGTTGGAAAGTTGTGGTTTTAGGAGTAAAGCTTTACGACTGGCTTTTTTAGAGTGTTGCTGGAACAATCATGGAAATAAACAGTTTATGACTGCATAATGCATGGCTGGTATACGTTTCTCTTTTTGGATGCGATTTCACTTTTTACGGACCATTTTTTTTTTCAAAAATCATCAAATGACCCCTCCCGCTCTGGGCTGAGCAGGAGGGAGTGGCAGACTTTTACTGACTAAAACCCATCCATGTTCCTTCCTTTGCCCTTTGTGTTCCAGGGCCACGGTATCTTTTTCGAACAGTCCCGCAACCCCGGCAGGCATCGGTCCTTTCGGACCCCTTCCTGTTTGCTGACTCTCATTGAGGCGCGCGTGGAACACGAACGCGCCGTCGACACGGCCTGTCGTCATAAGACGGATGGACGGCGAGTAAGCCCATTACTCACCGTCCACAGGCCCGCGACTTTTTATGGACCTGCAGTTTTGTGGTTTGCGAGTACAAAACACATCTCGGTTCATCATCATCTTTCAGTCCTTGTTTCATTCTTCTTGGGGTCACTGTAACATGTTTTCTTCTTCGATTCTCCCCTGTCAGACAACATCATTTACTGCCTCCTCTTTCATACCATTCCTCACACAATCCAGTCATCTTTTCTTCGGCCTTTCTTCGCCTCTCCACTCATCATTTAGGCATTTGCGTTTTATCCCTCCTCATTACTCCATACCAAGACAAACGACTTCCTTCAAAGCAAGGTTGCAAGATAAATATATACTTACCTATTTATGATTTGTTTAAAAAAATATTCAGTACCGTATTTACTTAATATGTCGTATGTCCAAAAGTAATAAGTAGGTACATCCCAATGTGTTGCCAGTTAATGATACCTAATAAGTAATGTGCGTTGATAATTTACTGCTATCTACATTTGAGAAATGCTATTTGCGACGATGATCGTAACACTGATTCGCTTAATTGGCAAAATGGCAACACTGCGACGCAATTCGGGAATCTGTTCACCGGAGACGGTTTCATGAATATAAATGAGGCTATATTTTCAGTAATTAAAAATAATTACACAGATTTTTTATAGACACTACTCCCGTCCCGTGATTGTAGAATATATATGTACAGTCATAATTCATTTAGTTTAGTAATAAATCAAGTTGTGTCTGACTACATATTACGCTAACAATTAATAGGAACTATTATTATATCTACCTTGTTGTTATCCATTTAGAGTTTGGTGAACTTCCTATTAATTGCTCGGGTTATTTGGTCTTATTCTGGTCCATTTTAATACGGTAAATCATCAAGATACATGACAATTCCATTATCTCTGTCGTCATCCATTTTTCGGAGACAAGTTTTCATGCTAAAATTTGCTCTGTTGAAATTTCTTTGTTCGTAGTCACCCCCTTTAAAAGCCACATCATATTTCACACAGTCCATCCATCGTTTCTTTGGTCATCTTCGACGTTCATGTTCAAAAACTTTCCACACGACATTTCATTAAATTACCACACGACTTTAGGGTGATAAATAATAAAATTAAATATTCGCTCATAATTTTCGCTATTTTCCAATCAATTGGTGGTCTCCTCATTCCTGTCGGGTCTATTATTAGCTACGCCCGATTCACCGCGAGCCACGACCGCAGCGCCGCGGTTTGACCCCTTAGACATTGGATCAACACAACAATGTTGTACATTCCTAATGAGAGAGATGAAGCTTGTTGACAGGGGACGCGTGATGAGGTGACGAACTAACGACTTTGTTTAACAAAATGAAGCAGAAAATCTAAGGTTCCTGTTGGTTGTACTTGTCATGTAAAAATTTAATTGTTTTGGTGTTGTGATACTAGGACCCCTCAGGGCCTGTACATATACGATGCGTTGCGGAGCCGTACCGCAAAGATTTTCACACCATTAGCGGTACTACGCCGCAGCAGCTTCCCAACGTTGGTACGGTGCCGTAACAGTGACGTCAAGAAAAGTGTAAGACCCACAACAACGTAGAACGGTGCCACTTCGCCATCGCAACGCGTACTCTCCTCATTTCGTCTCGCTGCCTGGTTGCATGTCTGATGAGCTTACGGAGTAGTGCCGGACCATGTGGCATACTATATCTACTTATGTAGATATTTTCATGTCGGACGCCGCAGCAGTACCGCGCCACTGCCGCAACGTGTCGCGTGGAAAGTTTCTAAGGGGTATTACCATCAAGCAGAATAAATATCTATTAGAATACGGTAGTAGCACTCCAAATGTCCAAGCATTGAACTACAAAATGACAATGTGAGTAAACTAATAAATAACACACAAAACAACAATAATTCAAAGTGTAGCGACACTAAACCGTCAAACCAGTATATACATGATGCTCTGTGCCGTCAAAATAGAGCTGTCCTGAGCAGCACAGTGTTGCCAACAAAAGATTTAAATTAATACTTTCTGGTCGATTGTCCACAATCCATTGAATACACACAAAAGTCCTCGCATCTGCACTTCCGGGACTCGATAGTTACATCATCAGACGATTTATAGTAGGCAACACTGACAAATATTCAAGTCACATAAAATTAAAACTTATTTGGTGAACTTAAAGTTGAAAGCAGCGTCTCAACAAGTTGAAATCGAACAGTTTATTTAAAAAAAAAAAAAAACAAAATACAATCGTCTGTTGAGAACCATGATATATATTTATTTATCACACAGAAAAGAGGTTATTCAGTTATCATTATCAAACTAATAAAGCAAAAAATCACACATTGTAGGCTGAGATAAAAACTAAAAAGATTTACGGCCAGATAAACAGATTTACAATAAGTAGAGATAATGTCCCAGATGGAAGACCCAAGGTCGTATATTTAGTGATTCTTTAAACAGGGGAGACAGAGGCAATTTATTGTGAACCAATTAACTATTCAGCTGTGGGAACTGATTAGCTGATTGTAAATGAATTATTTCATTAACCGTAATTATGATTTACTTTTTGACTTTGTAGAAATCTTTTTGTAAATCTTATTGCTTAAGATTCCGAAATACCTCCTCGTGGGAGAGGGCACTGGCTCTTGTAACACTTATTATCGGTCACCTAGCACAGGAATCAGGGATTTCACACAGGTTTAACCACTTTCTTGTGTAATAAAGATTATTGGATCCGCGAAGATTTTTTTAATTTTCGGATTTGAAATAAATGTTACATTACTTTTATAGTTATTTTATCTTTTGACATTACAATAATTATTCTTATGAAGGTAATGAAAATAACAATGAAAGGATTGTATAAAAAAAATATAGAAGAATATATGTAAAATTTATGTAAAATAAATATAGAAGAATGAAGAATATATATAAAGAAACAATAATTATTCTTATGAAGGTAATGAAAATAACAATGAAAGGATTGTTATTTTCATTACCTTCATAAGAATAATTATTGTTTCTTTATATATATTCTTCATTCTTCTATATTTATTTTTCAGTAAAGTGATGTATGATTATTTTGACGCTAGAATAGCATTGACAGAAGGGCGCTATCGGTAAACATTGTGAAATTGTCTGAAGAATTAGGATTGAAAAAATATGTAGGTGGCATTGATTCCCAAAAAGGCCACGCGTCAGAAAACGTATGTAAACTATACTTTATATATATATATTTGTTTCATATACTTGTCAGTAAGTGGTTGAACTTTTGTCTTAAAACAACCGCACTCAATCTCAAACGGTAGTTATTATTAGCCGTTATTAATAATACCATTCATAGTTTTAACCAGCCAACCTATTATTAAATGATTGGTATCCATTAACGCTTGATAACTCTCACCTGTCAGCCACTTTGTTTTAATAAAACAACATGTATGGATCGTTTAGAAAGACGAGATTTTTTGTATAATTATAGAAAATAAACTTTATTAAAAAAAAAAACTCTATGAGATCAGACATGGAAATTGTGTACCTACAAAAAGTAAGGTGACCTAAGTCTATTGCCAATTTTTGAAAACCATATTAATTATATTAGACGTAAAGGGTCAATATTTAGATATTATTTTTTCCTCTTTATAGGTTTTTTTTTTTTAAAGCTAAGAACACACGATTGAGACACCTTTCAAACGAAAAAAACTCCTTCAAAATCGGTTCGTCCGTTTAGGAGCTATGCTGACCCAGTCAGACACACAGATACACATTTAAATCTTATAACACCTCTCTTTTTGGATCGGGGTTAAAAAATACTCTTTAAGGCTCCCACTAGCCGTACGAAAGCTGTTGAAATATGAAAGATATTTAACTATGAAAAGCAAGTAGAAGCTAAACTATGAAAGCTAACAAGTACCAATAAATATTAAACTCGACGAACAGAAAACAATCTTCATTATACAAATTTGCATCAGCATAAACTCGATACATGCTTACTCAAAAAGGCCCCGTTTCCCCTGTACGATCTGAGATGCGATAGCAAACAACTCAGACGCGTGGCAGACACACGACTATCACTCGGTGATAAGATCGGCTAATCATACGAATCATGCTCCTGCATGGAGTCAGGTGTCGGTACCAGGGAAATACTAGCCCCAGGGGAATTGGAGGAGTATGGGGTTTTGTAAATTCAAGTCTCTAAGTATTGGGTTTGCGTGTGCGTTATTAGATATTTCGTACCTTACTTGGGGTACAGAAGAGATATTTTACTGTGCGAAAAAGTCTAGTTTATTATAATAAACAAAATTAATATCAAGTGGTCATTAGTCTGCAAACGGCCTAGTTGTTGCAAGCGCGACTGCTGAGCAACAGGTCCTGGGTTCAATTCCCAAGTCGTGCAAAGGGTTATTTAGTTGTTCAATCAGGAATTTCTCAGTAGCATCTACGGAGTCTGGATTTGCGCCCGGTTGATGGCAATAGGCTCGTCCCCTAATACATGGAACTTAAACATAACTGCCGAAATGTGGGTGTAATATTAGGTACACGTCTGCCTAACCCTACGGGGATTACAGTACAGGCGCAATGATATATTCAACTAAAGATAAAACACTTTGACAAGTTTCCTATAACTTGCAAAAGAAAGCATTAAACGTCAAATTCTCGACTTAAACACGTAGGCGATCGAGTAACCAGTCAAATACAAACCAATATAAACTTGATCGATACCAAATAAAGCAAGCCGATACGCTTATCTGAATACAATCTCCAGATAGGATAATGTCGCCGCAGACAAGCATGTTATAGAACCTTTTGTTCAATCTACAAGGCGGCATAGTTTAGCAGCCTCCTAGCCTCCCATGATAGGGGTGAAGACAGTACAATAAGGGCACCAACGATCTTTAGCCGATATATTCAACCGTAGCGATATCATCGACAAGCCATTGTGGGTAACGTTGTGACAGTCAGCCTTAATAGTTGTCGAGTAGATAAACGGCCAGTATTTCAATCTTTAGTGATTATGCGTTTGAAAATGATCGATATTGAATCTGGTGTCGATTTCAATGAGGTATACTGGATACTTGATACTGTAACTGGTGTCGTAGATAATAACTGGTATCTTTTATCAAATATTGCCTCTAATACTGGTTAAAAGCTGTATGGGCGTCGACAAGAATAGAATGGTCTTAGTATCTATTTTTTAGACAAAGAAGTTTGTTTTAAATGGGGAATAAATAAATAGTTTAAGCAGGCAAAGTAGGTAACCATGCACTACTTCATGTTACGGCAATCAGTATACGGAATATGGACAGTGCGACAGTAATTATTCTCACTTCAGTCGAGACACTATAAGTCCTGAAACGAAATGACCTCCATTTCCACGGAAATGACGAAACGCATAACGACCGGAAATGTCTATAAACAAAACTTTTATCCCTCAAACATAACTAGAAGAATTCTAAAAATCTTAAACATTTACAAGCTCAATTTAACGAGTGAACCATAATTTAGCGATAAAAGAAATCCAAATAGATAATGTAAATATACGAGCGTATGTAGGAGCGTGTTAGTTATGTACACATTGTAAAACTGAAGTAGACAGCTAAAATTAACGTTTATTGAAGTTCTAAACACTAGAGCACTGTTTCTAAGCTAAACTGGGTACGAGGAAACAAATAGGTAGATAAACATAATGGAAATCAGGCTAAAGCGAATTAAACTTGAATATCGAAGTAACCAGTACTAACTGGGTGGTGGAGGACAGATAGACAGTCGCTTCATGTAAAAATACTGGTATACAGCTGCATCCAGTAAGACTGGAAGCCGACCCCAACATACTTGGGAAAAAGGCTAGGCAGATGATGATCTGGTACTGAATTGTGTTTGTGGTGAAGCAGATATTGATAATATCAATGAAGACAATGATGTAAGTCGCCTTATTCAATTAGTAATTTGGAAAGATGGAGACAAGGAAGTATTTGAAGTTGTCAGTCACCTGTATGTAGGGGATTACTGACTAGAGAGATAGAAAATAGCTTTAACAAAATATTGAGATGATTTTTAATAGAGGACTATGGAAGAAGAAGCTGCGCTGGCCATTCATACATTGGGATAAGGACATGAGAATACTCGTAATGATGATGAAATGATTACAAAAATAAGAAACCACGATTGTGTAATCAAGTAAGTGTACCGTCAGTAACTAAATCACGAATGACTAAAGAAATACAATACCAACATCCCGAATTTATTTGTTTATTGAATCATCATGAAATCCTTGTGTTAGATAAGGATCGACAAAGGAACGGGTACTACCGATACGGTACCGCCATGGGTATCAAATTGTAACAACGTAATATTTCATGGCGATACCGCTTGCCGCTTTATCTCTTGTAAGTTAATTTAAGACTCGATCAAAGTAAGTGAATTAGAAATGTATTATGTTACGAGGTATAATGTTATGTCATTGTTTGTTGTTCCTGGTTAAGGTTCTGTTGTATTGTGTGCAGTTTTTTTTATTATTTGGAAGACGTGGAAAAAAATATTGCCTTTTCTTAGTTTGGAATACTTTGACATGTGATTTTTTGTGAGTAGCTGGTCAATCCTTTTTCAGATCCATGATATTTTCTGCCAAAAATTATCGTGATGGCAAAATATCTAAAGCTTTCTCCATGTCTAACACTATTACTTATATTTACCAGATGCACGCCTTTAGTTTTATTTTAATAACATAATAATATTTTCTCGTATATTACAATAATTTTATCGCCATCATATAATAAAGGCCTACGCTCCAACAATTTCTCGTCCACGTTAACGCCATAATTTCCCCATTGTTTCACAAACAGCGTACAATACGTAACGGACAATTTAGACTTTTAACGTCGATAGGACAGCATAATGGTGGGGTGGTGACGCCAAACATTTTCATTAATAAAGGTTGCCCAGAAACTCTTGTTAACAATGATAACTGCATTCTGGAAGAAACGAAGCATAACTCATTCGATTAAGATGTGAGTTTACTGACTGCGGGCCGGGTTAATTGTAACTCTACTGAGAAACAAATCCATTTTACTGTGATCTCCAAAAAACTTCACCCTCTTTTACTCGACAAACGTTTGCACAAATTTCACGGTTCTAGTCAAACTGGTTATGTTAATCTTCGGCGGCGACTAAGCAGATATTAGTGACGTCGAGAAAGTGTTAATCCTATTTTAATATGACTAATTGTGTGCTAGTTGTCGGTGACTGTTTAACAACGGCATGCCTGTGGGTGGAGGTGCAATTAATATTACCTAATGGTAGAACCTTGTGTTTGAGAAGGACATTTGGTTTAGTTATGTGATCGCTAAGCATGCTATTGTGTGATTTGAAGTGTTTATTTGGGAATTTACTTCAATGGTAGGCACTAGACAAAGAAACAACGATGATGGAATAGTTGACATAAAGCTAAGCCAAGTGGAAACACGTTGTAGAAATACTGCGAACAGCTTTGAAAACGATTGACATTGTTGTATACGGCAGCGGGCTAGTGTCTACAAGTCCACTTCCAAAGCGTGTGGTACCTAGATTGCCATTTTTGTCCATTCATTGTCGTTTTGTTTGATTGCCTTCTTTTATAAGCAGTGATTGGTCAGTTTGAAAATTATACCTCATTCAATGTAGTAAAGTCATCGTTTATTGCGGAGCTTCGTGTGTTTCTGTTTTTCTTAGGCCCGTTGCCGTTGCTGTGCTGTGCCTTTGATTTCTAGGTTGTGCGTGTTATTAGGTTTTACATCAGTAGCAAGGTATCAACCCAAAGTCTGCATTGGTACTAGTTTATCGGCTACAGGCCCTCCTTTAAAGGAACACTTCGGTTCATCACTTCGGGGAAGTACCAGATGATCTTACATCGTCCTAATCATCGTACCTACAGATGATCTTTATACATTGAAAATATAGCTTTGGTCATTGTTATTTCAGTGTTCTCGGTTGAAACAGTGATGATGATGATTATAAAGATAGACGATATGATTTGTATTTGTTCCCTCATCTCAATACTGAGTTACTTACATAATAATTTTATGGCCAATGGAAATACATAAAATAGTACAATTAAACAATACTAAAAATACGTAATACCAAACGTCGGAAGTAAAACTTCTTGATAAGGGCGCACGACCTTTAGTTGAACTTTCCATCTTATCATTTTGTAACTTGACTATTAAACTTCAATTACATCACTAATGTAATGTAGGTAGGTTATGTACCTAAAAATATCTTGTTATTGTAGAAAACGGCATGGAATCTCATGATAATTTCGCTATTAGGGGTATATTAGCTTTGTAAGCAATTTCTGCACTACAATAAATAGATGGGTAATAAAGTGAGTATTTAAAGTCATTCAATGCTTGTCTAATTGACAATTATGGTATCCTAATTAAAATCAAAAAGGGGAATTATAACAAGTTACCTAACCTCCCGGGACTTTGTTGATGAGATGATGCTTGGCGGAGGCCTATGTCCATGAATTGATTGTGACGTTAACACTTTGCAGAACGTGAACATGGCGCACTGGAGGCTCTCCAGTCAGTCTGCTTCACCAAGTCCATGGCTGCTGATGTCAGCGTCGACGAGCTCGACCATACTGCAAATGCTGCAAGTCATCAGCCAAGTCTTCGTTCAAAGACCTCTTGACAACGTGTTTATGTTCTGTAATTCTTTAAGGGGTACAACACGGCATAAAAGACATTCAGCATCCGACCTAATAAACACTATAGTGTTTTATTTAGGTGTACTTTTCTCTTCTTTGGCAACTAAACCGATGTCGACTTTTCTGCCAAATATTTACTTCATTTATGGAAAACGGCAAGTCCTAGAACCAAAAATTCGAAGATATGTGACATCTACCAACCCGCACTGGGCCCACGTGGTGGATTATAGCCCATTCCCTCTCATAGAGAGGAGGCCGAGTGTCCCAGCCGTGGGAACATTATAAGACTGATTATGCTTATGCTATGAAAAATCCACAATGCTCACATGTTTGTTTGATGACATCTTCACCATACAAAAACATTAGTGAAATAATTAATCAGCTGCAAATGCCACAATTTACCAGCACGAAAAAAATGTTTAATTGACCAAATAAGCAGTACGCGGTGCGCCCCTTTCTGAATTACCATATAATGTCATAAATTATAAAATAAAGTCGTAACCTTATGGGCTGATTGCTCGAGTTTATTTATTGAGTGATTTCGTGGTCATCCAAATGGTGTGGTGTAGCGCAGTTTTACTTTTTTTTTGGTTATGTATGTTTGAAGACCTGCCTTTTGAGATGTTGGTTCCTACACCAACAAAACATATTGTTATAGTACCGGTCTGAGTGCTTTTCTATGTGTCACCTATTGAACGTAACTTGGATTTTTCCGAAAAAAGACAAGTGCGTAGATACTAGAAAATGACTTGAACATCATTAAAATTACCTACAAACGGGAATACATAACATACCATCACGTCTATAATCCCCGAAGGGTTAGGTAGAGGTATTCCTAATAGTACACCCACATTTAGCCAGTTATGTTAAAGTCCCATGTAGGTACCTAATAGGGAGCGAGTCTAATGCCGTCAACCGGGCACAGATCCAGATTCCATGTCTGCTACTGAGAAATTCCTGATGGAAAAACCCTATAACGCTTTACCCGACCCGGGAATGGAACCCAGGACCAATTGTTCAGCAGTCGCTGATAACTGTCTTTTCTATGCGTCAACAGTCAACTTTTGCAGAAAGAGAGAGAGAGATAGCTACCTTCCTACCTACTCGCCTACTGCAGTTGCTGGCTACATTCACATAAAAAGTGTGCGTGATCAATCGATCAATGATAATTTTGGCGATCAATAAAGTGAATGTATTCCATGCGTGACTTATGTAAAAACCCTGTCAGACGTAGGTGTCATGTGTTACATTATAATTGTGCCTAATTGGAACTAGACATTGCTTGTGAGGTACTTGCAGCGGCTTACTTATTTTTGTCATGCCAATCGACGACGACGACCTATTATGTTTAGGTAGTGAAATTTTATTTCTAGAAACGTAGCTTACCTACATGAAAGTTTTTTTATCACGACACTTTTTCACTGGAGATGACCTACTAAGTTTAAGAGTTTGGTGGAGTAGTTATCTATTAAAAAAAAACTTGAAAATTAAAATAATGGGTGTAAAGGTACACTAACCGAAGCCGAAAGGTAGGTACTGGTTCTCCCCGTTATTGCGATATTTTTTTTATTCTTGACCTCATCTGGGAACCTTCTTCTTCTTCTTTAACGTTTTAACTTTACTTTGAATACCCCGACGGCTCTCGTTCTATTCAATGCATCCATCAGCACAATGTTAAGAGTGCGTTACATTGAGTCCTACCATAAAACGAGATGTATCACACCAAAAAAAAAAGTCGTTTCCCAGGAATAATTTTTGCGTAGCTATAGGTACTACTTAATTTGATGTTCAGCATGCTTGGTTGATGTCTTCGTGAAGAGTCCGCTTACACCTTGTAAAAGTTGGTAGGTTAGGTACTTAGGTACTTAAGTAAACAAAATATGAAGTTAATTTAAGCACCCAATAACTTTAATCTAATAAGGCACGTGTCGTTCCCACTCTCGGTTATCAACATAGTCGAATAATTTATGTCTCTAAAAAATTTGGCTTCGAAACACGTAGCGTGGCGTGTAAGTTTGAACTAGCGTCTATCGTGGACCCCTGCTGAGCTCTTGGCATTAACAACTAATAGCTCTACGTTAATCGACAGCCGATCATTGTCGGCAATCACTTCGGAAAATAAAAAACTAGAGCGTCATACGATATCTCGAAAGATAAAATTCGTAATCCGTTCCACGTATTGAATAACGATGGATAGACATAACACGATTGTTGCTTGTTTTTTTTTTGTGTCTATTTTGTAATCAAAATCATCACTAAAGACTAACCAGCTAAGAAGGTAACTGATGATTGGTAATGAATGCTTCGAGTATTCCAGAGGCAGCTATAAGTTTATGAATATTTAAAATAATACGACTGTGAATACAAGAATGAAAAAAAAAACAAAATTCAGTAAAATTTGTTTTGTGATTCGTTTAGCGACATCTGTTGTTGAGTAGAAATACTATGTAGTGAGAACTTCAAATTTATCACGAAGCTAGTTTGCACTTTTGGCACAAGATGGCAGCAGTAGTATGATTTAGTCAAATATTTCAAAGATGGAAATAAGTTGTAATAGAAATAGCATTAGAAAAAAGCATTCAAAAAAACGTACGTATTTAATTAATAAGTCAATTTTGACTTAGCACGCTAATGCTACCATTCGAATTCAATGGCAAGGCTAGCATCTCTAATAAAACGTCAACGTCAAACGAACGTCAATTGTCAACATTAAATTGACACTCGTTCATCAATGTCAGTCAAGTTGGTCATGGTAAATAAAAATAACCTGTTTACAGTCTCATTTTATATTTTAAACAAGTGAACTAAAGCAAACAAAACAAGAAAATGAAATAAAAGACACGAATTACTGCCAGATAAGTTCAAATTGCACACGTACATATTTCAACTTTCAAATAGGTCATTGAAAGAGGGCAGATTTTCAGGTGAACAATGAACATAGCTAGATTGCACATGACAAAGCAACTTATAAACTACGCAAGGCTTATAAATAATGTGCAATGTATACAAAGAATGGCTCCAAACAGTGGTTACTACTCAACTCTCACAATTGATGCATTTACCAGTGAGATATTTGAAAGACACAGATCTTCAAAGTTACAGAGAAATGACCACGCAGAGTCGAGTATACAGCATTGTACGTACACAAGTGACACGAATAATGTGTCCGCAATGAGCAGTATAGACTTGGAAGAAACATTTTCAGAACTGCTTACAAAAAACAAACACAAAAAGATTGAAGAACTAGTCATACAATGTCAGAATTGTAAGAAATACCTAACTTATGCTACGATAAAGAAACTTTTTAAACATTACAGTATATATGGAATGCCTGCGATGGTTGCTGTAATACAGACTTATTGTTTAAAAGTTGACCCAATCTCGTACAAGAGAAACGGTGAGTTCCTACACTACCTCGCGAAAGCAGAATGTATTAAAGGCAATTCTGACAAAGGCCTATCAATACTCAAGTGTTCTTATAAGAAGTATCAGAGTCTAAGGAGTTTTTATAGGATAATATTTAGAGAATTAATTCAAGACTCAGTATTAAATAGATCAGAAGCATCATTAGTTATTTTTAGGAAACATGTAATGGAGTTTAGTCAAGAGTGGTCAGACCATTATCCATTGGTTTGTTTCTGGCACATATGCTGGGCAAGCACTTGGTTTTCTGACCAGATGTTGGGTAATGAGCTTCTGGAAGAGTCTGAAGTTCTTCTGGGCATTGTTGGAGAAAAGTAAGTATTCATATCCCTATTTATATTCTGCTGAAAAAAAGAAATACTTGTGGATAGAATTGATTTTGTAGATTGATGAAAAATTAATTGATGATTGATTAATGAAAATTAAATAATTTTGGTAGGTACTGCTAGCCTATACAATTATAATACTTGTCTTACCCTTTTAAAATAATCATACATTTGAAAATCTTTTTTAAAGCCACAGTAGGCTAGCTCAACATCAAAGTGTTACCCTGAAATGCATCAGATTAACACTGATGTTGAGCTGGCCTAGTACTAGTAAAGTTGAATAGAGAAAGAGGCCAGCTCATACTGGTTTGTTACCACTGATGTGCAGCCTAGCATACCTACTGTATAAACAGTCTACATTGTTTTATTTTTATGTAGACTGAATAAAAATACTATAAGTACTAAAACATACAAATCGGTATTTTCCAGAGCTACCGCATTCAGTATAATGGCATTAAAAGACTTCAATGAAGATGCAGTGGTCCGGCTGCTGCAGACATTACTCAAGTATGACATGATGGTGGAGTATGTGGCAGTTCTGCAAGTATTGTTCAACTATAAGTGTAAGTAGAGACTTGCCACCTTGTCACATCTTGCTACAGATAAAATACTGAATGATAAGTGATTGATACCCAAACCTTGAACATAAAGGGTGAAAATACAATTGCACAGATCAGCGTATATCTCATTCTGTATGTTGTAGTAGTGAAGGTGTCATTTAGTGGAGCGAGTAGTCTGGTTGCAAGGGTTTGCATTCATTTGCATTGGAACTATTTTAGCACGCGATTGGACCACTCACAGTGAATTGCAATTCTAAGTGGCAGAAAGGGATAAAGATGCTAGAAAAGGCTGATCTGTCTGTGCTTGTAAATGTGATTTCACCCAATCTATCAGACTAAGACTGAAATTCACCAATGAAATTGAAAGCACTCAGCCTGCACATCTAAACTGCATTCAAGAGCTTGCAGAGTCAATATTCTATAGCAATAGTGCCACTAACATGCTCTTGATTACATATTAAGTCTGATCACATTCCATTTTATTGGTAATATTGGCCCTGGAAAGTTTACTGGATCACCTTTGGTAGGTATTTTATTAGTCTAAGAACACTGAGTCATCTTTCTCAGAGTCACTATTGACAATAACGCCATGATCTTTTTCAAAAGATCTGCCTACTTGGTATAAGGTACCTGAGGGTAATAAGGCCTACCTAATTTCGATTCGCTTTATTTATTTATTGCTTTAAAATAGCAATTTTTTAAGGTCGGCCAGTATTGCTTCATATAAATCTAAACAGACGTAGAAATGAAATAAATGTGTATAAGCGTCATATTTTATATTACAATTAAAACAAAAATCACATACAAGGTAGCCTAATAAGGCCCGGGTTGTTTATTAACGCCCTGCCCGTTTTCACGTTTTCGAAAAAATGTAAAACCATCAGAAATGATTCACTAATAATATTTAAACTGTAAGTACTCATCGTTGTTTAGTTGTGTTAGGTATTATTATTTCTGTGAGAACACAATTTTAAGCAAAATCGGTTCCCTATTAATTGAATAGGCTTAATTGCGCGATGCACATGGGCCTTATTAGCCGCAATTTTAATAAGTCTAATTATTAAGAAATTGTTGAGATATAATTTATATACTGAATTGGTGTTAGCTTTTAATGATTATTTTGTACGTTCTCTTTAATAACCAAAACGTTCACACTGTTGTAAGTCCATTATTTTCCAGATGGGCGTTATTATACTCCAGGCGTTATTTGCCTCCGGTACCTTAGAACCTTACCACAGAACCGTTCCTTGGCTGGAAAAATGTCCATTGCCGAAAAAAAATAAGGGTCAAATTCTGGGAAGTAATGACATACAGCAAACATCTTATATTTTATGTTTTTTCGTATTTTTAATTGATGTCCTTGATTGATGTCACCCGCAGCGCAGTCGATCTTCACAACATTATGTTCTAATTACAATTTTCTTCGCGGCTAAAGGCCACAGTAAAAGAAAAAAAAACGTAAATTAGTGAAATTAGAAGTTACAATTGAGTTGGCGCCAATAGTGATTTTGTTCGACGTTTCGTTGATTACTTACTGTTTGCATAATTTTATGTTTTTATCAAAAATTAACTGTTTCCTTTAGTTTGCCGTGTCATTATTTGCCAGAATTTGATGCCTATTAGTGACACTATCGAATAGTGTAGTACAGTGTGTATTTATTTTTCCGAAATCAATGGATTAGATTCTTGGATAGGATTTTTATTGGTTTTTGAAAAATCGAATGCTGTAGTTTTAGTTTTCGTCAATATGGGTCTCGAGACTCCTTTGAGTATTTTTCGCTACTCCTCATAGTTTCGGATTTGGCCATCCACGCCCACTTGAAAAATTCACTCTGTATAGCCAATAGGTGATGATTATGGTCTTTCATTATGAAAGTATAATCTTCTGATTAGCGAAAGACCAACCATCTTCATGATATTTGCGTCAGCCTGAAAGTAGGTCACTTTTCTGCTCACTATCTATTCTTTATTCAAATGCTTGCGTCGAATTCATTTTGTTTCACTTAAACGAATATGAACTCAATACTCACATACATATAAAGTTTATTTCAGAATGACTAGTTCTATTGACAAAGTCATATTAATGGTTGGAGTGCTAGCGCACATTTAACTTTATAGGCGATGTGTAAAGTTGTTATTACAGAAACACATTCTTGTTCACATCTTCGGAAGTTATATTGCCTACACTGGATAGGCATCTAGACTTCACTGACAATGGTCCTATCAGTACTAGTTTATGTTAGGTCTGTGATCCCGGCGTCCTATTATGATATCATTTATAATAAATCTAGTACAGACGCCAGCACATAAAGCTACCAGAAACTCAAATTTTCCCAATCAACCTTGAACCTGAAACTCAGCGCTACAGTTGAAAATCTATTAAAGAAATTTGACGGATTGTAGTAGCCTGATGTGCTGGTGTCTGTACAATGTAGGGCTTGTTAGTTTATTGTTAGAGCAGTACAATACCTTATTGATATTGTCTGTCCATGTTATAGGTATGGTTGTAATGATAACATGAATGGACATACTACATAGCAACAAAATTTACAAGAAGATTATTCGAGCTATGCGTAATACCAAATTCAAACGTAACAGGTTCTTGTGCCTTAATCCATTTTTTTTGGAGTTTAGGATTCATCTTTATAACCCGTTTATATCTATATAGAGATGCTAAATACCTGTTGCTAGGTTATCCTAGTAACAGGTATTTAGCAGTGGCCTAGTGACCAAAAAAACGGCAGGCCCATAAGGCAAGCAGCCTGCTCAGAAACCCTAACATCATGAAGAGTAGCAAGTTATATGGACAAGCCTAGCCTTTAGGCTATTTTGAAAGTACCGCCACAAGTAACTTAGAAGTTTTTATTAGGTCTCGCTACATGCGAACTAAAAATCTGCCATAGCGCAATCAAAGTTATCCTATCAACCCGACGCCAACCGTGGCGTCGGACAGTAGCCCAGCAGATTTAACATCCGTCTGGTCGGAGTCGTTACACCCTGTTCTTCATACCTACATAAAATAATCTATATTGGCAAAACATTGCCAATCTATACTCTGCACAGAAGTTGTACTTATAACTTTATGGTATGGTCTTTAAATCAGACTGAATTAAGTCATCGTCATCTTCCTGGCCTTGTCCCATTTTACGGCGCCGACGCAACACGTTTTATTGTACCATTCTCTTAGGTCAACCGCTGTCATTCTCTACCTTTTCATATTATCAGTAGGTCACCATCTGCCTAGCCTTTTACCAGTATTTAACAGTCCATCTGCCTAGCCTTATACCAGTATTTAACATGGAGCGACTGCCCATCTGACCTCCACAACCCAGTTAGTACTAGGTAATACGATTGGACTGGGAAGGTTGTCAGACTTTCATGTCCCTGACTACCTGTAACACTGTCAAAGATCTGCAATTGACAGCCGGGACCAATGGCTTAACGTATTTGCCTAGGCACGGAGGAAACTCTGTATCTAATGGGTGGTCACCCAACCACGGACCAACCTTGGCAAGAACGGCTTAACCTAAATATCGACCCGAGCGGCTGTTTTTATTTAGTCACGAGCTCCACGTAGTTTTTCATATCATGAGTAGGTACGGGTGTATAATATTGGATCACTAAAACACTATACAATTGAAACATGTAGGTTATAAGTTCATATAATATTATTAATTGTACCGCTTTGTATAATGTTGATTGTTTGCGTACTTAATCAACTGCCCTCGTGAACTTAGAACAATTACTTGATCTGTTTGTTAACCCTATCATACTACAATACCTACATGTTCGGTCGTAAAGCGAAATATAGAACCCGGCCATTATGACACATCAACGTTTCTGTACCTTTGCCCAACTCTTCGAGGAATAAACTGGGTGTAAGGGACATCGATGCACAGACAGATGCCAAGTGTTCAGTACTTACATCATTCCGAACCACACACACAGAATATTTTCTTCGGTAATTAAAAAAAAAACCGACCATGTGATGATGTGACCATCAGTCAGACTCGCTCACGAAGGGTTCTGGAACATTATCTAAAAAAAAACACGTTTGATGTATGGGAGATGAGAGGCCCCTTAAATATTTATTGTATTCTGTTTTTAGTATTTATTGATAAAGCGGCAACAGAAATACATCATCTGTGAAAATTTCAACTGTAGCTATCACGGTCCAGGGTTGCGGGACTGTTCGAAAGAGATACCGCGGCCCTGGAACACAAAGGGCAAAGGAAGGAACATGGATGGGTTTTAGTCAGTAAAAGTCTGAC
This sequence comes from Eugnorisma glareosa, assembly GCA_947578425.1. Lineage (NCBI taxonomy): Eukaryota > Metazoa > Arthropoda > Insecta > Lepidoptera > Noctuidae > Eugnorisma > Eugnorisma glareosa. The sequence continues at coordinate 11,727,816 of OX387968.1, read as the reverse complement.
ACTCCCTCCTGCTCAGCCCAGAGCGGGAGGGGGGTTATTCGATGATATCCCATCCGAAAAAAAAAGCTATCACGGTTCATGAGATACAGCCCGGTGACAGACAGCCAGACATACAGACGGACGGACAGTGGAGTCTTAGTAATAGGCTTTCGTTCTTACCCTTTGGGTATGGAGCCTTAAAAAGAACTGCTGTTTCATACAAAAGTGCAATAATTACACTGTAAAAATGTATGGATAAACTGTATTTTTTCTAATCCAGCGAGGAAATGCTTCTATTTGGTGTTCAGAATGATGTACTAGATACGTAGATACGTGGTAATCGTTTGTGCGTCTATGATTCCATCGTATAGGTATGCATGATGTTGTTTTCTGGTAATCTTGAAATCTGCATCAAGCTGGACGTTTTTTTAAAATACTTGTCTCATGTTTTTTGCCGAGAACTGTAATATTCCTATAGATCTATATCATGGTGGCTTTTGGGAATAATAAGAGGTATGATCTCTAATTGTTTTTGGGTGATTAGCTATCACGCATATTGATGTCTATAGATGAGATTAATAGGATATAAGTTTTGATGGACGTCGACGCCCAGTTTAGTAGTATGAATGTTCTAAAAATTTGTTCTAGATTACTAGTAGGTCCTACTTTATTGGCTACACGTTTCTTGAACCATAATAATATGCTCAAACTTCGCACATAAAAGCCACGCTTCTAGTTCAGGACTAAGTTCCTCTGAGCGCACCAGTTACAATTTCAAACATTTGCACGCTCTTAACATCTGTCTCAATGTCCAATTCAGTTGCAGTTCGGAGCTGCACGTTTCCGATGCAACAGGTGGCATGCACTTCATTCACACGAGAACTGCAAACTAAGTTTGCACACTTGCTGACATGGTAACATGTTTACGTTGCTCGTTACTTGTGTTTGGCTGTGCGATGTGTTTCTAGTGGATGCTTGTAAACACATACTATAGTATCACGCCATTGGATAGTGTCGCTAATAAGGATCTCGAGACTTGGGGCACCCCGACTCCGGACATGCTAGGTTCAAAGGTTACTTTAAACCCTGCAGACAGAAACAGAAGCCCCGCGTAGCAGGGCTACGTCGTCGACTCCGCCTTATTACAACATTTTAATTCGCCTTGACTTCTGGGTGAACTTGAAATTTAAATAGACAAAAAAGTAATTTATATAAATCGAATTATAAACAAAAATTATCAAAATATTAGATATTTAATGCTCATTTCTCTTAGTTTTGGGGCCTAACAAGTAACTATCAGAAGTAATTTCTACATTTCAAACATTTTTTGCGAAGTTCTGAACAGATTAAAATATCGATTGATTTGATTTATTTTGTCTCAAAGAAAGAAGATCAATCATTATAAAAGATGACAGTTTAAATTTTTTTGCTTGCTGTTTTTGCAAAATTAAAACGATCATTTAAATTCATGCCTGTATTTTTGTAATGTCGCTTCAGGTTTTTCCATCAGGAATTTCTCAGTAGCACCCCGGAGTCTGGAGTTCTGCTCGGTTGATGGCACATCAATAGCAAAATGTGGGCTGCCAAATGCTGAAACGCCGAACGGGACATTTGTAATAAAAGTAGGGTAAACCATGGATGATGATGTGTGGGTTAGATACGTTTTTCGAGGTCTCCTGGCTTATGAAGAAATTTTTCGTACAGATCGTCAAATTTTGAAAAGAGATTCTAATCGCCAGTTTTTTGGCGCAAACACGTGAATTTTAATATCTACTCAGCATATCTACTTAAGGCGTAGCCAGGATTTATATTTGGGGGAGAAGTGGATGAACAGTGCCATCCTGGGGCTAGTTAGCTAGCAGAACAGCGTCGTTTTCAATTGTGGTAAAAGCGGAAATTTCTCGTGACACGCGCGGAAGCTGCGCCTTTAACAATAACACGAACGGGGCGATCGCGAAATTTCACGATTCTGTTCTGATAGGATAACCAAGAGAACCGGGACGACTGACTTATTGACTGGGACACAACGTTCTAAACCTGGACATGTCGCGGTGTACCGGGACATATGACAGCCCTGTGTACTATAATAAAACTATACTTATCCTTTGCCAAAAAACAGACCTGGTGGCTTACCAAGACGTCTTAAAGCAGGAGTAATTCCAGTGTGGGAAAGACATGGCGCTAGATGACCTGTATGGCTCTGTCTCTTTCTCACACTGGAATTACTCCTGCTTTAAGACGTCAAAGCAGCCCCCCTGATTTACATTTAAAGTTAATTTTATTTTTTTCTTGTTACAGTACGGAACAGAGATATCCGGGGATGTTCAGAGATCATCAGAAACTGCGAGGCTCTCGGTGTCAATCTACCTTCGGATCAACAAGGACGGTACATCAAGATGTTAATAGATGACAAGAGGCAATGGCCCAAGTCTCAAACTACGAAGACAACGTCGAAAGACTTCAAGCTTAAGTTCTAGTATTTTTGTATAGTTATTTTTGTGTATAGGTAGGTTGTAAATAATAAATTATGATTAGTATAACTTAAGATGTGTTATTCTTTCTTGCCATCAACATGAGGGGTGCTACACTTTTTTATGGTCGACTGTGCCTATATGTTCGGGAAAAGATCGCTCGGGTTAACTCCAACTGTTCCGAGCTGATCCAAAATGATTCAACGATAGTAGATACTTAAAGCGCAGGCCACACCGCCAGCTGGCGAGCGAAACTATAGTATAAACTAAGCGAAGCTTTGGCGAGCTAAACTGTGTAGGTTCACACCGAAAACTACCTACGGACGGACGGGCGAGCGAACGGGCGGGTGAGCGATGGACCTACACTCCTATTCGAAAGATGAGCATCGACTAGGCCGAAGAAGATCGCCAAAGCGGGAGCGGGTGAGCACCGAGCGAGCATCGAGTATGTGGAGCATCAATTCACCTGTTTTCATACTTCGGTTCACACCGCGAACTACAGAGCTACGCTAACGAGGTGGCCAATTAGTATCGCTGGCATCGTCGGATATTTCGTTCTCATCGTTTGTATCGCTGACGTAGCTTAGGTATCTATTTAGTTCGCGGTGTGAACCGAAGTATGAAAAGGGGTGAAACGATGCTCGCCCGCTTCGCTCGCTCGCTAGCTGGCGATGTGGCCTGCGCTTTACGGAGATCACCGATCTACACGAGCCGAATATGTGTATCAACTCCAGCCCCCGTATTCACTAGCGCCGTTTTCACAAACTTTATGAACATAATCTCACACAGAGTGTTTGTGAATACGGGGGCAGGTAAGGTCGATTTTATTGTCGAGCAACTCGATAAGTGTGTACCACCCCTGATAGGTACACAATTATTTTTCTAATGAGAAATGTAGGTACCTAGCTACCTACCAGTGGCGAAGGTTCCATACAACTCGATTCCTACAAACTTTACAAATTTTCAAAGGGAAGCCCCTTTTGAAAAATGGCACAGTGAGTATTTTATAGACAAATAATAAACTCACATTAAAGATATGTACTCCGGCTTACCTCACACAAAAATTGACCCTTCGCTACTGCTACCTACTGCCTATTATCAACATTTACACGAATACTTTTAACTACCTACTTCTAGGTACCCCGTACCGATATAGGTGCCTTAGGAGTTCCAAATAATTGCTCAAGGAAATTGGAGTTGCGTGGAAAGGGCTGGTTATAGGTAGGTAATCGAATATGATGGCACTTAGCGAACCATACAAAACCAACAAACTAATTTGACAAAGGTACGCAACACTGATATTATTTAGATAAAGTGTAACAACACAGCGCCATAAAGTACCGAATGACGTGACCTAAACTGAGTAAGTTATACGTAGGTAGGTATTATGTAGGGTGTGGTAAATGGCTGACCATTTGTACTAGAAATGGTCAGCCATTAGCCATTCGGTTCCTTGTAATAATTTTACCGAAGTCTCTATTTTTTCGGCACTTATTTTTGTTCTTAGCGTATCGTTAGGTATAAGTCCAAATATGTTTGGGCCAAGTTAAGCTAAGCTGTTTGGGTTATGCTAGATCTAGCTCACTGATGCAGACAAAAGGTGATCCAAGTGCGCAGGTGACAGGGCAAACGATGCCAGATGGAATAGATACGCACTTGAGATCAGAGCCTTCCATGAACCCCCCCATCTGTGGAGATTTTCTTTCTTTCGACCGATTGGGTTCGAAGGATTTTGTTTTTTTTTTAACGTTTCCCCCCACTAGGAATAATTTCTCCTGTACCTATCGTGGGTGCGTTTAAAATCATTTAAACTCACATACCTACACATACAACCAGAACTGGAAGTGCGTACGTAGCCTAACGGATTCAAAAATCAAAATCAAAATCAAAATATTTTTATTTCACATAGGCCTAGATGGGCACTTATAAAACGTCGACAAAAAGGTGCACGGTTCGGGTTGGTCGTTTCCTATGGAGAAGAACCGGCAAGAAACTCCATGGTAACTCTTTTCAAATCATTTGGTGTTACAATATTATCATGTTACAGCATTAGTACTTAAGTATGGGGGAACAGCATAGGCCCGACAATAGGTCGTTGCTTACTACACAAAAAAAATTAAAACAAGATGAAAAGTTAACAAAAGTTAACGAGCATCTGGGAATCTACAAAGCCTATAATGTTCAAACATTCACAAACAATCGGTAAAAAAGAATCTACTTATACAAAGGTAAGAAAATATTGTAAAATAGTAAATTAAACAAGTGACACAAATATTGTCATCAGTGCTGTAACTATTCTGAGCAAAAGATGTATAAATGATTTGAAAACTATCGTAAAGAATCTGGTTAGATAGATGAGAAATTAATGATTAATGAGAGATTAATGAATCCTTTACAGACTACAAATTAAAATGGTGTTGCAAAGCACGAGCTTGCGACATGATTGAGTATTTTAGATCATGTATAGACGCCAGCACATCAAGCAAGCTACTACAATCTGTCTTAATAGATTTTCAACTTTATCGCGAAAGCATTAGGTTCAAGGTTGATTGGGAGAATTTGATAGTGTGATGTGCTTGGCGTCTGTACATAATGTTTTACGCAAAGAATGACGCGCTCACGTGAAATGCATAAACTACCTACAGTCTGTTTATCCAGGAAGGTCCTAATCTTAAAACAAATGAACGTCAATCATTTGTCAATAAAACAAATGCTAATCACTTGTTTGATAATACCCCAAATGATATTTGTTTTTAAAATGGCCTAATTATGTCCATCTTTATATAAATACTAGTATCTAATCCACATACTTTTAGTTAGATGGGTAGGTATAGGTAAGTAACTCTTTGTTAGAGCCAGAATTCTTGTATTTGAGCGTGCAAATATTTGATTACAAGGCTTTCTAATAAGGTCGGATCTTAGCGATGAAGATAAGTACCTACCTACCTGCATCCAAAATTGGAGTACCTAGAATACACAGAGTTGATCCTATTAATCCAATACGAATGATTGTGCCAAGGGTTGTGCAATTTTTTCTTTTTCGTATCTCTCAACTCTAGCGGGATGGTCAGGGCAACTCTAATTGAAAAACTAGGTAAGAACAAAGACAAAGACATTTATTCGTAGGATACGGTAGGCACAAAGTTGTTACATAGCTTAAATAGCATGGTTCAGGACATATCCGTCGCTAGACGCGGCATACGAATATTTACATTATTTACACTTGAAAACACTAAAATTAGCACATAAATGAAATAAAAAATAATTATTATCTTAGTTTTAACTTTTTTCGTACATATACCATTTTGTTGCAGTTATACATTAGTTTGATTTTATTTATTGTCGTGGTGCCTATTATAGGCTATATTATGTTATTCCCTGTTTACTTGTATAATAGTGGCACTAGGTACCACCTACGTCCAGTTTGGAAATAGACTGGCCAAAATCCGCTGTGATGAACGGCGAACTAGGATAAAGTCTGTACCGAATGACCTCAAAATGCAGCTAGATTCCTGGTTACATTAAAGCAGAAGGCGCTGTTTTTGACCTTAATCCTTAGTTGCCATTGTTACGACTCCCGCAATGAATAATTGCAAAATACGTGGCTCCTTTACCCGTCATCATTGACTGGAACATCGAACTACTTACTTCTTTTTGTACTAACTTCTTGGCACATTCTGGTCAATTAATTATGCAAAACAGCTTATTGCAATCCCCAGCTGTACATAGGCCTCTCTTAAACTGCGATACAACACCTTGCACTTTCGTTATCCAGTCCCTCCCAGGTTCTCCTAGCTGGGGAGATGTCCCCAAGATACGTTTACCAATACTTAAGCGGTCTCCACTCCATGATTCTTATGCTCCATCGCCAATAGGTCCTTCGTCAGACAAGGCCAGCCCATTGCGTCTTCAGCTTGCTCTCCGTAAAATATAATTATCGGTTACTTCAATTTTTTCAAAATCTCTTAATAATCATGGACTACTATGATAAGATAACATACTTGGCAGTTTCTAGTCTTCGGTTTATAATTACGAACCCGAATCCCGCATTTTCCCAATTGGTAACGTGACACTGTTCTCTTTACCCACGTCTAGTACCTTGTCACGGCACAAGGGTTACCATCCGTCCAGATTTACCCTGAAATTTACGGCTTTGTGGCCCGGCCTAGTCGAGTCTCTATACGGGGTGTAACATAATAACCGCAAGACCTCTCGTGTGGTGTCTCAGACTATGAAACTGTACAACTTTTATTGTTTGACTTTTAGAAATTCATTACTATTTTTCTCAATCTTTTAACAGATCATGTCAGTTCCTATAAAAAGTATTTTTTATTTGTTGATAATTTCAACAATTCGTAGAACAACAGTTGTTCAGTTCCTTTACTTTTTTTCCCTTCTGCACTACTGCTATTATCTAGGTTATGTTGATTATTTGTATATAATTTAGTTTAATAATATCTATAGATATATTTATGTCAAATTGTTACTAACACTATGAGTTATGTTATTTGAATAAATAATTGAATTATTATTATGAGTCAAAGTCAAAACATTTATTGCGAACTAACACCGGTATTCTTAGTCGTGGATTGAACTTGATACGCCTACATTTTGCCCATTATACATATTGACAGCTACAGTTTGTTTATAATTGGACATAAACGCCGTATTTATGTCGGGTTTATACGGGCGTTTATGTCAAATTATGAACAAACTGTAGCTGGATGTAGGCGTGTCAAGTCCGACTTAAGTTCAATCCACGACTAAGAATACCGGTGTAAGTGTACAATGTGGTGTTAGGTTATGTTAATACTTATGACTTAGCAGCCTTTTACAAGCATTGCAATGTATCATTCGTTTGCCTTAAATTATCTTTATCATGTATTAAACATTGTTATTACGCAATTACTTTCTTTTATAATATTACAATTAAATAGGTAGAGAATTATAGTTATGTCAAAATTAATGAATTTAATACAATTATTTAGCAACATTAGTGTCATCTTTTTTCAGGTACCTACAAATTTTAATTTTATATGGAGTTAGGAATTAGGAATGATAGACTAAAATCTTATTGTTTGTATAGGACAGATTGCCACTTTTGCACATGAGAGAAAAACGTTATTTTATGCTAGACTCTAAATATTCTTTTACTGAGTAGAAACATTTTTGAGGTATAGTTTTATCCTTTTTTGGAATATTGTTACTGATTTTTCAGTTTTAAAAATGTTGGGCAATTTATTATATATTTTTATTGCCATGCAATATGGGCTATTACTTAGCATTTTAATTCTTGAGGATGGAGCGCATAACCTCTTTTTATGGCGAGTGTTGACGTTGTGTGTATCTTCAACTTTAGTGAACTTGTCGATATTTTTAAAAACAAATACGCAAATGTCAAGTATACATATTGACGGCAGAGTTAGTATCTGATACTCTATGAAGTATGGTATTGCTACTGGTCCAGTCAGTATCTCCATCGAGTTTTGCCTGTCTAAGTCGTTTTCGTTTAGGCCCCGACGATGAGATTAAAATTAACGTTGCTAAACATCCCGTTGTTAGTTTTTGTCCTTTTTTGTTTGAAAGAGGACCCCTATCCGCAAGTCTTCTATCTGAAAATGTTCAAATACCTAATGTGGGTTTGGCGTTCTGTCATCACGCTTTTCCTGTTCAACTTTCATGATGAAAAAAATATTTTTGAAAAAAAAAAGTGCTCTCTGAAAAACCTTTTTTTCAAAAATATTTTTAAATTTTATTTTTTTTTCAAAATGTCCTCATAAAAATCCATGGTAAGACTACCATGGATTTTATCAGAACATTTTTTTAAATTTTGAAATAGCACCCCTACGCGATAGGTAGGTAGGTAGGGTACCTAAGTACTACCTACATAGTGACAAGGGTTCACGATCAGACAAAAACCTAAAGGCAATGAACTGACGACAATCGAGTCGTGGGTTATCTTCAATAAGCCATTATTATAAACAATGATTAATTTATTCTTACGAGATATCAGTAAGTATCTACTAATTAAATAAATATTGTGTAGGTAGGTTTATAACTTCCGTGTCAACTTTGAACTTAGTTTTTTTTTAATATTATTTCCTTACCTACCTAGTAGCAACATCTACAGTAGGCCACTTTGATATTGAGATGGCCTTGTGTAGAACACAGCGCGCGTAGCGTAGTAGTGGATTCTATCGAAACTCCATTTCGATAGAATGAGAGGCTAGTTTAAACTAGATTAGATACCATTGACGTGCGACCTACTTTACGTAGGTTATTATTTTGACATTTTTATTTCAGTGGCGATTGGTAGGTACCTACCTAAGGGCCGGACCAGCCGGGCCCAAAGAGGTGGCGCGCAGTGATGGGGCTCGCCGAGAATGGCAGGCAGATACCAGTCAGGGCTGAGAGTGAATGTGGGTAGGTAGATAGGTACTTGTATCTCCCGGGAACCGACACGTGGTAGTAGCAGGTACAGTTGGTTTTTATTCGGTTAGTCCCCCTCCGCTCGCCCCAGACGGAGGGTATCAGTGAGGATTTTTAGACTAAAACAAAGAGTACCCACCTAATTTCGAGATATAGGTGAATATTTAGGTACTTAGGTATCTAATAGGTTTAGGTAGCTTCCTAAACTTAAGTGAAAGGTTATCAAACTCATACTACCAACTACAGTACCTACATAATGTAATTGAATAATTAGGTACTTAATTATAATTTTATGATCACCAAGAAAGAACGTGCCAAATTCATGTAAAACGTGCTCTCAAGAAGGTTGAGTTTAAAAGAACGTTGAACGAGATTGTATAACTGGTAATTCTATTATAATTCTACTGTCTAACCTGGACCACCGAATAAAAATAATAGTTCTAACGCCTGCACGAGAATTGCCGAGAAATCGAGTTGAGTGGCGTGCATTTGGAGAGGCTATCTCCAGCTGTGGACTTCGGTGATGATGATGAAGATGATAAAACGCTATCACTATGGTACGTCCGTACGTATCGCATTCGTAAAAGAACGAATGCGATGTGCATACAATTTTACCACGTTTGTGGAGCTAATTATGCAACCCTCTGGAAATAATCCTGCAGGGGCGCCCTGGATGTAAGTTGTGGATTTTGATTCGCTTCCGTGTTCTGAATGTCCCAGCAGTGGAAACATTCTAGGCTGAACATGAAATGGGGACCGCCTCGTTGATCTACTGACCGCAAGCGCAACTGATGAGTTTGAGGTCCTGGGTTCGATTCGGGGGCAAAGTGTTATTATTGGCTTTATCCATCAGGAATTTCTCAGCAACAGCCATGAAATTTAGATTTGTGCCTGGTTGATGGCAATGGCCTCGCCTCCTGTTACCTGCATGGGGCTTAGACTTAACTGGCGAAATGTGGGTGTACTATTAGGTACACCTCTGCCTAAACCTTTCGGGTATTACCTACAGGCGTGATGTTATGTTATGTATCACAAATTCAGTTCTCTCACATTTCATAATATTACGTTCTTTGTTAAAATCTATGGGTTATTGCTGAAATATATTTTTTGTGGAATGAATTACTAGGTGTGGGTAATTAAAAATAAATAACACGAATTTCTGGGCTATCTTTATTTAAAATTCGTTCGGGAATGTAAAATTAAAATACACTCGACTCTATACAAATCTTAATTTTATTGAGATTTTTCGCATAATTATAATTAAATTTAACGCTTATCAGTAATAAATATTTATCAAAAACGAGTGACTTCATTCTCCTTAGACTTGGCTTCGGCCGCAGCCGTAAGTGCGAGCTCATCATTTCTTCGGAGGATGAAAATTGCTCTGTGAAAGAAAAAAAAGTAATGGTTAGACTTGTTATCATTGACATAATCAGAATATATTGCCATTGCTGGGACACAGGCATTTTCTTGGCACTAAGCAAAAATCCGCCACGTGGGCTGACTGCGGTTCGCTGGACGCCTGGACCTGTTATTGATAATCTACATCTAGGGTCAACATCACGATACCAATCATTTATTAAAAAAACTTAATCAGCGTGGTTCTTTTCAGGTCGGTCTACTTGCCATAACATGAATTCGCCCAAGGTATTCTATATGATCACATAGAATACCGTACCGTACCGTCATAATAGAGTAATGGGTGGTCACCCATCCACAGACCAACAAGCATGACTTAACCTAAAGATCGACCCAAGCTGTTATTATTTAGACAGCCGACTTCTAAATAAACAAAGTTTTTACTTAATCCTTTTTAGTTTTCTATACAAATTCTGGTCAGCTAAATAGATCTATTTAGCTATCAGTCATTACTGAAAAGGCACATTGATTAGACGGAATATTCGCAACCATGAATAATTCTGGTTTCTCAAAAGGAAAAACTAAAACTATTTTGAGAAAATAAAAAAAAAATGCTCATGCGCTAATGGTAAAACAAACTATAATAGCTTAAAGAAAGAAATAAATAGTAGATTGTTGCATCGAGCGCAAAGTGAGTTATTAATGCATGACTGTTATGTTCGTGTCCGACCGCAGGCGAGGGCACCAACATAATAACCAACATAACATAACCAACACACCAGCATGTGTGATTCCCGACTGGAGGGGCTCCTAAGCGCATGCTTGGAGAGAGGCCGGTTCCCGCTTCGTTGGAAGACGGGGAAGCTGGTCCTCATCCGGAAGCCGGGGCGCCCTGCGGACTCTCCGTCCGCATACCGGCCCATTGTGTTGCTCGACGAGGTGGGCAAACTCTTCGAAAGAGTTATTGCCAACCGCCTCGCCGGGCACCTGGCGGGGATTGGGCCGGATCTTGCGGAACACCAGTTCGGTTTCCGCAGGGGGCGCTCGACGGTGGACGCCATCATGCGCGTGAGAGCCCTCACGACGGGGGATGCGGTGTCCCGGGGTGGGGTGGTCTTGGCGGTGTCTCTCGACATCGCCAACGCCTTCAACTCCATGCCCTGGAGCTGCATTAGGGAGGCACTCCGGTATCACCGGGTGCCGACCTACCTTTGTCGTGTGGTCGGGGACTACCTGACGGACAGGTACGTCATCTACCCTGGTTGCAGCGGAGAGTGGAACCGGCGAGAGATGTCGTGCGGTGTTCCACAGGGATCGGTTCTGGGGCCGCCCTTGTGGAACATCGGTTACGACTGGGTGCTGCGCGCCGACCTCCCTGACGGCGTCAGCGTAGTTTGCTACGCTGACGACACGCTGGTGCTGGCGCAAGGGAGGTCGCACGAGGCGGCGGCCGAGCTGATGACTCGCGGGGTTGCGATAGTCGCGGAGAGGATCCGGCAATTGGGTCTCGAGGTGGCATTGCACAAGTCCGAGGCCATGTGCTTTCATGGGCCTCGGAATGCGCCACCGTCGGGATCCATGCTCACGGTGGGAGGGGTTCCCATCGGCGTCGAGCCGACGTTGAAGTACCTAGGTCTCGTCCTCGACAGCCGGTGGAACTTCGTGGAGCATTTCCGACGTTTGGCCCCCAAACTGGAACGGGCCGGGGCTGCCTTCAAGCGGCTCTTGCCCAACCTGGGGGGTCCAAACGCCTCCTGCCGGAGGCTCTACGCGGGGGTCGTGCGGTCCATGGCCCTTTACGGGGCCCCGGTGTGGGCGCGTTCTTTGAGGCGGCGAGCCGCCCACTATCTGAACGCGCCCCAAAGGGTGGTAGCCGTAAGGCTAATCCGGGGGTACCGCACGATCTCCGGCGAGGCGGCGAGCCTCCTTGCCGGATTGCCGCCATGGGATCTGGAGGCGATAGTCCTCGCGCGCCTGCACGAGTGGCGCGTGGAGGCACTACGCCGGGGGAAACTCCGCTGCCGCGGCAAATTGTCGCTCAGCGGACAGACTTCCGGCGTGATCTCATGGCGACATGGAGAGAGCGACTGTCGCAACCCCGTGCAGGGCACGCCACTATAATAGCGGTAAGTCCCCTCTTTGAGGAGTGGCTGGAGAGGCGCCATGGCGCCCTCACCTTCCGCCTGACGCAGGTCCTCACCGGACATGGTTGTTTTGGGAGGTTCCTGCACCTAATCGGGCGGGAGGAAACGCCCGGGTGTCACCACTGCGAGGATCGACCGGAGGACACGGTGGAGCACACTGTGCAGGTCTGCTCCGCTTGGGCGGAGCAACGCCGTGTCCTCGTAGCGGCGATCGGCGGCGGCGACCTCTCGCGTCCGGCCCTGGTTCAATCCATGGTCCGGAGCGAGACGGAATGGGACGCCGTCACCTCCTTCTGCGAAGCAGTCATGCTAGCGAAGGAGGTGGCGGGACGTGAGAGGGAGAGAACCTCACGTCCCAGCCGCCGCGGGAGACGCACCGGGCGTCGGGGGCCACGTGGTGGCTCCCGGCCACCGTAGACGCGGGCCTGTGGACGGTGAGCTATGGGCTAGCTCGCCGTCCGTCCGTCTTATGACGACAGGCCGTGTCGACGGCGCGTTCGTGTTCCACGCGCGCCTCAAAGAGAGTCAGCAAACAGGAAGGGGTCCGTAAGGGCCGACGCCTGCCAGGGTTGCGGGACTGTTCGAAAGAGATACCGCGGCCCTGGAACATAAAGGGCAAAGGAAGGAACATGGATGGGTTTTAGTCAGTAGAAGTCTGACACTCCCTCCTGCTCAGCCCAGAGCGGGAGGGGTTATTTGATGATTTCCCATCGGTAAAAAAAAAAAAAAAAAAGCATGTGTGATTAATTAATGACTCACTTTAGCAAGGTGCGTAATCTACTTTTCTTTCAACTACCAATCTACCTGCCGTGATAAAATATACTACTCAAAATAAAAACTGAAGTTAATGGAAACAAAGTATCTCGCGACTTTTGTGGCAAAAGGTTATTAACAGTTTCATTTGCAGCTGTTTTTATACTTTCTGGAACTGAATTCATATCGATATCGCCGTCTATTTCCATTTTTTTTATGTTTTTCTTGCTAAATACGAAGTATCAAAGTTTTACAATCTATGGTACAAAATGCGCGCTATTTTTTTTTCCTCTAAGTCGGTTTATTCAGCCGATTTTTATTTTCAGCCAGTATCTTTTTGATCAAATGCATACATTTTTTAGTAAACTTAATGGCGACAGTAAATCTCTGTGGTCAATAAATATCTAATAAAAAATAAAAAACAGTGTATTAATGAAAAACTGCAACAATGAGATTTCATATAACATTTCTGCACTGTTTTGGTTCTAAGCAAAAAAGACGTCCTTTGTGATCGGGTTTGTAGTGATTAATGATAACATTACTACGTAGTTGAAAGAAAAAATAATTATTTGTCGCAGGGACATGACATTTATGCAATAAATTAACAATAGGTAATCATCATACAACGCCAAATAAAAATACACAGGACAGAAACAAAAAAAGTTAACAACTTAACTGTTTCTAATCTTACACGTTTAAAGGTTACTTCACTATGTTTAATGGCGATGTTGTGAAGAGCAATACGTATTTAAAACACATCAGAACAAAAGACTAACGTGAATTTTTTCCATAATATGTATGTATGTGTGACTTTTATGAGTAAGTCACTAACATAGATGTTAAGGTGGAAGCGCCAGCGTAGGGCCCGCGAAGTTGTTTTTTGCAACATGCAGGTCAGGGGGCCTAAAATGGAAGCTTTATCAGAATCATAATATGAATCACGTTAAAAATTTAAAATTCTTAAAATGGTCTTTATGGTTAGAACCACAAAGTCCATTTTAAGAGTTTTAAATTTTTAACGTGATTAGTATTATGATTCTGATAAAGTGGCCATTTTAGGCCCCCTGGTCAGTGTCACAAAATATGATTTGCGACCGTTACAATTTTGTTTTAACTAAGTTCAATGGAATTCAATGGGATTAAATGAACTTAGAGGGTATTGATGATTTTAATAATTATAATTATGTTATTATACAGGGTGTAACAGGACCCTTCACGAAGTCGTCAACCAAGCATTATGTACATCAAACTAAGTAACTTTAAGCAAAAATTATTGCCGGGAAACGACTTTTTTTTGGGGTGAAAAATCACGTTTTGCGGTAGGACTCAATGAAACGCACTCAAAACATTGTGCTGATGGATGGATCGAATAGTACGGGGGTCGTGGAGATGTTTAAATTAAAAATCTTCCATTAAAGACATGTATTTACAAAAAAAAAAAAGTGAAAAAATTGTAACTTTGACCCCAATATTTACGTAACTAAAAGGTTCCCAGGTATGGTCGAGAACAAAAAAATAATCGCAGTGACGGAGAGAACAAGTGTCTTTCGGCTTCTTTAAGGGTCTTGTTAGACCTTGCATACGTCTTACGGTCGCGAATCATATTTTGTTCCACATATCTATAGGTTGACAATGACTTGCAAATTCAAAAAAAACGTAAGAAAAATTTATAAGATTCGTAAGAAGAAATTATTACACAATAATTAAAAGACTAAGAGCTAAGATTAAGAGCTTAATTAAAAGGCTCAAGGTTTCATTACTGTACTTTTGGAAGTGAACCCAGCTAGTTCTTTACACTAAATCGGGGATTCCCTAGATGCCAAAAAAACAAAAACCGGCCAAGTGCGAGTCGTACTCACACGCACACAGGGTTCCGTAGCACCAAACAATATAATAAAAATATTTTGAAGGCTCATTCATATAATTATGTTGTATGGTTGTACATTCAACAGCAAAACTAAATTTGTTTTTATATTATGTTATTGAAAAACAAAGTTACTGCTGCAGTTTGATGTAAAAGTCCCATATTACAAAAAACTAAACATCAAATCTTATTCAAACCTATTTTGGTTGAAGGTTTTATTTACGTTTTCCAATCCTACATTTTTTCAGAATTTTGCTCTTCTTACTTTAGAAATTAGAGGGGGAACACACATTTAACCACTTTGGCAGTGTCTATCTTTCAAACGATTGACTTTGAGAAAAAATGGTTTTAAGAACCTCAATGTCATTTTTAAAGACCTATCTATAAACACCCCGCACGTATAGGTTTGCTGAAAAAAATATTTTTTTAGTTTCAGTTCAATGTGCGCCCTTAATCATTTATTTTTTTTATTTTTGTATAAAAATCGTAAAGCAGTTCACATAATAAATCTACCTACTAAGTTTCAACTATGTTGTCCTAATAGTTTCGGAATAAAGTAGCTGTGATATACACGGACAGACAGACAGACAGACCGACAGACAGACATGGCGAATCTATAAGGGTTCCGTTTTTTGCTATTCGGCTACGGAACCCTAAAAATTAAAGTGTTAAAGAAGTGTTGTTCATTTAAACGTGACTTTAATTATATGTAGAATAGTTTGACTGTAGAACCAGAAATACCTATGGTGTTTATGACAGTCGTTATGTCAGTGGCCTCGTCAGTGGCCCGAAAGTCTGACAACCAGTCTTACCAAGAGGTATCGTATTACCCAGTACTAACTGGGTTGTGGAGGTCAGATAGGCAGTCGCTCCATGTAAAATAATGGCCTCCATCTGCATCCGTATATAGGGTGCTATTCATAGATGAAATCTCTTAAGGGGTCATTGTACTCATCATTATGAACAACTTTTACTATAGGACCAACCCCGAAATCGCTAGTCTGATTTCTGCTGATTGTGATTCAGCAGATTTTTTTTTTTCGCAATATCAGGTTTGGTCCCATAGTAAAAGTTGTTCATAATGATGACTACAATGACCCCTTAAGAGATTTCGTGTATGAACAGATAGACCTTATTATACTAGAAGTCGACCCTAACATAAAACACATAGGTAACATGGAAAAAGGCTATGCAGATGACGATGATGGACTTCTAAGAATGTATTTCTTTGTAGCGAAGTGTGATTTAATTACCTATGTGTTTGACTGAAGCATCTCAGGTGGCCTATCATGACATCTTAAATTAGGAGTAATTCCAGTGTGGGAAAGAGATGGCACTAGAAGATCTGTATAGCTCTGTCTCTTTCCCACACTGGAATTACTCCTGCCTTAAGACGTCATAGTAACCCGCCAGTTCCCACCTACTTATGCGGCATCTCATACCTACCCACCTACCTACCTAAATATACCACACGGTGCGACTCCTACAAACGTGAAGTCAAACAAGATTGGAGCAGGATTTGATTCAATTCCCACTTTCAATCCGTCTATATTTGATGTCATATCGTTTCCTATTTTCCTATCAAGTTTACGACGGCTCTACGAATATCAAACGCCTGAGATATGATGCGAAATGTGCCGTTCGCCTTTAGTTTTTTGTTTTTTTTTTGTGAATGGCATCTCGCAGGTCAATCCAGGAGGGTGTCGTCTACATAACCGGACTATCATGGGTGCCTTGATTTTAAGGCCAGGAGCAAAAAACTTAAAACTTAAGCGATCCTCTTTACCCCTAGCTTAAACTAGCTTTAAACTCTAGCGATCTCCTTTCCTTTGGCCCTAGATCTATACTTTTTGCTCGCGGCTTCGCTCCCTTTATGGGCCGAAATAATCCCACGGGAACCGCCGGGAACGTTTCAAATATAGCCTGTGATACTTGGGGATAACATAGCTTCACATTTGTGAAGGAATTTTCGGAATCCGATGAATTATCGGAAGATTAACTCCTACATCAAAATAAATGTAAAAACTCTCTCTTCATAATCTTAGGTATAGGTAAAATACAAAATCATCAGGCATTTCTAAATTGAGGATCCAGAAGTAGGGACATAGGCTGTTCTAATAATAACCCTTACACTGTACCCGAATTAGTCTCTCTTATTCACTATCGGAAGGATTTCGATAGATATTTCAAATCCAGTGGTTCATTAAAATTATGTTTGTATTTGGCTGCTCGACAGCGTAAATAACGCAATTACGCAACGAATATTGTTGAATTAATTTAAAAAAGAAATGCATTGTGATTGTGAGGATGTTACGCAATTTCCCCGTAGATTATTGGCATTAAACTGGATTTTGCTTTGCCTTCCACTAGGACATGATCTGCCTAGCCTTTTTCTAACTCCGACATTGGGGTCAGCTTCCCATAATACAAATACTAGTATTCAGTTGTATCCGACATCTGAATACTAGTATTTTACATGGAGCGATTGCCTATCTGACCTCCACAAGCCAATTAGTAGGTACTGGGTATATCCCTGTCCTGTGTCCTCCTGTATCTTGTCCCTGGCGATATCCCTTGGTAAGACTAGTTGTCAGACTTTTGGGCCACTGACTGCCTGTAACGACTGTCAAAGATCAACTAACGATAGCCGGGACCAACGGCTTTACGTGCTTTCCGGGGTACGGAGGAAACTCGGCATGTAATGGGTGGTCACCCATGTATATGGGACGTGCAGATGGACTTTTGCAAGCACGGCTTAACCTAAAGATCGACCCCAGTGACTGTTATTATTAAGCCAACGAGCTGCTCAACGTCCTCCTCTTTGCCTCCCACTAGGTATAACATTATTTTCTTGATTTTCAACAAATTAATTTGACAAAACAAAAAATTTAAATTGTCAACAGCACGTTATTATGAAACGAGTGGTTGCATTAACCTTGAGTTTTACGGTAGTTTTAATTAACGATTGGTTTTCTGTTGATTCATTAAATGAAAATTGTTAGTTCAATGAGTGTGGGATGACCGCAGCCACGTTAATTGAATTGGATTGAAGAAAATGGAGACTTATAGTCATCGTTGGACTGCTGTGGGATTTTATTAGTCCTTTTATTTCTGTTTTTAGAGTCTGGCTTAAAATTGCGTCATAATTAGCCTGTTTCCACTGCTGGGACACACGTCATTGAGAGACAATAAAATGGCGTAGGTATTCATTATAATACGGCGGCAAAAATAAAATAATGTTATTATGGATGAAGGTAGCTACGGATTTCACCATTTTTGCAGTATTTTGAAATTTATTGAATTTTTTATTTTTTTAAATTGTGGGTTATCCTATTAATTGTAAATCTGGCGTGAAAAAAAAAACATTTGTTATTTATGACGGTTTACGTACGTACTTATCCTGAGATTTTGGCTGTTAAATAGAAGGAAGGTATTTAGGGGTTTAATTTTTATGTTTTTTATAGTTATTACTGTCGTCAGCAAATACGCAGTGGAAACGAATGATTCAGATTGAATACCAAATACTCAGGTAGAGCCTGTTTAAAAATAAGTTTTAAATAATTAATGTGCCAATAAATAATTTATTAATGGTTGGTAATAGCTCCGCTTAAATGTTAACACAACAGGATTCCTTATTAGATTACCTTTAAGATAACGCAGAGGCCTTTGAAAAGGATTTCAATTGCTTGTTAACATTATTAATATTGAATTTTTATTATACCTAGGTATTTCCGGAAAGAATAATCCTCACGTGCACGATCACATCATTACCCTAGCCTTTTCCCAACTATAATGGGGTCGGCTTCCAGTCTAACCGGATGCAGTTGAATACCAGTCTTTTACATGGAGCGACTGCCTATCTGACCTCCACAGACCAGTTAATACTGGGTAATACGATCCCCTGGTAAGACTGGTTGTACCTGCTACCTAGAGTTGTCTTTGTTTTAAAATTCTCAAATACTATTGCCAGGATAACATTTAAGGCACCTATTATCCATGCTCTTTGTTTTATCGTAAAACTGTCAACTATTCTAACTCAATGGCAAATGGAACGATAACCTAAGACTTTCGAGTTTATCAATATAAACTCGGCAATTCATCATTCATTTCTGTGCTATTTAAGTAATATTAATAAGAAATATTTGAAAATATAGTGGCGTACTCAAAATTACGGCGAATCGACTTAATAGGTACCTAAAACTACTCCTAATAACATGGCCTATCGACTAGTGAAGAGTGACGTCAAAAAGTGACGATATCGTGCAAGAAAAGTACAAACTAAAACATTTCGTCTCTTTCATTTCCGCGAACACGAACAAAATGCGAACATAATTTTGTCGTATTCCACAAAACGCAAATATCGAGTTAGGTCACTTTTTTATCACAGTGCAATATCTAAACCGCGTCCAAGAGCTGTCAGAATCTCATCGACACAGTTTAAATGTGCTGATCGCGTGCGTTTTCTTTATAAAATTTCCGAAGCCGATGGAAAATAGAATTTCATGGCAGCACAATAATTTGCGCGATAAAACACGAACACTATAATAGGTGCAGACGCCAGCACATCAAACTACCCGAAACTGTCAAATTTTACCAAACAACCTTGAACCTTGCTTTAGCAATAAAGTTGTAAATCTACTAAAGAATTTTGACAGATTAACGCAACTTGATGTGCTAGCGTCTGTACTTGGATAATCGAGCCAGGATGTCGCAAAAAACAGAAATTGTAAAAAAAGACATCATAATCGCGACTAGACGGCTAGACATGACACCAAATCTGTTTCGATTATTCCAATAAAAAAAATGATATAAATGAGTATGAGTATAAATGATGGTAATAATGATATGATGATTACTATAATAATAAAGACTGCAGATTTGGGTGGGCCGGAAAGCATTCCAAAAATCCTATCGTCACTTTCGCTGTATAGTATGGATGTAAATCCATACTATACAGCGTGTAACAGAAAGGATATAATCATATGGAATACTGTGGTACGGACCATCAAACTGAAAAACTTTCTCTACGGGACCACCATCGAAATCGTAAAAAAATAATCAGCTGTCCCAAACATTTGGATCGAGTAGGTATTGAAATTTTGTATAGGACAGCTGATTATTTTATTACGATTTCCATGGTGGTCCCATAGAGAAAGTTGTTCAGTTTGATGGTCCGTTCCACAGTATTCCATATGATTATACCCTTTCTGTTACACGCTGTATAATAATAATATTAAAGATGCGAAATCAACTCTCGTTTGTTTGTTACCTTGTCATGATTAAACGCCTGATCGGATCATAATGAAATGTGACATGGAGAATAATCTCCTTGTCACATTTCATTAAATTTTGAAAAGAAAAAATTACCAATAGCAATTTTTTTATTTCAAAATTTCCACGCGGACGTAGTCGCGAGCAACAGCTAGTTTTGCATTAAACTCACAATACAGGCAGACCGCTAGGAATTTTCTTTTGTTTTGAAATGCGACCCGATGCGGCAGTGCTTTAATGTGCGTGTTAGCTTTATTGTCACATAAACTGGTTTATCAGGAAGCTTGTTCGCACATTTGACATTATACAGGATGGTGTTTTAAATTACCAACTATTTATGTCAAAACATTTATTAGAATTATACGTTTCCGTGGACTAAAAATAATTCAGCCAATCACAACTCTTCAATTGAAGATATAAAAGAAAATGCTTAACCTTTACGAACGTTATTAAACATTTCTGAATTGAGACTAAAAAGTGTTATTACCATTCTATTCGCGCCATTATACTTTTATTTTACGGTACAGCGGTCACCGCGGTTAATAATAAACGTAAAATTAGTTTATGTTTACGATTTTACCAATTAGAGTACCTACTTACATTCTATTATTGTCTTGCAAGATCGGTAAAGGTACAATTCAAGGTTCTCAAAAATTCCACAACAAATAAAAAGTCGGTAGAAAATTGCTGTGAAATCGCGAAGGGCTTTTAAGGTCAATTAAAAGGTATAGAAATAGATAATAGATAACGGTTCAAGGCAACTACAGTTATATTGTTATTAGAAATCGTTCATTGGTCGCAGATGACAAAATTATAGTAAGGGCGACTCTCGAGCTGACCACAAGGTCACTTTCTGTTGAGGTGTTGAAATGTAGCAGCGATTGCTTGTACAAGACGTGAAGCTATGCACTAATTTCTCGCCAAAAAATCGGGTGTTTTGAATGTAAGTACCATGTATAAGAAGGTATACTAAGTTCTACTAGGTTCGGTCTGGCTAGGCTGAGATTTATGTCAGTAAAGCGTCGACGCTGGGGAGTTTGTTGAGCCACTTCTGCTTTGGTAAAACACTAAGAAGTGATGATGCACAAGCGTTTAGGGGAACTGTCATAAGTTATAGTAAGTAAGTTAAGTTAGTTTTTGACGTTTAAAAAGTTCCGAGTCTGAATAAATCACTTTTTTTAAACAATAAGTATTTTTTTTTTAATAATGAGGCCCTTTAGCAGGCTTCAGTATCTGTAAATCGAAGTTAAGAAAAGATGCTTTAAAGCGTGGCTTGCATAAGATCGATAGTACAGACGAGTCCCTAGCTCTTGCACTAATTTTGATAAATGAGCTGTCTGTTGGGTGTCTCCTTTTCTAAACGGTTCTAAAGATAAAAGTTGAACGAAAGGTTGCTAACTTCTCTACCACGGGCCACTTGTAAGAGGAGTCATGAAAAATACATTACGGAGGAAAAGCTTGGAGATTGAACTTCTAGTGTGCCTTTTCAACGTTTGCACAAGCAGACTGGAACTTCCAGTCTGCTTGTGCAATACTTCCAGTCTGGAAGTAAAACATTTTAATTAATTTAAAGACGGGAACGGCAGAACAAATGTATGTTCTCTTAAATAGACGAAACGACCATCGATTATCTGTGTTAGTTCACCCTACATGTAAGTCAGGGGTGCGTTACATCAACTTAGCTAAAACTACCTGACTGCTTTCGAGAAAGTCTTGCTAGACTGTCTGAAGACTATATAATTTAAACCGTCGTCAAATCCCATGCCAACGAACTAAATTGGCTGTGGATATTTCCGACAACATATAAAAACGCCAAATGTTAGGATTGATATTAGATTAACTTTGATATTAACCACTCGTATGCCGAGTATACAGACACAATTAAAAAGCTATTGTGTCTCACGTAGACATACGTTCCGCACACGAAAGGTTAAGGCATCTAATGTCAAATCTCACCTTTTAGACACCGAGTGCTGTTTTGTACCCTAAATGAAAAGAAGTGGCTAAAAGATTTTTTTAAGCCGGCTAACCAAGCTCCGTTGGCACGAAGGACAATACACATCTGCAACACTAGAGCCTTCACGGGTGTCAGGCAGGTGCCAACCCTATCAAACAGGGAGACAGTATACTTATTAAAAAAAAAACTCTTACATTAATATGGCTATGGCAGGAACGGCGAGGCCAGCGCTGATGAGGTAGAAAGCGCCAGGCATTGTGGACAGGGTAGTCAGGTACACCTTGCTGTACACCGGCGAGTAGATCACAGGCACCAGGGCCTCTGATATGCTTATTAGAGAGCTTGTTTTGCCTGGAACAGAGGAAATCACGTTATTAATTATGTACTCACGCAAATCACTGGATTAATGAGAGGGATACGTGGGAAGAGATCGTTTTAAGGTCTAGGTACCAGTGGTGAAGTTTTCATACAACTCGATTCCTACCGGATTCCCTTTGAAAAATGGCACAGTCAGTATTTTATAGACAAATAATATAATCACATTAAAGATAATGAAATTAACCCTTCGCTACTGCTAGGTATTCGTACCGTAGGTACGAGTACACACGGTGATCCATCAAATTATACATTTCCAGTGCAAAAAAGCCTCGCTTTGTATACGTTTCCAGTACAAAGAGAGATCCGGTTATGTTTTGTATCGCTTGATTGGTCGTTGTGCTTACTAAATACAAAACTTGAAACTTATTTGACAATTTTATATTTATAATATACCATTCTCCCAGTCTCCCAGTTGGAATAAGAATCAAATTACAAAAAAATTAAAATACTGTATGCGTTGAGAGGTTTCATCTGAAGGTTCCACTATCAGAGTTCTTACTACTAATTGTAATTAGGTCGTATTCTTAAGTCCAGTGACATTGGCGTTATAACTAGAATCTATGAAGTCATTAGACGTTGTAACCGCCAATCAAGAACTCAGACAGTAAAAGGACGACGGCGAAAAAGACATTTTATTCGTTCTGATACATTTTTGTCCCCTAAATATAATTTTGAAAATACGTTTTCAGGAAGATTAGAATAAGTTACTTAAATTAGCTTTTATAACAGAACTGTAAGGTACACCTTTGCAATAACCTAACCCTGCGAAGATCACAGGTGCGTCGACTTTGTAAATAAGAATGAGAACTTTTAATGCAAATACTTAAAGGATGATGGGCAATTTTGGTATGAACTCTTGGCGTAAGATCAACATAATCAAATTTTATCTCAAATATCAGCTTATAATTGGTACTCAACTTTGTACTATGGCAACTGAGTAAGAACACAAATAGAACCTGACAGTTGTAGTAAAATCATTGGCAAATTCAGCCAGATACAAAATTTTCAATTGGCCCTAACACTGGTCTCCGATGACTTTTCATGCTTGTTCCAATTTTACAAATTGAGTACTAATTACAAGTTATAATTTGAGATATATTTGACTAAGACTTACACCCTTTTTGACCATTGCTATTTTTAACCGACTTCTACAGAAGGAGGCTAGGTATTTTTGTATTTTAGTCTATTTTTTGTTGGCTGTCGTGCTATGCTGCCATGTTCTTGCCCTTTGCAAGGCACCATACAGATACGTCCATTAGATAAAGCAATATATTTTATGCTACTTTATTTGTTGCGCTACACAATCCATAAATTCTTCCGTTACAACTTGATTAGCACAAACGTGATCTTAAAGCTCATTAATAATATGCGGCAGTTATATTTTCCTCCATGAATATGAAAATTATTGTTGATATGGTAATATCCAGTTTTATTATTAAGAATGTAAATGCATATACATAATATGAATTGCGTCTGGGGTCTAAATATTAGAATGTCAAGCAAATTAATTGATTAGCAAATTGACTAACTTATCTTTTTAGTGTCATCATCATCGTCATCTGCTTAGCCTTTTTACCAACTATGCCACAGAATACATAATAGTACAAGGTTGGGGTCAGCTTCCAGTCTAACCAGCTCCAGCTGAATACCAGTACTTTACATGGAGCGATTGCCAATCTGACCTCCACAACCCAGTTATTACTAGGTAATTAAATACGATACCCCTTGATAAGACTGGTTGTCAGACTTTCGGACCACTGACTATTGGTGCATTGTATCAATTAAATCAATTTGTTAAACAGTCAATTTCCCTGAAATTTCTACAAATTTTCGCCATGCTACGAAATCCTGTAAGTATCGAAATTGTGCGTAATACAACAACATTATACTCTAGTACGGAAATATGAACCTACGCAAATTGTTGACCTAATAATATTCGGAAATAATTCCACAGAGGTTATCTTGAGTCACAGTTCGAAGATTAGAAGACCTCGAAACTGATATTCGTAATTAATGTCATTATAGTTGATAATTTGTTCTTTATGAAACCAAATATTTATGTACGTAGAATGGATAAAGTAAGGAATGAGCTTAATATTAGAGGAAGTTTTAAAGTTGCGCCAGTTACAGAAAAGTTGAAAGGGAATCGACTGTTAAAGTATGTGATGCATAATCAGCCTATGATTATTCACTGACTGTTACGCTATACACCTACTGGTGTTGAGTGATTTATAATATACCTACCTACTGTTACTCTAATTGACATAATTTGTTATTCTTGTTGGCACAATTTATGCCGTTTGACATTATTGATAGTATTTGTAATTTGTTATTACTTTGACCTGGTTGACATTTTTTTTACTGTAATTCCATTGACATGCCACTTATTTTAAATTTACAGTTACTGTAAACCTACTATTTGCGTGCTCGTGTGACGGGAAAATATGGAGAACCTTATTATAAAAGAACATCTATGTACCTATTTGGGTAATAGGTGTGGAGGAAATGTTTTCAGAGAAATAAATTATTTGATTTGATATACTTCTAAATAAATTGGATCGACTACTCAACAATTTTATTCGCTTTGTTTTTGGCCTTCGTAAATACTTCATCCTTCCTATAGCTAAACTACTAAATAATATAACTTATATAACTGGCGAAATGTGGGTCTACTTCAGATTGGAATGTGCTATTCGTAACAGTGTATTTCGATACCAAGACTTTCATATTAGCGTTCCATTCAAACCGTTTTTCGAATCAGCGTGTTCGCGACAACGTCCTTCGATATAGCGGTTTTCAAACTAGCGTACCACTCGTAAAGTTTTTCGCGTGCGTTGCAATAACGTCATTCGAATCGTCATACCACTCCCGGTATACCTCTGCCTAGCCTTTGGGGATTACAGGCGTCATGTTATGATGATTTTAACATGGCACAGTTATAGCAGTAATCTGGTGACATCTCAAGGATTAATAGACATTCCATTCATTGTCATTGCTGCTATCATAATTCACTATAATTGCTCACTTCTTGCCAATATTGCGCTCCTAATGAACCTAGTCAATGATTTATCTAGAATTAAAAAAAAACAAAAAACAATGTTGTTTATCGTTTTTAAATGCTGAATGGAGACAATAGAATTCTTAATTGGTTGTCAATTCACGATTAGTGACATTAAGGTTAATAAAGCGATTATCAAAGATTATAAGATAATATCAAGGAAATTTTCATTTAATTATTATATTATTTATTGCAGTCTAACCTGATTTGACAATGTAATTTCATCGGAATCGGTCATCATTTTCCATTGTCTTTTAATGTTCCAGAATATATTTTTTACGTTACCTGATTAGTGTAACTTTAAATTCATTAGTTTTATTTGCATTATAGCAGGATTATTTATTTAATTAATATGTTATTTAATTAAATAATTAGTATACAATTTATTTCAATTAAAATTAAGTATTTGAATTTCATGATTGACCTCAAAACAATCTTAACACCAAGGAAAACGTGTGTGATTCGGTAATATAATTAATAAATATTTAATTTATAATTAAATTTATATGTAGGAACTTAGTTTTAGTCTTCTTTTTAGCATTATTTTAGTTCTATTTGTAGTCTGTATATAATGTACATAGTATTTTAGACCAATTCCAGTTAGTTTATATAATTTCCTTGGTTTTAAATAAAGAATCAGGGCAAAACTTGTACAAACAAATAAAGATTTCAATTTATAAATAAGTCTTAAATGTAACCTAACGTGCAATTAACTTAGTTGTTTCAACATAATATTCCATTACGTTGCACATGCGTTAGTCAAGCTAGAAGGAACATGGCAATTAATTGTAACCTAACCTACCTTTGTCAACTATAATAAGGGGACTAGTTGTCATCTTAAACTGAGCGTTACTTATATCACATGGTAAATATGAACCATGCATAGAATATCAGCCCATTAAATTGCTAATACTAGGAAAGGACACATTGCATCCTCTCCGTACAAGGAACCATAAGGTACCACGCAATTAACTTTTAAATCTTTTTATTTTTTATTTAGTGATAAATACGATAGCTCTGGATTTTCGAAGTTTCTAATAAAACTCCTATTAAGAAATATATAATCTAGCATAGTCCATAGAAAATTCTTTTCAACAAACGGCCGTCAAAAGTATATTTCAAACTTCGGCTATAAATATTCATTTTGTAGCCACTTCAGGGTAATGCTAACTTATTCAAATTATAGCAATAGAAGAAAAAGGAAGGATTTTTTTTAATTATTATATTTATTGCAGTATAACCTGATTTGGCAATGTTATTTCTGAATTAGTAATCATTTTCCATTGTCATTCAATGTTGCAGAACATAATGTTTACGTTCCCTGATTAGTGGAATATTAAATTCATGCGTTTTATTTTGCATAATTACTTTCCATGTAAAGAATTGATTTGAATAAAAAATAAGTAAATGCTTATTTAATCATCGTATTTTTTATCGAATTGAATATTTATAAACGTTATTCAAGATACGTAATATAAATAAATATTTATACTATTCTTAACTATTGTAATTACGTTGTTGCAACATTATATTCCATTGGCATTTACACGGTTAGTCTGTAAGGAACAGTGCAATAAATTGTAATAAAACCTATAGTCAATGGACTATTACAAAGTTATGATGAACTGATCTTTATGAAACATGCTGAGTATAACATGATCATCCAATTATTTCTCCATTGCTGGTACAGAAGCGTCCTCTCCATGATAGGAACCACACAACTGCGTGGGCCCAGTTAACTATTAAATCAAGGCATTGATAGCCTAGTTCAGTCGGGCTGCCAAGGCATAGATCTTGAGTTCGAACCCAAGACACGAACCTCTGATTTTTTGGATTCATGTGCGTATTGTACAATTATCACTTGTTTCGGTAACGGAAAACATCGTGAGCAAACCAGCTTGCCTGAGAGATATTTCTCGACGGTATGTAAAAGCAAGTCAGAGGCCCATTGGGCGGCATAAAAACT
Organism: Eugnorisma glareosa; assembly: GCA_947578425.1. Taxonomy (NCBI): domain Eukaryota; kingdom Metazoa; phylum Arthropoda; class Insecta; order Lepidoptera; family Noctuidae; genus Eugnorisma; species Eugnorisma glareosa. The sequence goes on along the minus strand of OX387968.1, from coordinate 11,700,187 downwards.
CTGACACCAGGTTAGGCACTAACCGGACGATAAAGAAAGAAGAAGACTTTTAAATCTTGCTTTAAAGAACATCGCCCTGGATTTACAAGGTTTTTGAATAATACTACAATAAAAATCAAAATTTTATATCTGGTACTTTAGTAATTTTCATGCAGCAAATGGCCATCAAAAAATTTAAATAAACTTTGCCGACAAAATGTTGCAAAGAAAACTGTTATTTCACTTACATCGGACAATTTTTTAATTCAAGGTAATGTTGTTTACATTACCTTTTTCAAATAATAAAATATATAGCAATGGCGTAGAACAAAAATTAAACATGACATGTAATGAAAAAACTACAAAAACTTGTTGTTTTATATCACCAAAGAAAATTGAAAACGTAGTTAATAATATCCTATTTGCATAATACTTCCTTCAAAAGGAATGGAGTGACGTCAGAAAGTTCGATATTTAAAAGTAAAAGTGATGCCTATTTCAAAATTTACTTTTTACCAAACATTTAGCATTTGCATACTGATTTAATTTAATTACAATTTCCTCCGGATGTATTGTTGTAATGTAAGTAGGAAAAATCCACCATTACACATATTTTCGTTATCTTTAGTTTGCTACACCAGCCTCTTTATACTACGCAATAAATAAACAAAAACTGTAGGTAGTAGCGCAGTTCGTCAAAATAAACAATCGTCATACTACGGCAGTTTTTATCTATACAACGTGACAGGTATCACTCCATTCATTGTTTCAAGGGAACTCCGATATTGTTAATAGTATAGTAAATAGAAAATACTCGCAATAATCTGAAGATACTGGTGATAGTTCTCGTTGAAAACAAATGAACGCTATGTTGGCTTCATATAAAGAGTGTAACAAGACCCTTAACGAAGCCGAAAGGTACTTTGTTCTCCCCATCATTGCGATCATTTTTTTGTTCCAGACCATACCCTCTAGTTACGGAGATATTGGGGGTCAAATTTCCAAAGCTTTCACTTTTTTTTTTTAAATACATGTTTTAACGAAAGATTTTACTGTAAACACCTCCACGACCACCTTACTATTCAATCCATCCATTACCATAATGTTTTGAGTGCGTTACATTGAGTCCTACCGTAAAACGTAATATTTCACCCCAAAAAAAAGTCGTTTCCAGCAATATTTTTTTGCGTAAAGTCACTTAGTTTGATGTACATAACGCTTGGTTGACGGCTTCGTTAAGGATCTTGTCTCAAGGGATGATGACTTTTTAAAATAAATAGTAATTGCTAATTTATTTCGATAGTCATTATCATTTGCCTAGCTTTTTTCCAACTATGCTGGGGTCTTCTTCCAGTCTAACCGAATGCAGCTGAATACCAATATTTTTTCCATGGATCGACTGCTTATCTGACCTTCACAACTCAGTTGTTAATAATAATACCTGTAATGTTGTTGTGTAACACCTCAGTTTCACATAGTAGCTTTCTTACTACATAATGTTATAAACGCTTTCCTTCTTAATTTGAATGAACTCATAGATACAATGACAGGACATTCCTTTCAACACAGATAATATTTACATAAGTACTTAGTAATGCTTAGAAACAAGGGGCCATTTTGTGAGCACAGATTTAAAATATTTGCTCAAAATTAAAAGATAACAAAACAAAATGTCTGCCACCTTTATGAGAACCAATAAAACATTGTGTTTTTAATACATATAAATGTTAAATGCGCATTAAAATTTTATATCCAGTTAACACTGCAAGTACCTACTTCAGGTAAACTAAAACCATGACATGAGTTAATCTATAATAAAGTTGACATTAACATCATTGTTAGGTAGGTGTCCTACGTTTGAAAAATACATATTAAACCTGCTATGAGTATGGTTGTTTACTACCTGCATGATTTTTATCCAATTAGGGCCATATATCATACAAGAAGAGCCTATAATCATCATTATATCATCCATTTTCAATGACCGACGTTTAAATTGAGGTCAGGTTACCTGCAGTTTGTCACGTAGGTAATCCTTTACCAATTATGGCTAACTTTGATCTTGGAAGCGACGATTCTGTTAAACTTCTTCAAATAAAATAGTCTGAAGATACTATAAATATTAGCAGCCTGGATCTCGGCTTCGTAGGCGTGATTTATGAGGATCAACATACTATTTCAACCAACTATTTACTATTTCAACTAATGTATAATCGAACGTGGAATGTTAATGTATTTGAAAACCACCACTAGCTCTAGATCGTTTACGTTTAGATCGATTTAGTTAGCAGCCTACAGTTCTACGCCCTTAAAAAGAAAGCCTTAAAACAAATAATATAAGTTTACTTAAAGAAAGATAAGAAAATAAAGAACTGCTTTATCTAAAGATCGATCCAAGCGGCTGTTATAATTAAGCCATGCACGAGATCCTGTTATTATTTATTTGCGAATCTAGACTTTAAACAACATTTTGGGTACTCAAAGAAGCTGCTAAGCTAAAGTGGGACTAGGCTGGTCACGTTTGCCATTGTTTAATGAGCCGTGTGCCAAAATAGCCACTATGTGAAGCTATGACACAGCCAGAAGGTGTCACACACAGCAGACCACATAGAAGATGGCGGGACGAGCTAGACAAAACCAACTACCAATTCTCCAAATCCTTGAATCAAAAGAGCTGGAAATTACGGAGAAAAGCCCTTGCCCAACATTGAGATGATACAGACTAACAGTAACAAGCGCAGCAGCTTGATCAAAAGGTTCTCGCTCTCATTGAAATCGGAGTAGTAAAACAATTCAGTCGTTCAATTCAAAAGTTAAATACGAGTGTACGATTTTAGTCAAGTAAAGAATGTTATCGTTAATTGGAAATCTACGTTGATTTCCTTCAATAAAATTCTTCTTTGCATTTCAATTACGGTGCACTTTAGCCGTTGTTTTAGTTCAATTTCCCTTGGTTACTCTTATGTTACCGATTAGTTTCATTCCAAATCAAGCAGAATAAGATCTTTGTTCGGAGTTTTCTCTTTGTATTGCCAATCGTTTGACTATGGGAAATTGAAGGTCACTTGGGAAACTTTACTAATAATAATTTACACGCCTTGGTCTGTCGATTATATGTTTTTGACACATTTTGTGGGACAAAATGTAATGTTTGTTATTAGTTTCAAAACCGATTATTGTTATTGTGTACCCTATCACATTAGGTAGCCCTGTACTAATAATCGTAAGATGGAGAAAATAATTAAATAAATCTATCAAAACACCCAAACATACACTGAACTGAAACTTTTAGTTACAAATGAAAGTTTTGCGAAACAAAGAAATTTTGGGACATTGAAATAATATACCTACTCGTAGATTGATAGATAGATATAGGTACATAATGTACGTATTACTTACTACTTAGTATCAACACAAGTTGCTATACACAATTAAAAATACAAATGTATCAATTACAAAAACATTATTTCGTTATGACCTACCCTACATTACCTTAAATGTTATTATGATTCATCAACAATAAGCACGCCCCAAGGAATTCATAAGTCACCATTGTGAAACCCTTATTGTTTAAAGAAAATGTGTGAAAACTGCGCATTGCCAGTTAAGTTATAACAATCCGTGATTATGTTAAAGAATTCTTATGCGTTTAGATCATCATCAGGTTTAGGACGGAGAATGGAAGAAAAAACGTATTGCGCCGACCCCAAAGTAACTTCGGACAAGGGCAAAAAGATGATATAAGTCGTTTTATGTGAAGACAAGAAAAATAAATTCTTTTTCGGTATGTTTACGTCTAGCTTTCAATTGTTTTGTGTGTCCCACTGCAAAGCACATGCGTCTTCTCCTGCTTCCTACGTACGTATCTGCGTTTTAGGACCAACTTTCTTCAATATACAGGGTGTAACAAGACCTTTAGCGAAGCCGTAAACCAAGCTTTATGTATGTACATCAAACTAAGTAACTTTACGCAAAAATGATTGCTGGGAAACGTCATTTTTTTGGGTGAAAAATCACGTTTTACGGTAGGACTCAATTTAACGCACTAAAAACATTGTGCTGATGGATAGATTGAATAGTACGGGGGTCGTGGAGGTGTTTGCAGTAAAAATCTTACATTAAAAATATGTGTTTAAAAAAACTTGTGTAAAAGTTGGAACTTTGAACCCCAATAACTAGAAGGTTCCTAGGTATGGTCTAGAACAAAAAAATGATCGTAATGACGAAGAGAACAAGTCCCTTTCGGCTTCGTTAAGGTTCTTGTAACACCCTTTATTTTCCTTCGCCGTAAGGAGTATCTATATTTTGTAATGTTTTTGACATGGGCCTTAAACTTAATAGGCGAAATGTGAGTGCACTAGGTAGGCCTTGGCCTTCGGAGAAAAAAGTTTCGATTTTAACTGTATATTTCATAACAATAAATACCTACGTACCTATGAATCATCGCTGAAACAAATCAAGTGTGAATAACGCATTTCACACTCTTACTCATTACGAGCAAAGGAAGTTAAATGAGCCTTATAATCTTGAAAAAATATTTGTTCTGAAAAATCTTACAAAATGAGAGAAGGTCATTCGAGATTGTTTGGTTAATACTTCAGTTAATGCGATAACACGATAATGAGATTCTCTTACTGATTTTGCTTGAATTCGGGCCGTTTTACGTGAATAAACGTGGCTACGTATAACATGATTCAACGTAGCCTTAAAAGGATTATAACACATTTTCTTGGAAATGTTATTGGGAAAATTCAAGTAACTGATTTTTTACTTGGTTTTTCCCTGAATAATAACAACAATGATAACAAAATACGTTTTATTCTTATTACGATTAATGTGTCTGATCAGCACCTAATAGGCATGGTCCTAAGTTGGCCTCTTATGGCAATGTAAACTCAACAAGCGAAATATGACTGTTATATTGAAGTAGGTACACTCTGCCTACCCGTTCAGAGACATGTGTTACTCATAGTTAGTTGATGAATGGAAAATCTGCGGCACTTAAAACTGGTACTAATTCTTCTTTATTAGATGGTTTATATTAACATTCGAATTTAATATGTTTAATTGTAGAACTTGATAACAATATATAAATAAATGGATCATTCCCACTAGTTCTACTACACAGTTCTACGGTAGGACTAATGGGATTTTTTTTCCCACTAGTCCTACGATTCAAGGTGGCACAAAATAGTAGATATAAATGGGTGTTTAAGGTAACTCGCGAACCGGCGAGACGGCGAGCCTCCTTGCCGGATTGCCGCCATGGGATCTGGAGGCGATAGTCCTCGCGCGCCTGCATGAGTGGCGCGTGGAGGCACTACGCCAGGGGGTAACTCCACTGCCGCGGCAAATCGCCGCTCAGCGGACAGACCTCCGGCGGGATCTCATGGCGACATGGAGAGAGCGACTCGCAACCCCGTGCAGGCACGCCACAATAGTGGCGATAAGTCTCCTCTTTGAGGAGTGGCTAGAGAGGCGCCACGGCGCCCTCACCTTCCGCCTGACGCAGGTCCTCACCGGACACGGTTGTTTCGGGAGGTTCCTGCACCGAATCGGGTGGGAGGAAACGCCTGGGTGCTACCATTGTGAGGATCGACCGGAGGACACGGTGGAGCACACGGTGGAGATCTGCCCCGCGTGGGCGGAGCACCGCCGTGTCCTCGTAGCGGCGATCGGCGACGGCAACCTCTCGCGTCCGGCCTTAGTTCAATCCATGGTCCGGAGCGAGACGGAATGGGACGCCGTCACCTCCTTCTGCGAAACAGTCATGCTAGCGAAGGAGGTGGCGGAACGTGAGAGGGAGAGAACCTCACGTCCCAGCCGCCGCGGGAGACGCACCGGGCGCCGGGGGCCACGTGGTGGCCCCCGGCCACCGTAGGCGCGGGCCTGTGGGCGGTGAACTATGGGCTAGCTCGCCGTCCGTCCGCCTTATGACGACAGGCCGTGTCGACGGCGCGTTCGTGTTCCACGCGCGCCTCAAAGAGAATCAGCAAACAGGAAGGGGTCCGAAAGGACCGATGCCTGCCAGGGTTGCGGGACTGTTCGAAAGAGATACCACGGCCCTGGAAGACAAAGCGCAAAGGAAGGAACATGGATGGGTTTTAGTCAGTAAAAGTCTGACACTCCCTCCTGCTCAGCCCAGAGCGGGACCGTTATTTGATGATTTCCCATCCGAAAAAAAAAAATGTCATTAGGTCTTGAGCAAGCGTGCACTGAAAAAACTGGTCTCCTATCAAGTTGAAATTTTGCTTGATTGAGTAAAATATGATTAAATTAATCATTAATCATTTTGAAACAACAAACCACAATTGATTGTGAAAATCAAATTTATGTGACTGTACGCTTATAAAGTGAAATATATTTAAAACAATAAAATTACTTATTTAATTTTGGTGACGTCATAAACCATTATTTATTCTAATAAGATAAAATGATTGGGGTATTTTAATCATTTGCATTTATTTCAGTCACAAAGCTACGTTAGTGATGTAAATGTAGTTCATGATAAATCCTATTACTTGATTAACAACATTAATAAAATATCTTTATTACATTTATAACAGTCTTCTGAATACTATACATATTTAATGTTCGGAAAATAATATGAGAAATCAATAACTTTTTAAAATTAATGTCTCCGTTTATAAAATGGAAACTTCGTCTTTATTTTTTCAATCATGCAGTCGTTGTTACAATGACGTATCTTGATTGATTTTATAATCTGTGTGTGTGGCGGTATATATGTTCTGTGGTGGCGCGCGCGCGCTCTTTTTTCGTTCGTGTCGAAACTTGTTATTTTCTTAGTGCAATTATTGTTTAAATGTTCTGTGAATTATTGTCCCGTGTTAAATTTAAATTTATGATTATTTGCCATTATAATATTATTATTAAAAGTGGTCCGGATATCAAGTCGAGGCGGCAAGTGAATAGTGTGTGATGGAGGAAGCTGGTGATTTACTGAGGCGTGGGGCCTCTCGGATTTAAAACCCATTTTCACCAGTAAGTATTTTGCATAGCTACTTTCCAAGTTTCCACATTACTTGTCAATGAGTACTGCTTATTTTCTCTTCAAACCAATCACAATTTCGTAAGAATACTATAATACTGGCGGGAACTGGTAGGTAACGCCGCAATGCGAGATTTTCTGGAATGAGTACCTACCTACTGTGGAGTGTAACCTCGTGGTTTACGCTCCACTGGCTGGAATTATTTAATATTCTATAAATCTTATAATCGACCCATTGTGTGGTAGCTTTAGCCCATAGCTCCTCCGGCAGTTTCACTCCAAGAAGCGCAGTATCCTTGGAGTGAAACTTACTGACCGTGTAAGGAACTCGAGACTGCGTTCCAAAACTCAAATTGCCGATGTAGGTCACACGGCTGCTAAGCTCAAGTGGAACTGGGCTGGCCACATCTGTCGCATGCCGGAGGAGCTATGGACTAAAGCTACCACAAACTAAAAGTATTAAAAGTGTTTTTATTGCTAGTGTTAGCATAATCAATCCAATTGTACCTACCTACCTACATAAGGTTTTATGATGCTCAAATTCTTGTGTAGGACCTACTTTGCTTGCCACAGGCACTGCATCACTCGTTCAGTCTCTCTCTGTTTGGCAAGTTATGAAGTCGAACAATATAAAAAAAAACATTGCAATGGAACCCGTCTACACTTCTGTGGTGTCCAAAGTAGGTAATTGGTACAACAGCCATTTTGTTTGTTACAGAAAATGCGATTAATTTGCACGCCCTAGCCGCCCTCTCGCTAGAAGATATTAAAGAATTAATCCCTCAATTGGGGCCCAGGGCTTTATTCCTTAGGTACTGGAAAAATTGGCATTCAGAATACACTACAAGCACTACTCTAAATATATCAGTATCAGATCTGAACAGTATTTCCATAAGTGTAAGTTTACCTACCTACTTACTAAGTACCTTACTTTCATGATATAAATAAAATAACATTTAGCCTTTTTTTTCCCTGTGCTGTCCTGAAGCCATGCTACTTAGTGGCAGGATGAAAGAACTGGAAGATTGTGCTGCTGATAGTACAATACATTTTATTTATTACTTTTTAGGCACTAATCTTAAAAATATCAACCGAGATAAGATGTGATAGCAGTGTCCAAGTGGTAACCTAACTTCACTCCAATGTACGATTGTCATCATAATGATTTTACATTATGTATGTTTATTACAGGATCTTAATTTTGAGACAGAATCAGGAACTCAAAATATTTCAATTCCGGAGTGCATTGCTACGGTTTGCCCATCAGTTGTATCCGCAGTGCCAGCTACATACACATCAAGAGATGCTTTTACATCGCACACTACTTTTGAGGCAACAGCTACAGTGCCAAGTACATCTTCAGGGGTTATGATAACAAGCACTGCACCAATAAAGATAAACATATTGTACAAAATGTGAGTAATCTTATATTTTTATCAATACATGGTATAAGCCTTATTGTAAGGAGTCCCAAACTACAACTTCAAACCTCAACTGTCCGTGGTGGACAAGGCTTTAGCTATCTGCCAGCCCGCACTGAACCATATGTCATGATGGTCTGATCTGCAACGGATGCCATTGAGTCACAGAATATTGGGGGATGGACAAACTTAATATGGTGCTATGTAATTAGTGTACTTCCCTTTAGTATGAATTTTAACTTAGAAATTTTACTGTTAATAATGCATTGATTTTAGGTAGGTAACTAAAATAATTTTTAGGGTTCCGGTGACTAGGAACCTTTACCGTTAAGCTTAACACCCATAGGTAATAATTATAATTGTGAAACTGTCTGTCTGTTAAGCTTTCACGATTAAACTGCTGCACCGATTTTGATGAAATTAATTGAGATAGCTGAAGAAAGACCCATTAATTCCTATGAGTATATCTAATTTACAACAGGCGAAACCACGGGGCGGAAAGCTAGTTATAGAGCCAACGTTTCTGGTTCACCCGCATGTAGTGGGTTCGTTTCCCACCGGGGACACAAATCTAAAATTTAAGTTTGTAAAAAAAAAAGGGGAAGAAAAAATAAGTGCAGCCTCTAAAGTTTGTCTTAGCATGTACAACCCAGCGTCTTTTTTAGAGTCCGTAGTCAACATAGAACCCTTAAAGTTAGGCCATGTCCGTCTGTCTGTCTGTTCGTCCGCGGTCCAGCTCAAAAACTATTGGTACTAGAAAGTTGTAATTTGGCATGAGTACACAAGTTAATTACGCCGACAAAGTGGTAGAATAAAATCGGTACCTCCCCTACGTGTAAAGTGGAGAAGATAATTTTTTTTTGCGTTCCCTATCGTGTGCAATGGGGTATCGTTGGATAGGCCTTTCAATAATACTGGGGGTCACAGGAGACCGTTTTTTGTTTAGTAAACCGTTTGTGAGTTATTAAGCTGAGTCGAGTGAACTGAGTTATAGCACGGTCTGGTCTGGGTCACTATTTCTGACATTGGTTTTTACACAAACCTCTGACAGCAGGGATTGCAAGCTCACATGAGTGTGTGTGTGTGTGGGGGTGAGTGAGTGGGTGTATGTGTAATATAAAGGGTGTAAAAGACCTCTTAACGAAGCCGAAAGGCACTTGTTCTCCCCATCATTGCGATCATGTTTTTGTTCTACACCATACCTGGGAACCTTCCAGTTACAGAGATATTGGGGGTCAAAGTTACAACTTTTTGACAAGTTTTTTTTTAAATACAAGTTTTTATTGTAAGGTTTTTACTTTAAACACCTCTATGACCCCCGTACACACACCGTACATTTCATCCATCAGCACAATGTTTTAAGTGCGTTACATTGAGTTTTACCACAAAACATGATTTTTCACCCCAAAAAAAAAAGTCGTTTCCCAGAAATAATTTTAGCGTAAAGTTACTTAGTTTGATGTACAGAATGCTTGGTTAACGGCTTCGTGATGAGGTGATTTACACCCTGTATATTAATATAAAACGTTTCTTTTTTCAGGTGACACTGAAGAAAATAAAAACCTTGCAGCTATATTATCCCTAACGGAACTTATAACGCCAAGTATTGTGGCGCTGCCTACTAGTTCTGGAACAGAATCTTCTCCACCAGCAGCTAAGAAAAAAAAGGGAGGAAAAGAAAGCAAATGGAGACCATCAAAGTCAGAGAGTCGCGAAGCATTTGTGAAACATATCCCAGATGAGAGTTATTTGATGCTTGTCCTAACTCAAAGACACAAACACCGTCCCTAACACCCGTTTATTCTAATGTTATAACAATTTCGTTTATTTTATGTTGATTATTTAACTTACTGTTTTGATTAAAAATAAACGAGTCAAATTACTTGATTATTTTATTTCAGTACCTAACACTTATGACTATTTCAAATTATCTTTTTTACGTTTAAGTTGTATGTTTGTTGCTATTGTTTGTTTTTTTGCGTTTAAGTTGTATGTCTTCTGTTACTATTAAGTTGTTTATTTGTTGCTTTTGAGTTGTTTGTTAAGGCTCAATTTACACCGAAATCGAATCGAATTTTTGCAACGAAATTGTACATAGCATAATGAACCTTGTGAAACGTACGTAATTTGTACGTTAACCAATTGACATAAAGTTCATTATGCTATGTAGAATTTCGTTGCAAAAAGTCGCTTCGCTTCCATTCCGCGGCGGTCTAAATTGAGCCTTAACAAACAAATCAATAGCGACAAGTATACAACTTAATCACAACCAACATACAACTTAAACGCAACTAACATGCAATTTAATAGCAACAAACATGCAACTTAATAACAACAAACATACAACTTAATAGCAACAAACATACAACTTAATAGCTACAAACAGACAACTTAATAGCAACAAACATACAACTTAATAGCAACAAACAAACAACTTAATAGCAACAAACATACAACTTAAGCACAACAAAGAAGTACTTAATTCAGATCAACACTTTTAATTACTTAACTTTAATAAGCTACATGATCTGTACAAAGACGTACTTACATCAATCAATTAATTGTCATTATTAAATATATCATCTGACATGATCCTATCAAACAAATCACCTATCGTCATAAGTATATTTCATTTTAAAACTTACAATTTTAATGATTTAATCTATCAGATAAGATGTTGAAATCAATCAAGTGACTTAACCATTGGTCAAGTGCTTTATTAGCTTAAACAAGAGACCTAAACGCTTTGTTAAAGGGCAAGTTAATATCAGTCAAGTTAATTATTCAAATTAATCGAGAAAATTTATAAAGCGACTATTTATACTTATTTACGCTTTGCGATTGGCCAAAAAAGTGAACAAGTTCTTAATAAAATCTACAAAAATCATAGCGAAATCCATAAAGTATTCTTACTACGGACAGCTCAATGTACTTTGTTACTGTAATCGTTCACCTTTGTGCGTTCCTATATAAATAAGTTACATGAATGACGGAGACATTTTCTTGATACATAATATCATTTATTTTTCTCAGTGTGGTGATCTATGCTCGTGCCTTCTCTATTGAGAAGAGACCTTTGCCCAGCAGTGGGACAGAAATAGGCTGGTATTATTTATTATAATGTCATTAGGTTGAATAACGTGTATATCATTGTATGTAGTTGAATAACTACATACAATGATATATGCAAACCGATATAACTGATTCAATTACACTTGGTTGTTGTGCTCAAGTGTTTTGTAAATTCTGTTACGAATCCAGTGGAGTGAGTACGTTATTACTTTGCCGTTTAATGTGGTGTGAAATGCAGGATAAAAACTCATTAAGGGCAGACGTACATCAATGGCACATGACACAACCGGTGTATGCTCATTACAAAATGAATGAACCGTTTGAGTGCAACATAGGCGTAATTGAAGCCGCAGTTAACGTGAATAACGTGTCGATATACGCAAGAAGAAGAAGTGAGACACGACTGAAACTAAGCAGACTCACAATGATTACTACCTTATTACATACTGAAAGAGCTTGCTGGAGTGGAGACCACGTAAGTACGGGACGGACGAATGTGGGAAGACAACCGACCAGGTGGGCAGACGATCTCATTAAAATGGCCGGAAGAAAATGGATAGCCATGACAAAATACCGCCAAAAGTGGAGAGATTTGGAAGATGCTTATACTCAGCTTTGGGTGGCCAAAAGTTGAAGAAAGCAATACTTTAAGTGTTTATTGCTACTATGTTATCTTCACAAGAAAACTGTTAGGTACAATCCTTAAGAATGAAACAGACAAGTCGAATGACGATGTCTTGAATCTGAAACCAGCTAAGGGTACATCTAATACCCCTTACACAGAGGAGGCCTGTGTACCAACAGTGATGGGTAAATTATAGATTGAGTTAGTTTTGCTTATTGGCGGTATTGAAAATACTTGAAAATAAAATAAAGTATAAAAAAAATATAAAAAAATATACTAGTATAAATAAAATACTTATACTACTCTATACTAATATTATAAAAAGGTAAAAATTGTTCGTATGTAGGGCATAATCTCCGGAATTAATAATGCAATTCTAAAAATTCTTGCACTGGCAGAAAGCTACATTAATTGTGGGTGCTATAAGCTATAAATTATATTTTTCGAATGGATTAGCCGAGGTATCCCAATTTTAGAATTTAGAAGTGCTAGTTGAATATTATGGTTATCGACGAAGAGACAACGCAATTGAATAATATAGCAATAAAACTAAACCAATTAATTATAATTATGTGCGTCATCGGGAGAAATCAGAACGCTTACCTAGCGCCATTTGGTATTAATAAACGTAAACGTCATATTATTAATTGTTATTACAACTTAGTTACACAAGTAGATTTAACTGGTTATTGTAATCTTGTTGTTGACATCAGTAACAACTAGATTTATAATTAAAGATTTGTATGGATACAGCTAATAACAGGTAAGTTACAATTAATTGTGTTCTGGAAATAGCAACGTATCATCTGTATCTTTAACTAGCTGTTGCCCGCGGCTTCGCTCACGTTTTGGTTGGAAATTATTCCACGGACACGTTTTAAATATAGCATCAAGCATTCGGGGATAATGTAGCTTCCTATTAGTGTAAGAATTTTTAAAATCGGTTCAGTAGATTTACCTACATTCAAACTTACAAACATAAAAATTTACAAATAAATGTTACCTCTTTATAATATTATTATAGATTTAATATTATGAAGAGGAAAGATATATACACACATCAAAAGTGTCTAGGGATCAACTTATATTTTTGCAATAACTTTTCTCCTGATTGATATTAATTAAAATTTTCTTTAAGGATTCATCAAATAAAGTGTTTTCGTTTGTCACAGTAACGATAAACCAAGTCACCTTTGCATTAATAAAGAAATTTGCCATTTTCCTAATAAAGGGATTTTTGACATTTGAACCACTAACACAAAAGTTCGAAAAAAAGACTGAAATAACAGTTTTCTTTAAAATTTTATTGGGTAACTTAAACAATTAATAATCCGTGTTTCTACCGCGAACACTAACAACACAAGAACATCGGTTTGGCATACTCAAAATGAGTTCATCCAAATCACGCTGTGGAATGGCCGCCCATGTTCGTTGCAACAACAAAAAAAGGTCATCTTGCGACTGTATACCCTCCATATTCGGCAGAGCTCTTCTCTGTAGCATATCCCATGCATGCTCAATCGGATTCAAGTCTGGCGACTGAGCAGGCCAGGGCAGGACATTGATGTTAGCTGCGGCGAGAGTCTGTCTTACAACTCTTGCGGTGTGCGGTCGTGCATTATCATGCATTAACTGAAATAAGGGACCGATTTGCACTTGTAGAGGAACGATGACGTCTGATACAATCGTCTCAGCATAAATTTGAGCGTTGAGGTTGCCTCTGATCCAAATCAACTCAGTTCTTCCGCCGATCCAAATACCCGCCCATACCATGATGGTTCCACCACTATAAGGATGGACTTCCTGGCAGGATTTTAATCGCTGTTGGCGTCCAGGGGTTCTCCAGTGTCGTATACGTCTTGTATCCGGTCTCATACCAAAACGAGACTCATCAGAAAAGCACACGAAACGCCATTGTTCTTCTGCCCAATTTCTGTGTTCAAGAGCCCATTGATATCGTATCCTACGATTGTGCATTGCTATAGGTGGTACCCGTAGCGGTCTTCGGGAATGAAGGTTCACTTCATGCAAGCGGTTTCTGACTGTTTGGTCGCTAATTAAGTTCCCTGAAGAGTGATGAAGCCTCACGGCTAACATCATGGCGGTTATTGTTGGAGCTCTTCGAGTTAAGATTTGAATGTATCGGTCTTGTCTCCGTGTGGTGCAGCGATACCGTCCTCCATGGCGCTCAGCCACGGTACCAGTGCTTCGGTAACGTGTCCAAAGTCGACTGATAACACTCTGACTTGTATTCAGAGCTAAAGCCACAGTACGTTGCCGGGAACCAGCTTCTATCATTCCCACGGCTCTGAGCATTTCTTCCCTGCTTAAATGACGTCGCCGCTCCATAATAACGTTGGTTTTAATCAGTAGTAGGGAAACAGTAGCACTAATAATGTCTTCAATGCGTTGTATGTTTTTATAGGGAAAATATTGACAGCTGATTTTCATCTTTTACTCGAATTTGATTCACAGTTCCTGATTCAAATTATGAAATGCACCAAAAAGGATCCATATAAATTTATAAAATCATAAATTTATTACAAAGCCACATCTCAATCTCAAGAAATCCACATAAAAATGCTTGATCCCTAGACACTTTTGATGTGTGTATGTTTGTAAGAAATAAACTCAAAAATTCAAACATTCTTTCACCATTATAATGCTACCCTGAGTAACATAGACACCCGTGTGAAGCCGGGATAGACCGCTAGTTATCAATAAAATCAAGTAACAAATGGTATTTGCTGAAAAGTAACTGGGTAAAAATATACGAATGAATGAAAATGAGGTTGGTACGCGTTTAAAAATAAAACATAACATAAAAATTAAAATCAAACATACAAAAAAATTGTTTGCTTTAATGAAGATGATAAAAAACCAACATTCACTACGTTATAAATATCTTAATCATTTATAAATACATACATGTAACACCAGACATAATACAGAATAACAATATTGGTTAGCTGTACATACACAATCCTATCGATACTGAGTGCAAACACTTGAAGCTATTACTATTTAAAAACAATTAACCTTTGACATCATGGTCGATATGATTCACTATTTGTTTAAACCAACAAATAAGACACATTAATGGATGTATTTTTTAAAATTAAACTTTGCATCGTCTTCCTGCCCTGAGGTACTCCAATTTATTGCAGGTATACGTTTTTTTAATCAGCCGTCATCTCAGTGCCTTGCTAAACTAATAATATTTCAAAATATAAAGAAATATCTAGTCGTAGATGTTGTTCTAAGCTTGGCATCTTTCAAGGAAAGTCTTGCTACTTTCAAGGAAAATGGCCCAAATTGCTTTGCATTTTCTTCCAGGTATTTCTATCAGCCATGTTCACTCCCTTCCTCGCTAACCAAATCATCTTTCACACAATCGATCCATCTGTTCTTGTTTCTGTCTCTTTTTACAGCCATTTCCTAATTTAGCAACATTCTAAATTTACAAGCAACCGAGATTGAACAAGAAAAAATCGATTTCGGTGAAGCGTTCGAGATCAATAGCCTGGAGAATTACATGATCTAGCGAGCGTCGGAAGTTTTTGTAATAGTTTATTTGGCAAAAAATTGCTGTCGCCCTATTGGGTTATATATTTGGGTTATATCGATACATACTTTAATAAACGTTTTTTTGCTTGCGTATAATATTGGACAAATATTAGCGCGAAAGGTATTGATGAGGCAAATTTAAATTGACGAACGATCAGAATCATTAAATTTTGGCGAAGCAATATTTAATAATAGCTAAAGTGTTTTAAACGTAAAAATACTTTATCTGCAATTTGCAATATGTTTGTGCCATAATGCTAAAAATGTTAATTTCATAGTAAAAGCATTCGATGTAATTAGTCCTGAGCAGTTAATGGCTGGATGCAGTAAAGCAGTAACCAATTACTCTAGTTGACTAGTCTAATGAAATAATGGCTCACTGCTTCTTCGTTTGCCTTCCTAGACTGGACAGCTGGTTTGAAAATATAGGAATCGAAGAACGATGTTAGTGTAGTTTATGCTATATTAAAGGAATACTATAAAAACGTAAGCATGGTAGTAAAAGACATGCTGCGCTGACCCCAAATAAATTAGGTTACGGATAAGACACAGGTGATAACAGGGAAGATTAAATTGTAGATTGTGAAAAACTAAGAGAACTAATAAAATTGTTTGTAGCCAGTTTTCTGATGAAAATAATAAAATTAGTAATTTGTCCTTGACCAACGGTCAAGACTCGCCAAAAGTGACTGTCAACGTCGCAAGAACTATTTGAGAACCGAACGTGTTAACGAACTGTGCGACGTGTAAGATCACTGAACATTGCTACAAGGTGATATCACCTTGAACTGCTGCTAATTAAGGAATAAAAACTTTACTTGAAGTAATAATGGTTTATTCATTGAGAGAGATAAACTGGATGATGACGGAAAAAAGAAAAAAAAGGGATAGATGATGGTGGTGGTGGTAGTATTCTTTGTATGAAAATCCCTACTGCAACGCACAGTAAGGACACAGCAGACATATCAAATCGGAAAGGGATCGGCATCCGTATCAACTCGAGCCGTTCAGTATTCTTTGTATGAAACTCCCTACTGCAACGCACACAAATCGGAATCGTAACGTAATCGCCCCGCCTCGGGACAAGCTCACGAACCGCTGTGCAGTGCGTGGTCAATTCGTTTACGGCTCGTCGTCCCCGCGCTTACGTCTCTCCATACCCGAGCTTACGTCTCTTCGTCCACCCTTAAGTCCACTACTGCTGACACAAGTGCTGTCATTCTATCAAAATACTACTATTCCATAAAAAACTATCGCCATACATTTTCTAGTTAGGTCGGCGAACCGTAAGCGCGGCGTTGCCTAGCCGTAAGCGCGGCGTCGCCTATAGCCGTAGCCGAGTTGACGTATCGGAGCTGCTGATCTGCTTGCTTACGTTAGGTTGACGCCTGTTTGACGGCGAGACGAAAGGCGATACGGTGCCGATCCCTTTCCGATTTGATATGTGTGCTATGACCTTAATAGAGATATATGAAAAACAGAGGCACTGGCCACAAATAAATTGGAATAAGGGTGGGAAGATGATGAATCACAATAAAGATTAGTATATTCATTATAAGCACTCCTCTCTGTGAGAGGGAGTAGACTGGAGTAGTAGTAAAATGATAATCAGAAGTCAAACATTTGAGTTAAGTAAAAAGCCATCCATTTTCGTCACAATCCTTCTTATCGAAAACCAATTAGCTAAAGAAACATAACTCATGATCAGTAGTACTTGCACGAGTGCAAGTACTACTGATAAACCTCACGCGAGAGAATTTTCTTACGTTGCCTAATTAGGAGCACATTATTATGTAGTGATAGCCCACAATACTTGCTGAATCCATGCATGAACCCACAACCTTTGCTTTAGTAAAGATAAATCTGTTTACAAATCTAACGAGCATTTGCCATTGTTGACAAGCATGTAGTAATAATGAAAGGCAAACTGTAAACGTAATATTACTATCGTTGGACTAATATTTTGGTCTCTGCAAAGTCAAAAGCGCTATTCAATCTTGAAACATACACACTTGTACTAAATTGAATAACCAACTACACACACATATAAATAATACAAACAAAAGGATTATTTTGCATCGAAGAATCTAAATCGCCGTCATCCAGAAACGTGCCCAAAAGACTGACAATATTGGCTCAAAAATATAAAAAATACATGTACTCACCGACTTCATCAGCATTCACCAACTTAGAAGCGATTGATCGTAGAGAAGTGGCTCCAGCTGAACTGAACATGTCCAGCACTGGGCCCAGGAAGTAGATAGTCCTGGTAGGTGCCAGCGCGTACACCACGCTAGCAGCTATCCTACTCAGGCAGGCGACCACACCAATGATGCTGTCCTCAATGTGCCATCTTTTGCTGAACAAATATATTGTTATGAAGGAACCTGTGCAAAGAAATTGTGACATAGAATATGCTGCCTTTTAGTTTGAATTTACCTAATTTACTAATAATCTAGCAATAATATGTGAATGTGGCACTAATCACACATTACTGTCCTCAACTGACGCTGGGCACATCGGGCTGCCTGCTAAAAATATAGTTTAACAAATTGCTCCACTTTGTTCATGCATCAATCAACGCAGCCTATGATACCATTACTGCCTTTCCCAAGCAGGTGGTAAAGACTTCAATGTCTATCTCCAATGGCGCCCAATAATTCGCGCCTATACCTACGTGGTCTCTACTCCAGGAGTCGTGCGTATTCAAGCCTAACATAACAAAATGTCTGCCTTGACCAGCCTAAACAGAAGAAAGTCCCATAGATATTGAGTAAAATGTTATCAAATATCACTTCTATGGAAATTACCAACCGTTTTCATAAAACAGCATTGTATTATCGTTGTACAGTCTTTTACCTACATACTGTAAGAACACGTCCGATGACGTAACTGAATTACATTTTATTTTAAACAATATTTCATTATCAGATATATTAAAATGATAAAGTTATCTTTATGGCAGAATTGGTCCACGACAAAGTGACTGCATCTATGTTGTTCTTAAAGGTATGATTCCGAACCACGCTGCACGCAGCAGTGCTGCCGCAGCAGTGCTGCCGCAGCAGTGCTGTCTCTATAGATTACATTATGAGCTAGGCAGCAAATTCGCGGCAGCAATTGCTGCCTAGCTCGGAATGTAATCTCATATAAGCTTATGGAGATTGTATGGGGACCAGTAGTGCCGCGATAGCACTCAAGGGTTCGGAATCATACCTTTAACAATAAAGGTTTCAACTTCAGGCGATCAAGTGTGTTAAGAATCCTGTTTAAAGTCATTCTTCTATCGATTTTAAATCTAACAGAATGAAGTTAATTTTACAATTTGGTTACTGTTTTTCCTACCCGTTCAACAATGATTATTCGGTTTTTAAATATTTGATCAATAATTTGGTGCCTATCATTTCAGCCATTGTGTTAATTAAAATATCAGCGATTCGACGCCAAATTACTCTCTGATCCAAGATTTAATTAAGTTTCTACAATCTGAGGGTAAACATACTCCATTGCTATGCTAAAATATTGGCTACGCAATGTCTGTTGTCTGTGATCTATTCTAAGATATTCCATGCCATTTCACTATCATTTAATTGTAAGCATTTCTAATGTTTGTCTCATTTTGTTTACCGAGTTCTGAGCTGTCACTCTGAAGATAGACGGGCGGTTGTTTTGAGGTCGAACCAGTGCTAGACAGAAGAAGACAAATTACTTGTAAAGCCACGTTTACTCTGTGTAAGTACGCTTGATTTATAATATTGTAAACATGATCTGGACAGCTGTCGAAATTTCAGAATACAGTGCATTTAAATCTTGTCCTACCAAATTAAACTCTCCGATTCTAGTATTCAGTTCAAAAAGATTTGTATCTTTGATTTTGTTCAGCTACATAAACTGACTAGAAAAAAGGCAACTACAGTCCAAGGCCGTCAATCATTTGAAGATCCTAGCTGAATCACATGAGTCATGTCAAGTATACTCGCCCCAACTCAACGAGGCTTAGAACTGTCATGGACGGCGTTGCTAGAAACATAGGACAGACCACGTAGGCTTGTAGGCTACAACACAATTAGAATTAATTCATATTGAGGACATGTAATTCGATTTTTTGTGTATTTTGCCATTTCAGAATAGTATTCTCCCATATTTTAGTATTTTTACATTTTAGAGACGGTAGAAAATACTAAGATGCTATGTATGTTTTTCTTGTCTATAAGTAAATCTGTGGCTGAATAAGAGACTACCTTACCTAGAATACCTAGAAAAAAAAGAGGTCAAGAAAATACGATGTCATAAACTTGACTAACATATGGATGAATGGTGGATGTCCTCCATTTTGTTTCAGTAGGGTTCACTTCTCCAAACCCTGGAAAAGTATGCGACCTCTTACAAAGAATCTGGCGGTTTTTCAATCGGTCTTTTTACATCGATTATTCAGTTTTTTCTCCTGTATTTATTTATCGGATTTTGTCGGTTTTTACGCTAGATGCAAGTGTGAACTGTGAAATTAGATTTACTTGTGGTGATTCGTTCCGATAAGCAAGCAAGCAATACTCGATTAATTTACCATTTTGCACGTGGGTTTTTCAAAATAATAGATTAGTTCTATTTTTAAACTTTTATGTAGAGTAAGAGCAAGATACGACAAACATTACGTTAAACATTCATAAAAGTGACAAAACTACACAAAATAACGAATTATTAATATTTTGTTTAATAATAGAGACATTCGTAATATCTTCTTATTTTTGTGTTAAACACGTTTCTGTGAATTATTTCCAGACTGCATCTAAATATACTTATTAGATACAGTCGCCAGCACATCATCTTACCACAAACTGTCAAATTTCTCCAAAAGATTTTAAACCATAAAATGTCGACAGTTAAGTTCAAAAGCGAATAAGAAAATTTGACTTTCCAATTCACTTTTGACATTGGCAGAATGGTCGACATCGGCTATGTTTGCCATAAAAAAAAATATATAATAGAAGAAAATTTGACAGTTTGTAGTTACTTTATGTAATGGCGACTGTAGCAACACAGATACCAATGATATTATTATGATTCTTTAATGGTTAACCAAACAGTTATTACAACCAAAATACAGTTAATTATGTTTCTTAACTATAGTTTTCATAGTACAAAACAAAGTTCGTGTATGTCTGTGCGGCTGCTTAGATTTTCCAAACTGCACAATAGATTGTTATGAGGTTGACGTTTCGAACATTTTTAAACATGGCGGATGCGGTTGTATTTTATTTTTTATGTTCATTCGAACGAAAATAGATTTTTATTTGAGACATAGTTACGGGTCTCATTCTTTATGGCATCGCGTAGATGCTATCTACAAGGTCAACGGTTGGATGTTGTCACAAACCGCAATAGATGGACAATCAACATTTTTCTGCCCTTGTTCCACAATAGACAATGTGGTAAAATATAGATTTGTCTTCTAGTTTAATTTATAGTACAATAATACAAAGAGCTCAAAGGTGATAGTTATAACTGTATAATGTTATGATGATTTAAACGTGTTATAGTTTATATATTAAAATTGACTGTAATGATAACAACTTATCTGTATTTTATTTTAGATGTTAAACATGGGCCAAAAACATTATCGAAATACCTCAGTTTGTGAAATTCGTTTTTTTTTTACTGAAATACCTTACGACGTTATTTTTTGTAACAATTGATAAGTACAACGTAATTTTCTTATCTATAAAACTACATAATGACGTTACCTAAAAATATTTCAGTACTACCTTCTTGAAATCGCACGCTGTCATAATATTTATTTAAAACTTTATCAAGTAATATAATTAATCTTTTTCACCGTGTATTTTTCCTAAAAAAGATCGTTTTACGGGTTTTCTGTTGATTAACTTTATTTGATTAATAAAGAAAAAAATCTCCACGTATTTGTTTTTTTCATGTGGCAATGATGAATTCTTGTTTGATCAGGTTGAGTTTGCTGATATATTGCGCAAGATTATAATTTAGTATGATAAAATTCTTTCCACAAGCAGAAGTAGCAGATAATTCCCAGACCGCCATGTGTTAATAATAAAACTGGTATCATTTTTTTTAACGAGTTTTAGTCATCTATAAAATTAAATTAAGTTGAAGCGTCTGTTGGTAATTTCAAAATAACAGATTTTTACTGAATGCATATGAAAGTATAATTTATGGAACTTTTATAAAAAAAAAATATTTTTCTGTCCGTTTTTTCCAGCTTATCTCATAAACGGCTGGACCGATTTTGACGGGACTTTTACTGGCAGATAGCTGATATTATGAGGAGTACCTTTGTTAAAACCCTTGAAATTGTTAACAAAATCCTATTCAATTTATTTTTTATACTTAATGTTAATACATTTACGCGGCCGAAAGTCGCGGGCAACAGCTAGTTTTAAATAGTTTTATTATTGAAAACTGTTCTAGAAAAAGTGTACCAAAAAGTAAAAAAAACCTTGAAAAAGCACGTGGAAAAAATCCACGTGATTTCTCAACGTGTGGTCATCTATCTCCATGCATCAGTCAGTACCACGATGTATGGACCGTGTGTGCAACAGAATTTATTGCCCTTTCCGCATCGACCTGTATCTTATAGTCGCCATAGATTCATTGTCACTACGACGCTGAGATGACATTCAATATTTGCAGCACTGGTTACTGTTTCTTCACAGATATAGTATGACCACTATAAGCGTGCAGTTCAAGGTGGCGTTACTTGTCAACATTGCATCAATTTGTCTAATTTAGTACATTTATTTTGGTTCTGTCTTATCCCACCTGCACAGAGAAGTTCGTTGAAGTGTAATTTACTTCTGATTGGGCATCACTGTTAAAATGACAGAGAACTTTAATATCGTTCCAGCAAGGTTAATGTTCGGTTACGGTTACTGACAAGTCTGTCAAATAACTGTGGTCTTTAGTCTCATTAGAATAAGGTGACAGACGTAAACTAGCTGTGAAATGACGTTGTTGACATCCATTCGATTTTGTTTTGTTTTTCTCACCGTTGATCAAAGTCATCAATGTACGCTTTATTTTTAATATTGTACTGTATCATCGTGATTGATGAAACGACAGATGTTTATTCGTTTATTTTGTTTTTGGAATAAAACAAAGCATTTAAAATAGTATTTGTTTTGAAGAGTGTTCTTCAGACAGCTGTTTATTTTGCTCTTAGGTTAGGTGTGTTTGTGTATTAACCACGTGTTATTCTTCTTCAAATATAAGTCTGATTTATAAGACAAAATATATAAATTATATCAAACTTTATTTTAAATGTGAAACTTAATGTAAACTGTGTCTGGTTAAAGACCCTCATTAATCTACTGTACAGGTACTGGCATGGATTATCTAATTATGATAACTGAAAACTTCTATCTAATCTTCAAAGTAGACAAAGAATCGAATTAGCAGTGGGTAACATCATCACGCCTGTGTTCTCGGAAGGAAGGCAGACGTGTACGTAGAAAGCCCACATTTTGGCAGTTATCTTTCAGTCCGATGCAATAGGGGACGGTCACTTCTAACCAACCAATAGTAAAAAAAACCAGAGATAGAGATGCTTCAAAAAAAAAAACTGGTGAAAGCTCGACCTGGGAATAAATCCAGGACCTCATCCTCCTTTGTCTTCAGGGAACACAGGCTGATGAGATATATTATTATGTTATACAGGGTGTAAGGAACAGCCCTCCACAAACTGACAGGGTGCATTCATCTCCTGATTTTGAATTATATTCCACCGGAATTTTTCTCCGAAAATTTTTCACGCAGCCCTCCATTTATGTAAATGATACGGCTAAAATCAAAAATCCAACAATGGATGTTGTAATACTCTAACGAACGACGCGTGAAATCACCTGTTCACTTCTTGTCTAGCTACAGAGTTCATCGAACACGTCATCGCGCTTGCCTTTCGCTACGTGCGTTTTGCCACGGTAACGATACATCGCGTATGAGGAAATAAAACAAATCAAATTTATTGGATTCCCATAAAATTCCTGAAAGATTTTTTTATACCGGTCGTCTTAGTATGATATACTGAATTCACTACATCAGTTTGTGGATGGCTGTCCCTTACACCCTGTATTATGTTCTAAAGTAATGAAAACTGAACTTACCAACACTCCCAACTAGTACGGAGTAAGTGAGGAATAAGCTGTAGTCCACTTCGGTGAACTTGTACTTGTACCGAGTGAACCAGTACGTCATCTGCGCCTCACCTTTATCCCAAACGAAACAGGTATTAGTCAATCGGCCAGCGAAGGACGGCAATCTGTAAACATCACCTGTAAAAGGCTCTGTTCTAGCCGTTGGGGGGAGACAAGGAGGAACAGGGCGAGATTGGCGAAATTACGGGGAGAGATAAAATTGAACGGGGAATTTGGAAGGAAACATGGGGATGTTCGAGATTTTTTTTTTTTTTAGGAAATTAGAGGAAAAATAGGGACATTGATTGAAAAAATAAGAATACGTGGGGAAGTCGAAAGAACAATGAGGAGACGGGTAAAATCAAGACGAAATACATGTTATATTGGGGGGAAAACATGGGGATGTTGGAGATAAACACAAAAAAAAATGGGGGAACACATGAGAAAATTGAAGAAAAATTGATGTTCTGTTGATACGGTTTGAGACAAATAAAATTGTATTTATTTAAAAAAAATGAAAAAATTAGAGAATATCTTCAGAACTTCAAAATGATCATTGAGAAACTTATGTCCATTGATTAATGTTTACCTAAACTGAATATGGAAGATAAAATATTATACAATATTGTCTAACAATATTACTATGTTTACATTCAAAAATATTTGTTTATTAAGTAGAGTAAACTAACTATATACATTATTAATTACTATTAACTAGACTAAAATAAATAAACTAATAACAAACTTTATAAGGTCGTCGAAAAACTCCTCCTCAACGCTGTCAGCTGGTAATTCGCTCAAGGGTCTGGCGATGTTGAGGAGGAGTCATAATTACTATGTATTCAATTATTAAGTCTTAAAAAAATTAACTGTGTCGACATGAAATAGAACTGTCATGGCCATTTTATTTTATCGTCTCTTTCTCTTTCGTTACAAATACCGTACTAATCGAATAAGTAGGTATTATTTTTGATACCACCATAATTACATTTCCTTTGTATAAATAAAAAAATATTTCTATATCTTTAATTATTATCTTTAATTTCTATATATCTTTATTGTCGAAAACACCAGCCTGTGGTATTAGACAAACTGTATTTTTTTAATCGTAAAGGCGAATGTATGGGAATGACAGTCATTAACTGCCGAAATGTTTATGTCGATCCTGTTGAAAAGTACTGTAGGTTCACGAAACACTTTGAAATGATGGTCTGGTTCTGATTCTCTGGTCAAAATTGGCAAAAAAAAAACTCATATTTTTTTGCCATTTTATCTGTTTTTTACCTGCATGGGGACACCCCCTTGCAGGTAAAAAACTGATAAAATGGCATGGATGTGAATGTGGAGTAGAATGTTGATCTGAATGTATTATTTTGTTCTTAAAATGTTTTATTACTACTTAATCATAGGTATTGTTATTTTTAACAATAGGTAGTTGGTAAGTGTAACTAACAATATATTTTGAAAGCTCGATTGTTCGTAATTACAAATGAATCTTTAACGTATTCGAATTATATGTTGTAATAAGCATTATATCAACGCTTATTACACCGCCTCGTGTGATTACCTAAGTACCTATATGACATTTTTATTGTAGGAACCGCATTAAATGGAATTGCATAAAGTTTTTTTTATCTCTATAGTTTTATTGACTATTTTAATACAACATAGGTATGTGTACAATGATTGTAGCACTAACAGCTCTATAGTAGACCTCAATATCGGACGTTCGTGGTTCTGTAGGTAAACGGTGGATGCCGAACCGAATATTTTTACAGATGAAGGATGGAGGCATAAGCAAAGCGAGGCCTATACCCAGCAGTGATGATATATTTTTTTTTGTTTCATCATTATCTACACTAATATTATAAAGAGGAAAGATTTGTATTTTTGAGTGTATGTTTGTAATGAATAAACTCAAAAACTACTGCGCCGATTTCAAAAATTCTTTCACCATTATAAAGCTACATGCACCTTGAGTAACATAGGCACCCGTGCGAAGCCGGGACGGGCCGCCAGTGTACAATAAACTGATAAGCGTAAGGTTGGGCGCACTTAGTCTAGGTGGACCGAAAAATAAAAAAAATAAAAAAAGATAGACCGACAATCTCCACAGAGTGGCAGATAGCAGCAGGATGAGAGTTGCTGAGAATCGAGCTGAGTGGCGTGTGTTGCATGGTTGTGGGATCGGGGAGGCCTGTCCAGTAGTGGACTTCTGTTGACTGATGATGATGAATGAACAAGGTGTAAACGGACTCTTCTTGAGGCCGTCAACCAAGCATTCTGTACATCAAACTAAGTAGCTTCTACGCAAAAATTGTTGCTGGGAATCGACTTTTTTTTGGGGTTAAAAATCACGTTTTAACGGAGGTCGTGGATCTATTTAAAGTAAAGTTATCACATTAAAAACTTGTATTTAAAAAAGAGTTGGAATGTTGACCCCCAAAATCTCCGTAACTAGAAGGTTCCCAGGTATGGTCTAAAACAAAAAAATATATCGCAATGACAGTGAAAACAAATGCCTCTTGGCTTCGTAAAGAGTACTTTTACACCCGATTAAATGAGTGTTAGATTTAACTGCTAAGTAACTAACTAAACAATATACGAAAACCCTCGAGAGGGTTAAAAAGTAAAGATAAGTGAAAATAAAGCTTAGAAAGTGATATTAATGGTCGCAGACTTGAGGACAAGATTACAAAGACGCAATATTACCGAGTTGCACGTAGAGGGGATTAAATTAAGCCCTTTCCGGGATTATTCTCGACCGTTGTCATACAAGCAGCCTGTGGGCGGGGACAGGATTAGTTCTATGTGTTTATAGTACCTAGCTAAGTCATTCTAGTCTAATTGAAAGGGCTTATAGAAAGGTACAATCATTAAAAATCTGGGTGCGAAATTATCAAAACAATTATTCATTAATTATCCATGCTGTTTCATAACTGGATTGCTTGTTTTTTTTTAAACATAAATAATTGTTTTATTCTTTGAAACTAGCATTAAATATTATAACTTTTTTGTGCTTATTTGCAATAAACACAACGATTGTGTCAACCTAAAAAACGAAAAAGTTTTCTTTGCATTGGCTTAAACGCTCTTACAGAAATGTAGGGTTAACCGTAAAGAAAAAGTAAAATCATAAAAAAAAACAGAGCAAGAATCAGATTTAGGTATTATTAATTAGCCTCTTTCAACTTTGCGTCTTTGCCTAAGGCTTTGAAAGATAGGATTAGCTAAAAAAGTTTTGGATTATGCGACCTGAACTACCAGAGATTATTTTAAAGCCTTGCTCGAGATATTTTGCAAAGAGAGAGCTGATCACCGTGTAATAGGTTTAGGCGCCGCCGCCTGCATGCTTGTTATCAGGGGGTGCATCCTTAGATCCAAGAAGTGACAGTCTCAACCGATTGTTAAATACACTTTGAGTTTCACGCAGGGCGTCTCTCTTCAAAATTAGCAAACAAACTATATTTAACAAACTATAAATATAATATATTTAGGAATTTAGAAAATATTTACAATTACGCACGGGACCGGTCAATGTAGCGACACTTGGGGGAGGCCTATGTCTAGCAGTGGACGTCTTTCGGCTGAAATTATGATGTATGTGGTATGTACATTATACACAAACTACAATAGATATAAAATTAAGACTAAAAGCAAGCAGTAGGTTTAATAAACCAATAATGACCTATTTAATAAAGTAATGAATTATGTTAGGCCAGTAATTATGTAAATTGAGGTTCAGGTAAAGAAAAGGTAGCATATCGTAGAGTTAATAAAAAATGTACCAGTGGCGAAGCTTTAATTCGTTTTGAGGGACTAGACTGTACCTTGAAGATACATTTCAATGCAGTGTTGTGGCAGTTACGCAAAATTGTTATATGTATACGTGTCACACAGTATAAAACAAAGTCACCCGCTGTCTGTCTGTCCCTATGTATGCTTAGATCTTTAAAACTAGGCAACGGATTTTGATGCGGATTTTTTTAAAGATAGAGTGATTCAAGAGGAAGGTTTATATGGAACCATTGCACTCGTGCGAAGCCAGAGCGGGTCGCTAGTTACTTATAATTATTAGTAACTAATAATAGAAAATAGGAGTAAACATAACCTTACGTACGTTGTAGACTGTAGACAGTAGTACTTTTTCTATATAGAGTAGTACTCGCAGTAACGTGTTTTTTTTTCTTAATATTTATTTATTTTTTTGTTTATACTTACGAAATGTGGGTCATTATATACCCTTGATTGTTCTAAAAGAGCACGCTACAAACAAAGCAATTACGTACGGCAATTTTCTAGTAGCGTTGATTATAAACTGTTTTGGCATTGTCCTTTTTTACCCGACTGCGGCGAAGCCCAAAAGGAGGGTTATTTGTTTCTCAAATGTAGAACAAACAACTGATTAGTAATTTAGAACGCGGCACGGTGCCATTTATTATTTTTCATTGTATCTCTGAAGTCAAATTATCGTTGGGTCAAAGTATCATTTTGTTATAAGTTTTCCGTAGCCAAAATTGGCTTGGAATGATATTGTATCTAAAGTTAATAAATTCGAGGTAAATAGAGGATTTACTACCGTAGAAAATCACATACTAGATAAAATCTTTTATTTTTATTTTTGGAAAGATAACCCTAACCTTTCGGGGTAGACAGGTGTGTTTTTATGTTACGTGGTTACGTGTTATTATGATATATATGATATTATAGTCTGTGTATTCTGAGAGTTGACATCGTAGCGAATAACTGTCAAATTCACTCTTTTTATTTTTTTTTCGTCAAATGACCTTCCACTCTGGGCTGAGCAGGAGGGAGTGTCAGACTTTTACTGACTAAAACCCATCCATGTTCCTTCCTTTGCCCTTTGTGTTCCAGGGCCGCGGTATCTCTTTCGAACAGTCCCGCAACCCTGGCAGGCGTCGGTCCTTTCGGACCCCTTCCTGTTTGCTGACATCTCTTAGAGGCGCGCGTGGAACACGAACGCGCCGTAGACACGGCCTGTCGTCATAAGACGGACGGACGGCGAGCTAGCCCATTACTCGCTCTTTTGATGATTTAATTAATCAATTGCATTTCATGATCAATATTTTAGTAGGTACAACTAAGACTACTAATTACTTACTAACTATTAATTACTGCAAACAGTGAACATCCATTTGCAACGTTACCAACTTTACTATTTTTTTTCGTAGTCTATACTTCTATACTAATATTATAAAGAGGTAAAATTAAGTTTGTATGTAAGGGGTAATCTCTGCAGGATCTACTAAACCGATTTTGAAAATTCATTCACTAACATGAAGCTACATTATCCCCGAGGGCCATAGGCTATATTTACAACGTGCCCGTGGGATAATATCCGACCAAAACGCGAGCGAAGCCGCGGGCAACAGGTAGTTATTTAATACAGCTATATCCTAGGTAATTTATTGCAAGTGAAACTACTTGTTGAACCAGTTACTATCAAAGTGGATTTTAAAATATATCTATCTATTTTAATTTGGTATTCTTAGTATAGTTTTTTATTGACAAACGTGTTTGATTGTGATCCTGATTTTAGCTAAACCGTGCTAAACGCTTGCAAAGTATTTTACGAAAAACAAGTTAATTTTAATAAATTGTTTCTGTCAATTTCGATGAATTCGATGCATTTAATTAAAATGTTGTTGATGTTAGTTTCGAAACGGTGAGAAAATTTGAGGGTTTGCCCCACTAATTTATATTTTATGAAAGTAATTATGTAGCAGGCCTGTGACACTTTAAATAATATGTAGTATTTATTAACCACAGATTTAGTAAAGTGGCACTTGAATGTCTTTTTAGGGTTCCGTATCCGAAGGGTAATCAACGGGACGCTCTTACTAAACCTCCCCTGTCCGTCTGTCAGACGGTCTGTCTGTCTGACTGTTCGTCCGTCGGTCCGTCCGTCCGTCCGTGTGACCGTATGTCTGTCAGCGGGCTGTATCTCATGATCCGTAATAGGTAGATAGTTCACAGTAGATAGTACTTCTGTTGTCACTATAACAATAAATAATAAAAATAATACTAAGATGGTACGGAACCCTTCATGCGCGAGGCTACGTCTCTCATCCAACTATCCTATAGCAGGTCTGCTGAAAGAAATTTCTAATGAAATAAGCAGTACCTTTGAGCTCTTCTATCTAAATGTAATTTCCTGTTTTTAAGTTATTGTGTGTACGTAAATAAATAAATAAATGTCTTGTCACTTGTGCGTCATCAATAACATAAACGGAAATATTTACTTAAATAGATGGAAGGAATACCGCCTATTTACATAATCTCATACGTGTCACGTATGGATTTACGTGAGCGACGTGAATTTGCTCAAAATCTATGAAATGTTAAAATGTCGCCGAAGATAAGTCACGAACCGTTTAGCGCGTACGACTTTCTTATACGCATGAATTGTCATCTATTTAATTTTGCTCGCGACTGTACATTTCAATTAATTTTAATGCTTGTAAAATATCCAACCGATATAATATTATAATCCTAGGCTAAACAATCCGAAGATCCATACTAATTTAAATGTGAATTTGGAAGTACCTATTTGTTAGGAATCAAGGGTATTGACCCGATTTGAAAAAAAACAGGACAGAGATAGGAATAATGGTAACAAATAACGAAGACAGATTATTGATAAACAAGCTCCTTGTATTGAAATGATGGGATGTCGAAGTT